>OY992536.1:172385001-173048988 GCA_963921195.1 Pegoplata infirma | reverse complement strand
AAGTTATAACAACCTCAATTTACGGTTGCTGCAACCGCGTACGGTTGGGACAACCGCAAGCCGGTTACGACAACCGTATTGCGGTTGTGGCAACCTCATTCCAACCGATTTTTTATGTGAGTGAGGATAACCGATTTTATTGAAATATTAATAGGTATTAAATTACCTTTCCAACGATTCCCTATTCATTCTGATCGGACCATTACAAGCCGAGATATAAGCAATATATCTCGCGAAATATTTCTCGCCGATCCTTGATTTTTTTTGTTGGAATCTGCTTGACGAGATCTATCAATGATCAATTCTTAGAGGTTTGGAAAAATTCCAGTAAACTAGAGTATAGCCCATTACAGCAAGACACATTTGCAGCAGGGCACACTGAAATCGAAAAAACTGCAATAAAAAAAAACTATCTATTTATTTCTAAATTTATACTCACCCAATATGATATCCAATGAGGGATTATCACTCCATGTCATCACTTAAAATTAACGCAAAAATTATAAATTTGTGTAAACAATTTCAATTTCTGCAACAGGCAACAATTTTTTTGGGTGCCATATTTTTTTTTAATTTTTAGCAAAATAAATAAGAAAAATCATTCACTGGAAATTAATACCACATTTGGATTTTAGGGTTACCTTGGTAGTTTTTTCCGATGAATCGAGCGTTTTACCGGGAAATTTGTCGATTTTTAGTGTTTTTTTTAACCCTGCTGTTAGGTTAAGCCCATTTGGTCCAATTTTTGGATTGTTTCCTTTTTAACTTTTGAACGGTGATATATACTAGCTTAGATTTTTTGCTCATGGGGTCTTTTTATAAAACAATGTTATTTACAAAAAATCTAGGTTCCGACTTAAACCAGGACTGAGAAAAATAAAAAGTTACGTTTCTTAGGTTAAGGGACCATTTGGTCCATAGTATATTTTCACCTGCGATTTCGATAGCCGGAGCCCATGAAACGTCGATTTTAGAAAATAGGATGCACGCATTCAAAGCCGGTATTCCGCCAAAACTTTTAAAATGGTGACGGCCATGTAATGCATTGCCATGTAATGCATAGCAAAAAAAACAAAAATATTCATTTTTTCCCTATCGCTTACCATAGGCATAACTTTTTTGTATTTTTCTTATCCCAAACAAAAATTATTAATCCAGTATAGAATAAGGCAACCTTACAATACCCTATACTTGATTGATTCTTTTTGTTTGGGATGTCACTCAAAGTAATGCATGAGTTTTACATAATGCATGAAAAATAAATATAGTGAATGCCTATTGTAAGCGGTAGGCGAAAGTTAATGCACATTTTTTATTTTTTTTGGGCTATGCATTACATGGTAATGCATTACATAATCGTTACCATGTTTAAGGTTTTGCTGGGATATCAAGTATGTTTCAAATACAACGTTAGGCCATCGATTTCTTGCGCGTTTCGTGCTGTAGGAACCAACCATTTGATCAGCAATATCCACGCCACCTAAATGAGATGAATCATTAGAAATTATAGGAAAAAACAAAACTAACATATGTACCTTTTGTTGAATTGTAATACAAAACAATCTCTAAAGTAATGAATATGAAAAAAGGGAATCCTTCAACGAATGTTTACATTAGCTGTGTTGAGTAGAGATGGGTGCTGGTCACGTGATTTGCGTGGTTCTCGTGAATCACGCGTGACTCACGCTCGAGCGAAAGTCTAGTTAATTACGAGAATCATGCTTGAGTGAGTGTGATTCCAAAACTTTTATGTGTGAGTGATTAGAAATCGAGCCTAATTTTTGCGTGAGTACCATTTTTCTTGCGTGATTCAATATAATTTTTTTGCATCGTTTTCAGTTTTATTAGTTTTATTTTAATTTTTCGTTTAGCAATCAGTTAAAATTCAAATTAACGGTCTGCTAAGATATGAAATTTTTTTTTTTTAATTTCCTTAAAATTGTGTATTTGTAAGTGAATATTGCGTGAATTGGGGTGAGCATAATTATGAATCACGTGAGTCACGCATGATCGTAACTTATTTTAGTTTTACTGACGTGAGTAGTAAGTGAGCCTGAGTAAAGAAAAAAATCAAGTGAGTGATTCATGAGCGATTATAATATTTCTTGCGCGAGCGTGACCCAAAATTCACTCACGCACCCATCTCTAACGTTGAGTTAAGCTTAAAATAATCGTTTTTAGGTAGAAATGATCCAAAATATATACAAATATAATATTAAATTGTTATTTTGTTTGAATATTAAGTACGGACCAAATGGTCCACTAACCTAACATCCGTAAGTTTTTTCTAACCTAACAGCAGGGTTAAATGTATTTTTATAAAATATTCTAAAACTACTTTTCATTAACTCATTGTGGACGGAAGTTTTTTATGTTCCTTAGTCCATCAGCTTTCATAAAAACTACCGTGCAAATTTGTACGCACTCTAGTTGCTCCAGGAAAATGCCCGGAAAACAGAAGATTGACTTCCATCTTTGTTGGTTTTCGTATACCTTTTTTGGTTGTGTTCATTACAATTTTTTTTATGTGCATTTTTCATGAAATATTCTAAAACTACTTTTAGATTTCATTTTTTTTCTCAATAATCCTTCATTAACTTCACGGCAGATTTATATTTTCTTTGGTCCATCAGCTTTCATAAAAACTACCGGGAAAAATTGTACTCTAAATAATTCAGTATAATGCCCGAAAAACAGAAAATAAAATAACAGACTTTTCATAAAATATTCTAATGTTACTTTTAGATTCTACCATTTTTCTCAATAATCCCTTATTAACTTTACGAAAGTTTTATATATTCCTTGGTCCATCAGCTTTTATAAAAACTACCTTGCAAATTTGTACGCACTCTAAATACTTCAGTATGATGCCCGAAAAACAGAAAATAAAATGTCACTTTTAGATTTTACCATTTTTCTCAATAATCCTTCATGAACTCATTTTGCACGGAAGTTTTATATGTTTCTTGGTCCATTAGCTTTCATCAAAACTACCGTGCAAATTTTTTCGCACTCTAGTTGCTGCTGGATTTCAATAAATTTGATGTGCCATATAAAAAATCATCTCAATCTTATTTTTTTTTTGTATGCAAAAACTTTTTATAAGACAAAGATATTTTAAATATACATATATATTAGCGCGACTTATGTAGTAATTAAACCACACTTTTAATTTACTAATTAAAACAAACTTTTAATTTTATATAAAAAATAATAAGCCAATAGGTTCTTTATTTATTAAAGGCTGCTTAAAGACTGAAGACTAAAAACTAATTCTTAAATAAAATATGGATTGGTTTTCTTAAAGCTTTTAAAACTAATTTGAAAAGGAGAGAAAACAATAAAGACGAAAATAAAGAATAATAATAATAGAGGTAATTCATAATTAATATGTTTAGGAGTATAGAGTTAAAATATGAGAGTAGAGATTTGAAAGTTCAGTATCGTAACTACTCCCCAATTTAATTAAGGACACTCCTGAGTCCTTGAAATATAAAACTGATAATATCTATTTTTTTTTTAATTTAAAGCGAATTTATAATATTTAATAAAAACTTAAAACTAATTTAAAATAGTTAAACATTTATTTTCGTTTTTGGTTAAAATTCTTTTTCTAAATTTTTATTAGATTTACAAATCTGTATTAATATAAGAAATTATATAGTAGTACATTTTTTTTTTTTTCGAATTAAATTCTTAAAATTTTAATTTAAATAAATACATATAGAATAGAACAAATATTTTGGAATGATTTAAAACATTAAAACACACTTAATAATTCTATTTATCATACCGCCCAGTATTAACAATTCCATTATATTTGGTCTGCCGTTTAACATTGGAGATATGAACATTCTGTAAATTGCTAATTCTAAATTTTGGCTCTTCCTTATGTCTTAAAGCTTTGTAATTTTTAATAAAACCTACATCTCTTTGATCATCGTAAATTTCTCTATTCCTATTTCTTTTTCCGATGTAGTTTTGTTTGTTGGCTATAATAAAATTGTATATTTTTGTCTTGTCACAATTACCATATTCTACATTAATGGGTTTCTCCTTTATAACCGAATGGCAACTATTGTTATAAAATTCAATCGATTTACTAATTTTGTCCTTTATACTAAGAGTTTTTTGTTCAATAGTTAATGTTCGAATTTTTTCGCTTAATGTACTATGCAACCGTTCTATATCTGCATTTCCAGTATGGCTGTTTGGTTTAACTAAATGTAATTCAATATTTTCAAGTCTTAAAAACTCTTTTATATTAATGCTCTTAAATTCATTATCTGTTACTAGTTTCGCAAAATTTCCTTTTTGAGATTTGTATAACCTGAGTTTTTCAATAATAGTTTGATTTGTCCT
This sequence comes from Pegoplata infirma, assembly GCA_963921195.1. Lineage (NCBI taxonomy): Eukaryota > Metazoa > Arthropoda > Insecta > Diptera > Anthomyiidae > Pegoplata > Pegoplata infirma. The sequence goes on along the minus strand of OY992536.1, from coordinate 173,044,626 downwards.
ATCTTCTAAATAGTAGGCAGTAGCAAATTTTGAAAATTTGTCAATAAACGTTAAAAAGTTGGACTTTGAGTTCGTATAAATATCCATGTGAATTATTTGCCTAATATCGGATGGAGTTTCCGTTAATTGAAACTTTGGTCTCACAGGGTTACGATCGTACTTTGCCTGATTACATGTATCGCAATTATTTACATATTTTTGAACCAACAGCTTCAAATTTGGAAAGTATATACGTTTCTTTAACCCTTCGTAATTCTCATTTATACCAGTATGACCGGTTTCATTCTTATGATAATGATGTATTTGTCCATATGCTTCATCTTCAGATTGTATGTCCATAGCATGATAGGAACATCTTACAAATTTAATGCTGTTAACCCCCTCAAATATTTCAATAATTTTATTCTGCAGTATATTGTACTGATGATCATCTAACAAGGGAAGTCTCCCTGGTGTCAACCTCCGATCTTCACGAAATTTGGATATGTTGTTAAGAACGAAAATTAATTCGACACGTATTTTTTTATAGCGGCCCAAATTCATTTTTAGGGGGGGTCGATTTGTATGGGGGGAAATTGACCTTTTTCAGTATTTTACGATTTACGCCTATTTAAACAAAATTACTATAGGCATGTGTGGTATCAGATTAAAGGTATTAAAAATACCTATCTCGTGGTGCTATTAACGGGCCAAAGAAATTAATATTTTTCGACTTATTAACAAAAATGTCCTAATATTTTGGTATTTTACTCAATATGATGAAAAGTTGTGCATGTTTGGACACGTTCTTAGCACACATAGATAGGTTTTCCAAAGACCTTTCATTTGGTATGTAACATGACTAGGTTTCTTTGCATAATATAGGAGATAAACGAAAAAAACTGAAAAATGGCCTTGTCTTCCCCCCTCCTTTTTACCCCCTAAATATGAATTTGGGCCGCTATAAAAAAATACGTGTCCCTTTATTTTTTCTGCTCTACAAAATAAAACCAATTCCATAAAGATCCGCGGGTGACACTAGGGAGACTTCCCTTGTAAGTGTGTAAAAATTTCCTTTATGAATATTCCGGGTAAGTATATTTTCTAAATTATTTTCTAAGTCATTTGAATTAATATAAATTTTCTTATTTCCGTGTACAGTCTCAAGTTCTCTTGTTTTGTTATCAGTTAAAATTATCTGAGTCTTGAATCTGTTTACTATTGTATCCAAAATTCCGATGTGATTATGAGTATCTTCCTCCTGAGAGTGTACTGTTGCAAATTCATCATCATTATTATTATAAAGGGAATCATTAGAACAATTTAAAGCGTTTATCTCCCCTGAATCATTATTGATTCTACTCAAAAAATCAGCGACATGGTTATCTTTTCCTTTAATATAATTTACAGTCAGATTGAAATCACTAAGTTTTATTATCCACCTATAAAGTCTAGGATTCAACTCCCTACTCTGGGATTTAACAAATAACCATCTTAATGGCTGATGATCCGATAGGATTTCAAATTTGACACCATATAAATAAGGTCTAAAGTAATTTGTGGACCACACAATGGCCAAAAGTTCCTTTTCGGTAGCAGAGTAATTTTTTTCGTGATCATTTAAAGTCCTACTTGCAAAACAGATAGGGTGTCCGTTTTGTTGTAAAACAGCTCCAATGGAATTAAGGCTAGCATCCGTTATGAGCTGAAATTGCCTTTTAAAATCAGGATATCTAAGTATAGGAGCTTGAGTAATAATATTTTTCAATTTTTCGAAAGAATTAATATAGTTAGGATCATTAGAATTAAGTCTTACATCCTTTTTCAGGTATCGAATCATTGGATATGCTACTTTAGAGTAATCCTTGATAAATTTGCGGTAATACCCAGTCATACTTAAAAAGGATTTTATTCCCTTCACTGTGGTTGGTAGTTTGAGCTTTAAAATAGCATCAACTTTAGCTGGGTTTGGCTTGACTCCTTCAGGTGTCAATACGTGCCCTAAATACAAAGTTTCCCTAGCAAAAAACTTACATTTATTTATCTGGATTTTGAGGTTTGCATCCCTCAATTTTTTGAAAACTTTGTCTATATTCTGAATATGCTCTTGTAAACTTGTTGAAAATATTAAAATATCATCCAAATATACCACACAGATCTTATTAATTAAGTCCCGAAGAACAAAATTAATTAATCTCTGAAAAGTGGCTGGAGCATTCTTTAAGCCAAATGGCATCCGGACATATTCATAATGCCCATATGGTGTGGAAAATGCTGTTTTCAACCGGTCTTCTTCTTTAACAAGAATTTGGTGAAATCCTTTAGCCAAATCAATTGTGGAAAAATATTGAGCTCTTCCTAATTTATCCAAAATTGAATCAATATTTGGTATGGGAAATTTGTCATCCACAGTTATATCGTTAAGTTTACGATAGTCTATTACGATTCTCCATTTTTTCTCACCTGAACTATCAATTTTTTTCGGGACAATCCACAAAGGGCTGTTATACGGTGAATTGCTTTCCTTTATTATACCTTGTCTTAACATATCCCTAATTTGATCACAAATTTCCTGCTCATGGATTTGGGGATAACGATACATTTTTGTGTACATAGGTTTATCTGTTATAGTCCGAATTTCATGACTAATAATATTTGTGTTTTCCAATACTTGTCCTTCTATAAAAATCAAGTCCTCATATGCTTCTAAAATATTCTGTAAATATGATTTTTCTTCGGTACTTAGACCATTGTATAGGTTATCTAAAACATTGTCATTTATTTTTAAAGTTTCTAACTGATGTATTTCGTGTTCGTAATATGGACAAGTCTTAACAAATTCGATAGAATTTCCATTTATAGAAAGGGTGTCGTTTTCCATATCTATTATAGCACCCAATGGTCTTAAAATATTCTGTCCTAAAATTGCATCGAAATGCTTTCCGTTAAATGTTGTTAATTTCCACGACATTGTGGAATTTTCACAAAACTCTCTAGGTAATTTTGTTATTATTTCCTGGTCAATACATGTTCTGCCATTTAAAGACGTGAATGATATTGAATTTTCCAGTGATAACCTTTTATATTGTCGTAATTTATTTTCATCTAAAAGTGAAGTGGTAGAACCAGTATCAACTAAGGCCTTTATTTTATCATTACCGATAGTAAGAACAATTATCGGAAGTGTCTTGACGAGGCTGTTATAAGAAAATTTACCTGTTCGTCCTGATTATAATCGTTTTCGTCATCCTGTAAATGATCAATTTCCATATTAGAATTATTCTGTCTACAATGTTCCCTGTTGCTTCTAGATTGAAATGTTCCTTGCCTATTTTGCAAATTTCCATTATTTCTGGAACTTTGATTCCCTAAATTCGGCATATTTGTAGAATTCGTATTTAAATAAGAATTATTCTTATTCTGACTTGAAGTTGGTATATTCGTTGCATTGTAATTAAAAAGGAATTGTTTCTACTGTGGCTTGAATTATTTTGAAAATTTTGTTTATTTGGATTATTTTGGTAACGATTTTTAAAACTATTAGAATGATTAATATTTTTATCATTATATAAATTAGTACGAAAGTTAACATTATTTTGACTTTCATCCGTTCTATTCTTTTGTGTTTTATCTCTAATTAAACCCTCTTTTTCTAATAAATTAAAGGCATCTCTTAGCTTACTTAAGTTTCTGTTAATGACTACAGAAGCTAAATTCACGTCAATATTATTCAAAAATGTCTTTAAAATAATTTTCTCAGCATATGCTGGACTAAATTCTAATGGTTTTTCTGAATCGTATTCAAACTTCTCATTAATTTTACACAAAATACCTCTCAAAAGTTTATAATAATGTTTAATACCATTATTTTTCGCTGCAAACGCCTCTTGGTAAAGTTGGTGGTAAGTCTCTTTCACTCCAAAGTTGTTAATTAAAGCTTCTTTAGTCTCCTCCCAATTTGGATTCGGCCCCAAAGTTCTGATGACATGAAGTGCCTCACCTTGAATTTTATTCAGTATTATTCTTTGAAAAATATATTGCAAAGCGTCAGGTTGTGATTGGACAAGAGCAAAAACTGTTTCAACTTCTCTTAAGAATGATGTCAGAGCATAAATATCATCGCCTCTAAACTCACGTATTCGTTGAGCATCTTTTAAGACCTCGTTCATTGACAAAGACAATGCCGGCAACATTTTCATAATTTGTTTTTCTCAATTGTTAACTTTTCTCAAAGCTTTAATTATATATTATCACTCAATTAAAAACGTATTTAACTTTAACTCTTTTAAATTGTTTATTATATCTCTTTGTTGATATATGGTATTTATTTAATATCACTCAATTAGTTGATGTTGTTGTTGTTGTGCTCTTAATAGTTTTTAGTAACTCCACATATGACACTCTTTAGTTAATGATTGTTGTTGTTTTTTTTATTTTTTAGTTATTATGATTTTCTACTTTAACTGTCTCTATATTATCGTTAAAAAACTAAAATTTGAATTTTTGTTGCTAACGGTCTATTTCTTTAGTTGGTTTTTGTTTTAATACGAGAGATAGTTTATTTTTTCACTCTTCCTCTTTCTTTTTAGTTACTTTTCTGACTGTTGATGTTTTTTTTTAAAATTTGAACTGTTGTTAACGGTCATTTCATTTTATTTGATGTCTATCACTTTATTTTTCTACTTGTCCGTTAAAATATACAAATTTTAATTGTTGTTAACGGCCGTTTTATTTTATTATTGGTTGTTGGTTTATATTAAAATTTGTTCTTGTTGTTTTGATCTTATGTGTTTCTTTTCACAGAAATTTTATGAAATAAATAAAAAAAATTGTACTTTTGATGTTTTATTATAAACTGTACTTTTTTATATTAATATTTAAGATAAATATTTTTTTCACAGAAAGATTGCATTGCAATAATGTTTGAAGATAAATCATTGATTTTTTCTTTTAAAGAAATTTTATATCTGAAGAACTATTTAAACACATATTATATATTATATTTTTTTTGTTTTTAAATAAGTTTGGTTAATTAATGTTTATTTTTTTTCACTTAATTAGTTTTCAAATTTCTGTTATAATTTATTTTTTTTTTATTGAACTTAAGTCCAACGTAGGTTCGAATCAGACTGCGCCACTTATGTAGTAATTAAACCACACTTTTAATTTACTAATTAAAACAAACTTTTAATTTTATATAAAAAATAATAAGCCAATAGGTTCTTTATTTATTAAAGGCTGCTTAAAGACTGAAGACTAAAAACTAATTCTTAAATAAAATATGGATTGGTTTTCTTAAAGCTTTTAAAACTAATTTGAAAAGGAGAGAAAACAATAAAGACGAAAATAAAGAATAATAATAATAGAGGTAATTCATAATTAATATGTTTAGGAGTATAGAGTTAAAATATGAGAGTAGAGATTTGAAAGTTCAGTATCGTAACTCGCGTCCCGAACTATCCTCTGAAATGATGGGGATTTGGGAGCCTTTTACAGAAAAAATAACAAAAAAAATTTGGACAAAAAACCAGTTGAGTACCAGCAGCTAAAAATTGCAATCTTAGTGGATTTTGAAGTTTTTTTTTTTTTTTTAATTGACGTCAAAAGTTTCGCAATATTGAGTACATTTTGGGAAAAATATTAATAAAATTTCCAAGGAGTACTTTTGGTGCAGCGTTGCATCTCAAAGATGAAAAAGTATACCCTATTTTTACTTTTTTTTTTCTTTTAAGCTAAATTAGTCTCAAAAACTGCTTTTAAACAGTTTTAACGAATGTCATATATTTTGCGCAACTTTTGGGACTAATTTAGCATAATAGAAAAAATACAAAAATTTTAAGTACACACTTTCCATCTGTAAGATGCAACTCTGCGCCAAAATTACTCCATGTACACTAACTAAAATTAACCTTTAACTGTCGAGGTGGTGGTAAATTTTACCCTCTCGTTAAATTTTTTTGAATTATTCTCTTCCATTGCACTCTATTATTTTCATTTTCTTAGTATCTTCACAAATCGCAATCTTTAATACATACACTCAAAATATTTTGTAGGCAAAAACAAAAGAAAAACACACTTAAAACCAGTGAATAAACAATTGAAAACCATCCCAGTAATTATTCATTTGTTTTAAAAACATCAACATTTATTTTTTACTGTTGGCAAAATTTTCTAAAATAAATAACACTAAACATTAAAAAATTACGGGTTTTTCATTCTTTTTTACCAACAAATTCAAAAAAAAAATAACCTACGAAAACATTAAAAATTAATGATAGTTCTGTTATTTTTACCAACAAATTTCAAAAAAATAACCTACCAAAACATTAAAAATTAATGATTTCGTAGGTTATTTTATACAATTTTCTATTGAAATATTTTTTTAAAATTTTTTAATAAAATTTTGGGGAATCGATCCCGCAATCAACTACATTCTGGCCAGACACTCTACCCATCGTGCCAAAGTCACTTGATACAAACATGTTTTTATATTTCTATAAATAAGTTTTTGATTTTTTTTTTTCTACAAAAAAATAACTGATTTGTGTAGGTAAAAACTAATGATATTTCATTAAAAAATACCAACAATTTAAAAAAAAATTACTTACACAAATCATTAAAAATCAAAAGAATAATCAGTAGTTTTTACTTACAGAACAAAAATAAATGACTTTAAAAATTAAATGTTAATGAAAGTCTTTATTTTTTAGTGTGTTATTTTTGAAACAAAGGACTGAAGTAGTCATTAATAAAAACTGAACATCAAACAAATGTTTTTTCTTTTAAAAACGACTAAACGGAAAACTTTTTAAATAAACTACAAACAGTTAATGACATAATTTTTTGAGTGTATTTGTGTTTTGGTAATGCTAGGCTAAGCATGAGCCGAGCAATGGACATGCTGGTGTAAAAATTACCACTCGTCGGCATTTACGTAAGTTTTTCTTTGGAAATATTTTACCCCATGTCAGCATTAGCGTAAGTATTCAGTTGAAAAATATTGACCACACCTCGAAATAAACGTTAGGTTTTAATAGAATTATTTTTACCACTCCTCGGATATGTTGTTAGTAAAAAATTAAAAGAGTCATTAAAGCCAAATTAAATGGGAACTTTGTATGGGTGACCGGTTGCCGGTGATTTCCACTTGATATAAATTGGAATTTCATCAAAAGCGATTGATAGTTGTGGTGTATCGCGCTTACACTGTGTACGTGGACAGATGGTCGGACGGACAGACAGATATACTGTCAGACGGAAATCACTAAATCAACGCAAAAAACGATTCTGAGTTGTTCGGCATACTTGAAGGTTGGTTAGGACCTGTATTTCGGGTAGTAAGTTTTTCTTACTTTTTTTACTTACTCTGTTATACCCTGTACCACTGAGTGGTGGAGGGTCTAAAAACCTCCAAAAAGGTTGACCTGTAGTTTCTTCAATTAATTTTTTTTCTCTACGATCTCTTATATTTCTTAAAATGTATACATTTGACTGTAAATTAACATCCATCAAAATTTTGGTTTATATTTTATTCATAATTTTTTTATAAGTTTTCCTTGTGACGTTTTTTTTTTACATAAAAAAAGGTTCGTGAAATAAAGTAACTGTTATGATGAAAATAGCTTATATTTTTTTAAGTTTTACATTTATTGTTATTATTAATGTTGTAACTTAGTTTTAAAAAACAAATAATTATAAAGAAATATTTTTTATTAATTTTTGTTTAAAAAATAAAAAAGGGGTAAAATTTACCACAACGTCATAAACTATGCTCCAAAAATTCACCTCGTCAGTTAAAGGTTAAGGAAAAAATGTCTTTAAAAATTTATCATGAATTTTCCTAAAATTTAGTAAAATTTAACTGAAAAATGAGAAATTTTCTTAACTATGAGGAAAAAAGTTTAGTTCATTCACTTATAGTAAGTTCATAGTTGTCTTTAAATGGAGTTCATTAATATAAGGAACAAAATTCTTACTGCCAAAGAAATTTTCCAAAAATCTTAGAAACGTATCTTTATTTTTAAGACATATTTCTTTAAAAACAATTTAGTTCAAGTTTAGTTAAAGTTTACTAAAACAAACATCACCGTATTTCTCTTCTTTGAATTGAAGAAGTGTGTTAATAACTTCTGCAAATTAAGGGCCAGTTTACAGAAGGCGAAGGCTACACACGAACGAAAATTTTACATGTATTTTGTTGTTGTTACAATAACAAAACACATGCAAAATTTTCGTTCGTGTGTAGCGTTCGCCTTCTGTAAACTGGCACTTAGTAAATAATTTCTTAGAATTTAGTTAAAAATTCAAAATGGCGATATCTCGAAAATTAAGCGAGATAGAGCGAAACGGATGAAATTTTCAAAAGAAAGACTACAAAGAAAAATATGGAATAGCCTAGCTCTGCATATCTGTCTGGGTCTCAAGACCCTAATTTTAGATCTAAAATTTGAAATTCCCGAGATTTTATATATGCACATATCTCGGTAGATACTGCCAACACGAGAAAAGGTCCAACGGCATTTTTGTAGCTCTTGACTCGTAGAACACTTCCGCATAATACCCGAAAGCCCTCCGATTAATAGTTTTTGAGATATCAAGTTTTTAAGATTCTCAAGACCCTATCAGACCCTATCAGACCCCTTATTACCGTATCTCAAAACCTATGCAAGTTAGAGCGAAACGGACACAAATTTTGGGTCAAAACCTATGGAGACCCTTAAAGGACCGGGGACTTGAGTTAACTTTGTTTTCCTTATTTTTGGGAAAATTATGAACTAAAACCAAGAAAAAAAATCTTTGGAGCCAAATCATTCCCTCTTTTTCTTAAAATTAAGTTAATTTTCCCAGATTTTAGTTCACTTTTTTTGAGTATAAATTTCATTAATATTTTTCCCGGAATGTACTCTATGTTGCGCAACTTTTGACGTAAATTTTTTGAAAAACAGATTTTTTTTTTTAAATGCACTAAATTGCAATCTTTAGCTGCTGTTAGCCAACTTGTTTTTCCCGATTTTTTTTTGTTATTTTGCCCGTAAAAGGGTCCTAAGTCCCATCATTTGAGGGGCAAGCATTTCCAAATTCGAGAAAAAAGCCGAATTCGTTACGCGCTAATATATATCAATAAGATTATTTCTTTAAATAAATAAATTATAAATAAAATTAAATATTTTAAAATTATTAAACCAGCCGTAAAAAAATCGATGATAACTTTTCGAGGCTAACTTTTTTCAAGCAAAAAAAAATCAAGGATAACTTTTCGAGGCTTAATCTTTTTTAAAAAGATAATTTTTTCGCCTTGCAAAAATCGAGAATAAAATTTCGAGGATAACGGAGCGCACGTAAAAAAAAATATCCAATTCGGTCAGTTCTCAAGTGATGCGATTACCAACGAACTGCATTTCATTTTTATAGTTGAATTATGATAAACATTTTCAACAAAAATTAGCCGAAGTGGACGTGGTCAATTTCTTTTTTCGTAAAAACCAAAGTTGGAACATTCAAAAAATAGTTTAGTCAAATCGATCCAGCCGTTATCCGATTTTAAATACATATATTAAAAAAAGGAGGCGTAAAAGTGGGTTTGATTAATTTTTTTTCCAAAAAAATCCTAAGACGAACATTTAAAAAATAATAAGACGAACATATAAACAAATATTCAATTCGGTCAGTTCTCAAATGATGCGATTACCAACGAACTACATTTCATTTTGATAGTTGAATTATGATGAACATTTTCAACAAAAATTTGCCAAAATGGGCGTCGTCAATTCTTTTTTCGTAAAAACCAAAGTTGGAATATGATGAAAATTCATTTAAAAAAAATTTGTCAAATCGATCCAGCCATTGTCAGATTTTAAATAAATTGAAAAAGTGGGCGTGGTCGATTATTTTTCCATTAAAAACTTAAATTGGATTGCTACGAGCATTTAAATAAAAAAAAAATGCCCAAATCGGTGCAGCCGTTTTCCGATTTTAAATAAATCAAAAAAAGTGGGCGTGGTCAATGTTTCTGTATGTAAAATCCTAAGTTGGACTATGACGAAAAACTATGATTAAAAAAAAAAAAATTGTCCAAATCGGTCCAGCCGTTCTTAACTGATGCGGTTACCAACGAACTAGAATTGATTTTTATTTATAAAGAAGATTGAAAATTTTGTTGTGAATACAGTAGAATATATCTGGATAGCTGAAGTTAACATTTCTTTTCTAGTTTTTACGATGTTGCAAATGTTTGAATATTTTTACTGTTTCATGAAAAATTACCTAATAAAACGAAAAATTACATACATAAGTCGGGGTTTCCTGAAAATACCACTTAAAGATAAAAAAAATAAAACTAGCTTTGCTTAAAAAACTTAACAACTTTTGGGGAGTACAAACATAGAAAACCAACAAAAATTTCGAAACAAAAGCTTTCGATTTTTTTTTTTATTTTTTGCGGAAAATTTATTTTTCGAACAAAAAAACAATTCATTTTTAATATATGGTTTTTGAATTGAGAAAAGTGTGAAAGAAAAATTTAATTTTTCTAAAAATTTAAGACATCCTGGTTTGTTTCTTACTAGTTTCATATTATCCAGTTATAATAATCTTCAGAAAAACTTTTAATGTCAAATTTATTTAGTTAATAGTCAATAGAACTCTATATGTGAAAATTATTTACAGATCGCAGCCGCCGAGGATTGAACCCATCATCATCTGTAATACTTTGCTATTAACTGCTTGTAACGTACAATCACTCTAGACCGATACGCCACGAAGGCTGTTAAGCAAGTATCAACTAAATCTGATTTTTTCAATTCGAGTGGTGTTGTTGCTGTAGTTTTTTTTTTCTAACAGAAGTGTTGTTATTGCTATTTTATGTAAATAAACTTATTTTTAGTAATCATTATTCTTCTTCCTCTCCTTCATCAATTCTGATCTAAGTACTTATTTTTGCAAACGTTGCCAGACATGGTCTATATTTTAAACACAAATGTTAGGTGTTGCCAGTTTTCCAAAGATACTGATATTGCCACTTAGGGCGACTTATAGTCGTTATTTTTTTTTTTTTAATTATTGTTTCTGTAAAGACAGTCGAGCTCAGGCTCTAATTATAATTATGTATTATAATTTTTCGATTTGTTATATATGGTTTTTGAATTGAGAAAAGTGTGAAAGAAAAATTTTTAATTTTTCTAAAAATTTAAGACATCCTGGTTTGTTTCTTACTAGTTTCATATTATCCAGTTATAATAATCTTCAGAAAAACTTTTAATGTCAAATTTATTTAGTTAATAGTCAATAGAACTCTATATGTGAAAATTATTTACAGATCGCAGCCGCCGAGGATTGAACCCATCATCATCTGTAATACTTTGCTATTAACTGCTTGTAACGTACAATCACTCTAGACCGATACGCCACGAAGGCTGTTAAGCAAGTATCAACTAAATCTGATTTTTTCAATTGGAGTGGTGTTGTTGCTGTAGTTTTTTTTTCTAACAGAAGTGTTTTTATTGCTATTTTATGTAAATAAACTTATTTTTAGTAATCATTATTCTTCTTCCTCTCCTTCATCAATTCTGATCTAAGTACTTATTTTTGCAAACGTTGCCAGACATGGTCTATATTTTAGACACAAATGTTAGGTGTTGCCAGTTTTCCAAAGATACTGATATTGCCACTTAGGGCGACTTATAGTCGTTATTTTTTTTAAATTATTGTTTCTGTAAAGACAGTCGAGCTCAGGCTCTAATTATAATTATGTATTATAATTTTTCGATTTGTTATATATGGTTTTTGAATTTTTAAATTTATATAAAAAGTATCTCAAAAGCATACAAATTTTATTTTTTGTGGTACTTTATCATTTTAAATCGCGAATATCGTGAATACGAACGCTTACTGCTCAAAACGGATAGCACCATTGAATTTACCGTACCCGAATTAGCTTTCCTGCATAGATATTTAAGTGTTAACTTTTCGAAAACACAATTACTTACTGTAAATATCACTAGGCGTATGAATAATAAATACTTTTATCTAAACATTAAGTATACGTATATGACACTCTTGAAATTGAAACCTTTAAGGAAATATTATGAAATGAATGTTGAAATTATTTTTAAAGAAAAGGCGATTAAAAATCTGATGAAAAAAAGTAAAAGTTTTTTTCAGGATTTAAGGGCTCCATGATTAAGATGAAGATTTATTATCAGAACAAATATTAAAACGGGTGTCAACTTGAGAATTCGCAGGGGATTCGGTACAAATTGGTGTTACAAATTCTTTGTCCAATAAAGTGATGGACCGTGGAATGCAAGTTTTCATACACTCTAAAAAATGAGTCCAGTTTCCTACTAAGAGTTGTGTAAATTTCTAATAATTATAAGTAGAATTACGCAATTTGTGTAAATTTACCCAATTTATATTAGGAAACTGGAATCATTTTAATTAGTGTGTAAGTACTAAAGGTTTTAATTTCCATTTTTCTCAAAATTTCTGGAAGAATTTCTAATGGAAAACTATCTATTTCAAAGTAGATGCGGTAAAATATAAATAAAATAAAAAGAAAAAAAAAAAAGTTTTTTGAAAGTTTTTTTTTCAATAATTCGTAATCACTGTGATGCATATGTGTGAGTATTTTTTTTATAAATTCTCTATGAGAGATACAAAGATATGTGAAGATGGTTTTAAGTAAGTTTCATATTATGGTTAACTTCCGTTGCATGTTCAATTTTAAAAGCATTTTAAAGAATATCCGTTACTTAGCAAACGTATTTAGAGCATAACTTTTAACAAAACACAAATACACAAGAATACTAACTCAAACGATAACATATGCAACACATAAGTACATACAAAGATAGATAAATTTGTGCATATAAAACTTAATATCATGGGTATAAATTATATAAGTACAAATAATAGATATTGTTTGTTATAAAAATATACATACATATTAGGGTGGCACTAACAATGATTTTTTTCGAATTTCGTAGATTGCCGTTGCAACTTATGGTTCGTTTTAGTATAAAACAGTAGTCGGCAGAAAGAGAGTATATGATTTCATTGGGGTATGAATATAAATATGCGTTTTTGTAAATTTCTTAAATGAAGCGACATCAACCTGCTTGTTGTTGTATTTTTATTATCTGAGTTGTGAGTTTTGTTGACATTCGTGTTAAATACGTGTAAAATGCCGATTGTGTTCGGCCTCTGTGTGCTATGGGTGCCGATCACTGGTCTAAAAACTCCATATTTAACCTTTTAGTCAAATCGAAAAAAAAAAAAATGGTAAAAAAATCAGTAGCCAAATGGTAAAAAAATCACTAGCCACAATTGCCTTAAATTTAACATTTACTTGTTTATGGAAATTTGTTAAAAAACACTACACAGTGTAAGCTAAATATTTAAAAAATGGAAGGTTTTTTGTTAATGATTTTTTTACAATTTTAGAAAATTAAATTCCATGAACAGTTTAAGTTGTTTTATAGAGAAAATGACATACTTTTGAATGATATTGATACCAAGTCAATCGCATGTCAGGATCTTATATTACAGGCGCGGATCCAGCTTTTGCGTTTGGGGGGGAAAATGTATTTTTTTTGCAGGGAACTTAAAGTCGAATTTGAATCATTAGTTGGGGTTTTAACTGTTCAACTCTTATTTATTATGATTAGAAACATTTCAAATTTTAAAAATTTATACTTATAATAATGTTTAGCTCAAATACTTTTATTTGATTTAAACTGTTCCCATTTTGTGACACTTGCTCCTTAAAGGGTTAATACTAGTTGAATTCTAGTGTGCTACACTTTCCGTGCAACTCTGTAAAGAGTTTAGCATAGAATTCAGCTAGTAAACCGTTAACGGGACTTTAAGCATTATTTGTCGCCACTTTATATATTTTCTATTCGTTAAGTATTAATCGTTCAATCATCGCCATATAAAGCACTATGTGAATATATCTACACCCTTGTGTATTGTAAAAGGTAATATATTTATACCAATAAAAATAGAGATTTTTCTCTGAAACCATTTAAAATCTTTGTCTTTTTTATTTTCATAATTAATCCGAACCTGCTCCACGGGCAAACCAATAAAAAAAACTTAAATGTTTAATATTTTGAAAAATGTCTCTTCCAGAAATTTTCAGGTTCTAAAGCATTTTTCTGACAGCAAAAGACCCAGATTATGACATAACTTTCTAATATATAGTTTATGATTATGAGACGTTATCCCAATAGAAAACTTCTGAGGTTCTGAGGCATTTTGATACAGAAAAGCTTTTAAAATGTATACAAAAATATTATAAGTAGATTTATTCTAGCTCTAGGTAATTTTTTCCTTTACTTTATAAAGCTATAATCTTCTCATAGAATAATTTTAAAAAAATTATTCTATGAGAATATCAAAGTCTAAATAAGTAAAGAAAATAATGACCTCGAGCTAGAATAAACCTACTAAAAATATAATATTTTAAAGTTAGAATGTAAATACTTTTATTTTTGAATAAAAAGTAATCAGAATTTATACAAAAATTTTTAAATTCTGATACACCTTCATATAGAAAATTCTCAGATACTTATGCAATTCTATTTTTCTACAGAAAAGATTTATGATACCGAAACGATCTTTCTACACCAAAAATTTTAGGGTTTGAAACAATATTCCGTATAAAGTACCTAAGATTAGAAAAATTGAAGACTTTACCGCTTTTTAAAATTTTTGGAGGCAATTTTCTAGATTCTGAGGCATTTTTCTATTAAAAACTGTTTGTTTTCTGAGAAACTTTTCGCTAGAAAAAGTCTACGATAGTTAAGCAGTTTCTGAGAAATATTTTTATAAGAGAGTCAGTCTAAGAATTTTTTTTCCTAAAAAAATTTTTTAGTTGCTGAGTAATTTTTCCCATAGAAAATGTCTCAGAGTCTGAGTCCCCGAGTAAAAATAAATATATATTACAATATATAACTTGATATATACATAATAAATTATATATGATTATACATCCCTGAGATATTTTCTAAATTTTTTTAATGCAGTCATATGTAGTAATATATAATTTAATCATGATTCGAATTAAAAGATTTCTGTTCCATATAAAACTATATACATATGTTTCCAATTAACAAAAAATTTTCTAAGTTTTTTAGGCAAACTATAAACAATTTTTTAAAATGTTCCTAAACATTTCCTTGTTAGGGTTATGTATATCACCTATCTGGTTCGAAGCGTACCCAAACATTTTTTTGTTTTTGAAAATTATATGTTTGGTGAATGTATCGTTGACCTGTGGTGTATCTCAACCCAAACCAAAAAACACCAGGATTTTATATGTTTTTGTGCAATTAGATCTAATTAGATCCACCAATATAAGGCAATGTCTGGTCAAAACTCGGATGAAATCAAATCATATTTTATACAAGTAGATCTTTTTTAATGCAAAAACATCCACCATTATTCGGATCAAATTGCGTATTAATATATATTGTGTCATATATCAATATATATTGCATCATATAAAAATTTTTACTCGGGTCTCCAAAATTTTCCTACAAAAAAAGTCTTAGATTCTGAGTCATTTTTCAAATAAAAAAAAATTTCGGAATCTAAGACCTTTTTTTAGATTCTGTGATATTTTTTTTTAAATTCTCAGAATATTTTATCTAAAATTTACAGAGCCTTTGGCAATTTTTATAGAAAAAGACTTAAGCAATTGCTAAATAATCTTGACAATGGAATCTGACAAATTCCAAAACATGTGCCGATTACGTCTTGCAAAAATGACCAGCATAAATAAATTTAAAACAGAAAAATAATTTTTTTATCCTCAAAATATAATATTTTAAAGGTCGAATAAAACAATTTTAATTTTTTAATAAAAATTATTTAGAATTTGAACATAATGGTTGGCACGCCATAGTGATGAATAACGCTAATATGGTATTATTACACTCACAACAACAAATAACATATTGTTGTAGTCCAATGGGCTATCATATGTAAAAATGTTTGAAATAATTTTATTGGTTATTGACAATCGTTGCCTTACTAGAATAGTAAAATTTTTTCGTCTTTCTAATACCCATTGTGGATAGAGTCGAATATGTATAATTATTTTAGTTTGTGCACAAACGATTTGTCATTAGACTCGTTTGCTACTTTGTAGTAAATCGTTTATATTTTTTCTAAATAATATTGACAATGGAATCTGACAAATTCCGAAACACGTGCCAATTAAGTCTTGCAAAAATGACCAGCATAAATTAAATTAAAACAGAAAAATAATTTTCTTGAAAATTATGCTATGACAGTATCATGGTTTTAAGTAGCAAAGAAAATAATGACCTCGAGCCAGAATAAACATCCTCAAAATTTAAAGTAAATTTTTATTATGCAGCCATCTGAATTTAAATCAATCAGTAATTTTAAAATTTCAATCTTGTTTTTCTAAACTCTTAATTGGGGTTTCTGAATATTAATATCAATTTGCTTAATATTAATTCGGTCTTTCTAAATTACAATTTCTTTTCTAATGGAGTTTTGTAAATTCCAATTGGGCTTTTTGAATTTCTATTTGGATTTCTGAATTTTAACTCGCTTTTCTGATTTTCAGTTGGGGTTTTTTAAATTTAATATTGATTTTTTAAATTTCAGTTGGCCTTTCGAAATTTCAGTTGGGATTTCTGAACTTAAATTGAGATTTCTGAATTTCAATTAACTTTCCTGAATTTTGAAACGACGTTTCTAAATTTTATTTGGGGTTATCAAATTTATAATCGAATATTTTGTCTGTAGTTTTGCTTTTATTTTTTGCTTATTTTTTTGTAAAATATAAAACTGTTTGCAAAATTAGGACACTTTTGGATAAAATTATAGTAGAATATAGTTATAATTATATTAACCGGTTAATCGAACCATTTTATCCGATTATTCAGGTAGAATAATTATTTGCGTTTAAAATTATTTGTTTCGACATTAACCGAAATGGAGGCGATTAATTAAGGAATCGGTTAATAGATTAACAGAATTGGAACACTACCAAAGACCTGATGTAATGGAAAAGTTTGGATACCAGATTTGTGATCACTGTGTAAGGTCGCGTCCCAGTTGCATCAGCTTTTTTTGTTAAATGTTCGGTATTTATAAATTTTTAATTAAATGATAAACTCAGGCGACTTTCAGCGACCTTAAGAAAAAAAAAAATTTAACGGGTTTTTGACCCGAACTTTTTTTTTTCAAGTAGGTATAATTGTAGCCTTGTGGAGCACGCTATTTACTACATTTTGTTTTTTTTTGGATCTCTCTTTACATACATATCGCTCATTTACTTGTATAGTGTCATAACGCAAAATGTTTGATTTTACAGAAAACCTGTTTAAAGTTTACAATTGAAACTTGTTTTACATTTCAAAAGGCCCGTACATAGAAAATGTTATAATGGCGTGTTCTCTTCTCAAACGGTGAGTTTAAAAAATATTAATACGAATTTTTGACACAATATAAAGCAGGATATAACAAATAATTTTGCATGGTTTACCCAAAAACGACATATTTTGAGTTATAACACTATAGGGGGGGTGAAATAAAGCCATAGGCAATAAGGCCATATGGCCTTATTTCCCAATGAGTTGAGAAATAAAGCCATATGGCCTTATTACCAACCACTGTTGGAAATAAAGCCATATATGGCTTTATTACTCATTTAAAAATTTATAAAAGTTTTCGTCATTAATTTCCGGAGAGTGTTGGGGAAAATGTGGAAAAATTTTTCCACTAAAATCCTGCTACCCAAAAAAAAATTATTTAGCGAAGCCGCTAAATTAATTTTTGGAGTTTGTAATCCTTAAGCCCGGCCGAAGGCCGGCTACACAGAAAAACTTTTTTGTTAAACAATTTTTAAATTAAAAATCCTGCTAACAAAAAAATGGTGCCTCTAGGCCCCTCTGAGTTCAGAGGTTCCTGGAATGTGGGTTTTTAATTTAAAGAAAGTTAAACAAAAAAAGTCAAGGTCTTATCGCCCAAAACTGTAAATGTTATATCGCCCAAGCTGCGACATATATCCCAAAATGATAGGTTTAAAAATGTCATTTCTCCCAAAACAAAATTGTCAAAAAATCCAAAATATTTTTTTTGGGCGAAATGTCGAAATTACGACTTCTATGATTTGTTTTTTTGTAATAAAGGTTTTCTGCGTAGCCGGCCTTCGGCCGGGCTTAGGGATTACAAACTCCATGCATTAAACCCACCCTCTTTGCAAACCAAAGCTATTTTGGTTATCAGGCCTTTTTGAGACATAACAAATTTGATAGCGCATTTTGGTTATCAGGCCTTTTTGAGGCATAACTAATTTGATAGCGCAAAGGCCTGCTACCCTAGAAAACTTTACTTTACGGAGAGGGTGGGTTTAATGCAGGGAATTTGTAATCACTAAGCCCGGCCGGAGGCCCCTCTACACAGAAAAACTTTTTTTGTTAAACAATCTTTAAATTAAAAACCCTGCCAATAAAAAATTGGTGCCTCTAGACCCCTCTAAGTTCCGAGGTTCGTGCTATATGTGGTTTTTTAATTTAAATATAGTCAAAAAACAATTTTTTTTTCTGCGTAGCCGACCTTTGGCCGGGCTTAGGGATTACAAACTCCATAAATTAATTTAGCGGATTCGCTAAATAATTTTTTTTGGGTTGCAGGATTTACGGGGAAATATATTTCCACATTTTGAACTGATATGGCTTTATTTCCACTTTGGTTGCAAAATCAATATGACTTTATTGCTCAATCGTGTTGGTAATAAAGCCATATGGCCTTATTTCCCATTGAATTGAGAAATAAGTCCATATGGCCTTATTGCCTATGGCTTTATTTCACCCCCCCAACACTATACAAGTAAATGAGCGATATGTACATGTCTTTAGCAAAACATACTCATCATTTAATATTTTCGACAAGAGTAAAAAAATCGCAGGCATTTTTTTATAACTTTGGCTGACCATCAAAGTTCGAAGTTGTCTTTTGAAAGTCATCATGCTTTTAAAACTTAAAATCTAAAAAATCGATCAGCGATCATTTAGACCAGCCTGAAAAATTAAAATAAAATATAAATGCATTGTAGATAACTTAATCATATTAATAGGATTCTATGACATATTTGAGGCGTTCCACACCAAATGTCCAGCGAAAAAAAATGTAGCCCTATATGGAACTAAAAAAATTGCGTTTTTTGTTGCTCAATTTTTCAAAGCTTTGGCTTAGGAGGCGTGGCTAAATATTGAAAAAATTTTCATATTTGTGTCGAGTTGCCTTGATTAAATACTTATCAAATTAAAACAGAATGCACCATAATCTCAAAAATTTGCATTCTTGTATTTTTTTTATGGTCTTGCGATTTAAAAATTGTATTTAGAAAATTTTTCCGTTTCTGAAATTTTCCATTTTTTAAAAATAGTCAATTTATAAAAAATCCGGACACTTTTTTTTTAAGTTAAGATATTTGTCTATTCACACATGACTAGGTAATTTTTTGTATAATATAGGAGATAAACACAACAAACTGAATAATGAAAGTTTCTTCTACCGTCATTTTCACCCAATAAATATGAATTTGGGCCGCTAAAAAAATCGCGTTTCCTGCTCTAAAAAATAAAACAAATTCCATAAAGATTGGCGGGTGACAAGGAAATTACAAAATTATTTTAAAAATTTAATATTCAAATGCATTAGAAAAAAAAAACGAACAACTAACTGATGTTTGATAAATTGACTTTTTAGAAAAATGGGAAATTTCAGAACAGATTCTGAAAATTTTTCAAAAAAAAAAAATAAACAACAACACAAATTTTTGAGATTATGGTGCTTTCCGTTTTAATTTTATAAATATTTAGCAACCGCAACTAAACACAAATTTGACAATTTTTTTAATATTTAGCCACGTCTCCTAAGCCCATGTTTTGAAAAATTGATAAACAAAATCCGCAATTTTCTTCTGGACATTTGGTATGGAATGCCTTATTTGTTTTCTCCAGAAAATTCTTTTATTTCAAATGGTTATTTCTATGGAAATGACCATTTCTTCAATATTTAACCACGCCTCCTAAGCCCAGGTTTTAAAAAATAAAAACCAAAAACGATATTTTCTTAGTTCCTTATAGGGCTATCAATACAGCCTATTCAGAAATTCATGGGACACATGTTCTTCAGTATCGGGACATTTGGTATGGAATGCCTATTTGTATTCTCCAAAAAATTCTTTCATTTCAAATCGTTTTTTCCATAGTGTATACATAGACGCGAAGGCGTTAAAAATTCAGTTGTCAAAGTACAACTTGTATACATGTATTGTGTGGTGTATTCACATCGACAACGTACGTGTGAGAAATGAGGAAAAAATAGTGATATTATTTTTTCTTTCACCTTCGACTCTATGTATACTCCATGGTTTTTCTATGAAATTGTTCACATAATAAAGTATTAAGTTTGGAGTATTTTTTTATTTAAACAAATATAATACTTTAATAAAAAAAAAAATTTTATAGCGGACTATTTCTGTCCCGAAATAATCTTTAGGGTCGAACCATAATCAAATTGCTTCGCGTAAGACGTAAAAAAAACAAAAACAAACACATCAAATTTGAAATTTGGATGTCCGTTTGATTTAGGTACCTCACATTTAAATATTAGAAACGGAAAATTATTGGGTATTATGCCTTACTCGACGTAATTTAATTGAGGTTGGACGCTTACATTTCTATCGATTTTTTGTCACAAAATAAACTTTACATTTTATAAAAAATGTGTTTTTATTGAAAGAAAACAATACAATGTTAAAATAACACCACTATTATCAATCTCGGGCTATATAATTGCAATAATATTAGTTAATGATATTTGCAAGCACCTGCTAATGAACCCTTAATGTATTTAATTGAAGCCGTTAAACGGTACTCTCAGCGGAGAGTTTATTAATGCATGATCCGAATTTTGTAATAATTTAAACCTTTTCAACAATCATGTACTCCATGCGTGTTTGTATCGTCCAAATAACGTTGTCTTATTTATTTGAATGCAGTTTTTTTGATGCATTTTGCACTTTAATTTTTAAATCATTGAGCGTGTTCAGAAAAGAAGTCTGCTACTCAACAGTTGGGATGTAGCAAGTTTTGATTAGTTGACTCTGCTGAACGCATTTTTTTATGAATATTTTAAAATATTGGAATAACTTTTTTTTTTTATATATTTTCATTTATTTTTTCTGTGGAAAATACTTTTTTGTGATTTTTTTTTTGTCTATTTCCTTGAATAACGTAAAAAAAAAATAATTTCAATAAAGCAGCTTATTTATCAGTTTGTGATCAAATAAAGCATATTTTTTTACGCTACCAGTGATGAGAAGCTCTCACTCAACATGTTGACTGAAATGTAAAAAATTAAACCATTCAGCAGAATGTTGAGGAGCAACTGAGTAGCAGCTTCCTCTGCTGAACA
Source organism: Pegoplata infirma (assembly GCA_963921195.1). Classification (NCBI taxonomy): domain Eukaryota; kingdom Metazoa; phylum Arthropoda; class Insecta; order Diptera; family Anthomyiidae; genus Pegoplata; species Pegoplata infirma. Next base: position 173,023,182 of record OY992536.1, on the reverse strand, counting down.
CCATCATTGATATGTCCTAAGAAGTATTAACAAAAAAACTAAGCTTTTTGTAAAAAACCTCCATAATCCATCCCAAAATATAAAAATTTTAAGAATATTTTAGGACGAAGGCAAAACCATTTACAATTGATTTTTAAATTCGTTATTTAAAAACAAAAAAAAAAATACCGTTGTCTGGTCAAATAAGGAGCGGGTGTTGCAAATATTAGTAACACAGAAACTAAAACCTTAAACTCTAAACATAAAATCATGGGTAAATTTTCATACACATTTATGAATACTAAAATAGCAAAAGAAACGCATGCATAAACATGCATATTATGATGTAAAAATATGTTAAAAAGAAAAACATATAATAAAAACTAAAATAAAATAGCAACAACAGCAACAAAAAAGATATTCTCTATGAATAGTAAAAAAAAACAAAAACTAAAAATGAAAGGGAAAAAAATTTAATATTTGCATTTTAAAAAAATTTACCTCGTGCACACACTAAACTGAAATAGTATACGTAAATTAAAAAAAAAATAAAACACAACAATACCAGAAATATGTTTATATCATTATAGGTCTGTTTGTTTACCAAAATTTCTTACTTCATATTTTTACTACAACGGGAAAGTACTTTCCAGCTGTAGTAAAAATAGTAAACTATTTGGGTAAGCAAACAGAACTTTAATGTTAACATCAATACGATTTCAGTCTGTCATATAGAATTCCACTCATTTATATCCGTTGACGTTAGCGGGGTAATAAGATTTATTTGTATTCTTATAAAGAAAATGGTTTCCGTTTTAATTCTGTTTGTAGAAAATAGCAAACAATTTATTATTTTTATCGTATTAGAAAATAATGTCGTATGATTAATATTGAATTCATGCACTAAAATACAATATCACTCATTCGCCTCAGTAGGTCCGACTTATTACAAATAACACCGTTCAGCAGAAAAGAAGTATTTGACTTTAAACAAAAAGAAAAAAAATGAGTGTTCGTATAGTAGACCAAACGATTTTCTTTATGTTCTTACAGTTTTTTATGGCCCACTGTTTTTTTTTTGTGCAAACGGAAGTGGAATAAGTAAAATAAATGACTTAAATGTTCTCCTGAGCAATAAAGTGTTAAGATGTTGTTAGAAAAATTTTACGGTGCATATTTTTTTACCATACGAGGCAGTCCACACTAAATGTCCCGATACACAAAAACATGTGTGCCATGAATGTCTGAAAGGGTGGTAACTAAAAAATATACAGAACTAAAAAAATTGCCTTATTGGTTACTAAATTTTACAAATACTGGGCCAATTAGGCGTGGTTAAATATTGGAAAAATGGTACAATTTGTGTCGGGTCCCCTTGATTATAATTTATCAAATTATAACGAAATGCACGACAATTTCAACAATTTTCATTCTTCTATATTTTTTATTTTGATCGGCTATCGGTTAAAATTTTTTATTTTTCAAAATTTTCATAACCTGTTCTGAAATCCGGCCACATTTTGTTTATTTTTTTGTTTAGAAGTTTGTCTATCGTATTTGATTATTGTATTTTATAAATATTCTGTAATTCTCTTGTATTTTATTGTGTCAACACTACGTATGAGTAACGAATATTTGTGAAACCAACAAATTGTTGTTACTCATACGCTGTGTTAACACAATAAAAAAACAAGAAAATTACAGAATTTTTATGAAATTTAATATTCAGATGTGATTTTCTCGAAAAATACGAAAAAGCCCTCCTGATTTTTTTTTGTGTGGATGCATATAAAGTGCTCAAAAATATTTCATTTTTTAAAAAAGTTAATTTACCAAAAATCCTGCCACATTTTTTTAATTTTTTTAAGGTTTATAGTGCATTCACATTGGCGTCGAAACCCCGTTTAACGAGGTTTCGAGCCAAACCTCATTTGAAAATACGTATTTTCCCACACAAATTGAAACCTTTTTGTATTGAGGTTTCAACGAATGTTCAATTGAAACCTTTTAAATTCAATAGTTCAACTCTTTTTTACAACTGTTATAATAGAAGAAAATAAATTAAAAAAGTGTAAAAAATAAAAATATTTAAATATTTACATAAAAAACAACTATTAACAAAATATTTCGATAAATTATTTTAAAACATAGCGTAAACTAATTAATTGTGTGTTTTTAAAGCCGATATATAATTAAAGCCGATATATAATTTTGTTCGGTAAATTTTGAAAACGTGATAAGTGTCAAATTTTTCGGGTGTGAACGGTTAAGTTTTCAAAATGAAAATACGTATTTTCAACGAGGTTTCAAGGTCAGTCTGAATGTGCTATTAGATGTTTGTTTATCCACACAAAAAAAAAAAAAAACTGGAAGACAGTTTTCGTATATTTCCAGAAAATCATACATAAATATTGATTTTCATAAAATTTCTGTAATTATCTTGTATTTTATTATGTCAAAGTGCGTATGAGTAATGAATATACATATGTGAAACCATGAAATTTGCGTTACTCATACGCAGTGTTGACACAAGAAAATTACAGATTTTTTATGAAATCCAATACAGTAGAATCTCACAAATCAGAACCACTTTGTTGCTCGGTTAGTTCTAATTTCTGGCCATTTTTTTTTCATAGCGAATTATAAAATATCAATAAAACAAGTAAAAAACACGTAGAAAAGTTAAATTCGACTTTTCCGAATCTATGAATACCCTCCACAATGCATTTTTTAAAGGACAGTACATTTTTTAACGAGGAAAAATTAACAATTTTGATCAGAAATATTTTATTTTGAGTAAAAATACTCTTTTTTTGTCATTAAAAAATAAAGAAGAAAAATCACTAATTTTTTTTTTGAGTGTAAAATTTTTTTCGAGTGTAATGTTTTTTTACTGTAAAAATATATCTGAGTGAATGCACGTACGTATGTACACAAAATATTGTCATTTTTGTAAAAAAAATCAAAATTTTTTTTGAGTGTAACATTTTTTTTGAGTGTAAAATTTTTTTCGAGTGTAATTTATAAGTTACCAATGCTTTTAAAACTAAACAAGTTTAAAGGGCATTGCTTTAAAACTAAACAAGTTTGAAAAGCATTGTTAAGTTACCACCAATGCACGTTGGGTTGAAATGGATCAAAAGTGGCGCTTTATTCAAAACTGAAAAAATTTTTTTTACAAAAATTATTAATTTAGGGTTAAAGTATATAAAATTACACTAAAAAATCTGTCACAACTATTATTCTGAGTTGTTTACTTTTCTTGCAATCCGCCGTCAAAATCAAATTAGTTTTTGTGTTTTTGAATATGGTGCTAAAAATTGAAAATCAACTTATTTCTAGAATTTTTTTTTGGTATTTATTCATTCAAAGGTAATTTTTTTATTATGGAACCATCATTTTCAGGCATTTTCAAATACATTTCTGTTTTTTGTTTTTTGAAAATTGTTGTAAAAATATTTTTGAATTTTTTTTGTAAAATGTTCCAAAATTGGAGTATTTTTAATACTTGATGGAATGTAAAAAAAATGTAAGAGGTTGTTATTGCTTATACATTGTGATAATAAAGCACATAGTATAAGCTTTAATTAAAAAGAAAAAAAAAAACGTCCACGTTTAATGCCGTTATTTTTTTATTTAAGATTTTATGAAAAAAACATGGTGGCTTCAATAACACTTCATCACAAAAAAACAAAAAAGTTTCTGACCCAGAAACTAGACCCACTTATCCTTATGTATTTTGACCTTCTGAAATCGATTCTGCTATCAGAATTGAATTCTATAGTTGGGGTTTCATGTGATTTACAAGGAAAGTCCGCAAAGTGAACCCACCTAATTTCCTTGTGAATTTGACAAAGTTACAAAATTTTTTAATTTTATTTCTGTATGTAAGGTTTAAGTCTGATTTATTACGTAGAAAATAAGAGTATTTTAAATAAAATCCATAAAAAATTGCAGAAGTTACATGCATTTGAACAAAAACGCGTTATTTCAGTTTTATACAAAAACAGTTGTATTTATATTGTGATTTAATGCGTTTTCGTTCAAATGCAAGTAACCTCTGCAATTTTTGATGGATTTTATGACAAAACCTCTTATTTTCTTCGTAATAAATCAGACTTGAACATTACACACCGAAATAAAATTTAAAAAAATGTTAACTTATTGTTGGTCAAATTTACAAGGAAATCAGGTCGGTTCACTTTTGCGGACTTTCCTTGTACATTGCAGAAAACCCCAAATGTAGAATTTAATTCTGATCTCGGAATTGAATTTAGAAGGTAAAAATACATAAGTATTAGTGGGTCGAGACCTTTTTTTGTGGGTCTTTGTAATCTATATATATAAAGTAGTTGCGTGACTGACTGATGACTGATGACTGACTGACATACTAATCACGCATCATGCCACAGCCCAAACCACTGAAGCTAGAGTCTTGAAATTTGGATTGTAGTTTCACCTCCTGGAATACATATCCGCTAAGGCTGGGTTTTTGGAAATGTTGATTTTAAGGGGTAAAAACGAAGGGTTGAAAAAGGGGAAAAAGCGAGAAATTTGGTACTTTTTATTTTTTCTGAAAAAAATTCAATTAATTAGAAATTTGAAATTTAGGATCGTCTAACGGAAAAACATTTTCCAAAAAAAAAACTTTCTGGAAATTCGGATTCCTAAGGGTTAAAAGGGGCAAAAAATTGTACTTTGGTACTTTTTATATTTTTTGAAATTAAGGTTTTACAAAAATATTAAAATTTGCAATGGTGGTTCCAACAACAGAAAAAATTCTGGAAACGTACTTTTTCGAAATTCCGATTCTAAGGGGGGTAAAAAGCGAGCACTTTGGTTCTTTTTACTTTTTCTTTCCCAAAAAAAAGTACTTTTTACCTAAGGGTAAAAAGGGGTAAAAAATTGTATTTTGGTACTTTTTATATTTTTTAAATTTAAGTCCTACAAAAAAATTAAAATTTGCATTGTTGTTTCCAACAATGAAAAAAATTATGAAAAAGTACTACTTCGAAATACCGATTCTAAGGGGGGTAAAAAGCGAGCACTTTGGTACTTTTTACTTTTTCTGACAAAAAAAAATCCTATTAATTTGAAAATTGGAATGTAAGATCCTCCAACGGAAAAACATTCCCAAAAAAAGTACTTTCTGGAAATTGGGACTCCTAAGGGTAAAAAGTGGTAAAAAAATTTACTTTGATACTTTCTAAATTTTTTAAAGTTAAGGTACTACAAAAAAATTTTAAAATGTTAGTTCCAACAACGAGAAAAATTTTGAAAAAGTACTTTTTCGAAATTCCGATTCTAAGGGGGGTAAAAAAGTGTATTTTGGTACTTATTAGTGGTATTCATTTAACCGTATATTTATACGCGACTCGTATTTGTGTAATTATACGAGGTGGTTTTTATGAATGCCCTTTTTGTTTACCTGGTATTACTTACACAATTGTCAAAACAAAAAAAATAATTTTTGTATTTGGAAAATTTACAATAGTGGTGTTTTTGTCGATTCCTATGAACGCTTAGATAAACTGCTTCGACAAAAACGACATATCCGCTTAACTAAGCTAACTTGGCATTACTTTTTATTTGTGTCAAAAATGGAAAAAAAAGACGTTTGATAAAAAATAAAGAAATTTAAAAATAAATACAAAAATTCCCCTCACATTTATTCTTATAGTTTTTAAGACAATTTTATAATTATTTTTATCATTTTTATGACCAGACCCACGAAAGGTGCATGCAGGAAAGAAAATTACATCCACAAATCCACGTCCAAATCAAAAACTGGGAATTTCTAAGAGGTGATGTAAGTTTTGCAAAGAGAAAATTGCATCCCTCTGGTCGGATTTTTCCCGCTTACCTAACTTTACCTGCATGACCCTAAAACATATTTATGTATGTATACCAAAATTCAGCAAGACTATAAGCATACCCAAATACCCATCATCTTTATGATACTAATGTACGGTTTCCCAGGACCTGAGCTTAATTTTAAGAAAAAATGCCTAAAACCTTGAGGATGATTATATATTTTTAAAATAAATATTTATTTAATGTACTCTTTTCTTCACAAAGTTTAGAAACGTGATTTTTGTGTAATCGCCTGGTGACCGCTACCAAAAACTTTCCTCCAGCAGTTATTGTCAGCCACCAGCCTTTAATTATCCCTTTCCTGGTTTTAAACCCGATGGTGATGTCCTTAAAACTTATTGGAATGTTAAAATTGATATTTATTGCTTCCTTTTCAGTTTTTTTTTATTTAAAAAAAAAAATAAACAAAAAAATTACAAAACAAATGAAAATATTTTTTTGTTGACATTTAAAATAGACGTAGATAATTTAAAAGATAACAAATTTAGAAACTTGGTAGCATTTTTATAAGTGCTTAATTTTTAAGCACTTTTAAATTTTATGTCTTAGCTAAGCGTATATAGAACAAAATTTGTATGAAATATTTATTTTCGGATCGACAAAAACGCCACTAATACCACAAAAAAACAAAATTTCAAATAATTAATAAATTCTAAACTAATTAATAAATTTACTGCAAACAAAAATATTTTTTTATATTATTTTTTTAATATTTGTCATTTTTAACAAGATTGCCAAACTGTAAAAAAACAAAAAATAGCAAAAAAATATCAAAATTATTTGAACATTGGCAATCCTAAACCTGTCTAATTATACGATACAAGTTTACGCACCAAAATATGTGTACAAATATATCAGGCCTCGTAAAATATTTTTGACAATAATTGTGTAAACTAACCAGATATACACGGTATACGAGGTGTTTATACGGTTAAATGAATACCACTATTATAATTCCTGAAATAATGGTCCTGGAAACTTTAAATTTGGAATGCAGGGTCATTTAGCGAAAAAAAAATTTCTAAAGGCAAGCTCTGAACGGAATGAAAGCCACACGGGACTAATCGGAATGGAACAGGGAATCAAATGGAATAAAACAGGGAACGAAATGGGGATTTGAAATTTGGAATGGAGGTGCGCACAGTGCTTTGTTCCCATGTTAAAATCGGCAAAAATAGAAGGAGTGGTCAGGCGTTTTTGAAATTTGGTACACTAACAGCAAATACCTTAATTAAGAAAAATATGAATTTTTGGGAAAATCGGTGCAAGGACACGCCTCCCTCCCATGTGTCCTGAAACTTAAAAATGTTATTGCAGCTACAATAATGTCCGCAAAAGAACAAAAAGTTGTAATTCGGATACATATATAACTAGCAACATGTATGTAAATTTTAAGCTTAATCGAAGTAAGGACTCTAGGTCCTGCCATATATCCTTTTTCCTAAAAACGCTATAACTTCAACAAAAATAGTCCGATCGTAACAAAATTTGGTACGTAAATTGATATTTATAAGGAATATATTATTGCCAAATTTGGGTAAAACCGGATTATTAATGTGGAAAATACAAAAATATCCTTTATTGAAAAATGGTGGATTTTTTTCCAAAAGCGTTTGGAAAAAGTGAAAAAAAAGTATTTAAGCAAGTTCTGAGCTAAGTAAAGTTAATTGATGTATGCAGTGAAATTTTATGACGGTTATTTTCTTAGAACATATTAACCCTCTATCTCGTATTTTTAGGGGTCATTTTAGTCCATTTTCCAAAAACCCTCATAGAAAACCACTAACACGTGGGTTTAAAGGGTTAAAGTATTTTACAAAAGTTTTAAGCATCGAATTTTACTAGTGAAATACAAGGAAAATGCATAAAAAGTAAATAGTAAAGTATAATATATTGTTAAATTGTGTTTTACTGAAGTAGATTGAAATAAGAAAAATTTTATATTTACAAAAAAAAATTATTAAATTTACTGCTGGGCTAAATTATGTTTTTACATATCTTTAGTGAAATTTGATGGCAGTTTTTCTTGAGACTTATTAACCCTTATCTCCCATTTTAAAGGGTCACATTATTTGCTTTTACAAAAATTCTAACATAAAACCTATAAAACGGGTATTTAAAGGTTAAAGAGCAATACTAAATTACTTTTTTTCACAGTTTCTTTAATCTAACTTATAATTTGACATATTAAATTAAACATAATTTCTATCTACAGTTAAAAATTAAATAATCCATAATGCGTAAAAAAATCCAAAACTTCAAACCAGTTTTAAAAAAAATAAATTTTCGATAATTAATGTCTTGAAACAATTAACCCAATTATTCTGTTAAGTCATTTTTGCATAAAATTCTCTGAGTTTAGCGCCCTCTCGTGGCATCAAAAGCAATTACACTAAATGTTTTTTTCACATTTATTTGAAAAACTTAATTATCTTTCAAAAAATCTGTCTTTAATAACAATTTCAGACAATTTTATTTTTGTGATTTTTATCCATGGGAAGACGTATACTGCCCTACTCAAATTCATTTGTATTAAAATTATGTTGTACATTGTGGACAGTTTTCATGGATTTGGTGAAGCCAAATTTAACATTTCTACTTTTTTTTTTATTTTTCTGCTGATTGGGTTGAAAAAAGGTTTAACATAATTTCTATAATATTTTTTCAAACATTGTTAATTCTTAGCGGTTAACAAAAAATATCGAAAAAATGGACACTTCGAAAAAAAAATTTTTTTGCCGTTCTAAAAAAAAGTTGCAACTGTTTACTTTTTTATTTAATAGATAAAGATTTAACCTTCTCAAAAAAAGAAAAAAATCCAAAATCGGTTAACATATATTTTTTTAATATTTTTTCAAACTTTGCAAATTTTGGGTCTTCAAACTAAAAATTTAGGTAACTCTCAATGCATGTAGAAAAAAATTTTATTGCTTAATACTAAGGTAATTTTTTCTGGTAAAAAAATATATATTTTAAAGTTTTTTAAAACAAAAATCAAGCCATTTCATTAAAAAACAAAAAAGTTACAGCTATTTTCGTCAGCCAATAAAATGGATTTTTCAAAAATGTGATTTTAGGCACTTAGAAAAAAATATATATTTAAAGTTCTACTCAAAAGTTGCAAGCGTTGTTTTTTTTCTTTGAAAGATAAAGGTCAAGGCTTTAAAAAAAAATTATGAAATCAAAAATCCGTTAACATATATTTTTTTAATACTCCATCAAACTTTTGTTATTTTAAAGATCCTCACAAAAAAAAGAAGTAATTCGAAGTCTTACAAAAGGCATATACTTTAACTTTTTATCTCCAATAAAAAATTTTCCGTATTGCAAATATATTTTTTAATTTTTTGCAGAAAAAATCAAGTCATTATCTTAAAAACTGAATTTTTGGGATCTATTTTTGTAAAACTCAAAATAATATTATTTTTTTAAATACCGTTTGCTTGGAAATTCTCTAACTTTAGCGACCCCTTGTGGCGACAAAAAGAGTTATATCAAAAGGGATTATTATTAAAATATTAAGTTACCTTATTACCTTTACAAAAAAAAATATTTTAATAAAAACGATGGGAATTTTTTTTTTTTGATTTTTGTCAATGGGACAAAGCACTGTGGTGCGCCTCCCGAAGTATAAATTTGGAATGGAGGTGCGCCTCCCGAGTTTTTGGAAAGCTTGATTCTAGGGAATAGGGGTAAAAAGGTATTTTGGTACTTTTTATAATTCCACAAACCACTGAAGTTAGAGACTTGAAATTTGGAATATAGATGCACCTCCCGGAAAATAGGTCCACTAAGAATTGGGTTTTGGAAATTTTGATTATTTTTATAGTTCCACAAACCAATGAAGCTACAGATTTGAAATTTGGAATGTAGCTGCATCTCCCGGAATATAGATCCACTAAGGCCGGGTTTTTTGAAATAAAGGTATTTTGGTACTTTTTATATATAGTATACTTAAATAATGGTTTTATTAGCTTGAAATTTGGAATGTAGCATCCCATGCTTAAATAAAAGTCATAAAAACTTAAAATTAGGAATGTAGGATCCAACAACAGAAAAAAATTATGAAAAATTTATTTCCGATCTAAGGGGATAAAAATGAGTACTATGGTACCTTTTATATATTCTGAAATAATTATAATGGAAATTTGGAATCTAAGATCGTCTAGCGAAATAAAATATTCAAAAAAGAATAACTTTTGGAAATTCTGATTCCTAAGGAAATTAATTAAAAAAGGGAATTATATATTCTTAAATAATGAGCATATTAGCTTGAAATTTGGAATATAGCATCATCAAACGGGAAGAAATCCACAAAAAAATTACTTTTTGGTACTGTTTATATTTTCTTAAATAGAGGTCATAAAAACTTAAAATTAGGAATGTAGGATCCAACAACAGAAAAGAAATCTGTAAAAAGTACTTTTTTTTCGAAATTTCGATTCTAAGGGAGTAAAAACGAGCACTTTGGTACTTTTCATATTATTTGAAATAATGATACTGGAAACTTGAAATTTGGAATGTAGGATCGTCTAGCGAAAAAAAAAGTTTCCAAATGAATTTTTTTTTAAATTCTGATTCCTAAGGAGTTAAAGGGGTACTTTTTAAATTTACTGAAACAAAATAAGGGGCAAAATGATTCTTTTTTAATTTAATGATCTTATCCCTAGAAACTCTTTTGTTCTTTAACGGATACTATTCGAAAAGGAATGAACACCACAGGGAACCAAATGGAATAGAACAGGGAACAAATGGAATGAAACTGGGAACGAATTCAAATGAAAATGTTATCAATTTATTTTTTAATTTTTTTTTTACTAATTTTTTTTTGTACTAAAATTTGTTTATCAAATTAATTGAGTAATTCAGTATTTTTTTTGTTTCATTCATACATATTTGTTCATATATTTACAAATTTTTTTCATTCAATTTTTGACTCAAAGTTTTATTTACTCAACTTTTTTGCGTTCAAATTAATAAATCAATGTTTTTTTTTTTTTTGATAACGTAAGACCGTCTTAAAGTTGACGTAGTAATTATTATATCAACTGATGTATTTGGTATTTTATTGTAAGTGTTGTGATCATCATAAGCACAGTTTTTGTAAAGGCTTAAGACATATATATTAGACTGGGTCGAAATCCTACAAAGTCTAAGGATCGATTGTCCTTAGTGCGGGAAAGTGGTAATGGGGTAATATAAGCATTTTATGGAACACAACTTTTTAATCGATCAAAAACTCTATTAGCGCATCGGTGGTCAAAATTGAGATTTTGGTCAAAATGGCCAAATTTTCAAAAAAATTTTAAAAATATAAATTTCATTTTCTTGCTTAATAAAAAAAAAAATTTTTATTGCATTTGATACTAGTAACTTATGTATTAAATATTGGAATTTTATGCGATCATTAACATATTTTTATTTAAGATACAAAAAAAATCATATTTTTGACGCGGTTCTAAAAACCACTTTTTTTTAATTTAATTTTTATTTTTTATTAAAATTGCAAAATATATCGATTTTATTACTCAATGTTATTGAAAACATCATAAAGACTAAAGATTTAAATTTTTGCGAAAATACGTTCGGTAGTTTTTTGTGGGGAGCGGTTTCAATTGAGCGGATTTCAAGGAAATCGTATTTTTTGCCATTTTTTTTAGTTTTTATTTTTTATAAACTACATTATTGTACAAATTGACCAATATTATGCTCTATCTTGTTCCATTTGATCATGGTAACTTAGTTTTGAAACGATAGATTTATAGGACATCTTTAACCCTAATCGGCCAGCGGCCAAAAGTGTCCCGTACTGAGTTTTTTTAGGTTTTAACTACTGTTTAATGAAATTAATGGTTGCAAAATCATGTTTGTTTTGAATATTGTATTGTATAATCTTTTATTTAATCATATTGACTTAATTTTGAAACATACATATTTTTGGACATCTTAAACCCTTATGTGCATGCAACCAAAAATGTCCCCTACCAAAATTTTAATGTTTTTCACAAATAAAAAAAAAACACATTTTTGTATTTAAAATAGTCATAAATAATTAATTAAATAATTTTGACATTGCCGAAAGCATTTGTAATTTTACAAATCCAAGATAATTTTACAAAAAAAATCTACTAAATTCACGAGAATTCCTTGTAATTTTAATTGCGCCAAAAAACTGTTAATTTACAAAATTATTGGTAAAAAGCTTGTAAAATTACTAGGAATTCTCGTACCCAAAAAATCTAGTAAAATTACGAAACAAAAAATCTTGTAAAATTACTTGGAATTTTTTTCAAAAAAAAGTTACACGTTTTTCTTGTAATTTTACAAGTTTTTTTTTTAGTGTAGACTAAATGCCCATTCGTTTTCCACTTAGCTTTACCCCGATCAACGACAAGGATGTGGTTATAAATGACCCCATTTTGAGGTGTTTAAGTTTTTTTTTGTTGTTTTTTTTATATTTTTTTATGTACAGTAGGGTTATGACTCATTTTTGACAAAATTTTTACCTATCACCACGTGATAGACCATACAAAATTAATATTAAAAATGGTATTTGCGTGTCATTTTGGAAAAAAGAACCTTCCGCACCAAACGCAATTTCTAAAAAGTCACAGATATTTTTTGTTTTAAGTCCTATTTTTAAAAAATAAGGTAATTTTAACCCTTCCAATGAATGAATTATATAAAAAAAGATCTTGTAAACAATTACGAATAAAAATAATGCCACTTGGTCTTTTACTTTTGGAGCTGCATGCTGCCAAAATTGACGTTATAAATAGTTAACTTTATGCAGTAAAGGGTTAAACCGCCAAATTTGAATCTTGAAGGAGTCAAAAAAGTCCCTCCATAAAGCATTCGTCATTTTGACCCTAAATAGCTTTTCCTACGCATCGTTTGGGTCTCACATTTTCTTAGTTTCAATTAAATTAAGAAAATATAGACCAAATTTCATCTTGTTTGGTGCGGGAAATTTTTTGAAAATGCAATTCTTAATATTTTTTATGGCCTTTTTGGATAGGGCAGGTAAATTTTGACATTTGCAAAAAAATGCAAAAAGTCATAACCCTAATGTACAGGCTTATGCCTTAATCTTTAATTTTAAATTGCGATTTACACTCAAGTGAGGTTAAATTAGAGCGAGACAATAAAGTAGATCTTATATAACCATCTCTGTTTTTAAAACAAAAATAAAACATAAAATAAATAAAAAAATAAACATAAAATTACTCAAAATGGGGTCATTTATTTCACCACTTCCTCGTCGTTGATCGGGGGTAAATCTAAGTGTGAAAATGGACACTTAGTCTAGTCTTCAAATTTTAATTTTAAGGATAATTTGTTTTATGACTTTTTTTGACATTAAGAAATATATGAAATGAATGATCGCGTGTGATATAATATCAAAAAATTTTAGTTTTATTAAAACAAAATTAATCCGCACATAATCCTAATTCTTAAAAATCTGTTAGTGGGCCACTTTTGACCTTTATTTCAGAAGGGTTAACGCTTTCGTCAATATCAAAATTATTCAATTAATTATTGATAATTATTTTGAATACAAAAATGTGTTTTTTTTTTTATTTGTGAAAAACATGAAAATTTTGGTAGGGGACATTTTTGGTTGCATGCACATAAGGGTTAAAGATGTCCAAAAATATGTATGTTTCAAAATTAAGTCAATATGATTAAATAAAAGATTATACAACACAATATTCAACACAAACATGATTTTGCAACCATTAATTTCATTAAACAGTAGTTAAAACCTAAAAAAACTCAGTACGGGACACTTTTGGCCGCTGACCGATTAGGGTTAAAGATGTCCTATAAATCTATTGTTTCAAAACTAAGTTACCATGATCAAATGGAACAAGATAGAGCATAATATTGATCAATTTGTACAATAATGTAGTTTATAAAAAATAAAAACTCAAAAAAATGGCAAAAAATACGATTTCCTTGAAATCCGCTCAATTGAAACCGCTCCCCACAAAAAACTACCGAACGAATTTTCGCAAAAATTTAAATCTTTAGTCTTTATGATGTTTTCAATAACATTGAGTAATAAAACCGATATATTTTGCAATTTTAATAAAAAATAAAAATTAAATTAAAAAAAAGTGGTTTTTAGAACCGCATCAAAAATATGATTTTTTTTGTATCTTAAATAAAAATATGTTAATGATCGCATAAAATTCCAATATTTAATACGTAAGTGATTAGTATCAAATGCAATAAAAAAAAATTTTTTTACTAAGCAAGAAAATGAAATTTATATTTTTAAAATTTTTTAGAAAATTTTGCCATTTTGACCAAATTATATATATATTACCCCATTACCACTTTCCCGCACTAAGGACAATCGATCCTTAGACTTTGTAGGATTTCGACCCAGTCTAATATATATATAAAGATTCCATAGCGAAGAGTTAAAAAAATGGGTCATTTATTATCATTATAAAATTTTTCTGTATTTACGGGCATCAAAATACCCTGCGCACGCTAGTCTATATATAAACAAGTAAGAGTTTAAAATTCGGCTGTGCCAAATCTTTGATACCCTCCAACAAGCAAAAAAATAAAAATTACAGGGACGGTTTATGTGGGGAGTGGGAAGGGGGGCGGGGTAAACAAGTGTCTCTGGGTGGTATAATATAATATCTGACAAAAAACATGCATGATGTTAACTTTATTTATTATGATATTTTTTTTTTTCAATTTCCAAGGCTTAAGTTAAAAAAGGTAAATTTAAACATTCAAGAATTTTTATGAAAAAATTAGGTTTCTTAATAAATTTAGTAATTATATGAGAGCATGTAATTTTTGTTTTAACGTTTATAATAGCACTTTACCTATACTTTAATTTGCTATTTGTTTCAAAATATTGTGTTTTTTAATTTCACAGATACAGTAAAAATTGTGAATTTAGTTTTGTTAAGGATTAAATGAAATACTCTTTGATTGAGTTTTTGTACAATACTAATTTTCTTTATTAACAATAAAACCTTAAGAGCTAAGTACAACAATCTTAAAACTAACTAGAACTAATCTACCAACGCGTGTGTGCGACCACATGCGCACAAGCATTTATGATGTGATAATAAAGGGAAATAAACATGGTTTGGGGTTTCTTTATTATTACACATCTTAAACCAATAAATACTTATTTATGACCGTGGGATAATTTGATGTGGGATTTTTCCCAAGGATAAAAAATAAAGAAAGTGGTCCCATGCTGACACTACATATTTAAACACTAATGAATTTTTAATTATTATTTTAGAAAATACAGACATTGTAAATACCATGTTCATACTTGAACATTCTGCGCGGGGCCAAAAGTAATTGCGGCTATCTTCTTTGCTTTAATAAGTTTCCTGGTAAAGACTATAATTAGCATTATAATTACAACTGTTATCAGAATAAGAGAGGTATGTCCAGAGATGTGATGAAAAGTCAGCCCTCTTAGCTCGATGTTTTCCTTTTTGAGATCCTGGATATGCTCGTTTAACTTCGCAATTTCAGTGTTGTGGTTGATGATGACATTTCCAAGTGGTTTTATGAAGCCTTCATCATTTAGATTAACATCTTTCGTCAGGTAGTTGCGAAATTTATTCTTAAGTTCACCATTGGCCGCATGAACCGCCACAAGAGTTATTTGTTCTATTCTAGCGGTGCAGTCTGCTTCTAGGGTAAACATTCCTTGTTGTGGAAGCTGGATGATGGTTTGGTGCTGGTTTGAACACTTAACATGTGCAGATGTATTGCTGAATATCTTAAAGAGCCAGTGCCCCTTTGAACGCAACTCGACCCAGAAGGGCACCTTTTCGACTTCATCATAAGTACAGTTGAGTTTATTGTGTGGCTTGATAGGGGATAGTTCGCAATAGTTGGTGTTGGCGTCAATCCAGGGAAAGTTTTCTTCACAAACTATTTGATTACTTAACGTTCTTTTGCAGTTGTTTAGGGAAGCTTGCGTCATAAAATGAAAGGAATCCAATTCGTAATTATACACTACGTAGGGTGCCTTTACTCGTGCGACCATTGCAAGCCCATCTCGTTCAAATGGTACTGGTATGATTTTATAGAATTGCGAGACTTGCCTGTTAAATAGCGGAATCTTTAAATCTATAATGAGTTGGCTTCCAATGAAGATTCCTGTACCAGTAAGGAGATGCCATATTTCTTTTAGTTCAGAGCCAGTGTGTCTTCCAGGTAGTATGAACGTATCTGGTAACGTATCTCGAATTTTTGCGATTTCAGTTTGCAGTTGCTTTGGATTGATTAATGCGGGATGAACTTTTCCATGGTTGATGTCCAATACTAAATCAATCGCCTCTTTCTGAACCTCGTTGCACTCATCAATAAATTCGTGTATTTCCTTAGTTATCATAAAAAATCTAATCGATTCTCTGTATACGAAATGTTGCTCATTCATCGTCGAACTAATATTGTCGACTTTTGTTTTGATGTCTGAAAAGTGCGAGTTTATTTCCTCGGATGTTCTTTTCAGTAAATTAACTGTTGAATCAACTACGGATGTTTGCTTCTTCGCCAATGCTTTCAGATCATATTGATTGTCTAATAAGTTCTTCATATTTGTCTCAAAAGCTTGGCGGTCGTCTTCATCCATCAATCCAAAAATAATATGACCCAATGATCCAATAAAGCCAAGTGGGGCATTTCGTTTTGGTCTGGAATTTCCATTTAGTAGTAGTCGGTTATTAACTTCGATTTTATTAATCAGATACTCCATGTTTCGTAGAACTGACCAGCACTGATCCTCGAATGTTTGAAGTCTGGGACAAATTTCTTTAGATATGTTTATCAGTTGTGAAGCTTTGCTAAGTACTTCAAAATAAGGCTTCATTTCGTAATAAACTATAAGACTCCACGATGATGATACTACATTTATCTGATTCATAGGATCCAAATATATCGCCGTATTATTGTTAAGGTCTCGTATCATTGTTGCGTTTGTTGAACTCGCCGTTAAAACCATACATATTGCTAAGAACGTAAAAGTGAGTACTGGGTTAATTGATGATTGTACTCTCGTTAGATTTGATTTAACGTTTCTTTTGAGTTTCTCTTCATCTTGTTCGAAATCATTATTTGGGGTATGTTTTGTAGTGGTGTGTTCTAATGGACATAGTTTATGGATTGGTCTTTTCAATATCCCATTTGCTGTTTTTAAGGTCACAACCCTAACCACCCCATCCTTTCCTGGGTGAACTTCTGTTACCCTTCCTAGCGGCCAACGAGCTGGATGTGTGTCCTCGTTTTTAATGATTACTACTTGACCAAGTTCAAGGTTTCTAGTTTTAGTTTTCCATTTAAAACGTTGCTGTAAAGAGGATAAATATTCCCCTTTCCATTGATTCCAAAAATGAGTCTTGAGTTTCTGCAGAAGCTTCCATCGATCTAAACAGCTTATTTTGCTATCCCTGTTTTCTTCAGGACATTCTATTACTGGTCGACCTATCAGGAAATGACCTGGTGTTAGAGTCTCAATTCCTTCTGGATTGCTACTCAGATCATGCAGTGGCCTAGAGTTTAACACGGCTTCAATTTGTGAAAGCAGCGTGCTAAGTTCTTCGTATGTGAGTTTATTTTCACCAATTATTCTTTTAAGGTGATACTTCATTGACTTCACTGCAGCTTCCCAAATTCCTCCAAAGTGAGGACTTGCGGGGGGGATAAAATGCCAATTTATCTTTTCATTTTCTAATATTGGGGCAATATTAGCGTTATTCTTTATTGCGGCGACGAAATCTTTATCCAATTTTTTGGCAGCACCCACAAAATTAGTGCCATTATCAGAGTATAAATGGCTGCTCTTGCCTCTTCTGGCAAAGAATCTCCTCAATGCACCAAGAAACGCTTCTGTTGTTAAGTTGCTGACAGCCTCAAGATGTATAGCTTTCGTAGCCATACATATAAATACAGCCACATAGCCTTTAAAAGACTTTTGCCCTCTTCCATTGGAGCATTTTATATGAAGAGGGCCAGCGTAATCTATACCACAGTGGGTAAATGGTTGCGAAATATTCACACGGTATTGTGGAAGAATACCCATAAGTTGATGTTGTTGATCTGTTTTGTACCTCAAACATTTGGTGCATTTGCGAGTACATTTCTTAACAGAATTTTTTAGACCAATTACCCAATATTTCCTTCTGACTATACTTTCGACGAGGCGATTACCACCATGAAGAGTTGAATGATGAATTTCGTCAATAATCAAATCTGCCAATGGAGATTTTTGTATTATTATGGGATGTTTTGTATCATATGGTATGTTGGCAAATTCCAGGCGACCTCCCACTCTCATGACACCATTTTCATCTAGACGTGGACTTAGAGATGCAAGTTTGCTACGGTGATCCACTATATTGCTGTTTCTTAACTGTATCAACTCGTTCGGCATTTCTGCATCTTGATGACTTTTTATAATTACAATTTCCGCTTCTCGTAGTTCTTCCGTTGTTAAATAAGATGGCAGACTGGCATTCTTTTTCAGTTTTTTGATGAAACGTAGTACGTAGGCAACAATTCTCTTCAATTTGTGAAATGATGAAAATCTTTTAGTTATTTCGTATATATAGCTAGACCGGTGTGTTGTTGTTACTGCAACAAAAGTTTCAATAGGTGGATCAGTTGTCCAATTATCTTCGCTTTCTATTAACCACTGAGGACCATTCCACCAAAGAGTGTCGTTTTTTAATTTTTCTGGGAGGATTCCTCTTGAGCCGATGTCTGCCGGATTTTCTTTTGACTTTACATAACCCCATTTTGCAGTTGGAGTTAACAGATTTATATCGGAAACTCTTGTTCTGATAAATTTGTCTTTATTTGCAGAGTTTCTGATCCACGCCAATGTTATCATGGAATCACTCCAAGCATAAATGTCAATATTTGGCTCAAATACCTCCTTTATTTTGAATAATAATTTTGATAAAAGGTGAGCTGCACATAGTTCCAACTTTGGAAGCGTCTTCTTATTTTTTACTGGGTTCACTTTACTCTTTGCTGCCACAATTGTTATTTTCGAATCAGTCTTCAAATACATTACCGCAGCATACGCCTTTTCTGATGCGTCTGCAAAGCCGTGAAGTTGAACAGACGAGTTGAAAGAGTGATAGAGCCATCTGTTGATTTTGATTGAAGTAAGTGATGAGAGATTTTGTGTAAATTTTAGCCATTCTTTTGCCAGGTTTTCATCTAAGGGATCGTCCCACTCAGATTGAATTTTCCATAAGTGTTGGATAAATAATTTCGCTGTGACCGTGACTGGAGTGAGCCACCCCATTGGATCAAATATTTTAGCTAGACAAGATAATGCCAAGCGTTTAGTCACAGGTTTGTCATTTGCGAGGAGCATGTTGAATGAAAATGAATCGCTTTGTGGGCTCCATTGAAGACCTAGTGTTTTTAATGTTTCATCTTCGCCAATTTCTAAAACTTCATTCTGGGCTTTAACATTTATAGACCGTAAGACCTCTTCGCTGTTGGATATCCACTTTCTGAGATGAAAGCCATAATTTTCAAGATGTGATGAAATTTTAAACTGCAATTCTTTACATTCTTCTATGGTTTCAGCCCCAGTTAGAAGATCATCCATATAAAAGTCATCTCTTATAATTTGCGATATGCTTGGTATATTACAATGATTGGCAATTTCTTGAAGAGTTCTTTTTGCTAGGAACGGTGCTGATGCGGTGCCATAAGTAACTGTGGTAAGTTTATACTCTTGAATAGGATTGTCTTTCTTCTCTCTCCAGAGAATAAATTGATACTGCTGATCTTGTTCCGCTATTTTTATTTGCCGAAACATTTTTTCAACATCAGCTGAAATTACGTATCTCCAGCTCCTCCATTTAGCGATTATATCAAAGATGTCCTTTTGTAGTTTAGGACCCACATGTAGTATGTCATTGAGGCTTTTTCCGTTAGATGATTTGCATGATGCATCAAATACTACCCGAACCTTAGTTGTAATGCTGCTCTCTCGGAATACCGCTTGATGTGGTAGGTAGTATTTGCCTTGATGTTTTGTTGGTACTTGTTCCATGTGACCCATGGAAATATATTCATTGATGAATTTGGTATATTCTGTTCGTAAATAGCAATTTTCTTGGAATCTTTTTTCAAGGTTTATGAAACGCGCCATTGCTCTGTTGTAAGAATTTCCAAGCACAGTATCATCTTTAAACGGTAACTGGACTATAAATTTGCCGTCACCTCCCCTTGTTGTTGTTGTAGAATATTTAGTTAGACAATGGTCGTCGTCTGTTGTAACAGTTTCATCTTCAATTTCCTCTAATTCCCAGAAGCATTCAATACCAGTAGTTACTGCGGATGTTATCTTCTTTTTGGTTTGATCAATATGTAGTACTCCGGACAAAATCCAGCCTAATTTAGTGTTTTGACCGAGAATCTTGTCTTCTTTGTGGACACCGCTTTCTAGTATCTCAGCGAATAAGTCCCCACCGATGACCATATCAATTCGTTCCGACTTATTAAAATTTGGATCCGCTAAGTTGAAGTTGCGCCACTTTTCTATATCATATTCAAATGATGTATCTGGATGAGTGGATGCAAGGCGTGACAGAATTAAGGCCGTAGTCACCAATTTCGTGTTGCTCATAAATCTCGGATAAATTTCTATATCCGCTTTTGATTTGGCCACACCTACACATGTGTCGCCAAGGCCTCCTATTCTTGTATTTGCTTTGGTTCTTGGAAGTTGCAGTATTTGTGCGGCTTCTTCACTTATTGATGTTATTTGTGATCCCTGGTCGATAAGAGCTCTTAGGATCACTAATTCACCATGCAATGATTTTACACGTACTTGAGCTGTTGCTAGTAAAACGTTTGGTGCCGAGCTTGTTATCATTGATGTTGCCTTTTCTTTATTTAAAGGAAAGTGAAGAATCGTGTGGTGTAGTTTTCCACAAGTTTGACACTTACTTTTACTGATACATTTTTTATCCATTCTGTGTGAAAGGCAGTTGTAGCATGTTTTTGATGATATTGCCCAATTGTACCTGTCGTTAACTGTCATCGCCAATATCTTTTTGCAGCTGGGTGTCCTATGACCAGTGACTTGACAATAAAGGCAGTTTTGTTGTTGCTGTTCCGTAAAAAGAGATGTTGTTTTGATTGGTTTCTGAACTGCGCCACACTTTTTTGACTGCGTTGCTTTTAAGGCTTGATACTGCTGCTCTAGAAATTTTAGCACGTCTTCTAAGACTTGAATTTCTTTGGATTTTCTTGTAGTTTGTTCGTAATACAATAAGCCCTCTTTATCGAGTTTCCTTATTATAATTCGTGCTACTATAGGATCGGAATCTTCCATCTTGATTCCCATTGCATTTAATGCCTGAACGCATTCGTTAGTTGTATCAAGCAAATTTTTTATACTAGAGCTTGATGAGCTATTTACAGATGGTTGATCAAGAATCTTATCAATAAGAGATGTAAATAGTATTCTCCTGTTGCCAAATCGTTGATTTATAATGTCCCACGCACATTCATAATTGTTTTCTGTAGTGGGTATATGTTGAATAAGCTTTAGTGCATCACCTCTGAGTAATGTTTTAAGCCGGAAAACTTTTTCGACTTTTGGTAGTTGTGTGTTTTCGTGCACAAACTTTTTGAACAGGTCATGAAATGAAGCCCATTCTTGCACTTGTCCATAAAAAAATGGTATTTTAATTTTTTCTAGCTCTATTGACCTTTTACTGTCTTTAAGTGAGCTTATTTTTTCAGTTAATTCATAGGATGCTATGTCATATTCTTTCTCGATCTCTTCCAAGTCTTCAAGAATATCATCTTTTACCAATAGCTCCGTGGTTAGTTTGATGTAAAGCTGATTCACAGACTCCATTTGTCTTTGCCACGAATTCTTCAGATTTTCTAGAATATAAATGCTGCTTCCTTCTTTTACATCGCTTAGATTTTCTTTTAGTTTAAAAATTGCTCTTCTGTATTGACAAAGCCAGGCTGATGTCTTCTCGTCAGTATTCACGACATCATTTTTGGGAACTATTGGATCGTTGTTGGGAACTATAACTTCATCTTTAGTTTTTTGTCCCGCTATCATTTGCGCCATTTGTTGCATTTGAAGTTGAAATTGTTGCTGCATGAGCAATAGTTGTCGGTGCAATTTTTCCTCTAGTTGAGAATCAGGCGGCGGTTGCTGGGTTCCGGCACCTCTAATGAAGGCCATACTTGCCAGTTTATGTACCTGGGTTCCTGTAGCATCGTCATGTACAGTACTTGCCAAAGTTTGAAGCTGGGTTCCTGCAGCTCCCTGTAGTGTAGTACTTTCCAGTGATTGGTACTGGGTTCCTGCAGCCCCCTGTGGTGCAGTACTTCCCAGTAATTGTTGCTGGGTTCCTGCAGCCCCCTGTGGTGCAGTACTTGCCAGTTGTTGTTGCTGGGTTCCTGCAGCCCCCTGTGGTGCAGTACTTGCCAGTTGTTGTTGCTGGGTTCCTGCAGCCCCCTGTGGTGCAGTACTTGCCAGTTGTTGTTGCTGGGTTCCTGCAGCCCCCTGTGGTGCAGTACTTGCCAGTTGTTGTTGCTGGGTTCCTGCAGCCCCCTGTGGTGCAGTACTTGCCAGTTGTTGCTGGGTTCCTGCAGCCCCCTGTGGTGCAGTACTTGCCAGTAGATCTTTAATCATATTTCTAGTTTTAACCACTAAGTCTTCCACAATTTGAAGACTTTTTCGGGTGAAATACAGATCAGTGTTTACTCCATGCGCAAGGAGTTTTCGATGGTTTAAAGAGTAGGTTTCCCATAGTTTGCTGAGGTTGGCCAGTATATCTTCTGATGAACTCAAACGAATGCCTTTTTGCTCAACTTTACTGTGTAGAGCTGCAACTTCAGCTTCAAGTTGCTTCTGCGATTTGTAAAGCGTAGCACGATCAGACATTTTTTAAAGTTTTTTTTTTTTTTCGAAGAAATTAAACTGTAAAAAGGTTACTTTCACTGTCGAAGGACCAAAATGTTAAGGATTAAATGAAATACTCTTTGATTGAGTTTTTGTACAATACTAATTTTCTTTATTAACAATAAAACCTTAAGAGCTAAGTACAACAATCTTAAAACTAACTAGAACTAATCTACCAACGCGTGTGTGCGACCACATGCGCACAAGCATTTATGATGTGATAATAAAGGGAAATAAACATGGTTTGGGGTTTCTTTATTATTACACATCTTAAACCAATAAATACTTATTTATGACCGTGGGATAATTTGATGTGGGATTTTTCCCAAGGATAAAAAATAAAGAAAGTGGTCCCATGCTGACACTACATATTTAAACACTAATGAATTTTTAATTATTATTTTAGAAAATACAGACATTGTAAATACCATGTTCATACTTGAACAAGTTTTTTCCGAAATAGAGCATAACCACGCGCCTAATATGTTATTTTTTTTTTCCAAAATGGTGGTAATTTACTTATTAATGATTAGATGCCAATAAAAAAAATTAATAGTTCAAAATTACAACTTTCCTGACTTTTTTATGGAAAATTTAAAAAAATTTAAAATTTGGTGAAACACAAAAATTTAAACAAATTTTATGCAAGTATTAACACATATTTATTTTCTATTGTTTTCAATTTTTTTCATCGTATTAAAAATTCTTTAATTTGCAACTGTATTCATTAAATTATCGCTTTTGGTTTAAAAGTTACAGCTTAAATTGTGAATCAAGTTCAATTTTCAAGAAACACTAAAAAAATTCTGACAGGTTAAAAATAAATAAAAAACACATGTTTTCTCTTTAAAAGGGTGCTTTCTAATGCATTATTCATCATTCATCAATCAAAAAATATTATATGTTAAAATTACTGCTTCCCTGAATAAAGCACCACTTTGCCTCTCATTCAACCCAATGTGCAATGCTTTTAAAACTTGTTAAACACGTGGCATGTAAGATGAAACTAATCTGAAATTCTGGGTTTTGCTTATAACTTTTGAACCACTAGACCGATTGAGCTGAAATTTATTACCAAACAGACCTGGGGAACGGAAAAGATACAAGTCAAGCTTCAGCAGTCTTATTATTGTCTTTCGAAAGTTATCGTGTTTTTTATCTCGAAAATTCGCGAAACACCCTTGCCGAAATTTACTCTTTTTCTCATAACTACTGAACCACTGGACCGATTTGGCTGGATTGCAACACCAACCTGACCAGGTAAATGGCCAAAATATATGCCAAACCCCAGTAGCCTCTGTAAAGTCTTTCAAAAGTTAGCGTGTTTTCTACGGACGGACAGACAGACGGACGGACGGACGGACGGACATCGCTAGATCGACTTAAAATCGATCGAGGATCATGAATATATATACTTTATGGGGTCATAGACCAATATTTCGATGTGTTACAAACGGAATGACAAACTTATATATACCCTCCATCACTAGAGTGGAGGGTATGAAAAAACAACAGCAACAACCAAACTCGAATTGAAAAAATCAGATTTAGTTGATACTTGTCTAACAGCCTACTTGGCGTATCGGTCTAGAGTGATTGTACGATACAAGCAGTTAATAGCAAAGTATTACAGATGATGGGTTCAATCTTTGTCGGCTGCGATCTGTTAATAATTTTCACATATAGAGTTCTATTGACTATTAACTTAATAAATTTGACACTATAAGTTTTTCTGAAGATTATTATAACTGGATAATATGAAACTAGTAAGAAACAAACCAGGATGTCTTAAATTTTTAGAAAAATTCAAATTTTTCTTTCACACTTTTCTCAATTCAAAACCATATATAACAAGTTACGTATGCTTTATTTTAACAAATTTTTTTTTATTTATTTGTTTTATAATATTTTTGATGCTTTTAATGGCTTTATAATGAGAAATAACAAGCGTTATATCAATTATATCATCGTCGCTGCTATCATGGGTCCCATAATCGCTATATAATTAGTTTAAAAAATCTACAACAAAAAAATTAGTAAAAATAAAAACAAAAACATAACCTCCAGAATTTAGAACCACAGGTTCTAAATTCATAGCGTCTAATACATTTAAATAACCGGCTCTAATTTCTGGGCAGTAATAATTTGTGACAGTTTTAATTTGTGAGATTCTACTGTACTTAAATGCAATTTTCTCGAAAAATTCGGTCCTGAAATTATTGTGAGGATAGACAAGCATTTATACTTTAATAAAATGGGACGGGATTTTTGATAAATTGACTTTTTACAAAAATTAAAAATTCCAGAACGGGTTATCAAAATTTTCTTAAATAAAAAATTTTCTAAAATAGAATAAAAAATTTTGTAATTGTGGTGCATTTCGTTTAATTTTATAAATATTTAATCATGGAAAATCGACACAAATTTTACCATTTTTCCCATTCCACCTATTCAGGCATTCACGGGTCCAGAAAACCACTAAAACGAGTATTTTAAATGCTCATATATTCCATAAAATAGTTTATGTTTTTAAAAAGTAAATTTATCAAAATACCAGCCACATTTCTTTTAACTTTTTTTAAAAAGCTTAGATGTTTGTCTATCCATACAAAATAATAAGGAGGGCATTTTTCTAGAAAATCGCATTTGAATATTGAATTTCAAAAGAAAATCTTTAACAGGCCTAGTCACAGTTATGACTGGTTATGACTAATTTTGTTATTTTCAAACTTCATATTCCTTGTGTTTGTTGTAAACACAATCATAAAAAGTCTCAAAATTTAAAATTATTTGTCAATTTTGAGACGATGTGGGTAGCAGGTCTTTATTTTTTGAAATTTTCAAACAAAATTTGAATTTTTTTATGATTGTTTACAACAACCACATGGAAAAAATTGAGTTATGATTGAATTATGATTTTTTTTTGTGAATAGTCCCCTAATTCTCTTGTATTTTACTGTGTCAACACTGCGTATGAGTAACAAATATTTGTGAAACCAAAAAATTTTCGTTACTCATACGCTGTGATGACACAATAAAAAACAAGAAAATTACAGAATTGTTATGAAATTCAATATTCATTCAAATGCGATTTTCTTGCAAAATACGAAAAATGGGCTTCGGATTTTTTTTGTGTGGATTGACAAACATCTTAACTTAAAAAAAGTGGCCGGATTTTTGACAAATTTACTTTTTTAAAAAATTAAAAATTTCATAACGATTTCTGAAAACTTTCTTAAACAAAAAAAAAAAAATGATCGAATAAAATAAAATATATAAATATTTAATCAAGGAAACTCGACACAGTTATGACAATTTTTCCAATATTTAACCACGGCTCCTTTGCACAGTTTTTGGAAAATTGAAAAACCAAAAATGCAATTTTTTTAGTTTCATACAGGGCTATCCATACCACCTATTCAGGCATTCAAAAAACAACTAAAACGTGCATTTAAAGTGCTAAAATATTCTACTAAATTTTTTATTTTTTAATAAAGTCAATTTATCAAAAATTCGACCACATTTTTTTTAAATTTTTTTTTAAGGTTTAGATGTTTGTTTATCCACACAAAAAAATCAGGAGGGATTTTTTCGTATTTTTCGAGAAAATCGCATTTGAATATTGGATTTCATAAAAATGCTGTAGTTCTCTTGTATTTTATTGTGCCAACACTGCGTATGAGTAACGACTATTTGCGAAACTAACGAATTTTCGTTACTCATACGCGGTTGACACAATAAAAAACAAGAAAATTACAGAATTTTTAGGAAATTCAATATTCAAATTCCATATATTCGAAAAAATGCCGCCCAGGTATTTTTGTGTTGATAGACACACAGCTAAACTTTAAAAAATAATTTAAAAAAAATTGACTTTTTATAAAATGAAAAATATCGTAGATACTATTTAAGCACTTTAATGCTGGCACCCGTTCTGAAAATTTTCTTAAATAAAAAATGTTGATCAATGGCCCATACAAAAATTACTCGAATATAAACTTTTGAGATTGTGGTGCATTTCGCTTTAATTTTATAAATATTCAATTAAGGAAACTCGACACAGTTATGACCATTTTTCCAATATTTAACCACGCCTCTTTAGCATAGTTTTTGGAAAATTTAAAATCCAAAAATTCAATTTTAAAGTTTCATATAGGGCTATCTACACCACCTATTCAGGCATTCATGGGGCACATATCCATTAGGGTGGATCGAGTTAGGCTTTTGTGCAAATTTCGTTCTGGCTCTCCGACTGATGTGTTGGAATCAAGGTTGGCAATCGATAACCACCCATAATAACAGTATTTGGCTATTGTACCGCAACCAATAAAGATATGGACATTTTTAAAATCGATTATGAAAGTCGATAATATTTCTAGTATTTTTGATGTATTACTTCGTGTTTGTACCGGTTTCTTTTCGAAATATAGGCCAATACCTTTATAATACCGTTTGAACCGGTTCAAACACGAAGTAACACATCAAAAATATTAGAAATTTCATCGACTTTCATAATCGCTTTAAAAATGTCCATATCTTTATTGGTTGCGGTACAATAGCCAAATACCGTTATTCTGGGTGGGTATCGATTGCCAACCTTGGTTGGCATAGACCTAAAAACAATGTGGTTAAATTTTCATGCAGATCGCTGGTCATCTTCCGAAATGCCGTTGAAAATCACGATTTCTTAAAAAATAGTATTTATTTAAAAAAATTGCCAAAATTACAAAAATTACTTCATTTTTTTTATTTCAATGTCAATCTTTTCAATTCGATTTTGTTTTCTAAGAAACAAATTTCAGCTTAATAGGACATTGTTAGCCCCTCTAAAACGGTTTCCGAAAATGACCCATTCATTTTGCCCTAAGCTTAAAACCACCAAATTAAAAAAAAAAAAATTGATTTTAAGTTGCACAATCTAAAGATTTTATTGCACTAAGTGATTTTTGTAATTTTGGCAATTTTTTAAAATAAGTACTATTTTTTAAGAAAAAGCGGAATTTCAACGTCATTTCGGCAGCGGAAGATGACCACCGATCTACATGAAATTTTAACCACATTGTTTTTAGGTCTATTCCAACACATCTGTAGGTGAGACGGAATGAAATTCGATCCACCCTACACTCTGCTACAAAAAAGAAAAACAAAATCGAATATACTTTTCAAAAGAGCTACAGAATGTTGTAGGACTCGTCGAAAAGATCATAAAAATGCCAATCAAACTTGCCTTGTACCCTCAAATTTTAAAGTTATTGTCAAAAAACGTTGTTTTGGGTCTTTTCTCACTTAACCATGTTCAATTTTTGAACTGTTTGTGATAGACGAAGGATAGGGAATTCAATGTGTGTGAATTGCTCTACACATATAAAAAAGGGTTGTACTTATTTTTCCAAAATATTTGTTTCTTTCAGCAAAAACAGCAACTGCTACCCTTTAAAAACATCGGTAAATAAATACGGTGCTTTGTTTCCCCATATTCACCGAATTTTTAATTAAAGTTTTATTTGTTTTATTAAAAAAAATGCAGTAAGTTATTTTATTTTAGTGTTCTTTTATTGACATTTGCTTCATTAACAGGAATTCTAGTTTCTGGTTATCAGGCACTTATTAAGTTTTCAGTGGAAGTGTCCAAAAAACGCTTACGGTGAGTAATTCAAATATTTACCTGATTCAGAATTAAATTTCAATTTGGAAAATGATTTCATGAAGGCAAAAAACATTTTATACTTTCTTTCTCGCGGATTTTCAAGTTTTTTTCAATGAAATTTAAAAAAAAAACCGACAGAAAAAACCGTTTTTTGGTGCACCGAAAATTTCCATTTCCGGTTAACCGGTTTGCAAAAAAACCGACATTTTGGGAAAAGTTCAGTTTTTTTGTTAACCGATTTACAAACACTAGATGCATTTCCTTTTTTTTTGTCTGAATAATGCGAACATCGATTTCCAGCGAATCTTAATTTTCTTTGTTATAAAAATTATCACATTTCTGCCAATTATTATCCTATTTTTTCAAGATGAATCGGATATTATTCAGTATTAAATTTTCTTTAAGAAAAAATTTATAGCTATAAAGGTTGTTAAACGATTTATGGTAGAAAAAAATCGAGATTCAAACTAAAAACTACACTCTTATAAATTTTTGTTGAAATTTACCCACTTTATTGTAGGTAACTGTTCTCCTACAATAAAGTGGGTAAAAATACTCTATGTGTTTAAATTTCAACATTTGCACACAAAGTGTGTACAAATAATAAACATTTTGTGTGTAAACCTACAAATGAACTGCTTTCAATATTCTCTGGCAATACACACAAAATGTGTAATTTTAGCTTACTTGTGCTCAAAAATAGATTTAAAATGTTAAAAATTACATCTTAAATGTTTTCTTTTACATAAAATGTGCCTAATTTTTAACAACCTGATAAAAAATTTATTCTTAATGAAAAAATAAAACCAAAAATGCATTTTTATTATTTTTTAAGTTTTTATTCAAATTAAAATGAAATTTGGTATAATAGTTAAATATAAATTCATTAATAATTATTTAAATGCATTTTTTTTTGGTTATAAAATTATTCGTAACTTAAACTAAATATTAATAACAAATAAAAAATTACACGTTACAATAAGTATATAAACGATAAAATTTGGTTAATTAAAGAATTTATTTTTTGAACATTATTAATATTTGTTTGTCCCTCAAATTTTTGGAGATAGGATTAAAAAATAAAATCCATCGTCTGACAGATTTCAGCAGGATATAAAATGTTATGTGTAAATAAACAGGAACCACTTGCATATGCTGTTCTATTATATCCACCTTTTCGCCCATTAGTACTTTCTTCTCTAGATAAGTATGAACATAAATATTTTTTATGAGTCTTCTGTTTTTGAAACTATTTTTTTCGTTGGACTTTTCTAATCATTAATTGTTGTCTCAAACTGCAAGTATAAAAAATTTCACATTATTTACGAGATATTTCTGATATTTAAACAATACAAGGGAATGTTTTCAGAATCTGAGAAAATTCTGTATAGACAATTCTCAGAATCTGAGAAATTTTTTCTATAGAAAAATTCTCAGAATCCAAGATAATATTTCTATACAAAACATGTCAGAACCTGAGACATTTTTTCCTTAAAAAATTTCTAAGAATTTGAGATATTTTGCTATAGAAAAATTCTCAGAATCTTATATATTTTGTATAGAAAAATATTAAGAATCTATTTTTTCTATAGCAAACATGTCAGAATCGGAACCATTTTTTCCATAAAAAATTTCTTAAAATCTGAGATATTTTGCAATAGAAAAATTTTTAGAATTTGAAATTTTTTTATAGAAAAATATAATAATCTATGATATTATCAGAATTTGATATATTTTTTCTATAAAAAAATTCCATGAATCTAAGATATTTTTTTATGAAAAAATTCTCAGAATCTAAGATATTTTGTTATATAGAAATTTTATCAGAATCTGCGATATTATTTCTATAGAAAAATCCTCAGAATCTGAGATATTTTTTCTATAGAAAAATTCTCAGAATCTGAGATATTCACATAACCTGAGATATTTTTTCTATAGAAAATTCTCAGAATCTGATATATTTTATCTATTGAAAAATTCTCAGTATCTGAGATATTTTTTCTATAGAAAAAATCTCAGAATCTAAGATATTTTTTCTATAGAAAAACTCTCAGAATCTGAGATAGTTTTTCTATAGAAAAATTCTCAGAATCTGATATATTTTTTCAAAATCTTGGAAAATTAAAAAATTTTCGGAATCTGAAATAATTTTTCTGCAGAAAAATTCTCAGAATCTAAGATATTTTGTAATAGAAAAATTTTCAGATTCGAAGATATGTTTTTCTATATTAAAATTCTTAGAATCTGAGGTACTTTTTTTCTATAGAAAAGTACTTAGAATCTGATATATTCATTCTATAGAAAAATTCTAAGAATCTGAATTGTTTTTTCTAAAGAAAAAATCTTAGAATCTGATACATCTTTTCTAAAGAAAATTTTTCAGAATCTGATATATTTTTTCTGTAGAATATTTCACTGAATTTGATTTATTTTTTTATAGAAAATTGCTAGGAATCTGATATATTTTGTCTATAAAAAAATTTTCAGAATCTGATATAAATTTTGAATCTAAAATATTTTTTCTTCAAAAAAATTCTCAAAATCTGAGATATTTTTTTATATACAAAAATTCTCAGAATCTAATAAAGTTTTTCTATAGAAAAATTCTCAGTATCTAATGAATTTTTCTATAGGAAAATTCTCAGAATCTGATGTATTTTTTCTATAGACAAAACAGAAGAATCTATGATATATATTCTATAGACAAAATATAAGAATTTGAAAAATTTTTTCTATAGAAAAATTCTTAAAATTTGAGATATTAATTTTATAGGAAAATTCTAAGAATCTGAGATATTGTTTCTATAGAAAAATTCTCAGAATCTAATTTGTTTTTTCTATAGAAAAATTCTTAGAATCTGACACATTTTTTCTATAGAAAATTTTTCAGAATCTGATTTATTTTTTCTACAGAACATTTTACAGAATCTGATATATTTTTTCTATAGAAAATTTCTCAGAATCTGATATATTTTTTTCTATAGAAAATTTCTCGGAGTCTGATATATTTTTTTTTTTATAAAAAATTTCTCAGAATTTGATATTTTTTCTGTAAAAAATTCTTAGAATCTGAGATATTTTTTCTATAGAAAAGTTTTCAGAATCTAAAATATTTCTTATATAGAATAATTCTCAGAATCCGAAATATTTGTTGTATAGAATAATTTGCGGAATCTGAAATATTTTTTCTATAAAAAAGTTCTCAGAATCTGAAATAATTTTTTTATAGAAAAATTTTCAAAATCTGATACATTTTTTCTGCACCGAAAAAAATACATGCAACATTTTACGAAAAAAAAATTCGTACTTTGTTTTTTCGTAATATACACGAAAGTTGACTACATAGTACGAAAAACTTTAGTACTGAATTTCGTTTTTTTACGAAAGTAACGAAAATGATTAGTAAATATTTTTTTCGTAATATTTACAAATGTTGACTACATATTACGAAAAAAATTTTGTAAAAACTTTTGTAATTTTACGAAAGTAACGAAAAAAAAGAATGTAAATTCTTCTTTCGTAAAATATACGAATGTTGACTACATATTACAAAAAAAGTGTACAGACTTTCGTATTTTTACGAAAATAATTCGTAAAAACTTTTTTCGTAAAATATACGAAAGTGGACTTTATATTACGATAAAAAATAATAATCAAGAATTTTGTAATTTTACGAAACTAATGAAAAAAGAAGAAATCTTTAAATGCATGCTTAAAGAGTGTTTTTATGCACTCCAACTACAGTATTAGGGCATAATCACATTGTCATTTCGTGTGTAACGCTTCGAAATATCGGTCGGGGACCCCATAAAGTATATATATTATTGATCCATGATAGATTCTAAGGCATTCTATTAATGTCCGTCTGTGTTAAACATGGATACCATCCAAAATAAAAAAGATAGACTCCTGTTTAGCTCGAACAAGTCTTTTGGTCATCAGCAGGTTAAGTTCGTATGTGGTCAAAATCGGTCCATGCAACAAAAAAATTTCCCCTTAAAGAAATAAACCAACCTCTGAAAACCCTAATTTTTTTTAAGTGTTTTTTTGCATTTTTGTTAAGCAAATGAAACATTTTTATGTCAAAAAAATTTTAAATACTGTGCTTCGACCCAGGGGATTAGAAAATGTCTTGTGGTCGTGGGTATAAAGAATTAATTTCAATAATGATAACTCTGCTAATTTTTTTACTTATTTGGGATATAAAAGATTCAGCACAGCCGAATTTAAAGCTCTCACTTGGTTTTTATTTATTTTAAGGATCAATTAAAATTTGAGGCTAATCGGATCAAATAAAATTTGAGGCTTGATGATATAATTGTTTTTTTGGTCCTCCAAAAAAATCATTTCAACATATCATAAGTTCTTGTAGTGTGAACGTAGCCTTAAACAAAATAACTGTAAATAATGAATGAAATCTTATAAGTCTCTTTTAAGAAGAAACAATTAATTGCTTGGAAATGTTGCTGTCAAAATGTTGAAAACGTTGTTCTTATTCTCAAGAAAGAATTTTTACATGTGATTTCGTTTATTTAACGATTTTTTTTTACAAAGGATTTTCGTAAAAAAAAAAAAAAATTCGTTTATTTTACGAAATAATTTCGTAAAACAAAAAAAAATATTTCGTTTATTTTACGAAAATTTTCGTAAAACACAAAAATTTATTGCGTTTATTTTACGAAATTTTTTTGTAAAATACAAAAATAATTTAGTTTATTTTACGAAAAAATTTCGTGCATTTCGTACATTGTACGCAAGAATTTCGTGGTGCGAAACAACGAAATTTTTCGTACAATGTACGAACGTTTTCGTACATATAAGGCAGGAATTTTTTTCGGTGTGCAGAAAAAAAAATCAGTAAGAATCTAAAAACTTTTATTGAAATATTCCCAGAATCTGGTTAGGATTTAAAACATTTTTTTCTGTAGACAAATTCTCATAATCTGAAAAACCTTTTTCCTTATAAAAAATGTTCTCAGATTTTTATATCCAGACATTTTTGTAAAGAATAATTCAAAAGTCATTTGTGGTACTTACCTTTCTGATTTATAATTGCAAATCTTTTAGAAAAACATGCAATTAACAGTATACTACAGCTTCAGCTTCTTACAAATTTTACGTTGCATTTAAATTTTGAATCTATTGGTTAATATTTTCACTTTTTTTTAACTATATTTCTTTTTATTTTATGGGTTTTTCGCGTTATTTAAGTTGAATTGCGAGCACAACAAAATTTTCTGATTATATTTCTCTTTTTATTTTATTTTATTTTATTTTATTTTATTTTATTTTGACAATTTTAAAATTGTTGAACATTACGTATTTAATGTTTAATATCAAAAATTAAACACTAAATGTTTACAATAAACATTAAATGTGTAATTTTAAAATTCTTTTGTTTATAATTTTATAAAAATATTTATAAATTCACAAAATACTATATAATGTGCGTAATATTAAAATTTTTGTGTGTAAACTAAAATTTTAAACACTTGGTGCTCAATTTTAGGCGTTGTGTGTTATTTTACATACAAATTTACCCACTTTATAGTAGTATTTTTACAAGGATTTTTTAGAGTGTAGATATTATTGAAATATAATAATATCTAAATATCATTGAAATATAATAATATCTATATGTCTGGCATATAGAATTTTCCTCATTTATATCCGTTGACCTTAGGGGGGTAATAAGATTTATTTGTTTTTTTTTTTTTTATAAAAAAAGGTTTCCGTCTTCATTGTATTTGTAGAAAATATCAAACATTTTTTTATTTTTTTAAGTATTTGAAAACTAAGTCGTATGATTAATATTAAATACATAAACTGAAATACAATATTACTCATTCGCCTCAGCAGTTCCGACTTATCACAAACACTGTTGCCAAGTTGGAGGTTTTCCCGCTAAATCTAGCGCTTTTTGTTTGGATTTAGCGGGGGAAAATTGGTTTTAGCGGGAACGGTGCTTTAGCGGGAAAATCTAGCGCTTTTTGTTTGGATTTAGTGGGAAAAATTTAGAGGTTTTTTTCCAATTTTTCTTTTTTTTTCACTCGAAATGGCCAAGTTTGTCGAATTTTAGCGCTTTTTTTATAACTTAGCGGGAAAATTTTATATTTTCCCGCTAAATTTTTTTCGGCGGTTTCTTGCGCGTTTTTTGTAAAAAAAGTAAATTTTTGTAGAAAAAAATAATTTGGAGGTTTTTTTTAAATTTTTCTTTTTTGTCAATCAAAAATGCCAAGTTTTTCCGTTTTCAGCGCTTTTTTTCGTAATTTAGCGGGAGAATTTTAAAATTTTCCCGCTAAATTTATTTTTGGCGGTTTCTAGCGCTTTTTTAGTGAAATTTAGAGGTTTTTGGTTAAAAATAGTTGGTAACAGTGATCACAAATAACACCGTTCAACAGGTCAATGTATTTGGCTTTAGAAAAAAAAAATGAGAGTACTCTTATAGTAGACCAAAGCATTTTGTTCATGTCCTTGCAGTTTTTTATGTCCCACTGATTTTTCTGTTCAAAAGCACGTGGAATGAGTAAAATAAATGATATAAATTATTCTTGTGAGCTATAAAGTGTTAAGATGTTATTAGTAAAACTTTATGGTGCATATTTTTTTAACATATGAGGCGTTCCACACCAAATGTCCCGCTATAGCAAAATATTGTGTGCCATGAATGTCTACATGGGTGGTATGGATAGACCTATATGGAGGTAACAAAATTGTTTTTTTTTTTAATTTTTGAAAAACTTGGAAATTATAACGGAATGCACCACAATTTCAAAAATTTACATATTTTTATATTGTCTTTTGATGGCTTATTGATTACAAATTTATATTTTGGAAAATTTTCAGAACTTGTAATCTTTTTAGTCCAAAAGGACCAAGTGAGGGATTGGTAATCAACACTTAAATTTGTTACTAATGTTTAGTATATGATTAGTATATGATGGTGGCTGCAGCTCTATTAGAGCCGAGTCACAATTGGTACCACATTCGGTCACCACAAAATGTTTTCATACATTTTGTATGAAAAGCAAAATATTGCTTTGTAGTCGACCACACTGCCGCCAATACAGATTCTGTTCTACTTTTGTAGAGCTCTCTCACTACCAGCGTTGCCAGAATTTGAAAACAAAACGCTAGATTTTTTCAAAAAACCCGCTAAAAAAAGCTAAAAAATAAAGCTAAACTTTTTTTAAATTAAAAAGCCTTTTCTTCGATTTTATAATTGAATTGTAAAATAGGGATATTTTTGAAACAAAATATTAAAATATAACAAATCTTCATAAATTTGAAAAAAATTATGTTTCCAAAAGTTTCGAATGTACAACAAAATATAAATTTTTTTATGATTATTTACAATCCCAGGAAAATTTTTCAGAACCGATTCTGGCAACACTTGTTCTAGAACAGGTTCTTCGGTAACCATTCACTATTACACTTTAATTATTCAGAACAAGTTAAGTGAAAATTATTGTGAAGCTTGTTCTCTGCAATCAAAGTTTCATTACATTTTGGTTCTCAGGAATTAAAAAAAATTATGTGTCAAAAAAATTAAAAAATAAATATCAACTTATTTTCGTTTACCAAGAAAAACCACGAAAGTCTACTAAAATAGCAGGATATAATCGTGAAAATTGTTGAAGCAAAGGTAAGTAAATTAAATTTTCATTGTCTGGGTGGGGTCAAATACTAATAGTATTATGTTTTTCATTTTTGTTTGCAGAAAATCCATGTTCGAGTATGTCATTATTGTAAGGCCCAAAATGCAACGTTGGAGGCGCAAAAGGATAAATGGGTGTTAAAAAATGTAAATATTCCATGTTATATATGATTGTCTTTATATTTTTTTAATAAATTAATCAATTTCAAAGTATTTCTTTAATTCTCATTTCTGTTCACTTCTAGAACCGATTCCGAGGAACAAAAATATGTTCTAATTTTGCTTACAAACACCTGTTGCTTTTGGGACAATCCCTTTGTAAAAAGAATCGGTGTTGCACAAGAATTAGAACAGGTTCTAGGGAAGTATAAGTTGTTCCACAATCGGTTCTTTGCAACCGAAAATTTTGCTGGGAACAACCACATGGAAAAAATTGAGTTATGATTGAGTTATGACTTTTTTGTGAATAGGCCACTTAGTTTATTATAATTATCATCCAAAACAGTTTAACATACGTTAGACTATCAACATTTTTTTAAGATTTTAAGTTATTTTTCCTATTCCAAACCTTGTTTATGTCAACCAAATTAAGATCCTTTAACATTTGTCTATGCAAAAAAAAAATGCATATTCTAAGTCATTATTTTCTCAAAATTAGAAATTCCAGATTGACAAATATTTTTTCAGATAAAATTTGAAGACTTAAGGCATAATTAGTTTAGAGGTGTAGTATAGTGAGGTGTCAGCTGATTACTTCTGCTTTATGGTGGAGCATATAAGTGGTTTGTTTTGATGTGAGGTATAATGAGGTGAGGTAGATTTCTGTAGAAAATAGAATTTTCTTACTTTACTGCTCCACCTCACATACACAGCTGATAAAATAAATACTAAAAATGTAAACAAACACATTTTTTTGTTAAAAATAAAAAATTAAAGAATTTTCAGCTTTTATTAAAACAAAAAAAATGTGAAAATTAATTTAATTAAGACATTTACAATAAATTTAAATAAAAAAATTACATTAAAAGAAAAAAACAGCTGACACGATTTCACGTGAAAACTAACACCACTAAAATCCTTCCTTATCTTACCATACCTCATCATACAATTACCTCATAATACATCTAGACTAACAAACCCTTTAGTAATATTTTTTCTTTAAAGGTTTTTTAGAAATTTTCTATAAAAGTTTTCAGATTTTTTCTTTAAAAATGTTTATATCTTTTTTCCATGAAAAATTTTTGGATTTCAAATTTTTTTTCCTAGGAAAATTTTTTAAAAAATTTCCCTCTTCGTCTTTTCTTTTTCTTTTTCTTTTTTTTTTTCTTTTCGAAATTTGGTTTTGGGGTTGGGGAGGAAAAATTCTATTTGTACCCAATTGTACGAAAGCATGGTAGCAACCATAACATATTCGCAGCAATTATATTTTGATCCTAAATTTACGATCATAATATGATCGCAACAAACGTTTTATGATTGCTGTAAATATTAGCGCGTCCCGAATATTCCGTTTTTGGCCAGGACTGACAAAATTATTAGATTGGGCTTTTTTCATATAAGAGTCAAAGTCTACAATGGCAACCAGAGGCCTATTTTGGATGCAGCAAAGCCAGTGGCAGAGTCGTCTGGGGAGGAGAATCTGGAGGATGTTGATGTTCAGCACACCGATTCTAGGCTGATGGGAGATGCATCTGGCATTTTCGAAACCGAATCTGGTAACGAATGCGACCTATGTAATGACACGGAGTATAAAGCTAATGCCACGATGGGTGACATGCGGCTTGAAGCCCATGAAAAGAGTAATTCGGAGAGTTCTGTTGCCTCAGATTCAGAACAGATGCGACACACACACACAAAATAGTTTTAGTTGCTGCAACTAAATTGTTTGCCAACTGAATTTTTGCGGTTCCACGAACTATCACAATATTCAGTTGCCTCTACTGTTAATTTCAGTTGCCTCAACTGTTAAAATTCTATTATGAGAACTGAATATTTCGCGACCTTGGGACAACAAGGTTCTAACTGACATTTTTTTCAAAAATGAGTTATATATCGCATCGTACTAAAGCGACTACGCTCTTTCGATTGGCGCTCTCAGTTTTTGTCTATCTCTTACGGTTTCTGAGATATTCAATACAACAAGGTTCTAACTACATGTTTATAATTTGAGATTCAGTTAACAAGGTTCTAACTGCCTGATAGAACCTTGTTTACCAAAATAGCCTACATTTTTTTGCAGATAGAACCATGTGGTAACTTTAAATGGAAAAGAACATGTTGTAAAAATTTTAATGAAATTTAGTGTGGTAACAAAAACAATTAAACCAGATATTTGACAACGCGGCTAGTTGCGTTTTACAAAATTAGGGGGTAAATTTTTTTTTTTGGTTTTACTTTTTGGGTTAGAAAGACTTTAATAATATATCACGCATAAGAAAACTAGATGGCAGATTAGTTTTTATTATTTCACCCACTCCTTATTATTAAATAGTGCTGCCAAGTTTGGATAAAACTAGCTAAAAACCAGTTTGTTTTTTCTATGTTTTCCCCGTTTTTTTTATAATTTGTCTGTAATAATCTGTGGTATTGACTTGAACTTTTTCGAAAAAAAAAAACAGTTTTTTTTAGGGGTATTTTCAGAAGAGGTCAACACTGTAGATCTTGAGTATATAATAACTCAACTTTAAGTTTAAGAAAATCTACTTTGAGTTTAAAAAATATTTTTAATCAACTTATCAACTTTTTTATTGTTATTATATGGGTTTATAAACAATTTTTATTCTAGTTTTGGTTTTTAATAACATCGATGTGTGTTAATTTTCAGTTTTTATAATTTTATATAAAAATTTTGAAAATTTTTTTAATTAAATAAATCGTGTACATTTATTTATAATATTGTGTTGTGACAAGTTTTCGCGAACTATTTAATATTAAAACTCAGGTAAATATATTATAAAAATGTGCCTTTGTCCCTTTTAGTTACCCTTTTTATTATTGTGTTTGCAATAGGAAAATGGACTTAAAGGTAATTTCATTCAGCCCAGGCGATATCATTGACTTAGATTCGACGGTCGTTATCGAAAATATAAGTTTGGAACCGGTAACTATTGAGGAAATATATGTAAGTAATTTAGAAGCCAATGAAAACTGTATGGTAGAATATGAACCAAGTGTTGCATCAACCTATGGAAAATCACGGAAACGGGCCAGAGACCAAAAATCTTGGACGAGAAACGTACGACAAAGAAAACACCAGGCAGGAGAAGCTTATACAAGTTCTCGA
Organism: Pegoplata infirma; assembly: GCA_963921195.1. Classification (NCBI taxonomy): domain Eukaryota; kingdom Metazoa; phylum Arthropoda; class Insecta; order Diptera; family Anthomyiidae; genus Pegoplata; species Pegoplata infirma. Next base: position 172,983,785 of record OY992536.1, on the reverse strand, counting down.
GGAAAAGAAGTAGCACAAAAACAAATTTTGAATAAAAAAAACTGCTTCGCGGACTGTAAATTCGAGTGTCAAAAAAATGTTACACAAATCGAGCGCGAGGAATTGTTTAAGGATTTCTATTCCTTAAATCAGGAAGGAAAGTCGAGTTATATTTTAAAATCAACTAAGAGAATTGAAAGTGTTCGAAAATGCAATAAATCGGAAAATTCACGACGACACTACACTTTTAGCTATTTTGTAGAATTGTCTGGAAACATGATTCGAGTTTGTAAGCCATTTTGGCTTGGAACTTTTGCGATCTCCCAAAAACCAGTTTACAACGCACACGAAAAGAAAAGTAGTGTTACTGGGGTAGCTAAAAGATGCGATAAGGAGTTGAAATCCAAAAAAGCAATTCCCGAAGACAAGGTTTTAGAAGTAAAAGCACATATTGCATCATTTCCAAAAATAGAATCCCATTATTGCCGTGCCAAAACTTCGAAGCTTTACCTTGATCCAAATCTCAATATTAGAGAACAGAAATTGGCCCAATGTTTTACAATTCAAAACTTAACGTTTATAACTTAACTGCTCACTTGTCAACTACAAAAAAAGTATACTGTGCTTTGTGGACAGAGTATACCGGTGGAAGAAGTGGGAACGACATTGCATCAGCCTTACAAAAAATTCTCGAAAAAGTATTCGAGGACAACGACATCACCAAACTAATAACATGGAGCGATTCCTGTGTTCCTCAAAACAAAAATTCGATTATGGCGCTAGCAATGCAGTATTTTATGAAAACTCATCCTGATGTTGAAAGCATTACAATGAAATACTCTTTACCGGGACACTCAGCACTGCAAGAAGTTGATAATGCTCATAGCCAGATTGAGAAACATCTTTCGGTCAATGAATACTTTTCCCCAACTGGGCTAATAAGGTTGCTGAAAAATGTAAACACCAGAAACCCATTTGCTATCATACAGATGCAACCGTTGGATTTTAAGGACTTTGGGAAATATTCAAAAATTTGCTTTGAATACAAAAGTGTACCATTTTCAACATTAAAAATGTTAAGATTTACGCAAGTACAGTATGAATTAGAATACTCGTTGGATTATGAAACAGTGAACATGACCAAAACCGTGATTAGACGAACAGCAACACGACTTCGTAAAAAGAAAGGAGAAAAGCAAGAAATTCCAATACTGCAGAACATTGACACTGTTACTTTGAAGACGGGTGGTATATCCCAAGAAAAATCTAAACATCTTCTGTCTATGTTTAAATACATGAGCTCTGCTGACCAAGCATATTATAAAGACATCCTTAAATTGGGTATGTATTTTAATGAACGATTTTTATAATATTTAACTTCATCATATATGACGAAACTTTATTTTTGTTGTATTTTTCAGATGTTAAAACCGAAGAATAGTGCCGTAGTTTTTTATCTGATATAATATGTCTACTCATAATATAGGTTTACCTAATTTACTAAAAACAATAATACATTCATATTTATGAATTTTAAAATGTGATTATTTTTAATTAATATAATTTTGCTTAATTTAATAGGAAAACTATTTATGTAATTTAAATACCATTTTAAAAAATAAAATCCTTAAATATATTAAAAAAATATTGGGACTCTTATTTCATTATCCTTAGTATTTTCCAAATAACACATGGTTCTATCTGCAAACAAAATATTTCTTACAGACACACAAGGTTCTATTTGGCAGTTAGAACCATGTTGTCCAAATTCATGTGCCTTATCGTTGAGCAACAGAGTTCTATCTGATTTTTGAGACTCAAATTGTGCAAAAACTAATAAAGTAGCGCGAATATTTTCAAATACATAATAATATTTGAGGACTAATATGAAATTATCCAAAAACCGCTTTTTATTTAAGTCAAAACTGACTTAGTAAATCGATTAACAATATTCAACCTTAGTTTTCTCAATAGTTGTGTTGGTGCAAATAGAACCTTGTTGTTCCAAGGTCGCGATTTATAAGCTAAATTTGACATTGGTTAGAGTGATCGAATTTTAAAAAGCATTATATGGTAGCTCCAATCAATATTTTTTTACACTGTTTCTTAAAAAATTAAATTTTTATTATTTTTTAAAACAATTTTAATAATTAAATTTGATTATATAAAATTTTACAATTTTTAAAGCCAAATACATATTACAGATTTTGAAAATTTCTAGTGGATAACTAACCTATGTACATTTTCGTATTCGCATCTTTGTTACCACTATCAGGACGAAACTTGTTAAAATTCTCTGAACGAGACTTCTTTTAGACTGTTTCAAATATTTAAAATGTGTTTAATCACACAGAAAACAAATTTGCCATTTTCCAACTGAAATTCAGATGATGCAATAAAAATTCAGTTGAAACACTTAAATAAAGGTTGTCACAATTGAATATCGGTAGTCACAACTGAAAAAGGTTGATATAACTGACTTTTAATTATAATAACCATAAAATTCGGTTGTCAGAGCCGAATGTAGTAGCAGCAACCGAATTTTGAGTTGATGCAACTGAAAAATTCAGTTGGAAATTTATTTTTCTGTGTGATTGATTAAAATGGCTAATATTTCGCAAAGTTATCAACTCACCTCACCGCCTAGATTTGCTAAATTTGTTATGATTTTTTAGCAGTATTCTTTAATTACAATTTTTTGCGCAATCACGTCAGAATTGTATTTCGTTTTTTATTTAATGAAATTATAATTTTTATTTTTTTGACATTCTATTTGTTTAATAAAAATGAAACCATAACAATCAATTATTGATCAAGAATGCCAATACAAATGAATAGTTTAGTAAAATTTTACAAAAAAATAAAAAAATATTTTAAATTTGGTTAAGTTAACCGACATTTTCAGTTGTCGATACAATTATTAAATATTTTTAAAATTTGTCAATTAAAGCAAATGATTAATGGTCGAGAGGGAAGATTTAGACTTAAAGAAACAGTTGTATTGACTAAATATTTTTCAAAAACTATATTATATTTTAGTTTATTTAAGGTGATCAACTTATTAGCTGCTAATACATCAATTCGGTCACGCTTGTTCTTTATTATTTACTCTTGTTAGTTATTTGGTATGATGATAAAATCTTTACAATAACAACTAAAAATTTGTCAGATTTATCAAAATTCGGTTTTTATTATGGAATTCCAACTAAACATTTCTCTGTGTGCATCTGCCTTGTTCGAAACCGAATCAAGGGACGAATGCGACCTCAATGATAACACGGAGTACGAAGCCAATAACATGGTGGTGGAAAGGATGGCGAAAAAAAAGTAAGATGTTGCGGTTCCTACAAATAAACCTCCACCACTGTAAGGCAGTCTCAGTTGCACTCTTGCTGCGCCTGACGACAGGAGCAGTTGAATTGGTTTTCATCCAAGCACCCTGGGTGAGGGGTGGCAGGGTTTGCGGATTGAAGATCCCTGGGTTTAAGTTGATGGTTGCCAAGGTTGAGGGCTCACCAAGAGCCTGCATCTTGTCAAAAAATGACTTTAATAGTGGTATGGGTATTATAGCGGCTAGCATGGGAAGTCTATTTGGCTCGCCTTTGCGTATTTTCCTAATCCGGGGACAATACCCCCAGTGAAGGTTGGCGGTCTGATTCTGGAGTCTGAATTAAGGGGACACTAGTTAGTAGTGTGCTGTGGTGGGGAAGTACAGACACAAATAAAAGAGGCGAATAACTTTTGGAGTTTTTGTTAAGCACTAACCTGTATATTTGTAACAAGGGTAGTAAACCAACTTTCGTTAAAAGTACGCGGCAAGGGATTCTTGACGTAACACTTGTATCAGATACATTGTCTGATAGAATTGATGACTGGAGAGTTTTGGAAGAGCATATTTTATCCGATCATCGCTACATTGAGTTCTTTTAGGGAGCGTGCCCCGGTTGAGACAGTCTCTAGAAATCTGAGGAAAAAACTTTGTAAAATATAGGGAGAATTTTTCTTGGCTTTTGGGTGAAGTACCCTTATCTGAACCGCATAGTTTGGCGGCAACTGACTGTCTGGTTGACCATATAATAAATGTTTGTAATAGGTGCCTGGATTCGTCTTGCCCTTCTGAAAAGTCTAGAGGGGAAAAAGCCACCTAGGTGGTCAAATGAGTTGCAGACGAGCAGAGATTCCTGCAGAAAGCTCTTTAATAAGGCTAAATTTTCAAGAGCGGACGAGACTGGTCTGCATACAGGCTGCAACTTACGAGTTATAAGAAGATGATCAGAAACGCAAAATGTCATTCTTGGAAAAACTTCTGTGGAAACATAGAAGACGTTTCTGGGGCATCCAGGCTGCGCAAGGTTCTGGCTTCTTCTCCTTGCACTCTGGGATACCCGAAAAATTCTAATGGGTGTGGTCTTCTTCCAGTGGAGAGACGCTGGATCCCCTTCTTAACACACATTTTCCGGGCAATTCCATGATGCCGTTTCAAGCTTTGGAACGTGCTGACGCCCAAGCATCTGAAATTGCTTCGGCAATAATAAATATGCCAACATTAATCTGGGCGATTAAAAGCTTCAGGCCCTATAAATCCCCGGGACTTGATGTTATAATCCCGGCTGAGATGCAGCAAGTGTTGGCCTATATAGCCTCTTGGCTGTATATTATACCCATATATATTATGTATTATACATATAAAGGAAGTGGCTGACTGGTTGAGCTGCAATGTCTTGTCTACAACCGCAGGAAACATCTATTCTGACAGTCAAACCGCTGTCAAGTCCCTGGATGATGATAAATGAGATGACCAGGCAGTTTAACATACGACTCATATGGGTCCTAGGGCACCGGGGAATTGCAAAGCCGATGAGCTAGCAAGACTAGGAACTACCTTACAGGTTCCAACAGAATTTGAATGTGTTGGTATGCCTCTGGAAGCTTGCAAGCAAAACCTACGACTTTGTTCCGCGACGGAGATTAATCAAAAATGAGCAAATGGATGGACGTGTGAGACAACAGGACTGATTTGGCCTTTTCGCACAAGTGAGCTGATATCGCTTCCAAGAGGATAGATTTCGACGCTGGTTGCTTTAATCGCTTTTGCAGGAGTTGCATGGATGAAGAAGAGTTGGAAACTATCGAACACTTTACCTGCTATTGCCCGGCATTTTCTGATCAGAGACTTAGGTTAGGTTGTTAGTGGTTGCTGACGTTTAACGTCAACACACGTGGACTCTGAGGTCCATTGTGATACCACGGGACCGTAATAGGTTTCTCTACTAGTCCCTGTCGTTAAACCAGTTTGAGCTTCTTATGAAACTCCTTGGGTATTGAATTTTGACATCCGACAAATCAGAAAGATCGTACAGCTCCCTGGATCCCAGTGAAGCAAGTCTCTGACTAGAAAGTGCCGGGCAATGGCAAATAAAGTGTTCGATAGTTTCCAACTCCTCTTCATCCATGCAACTTTGGCAAAAGTCATTTGACGGCACATTTAACCGCTCTGCGTGCTTCCCTATAAGACAGTGTCCGGTAATTATAGAAACCACCGTCGAAATATCTCCTCTTGGAAGCGATATCAGCTCACTTGTTCGCCCCTGATTAATAGAAGGCCAAATCAGTCGTGTTGTCTCACACGTCCATCTACTTGCCCATCTTTGATTAGTCTCCGTCGCAGAAAGTTCAGAGACTTTCTTCACAGGGGTCTAGGTAGCTGGACGATCTCTCTGATTTTTTGGACGTCAAAATTCAATATCTAAGGAGTTTCATAAGAAGCTCAAATTGGTTTAACGACAGGGACTAGTAGGGAAAACTCCCAAGCAGAAATTGACGACGGTTGTAAAAAAAAGCGTTCTGAAAGCACTGTAACAAAAAAAAAAAGGATTCTCAAAACGTTATTTTCAAACGCTTTGCGAGCGTTTTTGAAAAGTGTTCTGAAAGCTCTATAACAAATAACAAGCAATCTCAAAACGTTTTTTTGGAACGCTTTGCGAGCGTATTCGAAAAGCGTTTTAAGAGTTCTTTATATTTATTTTTTTTTTAACCTTTAACTGTCGAGGTGGTGGTAAATTTTACCCTCTCGTTACATTTTTTTGAATTATTCTCTTCTGTTGCACTCTATTATTTTCATTTTCATAGTATCTTCACAAATCGCAATCTTAAATATATAGTTGTGTTTTGGTGAAGCTGGGCTTAGCATGAGCCGAGCAATGGACATGCTGGTGTAAAAATTACCACTCGTCGGCATTTACGTAAGTTTTTCTTTGGAAATATTTTACCCCATGTCAGCATTAGCGAAAGTATTCAGTTGAAAAATATTGACCACACATCGAAATAAACGTTAGGTTTTAATAGAATTATTTTTACCACTCCTCGGATATGTTGTTAGTAAAAATTTAAAAGAGTCATTAAAGCCAAATTAAAGGGGAACTTTGTATGGGTGACCAAATCTAAACACGAACCGGTGATTTCCACTTGATATAAATTGGAATTTCAGCAAAAGCGATTGATAGTTGCGGTGTATCGCGCTTACACTGTGTACGTGGACAGATGGTCGGACGGACAGACATACTGTCAGGCGGAAATCACTAAATCAACGCAAAAAACGATTCTGAGTTGTTCGGCATACTTGAAGGTTGGTTAGGACCTGTATTTCGGGTAGTAAGCTTTTCTTACTTTTTTTACTTACTCTGTTATACCCTGTACCACAGAGTGGTGGAACCTCCAAAAAGGTTGACCTGTAGTTTCTTCAATTAATTTTTTTTCTCTACGATCTATTATATTTCTTAAAATGTATACATATGACTGTAAATTAACATCCATCAAAATTTTGGTTTATTTTTTATTCATAATTTTTTTATAAGTTTTCCTTGTGACGTTTTTTTTTACATAAAAAAAAGGTTCGTGAAATAAAGTAACTGTTATGATGAAAATAGCTAATATTTTTTTTAAGTTTTACATTTATTGTTATTATTAATATTGTAACTTAGTTTTAAAAAACAAATAATTATAAAAAAATATTTTTTCTTAATTTTTGTTTAAAAAATTAAAAGGGGGTAAAATTTACCACCACGTCATAAACTATGCTCCAAAAATTCACCTCGTCAGTTAAAGGTTAATTTCTAAGTTCCGAAACTATTTTTGAATAACAATTTTTTGTCAATTTTTTTTTTGTTTTTTAAGTAAAAAAAAAATCATAAAAAATGTTTTTAGATTTTTTTTTTTTTTTTTAAGTTTCGAACATTTTTTTGAAAAATTTTCTAAGTTTTTTTGAGTACAAAAACTTTTTTTCGGATTTTACTGTGTATCAAACAAATTATTATAACCGAACTAAAACAGAAATTCTTTACTTTGGGTTTTTAAAGCGCTTTAAAAAAACATGATGACTTTAAAAAAACATTCTCAAAGCACTTTTTTACATCGCTGTTAAAACGATTTAAACCTAGCGTAGATCGATGTTATCATTCGGATCATCTGAAGGCGCTTTGAAGTTGGTATACAGAACGCTCGTACAACCGTCCACAACGCTTTCACAACGCTTTTGCGATTGTATTTTTCTGACTGGGCTATTACAGTCCCGTGGAATCACAATGGACCTCAGAGTCTACATGTGTTGACGTAAAACGTTAGAAGCCACTTAAAACCTAACCTAACCAGAGTTTTTCAAAACGATTTATGCACGCAAAAAGATATTTTGCCATGCACTTTGCAACATTGTTGCGATAAGTAATGTCAAATACTTTTTTAACATATTGTAAACATGCATATAATATGCAATACAGCAACACTTACTCTTGCATACTATATTTTACAACTATAGTAGTAACAACAAACTATTCATACACACATACATACAAACAAAGTCATCTTATCTCATTCATGAATAATGAACAACTTCGAAATTTGTTGTTTTGTTTTATTTTATTTTAAAATTATTTTTTATGGATACATGACTGAAATTTTTTACTACATAACCAAAAGTTTGTTGTTGTTGTGTTATTTTTTATTTATTTTCTTTGCTTGTGTGTCAGTGTTTCTGTCGTTAGATATGTGGGTGTGTGTGTATGAATTGTTTTATTTTATATGCAAAATAACTAAACCATATACTCATTAGTGTGTCCCGTTTTTGTTTTAAGATGTTTAAGTAAAAAAGTTGTCATTAAAATTGTGCAATATATTGAGAGCATTGGGTTTATATTGCCTTAATAATTCTGGTATATCTCATTGTGTGTTTAGCGATATGCCAATTTGGCAAAAATATCTTTCTATAGGAGAGTTTTCACCTCATTTAAAACATTTAATTTTTAATGTGGGTAAATTGTCAAAAAAAAAATAATAATAATTAAGTCTAATCAGTGTTTACAAATGTCAAACTATAATTTAAACTAATATCGTAAGTAAACTTAATTCTGTTGGTTTGTCAAATTCTGCAGCAAACGCAATCAAGAATTGCCAAAACAATTGCAAAAAAAAGATGGTTCGACGAATTTAAATTAGTTTTCGAAAAAAAAAATCGAATGAGCAGTTAAAATTATAAATTTTTCTGATTGTGAGTTTTATATTTATGTATGTAAAGTTCAATTGTATTGATTTCTGTGTCAAATTTGATTAGGCAAATCCAGTTCTCATACATTTCACGTTTACCTAACCTTTACAAATACTGTTTTGGTAAATCTGTTCAATAAAATCTTTTGTAAAAAATTTGGAAAAAATATTGATGTAAATAAATATATAACCTAACTTAAATTTAGATCGTTTCTCACGAAATATAGACTAAGACAATAAAATATTTGTTAAACTTTCAAATTACTTGTTTGTTATTAATGTTTAATAATTTGTAAATAAAACTGTTTTTTTTTTCAACAATTTATGCCAATAAACGACTTTGTCAAATAAAAGTCATATTTTCAACAATTTATATCAATAAATACAAAGAACTTTGTCAATCTAACAAAATCGTAAATTTGTTTTTAGAAAACGCTGTCTATAAACATATATTGGTAGATTTTGTAAAGTATAAAACAAAAACACAAACATACTATAACGACAACATGTGCTCTCTCGTCGTGTATTTTGTTTTTTATTTGTGCCTGCCCAATAAACACAAGAACGATATGATAGCGTAAACGTTATTTCCTATGTGATACTTGAAGCGAATAATGAAAAAATAAATTCCAAACAAAAATTGGAATATTTAGATTTGAAATAAACTTCAAATATTTTCACAAATTATTTTATTTATTAAAAAATATTGTGAATATAAAATGTAATTGTTCTAAAAGCAAAAACGTGCTTTAATGGTATTTTTTTTTGTCAATTATCTTCGATATAATTCAACTATTAAATGACTCCAAACTGTAAGTACGCATGTTTTATTAATATTTTCAATAAAATGCCGCGGTCAAATTACATTATTGAAAACATAATTGCTTATAATATCGATAATTATATCACCAACGATATCACCAACAGTATCGAAAATGATATCACCAACGATATCGCCAATGATATCATAACCGTCTGAAACGGATTCCGACTCCGTATACGGACCGTTTTCTGGATCCGTATACGGACAAGAAAACGGACTTTAATCTGATTCGAAATCATCAAATCTGATTCGAAAACCGTTGAAAGTACGACAATTACAGACCGTTAACGGACCGATATGCAGGGTAGAAAACGGAGTACACAATTTGATAGTCCGTTGCAGACGTACAGTAAACGGACCGTTTACTTACTTTTTTTTTGGGTGAAAACGGATAGACTCCGCTTATAGCGGACCGTAAACGGTACGTTTTCGTATTGTGATTTTAAACAAAATATGGTAAATTAAGAATGAATTTTATTGTAAATTTTTAATGGATAACATTAGATCAATATTGTAAACAATAACATACAAATTAAAAAAGTCGTTTTTTTTTTGGACTTTTTGTACGAAATGTTCTTAAAATCTGAAGAATTTTCTTTAGAAAAATTTTCAGATTACAATAATTTTTTATGTACATAGACTATCAGATTCAAAGGAAGTTTTCGTATAGAAAAAATTACCGATTACAAGACTTTTTCGTACTGAAAAATCAGAAAAAGTCTTAAGACTTTTTCGCATAGAAAAACCTTAAGATTCTGATGACTTTTTCCAATAGAAATACCTTTAGCATCGGAAGACTTTTCCTATAGAGAAACTTTAGATTCTGAGCACATTTTCCAGCAGAAAAATCGTTAGATTATATAATTTTATATTTTATAATTTTTTTATTTTTAAAATTTTTCTTCAAAAAATCTCTGATTAATATGAATTTAAAAAGCTCCAAGATTTTGTTGCAGAATATAAAAAATACCTTAATTCTAACTTTAAAAAACACCAAATTTTCTGGAACAATATTCTCACGTTCTGTTGATATGTATTTTGCTGACCCGTTTTGACAGACCACTCAAATTGCAGATGATTTCCCTAAAAAAATAAAAAAACAGGGTTATGGATTTTGTATTTTATAATGGTTTGCAGTAACTTTCTCAGTTCGTATATTACCTTTTTGCTGTGTGTTCTACATTTAACACATATTTCATGCTCATGGTATTATGTCCACTTTTATCCCAAAAATTTATCTTGCCAAAGGAAATGGATATTTTCACGATACACTTTAAGCTGGAAATATTGAAAATAATTACAGTCAATATTAGAAAATGTTTTATTTTAATAAACTTAGCAATTTCATATTCAAAACCGCTAATATTATCCCAAAATTTAAAGGTTTCAAATAAAATTTAAAGTTTGTTGACAATGCAACAAACTCCGTAAGTTACGGTAGAAAAACGACACCGTTTGCAACGGACTTATAACGGATAAAAATCGGTGTAGTCCGTATTGAACAGTACAGATTAATACGTAGTAAATACGGGCCTGCTCGAAAATTAAACTTTACGGACCGTTAATGTTCCGTTTTCGTACCAGCATTGACGGATACGAATTTTACGGTCCGTTAACATACCGCATATGATGGATTCATGATTCCGTACATGTTGGTGAGTCCATAAATGTGTTTCTTGGGAATAATCACTTATGATAATGAATATCACCTAGGTGATATTGCTTCGATATCATAACGGTATCGTTTGGTTTATTGGGAACTGTATAAGGCGTATGATTAATTTTGTAATTGCCTTTAAATAACAATCATACGCAACGGTGCAAGTTGATTATTTTTAATAACTTGGCTATTCGGTAAGTAGATCACGGTTGGGAAATGTGGCACAATAGTGCCATTTTTGGCACTATTGCATGGTCAGTGGCACCACAAAAAACAGTTTTGGCCCTTTTTCATCCTCTCCAAATATTGTCAAAATTTATTTAAAATAAATTTAAAAAAATATTTTTACTAAAATTAAATTATGTCAAAAAGGATAAAAAGTATCAGTTATTCCCATTTTCATATTTCTACCTTTAATCGCAACAATGTAAAGCTTTGTTTTCTTAAAATTTTTTATTTAAAAGTGGGCAAGTGTGTTAAATAACTGCGGGAAATTCATTGGTCTTACAGGAAGAATTGATCAAAAAATCTATCCTATGACTGGCTCAACGCGAACTGGTTATAGAATACAAGCTCTACGACCATTAAAAAAGTGGCAGTTGATATGAACGACTAGTTTGCGACTAGTCCTGGAACATGTCACAAGGTGTTAATTAACCCCGTGCTTAGATCTTGCTATATTAAAGAGACAAAGTTATTGATTGCTGCATAGACTAAAAAGAATCGGGGAAAATTCGTCAAAAGACGAAAGCCCATCCAACCTAACCTACTCTATGATTGATATTGTAAAAAAAAATTTCGGCCCTTTTCGACCAATTTTGGCCCTTTTTAGCCCTCAACTTGGCCCTAATTGAAAATTCTCAAATACCAACACTGAAGTAGATATGGGACCGATTGCAGCGAAATTCATACCGGTTATATCTAACGAAATTTTGAGCTTTAGTTTGGACACTGGACACCACATGTACAAAAAGGGCACCATGCTAAGTACACAAAAACTTTAAATGCTCTAACGGCTTGTGAAATTTTTCAAAAAATATCTTCTTTGTGCACTAATTGACCAAACCATAATAAAAAACTCCAAAAAATGTAATTATTTATTAATATTTTTTCGTGTTTTATATTTTTTGAGAAATTATAAGCGTGTTATGGTATGTAAAATGTCCACTTTCATTTGCTATTGGTTTCGTTCTATTCCGATTCGGAAAGTTTAATTTTGTATCGCTGTGTAATTTATGGCAGTTGTTTTTGACAATTGTTTTTAATGATATACTAATTGACCCCAAAGTTTTTAGTTTTACCAAAATTGTTTGAGTTTTAAAAAAATTTGTAGGTGCTGTTCTATAGGAAATGTTTTCAGAGAGTTATTTCTACGTAAATTACATAAAAACTTGGACGTACTGATTTGAGTTCAGAACAAAATAGTCACCCTACTCTAAAGCAAAACCCAGATGATCAATCTGTACTGTGATAAGGTCAGAGTTTAGGCAAAAAGCTAAATTTTTCTTATGGACTTTAAAACCATTAAATTTATCTTCCGGTTTATACGAAAAATTTCACAGAAAACTAAAATTTTTTAAACACTTTTTTTAGTTTTTCGTTAAAAAATATCAACAAACTAGGTTCTTATGTTGGTGACCATAGTGCGCTTTACACCAGATTTCAATTTCGCCGAATGGCTGCTGTGCCATTTTTGGGATAAAATTTTATCTAGTTGTATTCGATGACAGATCAAACTTTATTTAATTCTATCTGACACTAAACTAAAATTTTTAAAAAAATTAAATAAAAATACAATTACGGGCAACGCTAATGCAGATATGTATGCGCGTTCTATGTTGAAGGAGGGACTTTTTGTTTAGTAACACTAACTATTAGCAGTTTGAGAAATATGTACGAATATTAAAGTAGCAATGCATACAATACATTCGCGATATAACTTATTGCATATTTGATGACCATGTTTATATTGTTGCTATTGCTGCTGAAGCACGATATAATGTAAATTAGGTTTAGAAAATCCTTTTTGCTTAAATTTGTATAACTTGAAGTTTATTCTGGATCTTTTTGTAATGATACTTTGATCACCATGCGAGACGGCACAATGTGGGTTACATACATAAGACGAATTGTCAATAACTTTTAATATTTTCAACAAAAAAAAAATAGATTTTTTTGTCGTGGCACATTGATAAGTCTTTGTAGGTTAATAACATTATAATTAAGTAATTCAAATCCGTCCGCGTGCATTAATTTGAACGATCGCACCCAAAACTATGGTGGTTTAAAGTTAACATTTACAAAAAAAAAATTAAAAAAATTACATTTTTTATCCGAAGTTTACCAAACGTACCATTTTGTATTATGCTTACCTAGAGCTTAAATACACATACAAACATGCATAAAATCTTTAAATATCGAGATATTTGAATTAAACCAATTTTTTTTCGGAACATTTTCCAATATTTTGGAAATAAAAATGTTCCCCGCCAAATGTACCAAATGCATTAAAAAAATCTCAACAAATTCTTGGTTAACACTATTATTCTATTTCTACACTCAAAAAAATACGTTAGTAGATTTACTAATTTTTTTTTTTTGCTAATGCTAGTAGCTAACTTTTAGCAAAAAATTCTTGTAAACTTCATTTAGCACATTAGCAATTTTAAACAAACTTTGAACTAATTTCTTTTGCTAAATTTGAAATTGAGTTGACTACATTTTTACAAGATTTTTTGCTAATATTAACAAAAATAAATGGTAAATTTTTTTTTATTTTCAGAAAACTTTAAATGGCGCTATCTCGGAAACTAAGCCAGATAGAGCAAAATGGAGGCCATTTTTGGTTCTCGAGCTCTCCATAGTATCGCCAGTTCACTTCACATGTGTGGACCCTAATGGGTCCTATCTTTGGATACAAAAAGTTTGCATTCCAGAAAATTTTAAAATGCTCATATCTCGGTAAATATTGCCGACACGAGAAAAAGTCCAAAAGCATTTTTGTAGCTCTCAATACGTAGAACAAGACCCCAAAAAAGCTCTCCGAGTAATATTTTTGAAGTTATCGAGTTTTTTAATTCTCAAAACCCCAGTGGTCCCCTAAAATCACGTATCTCAAAAACTAAGAAAGATAGAGCGAAACGGACAAAAATTTTGGATCAAAAACTATGACGATTTTAAAGGAACCCAACTAGGTCTAGGCCCATCGGGGTCTGGACCTATCGGGTCCGAACCCAATGGGGTCCTCAAAGTATGAACTAACAATAAGTCGAAATAAAAAAAAAATCAGTTAACTAATTTTTGGCAAAACATTTTTGCTAACTTTAGCAAAAAAATTGTGGGTTCAAAATCAGCAAATTTTCTTGTATGTTTACAAGCTTTTTTTGCTAACATTACAGTTTTTTTTTGAGTGTAATAGGTAAGAAACAGCAGTGGTTTAAAGCAAGCTCTTTGTCTCCCGCTCTTAATATTTGGGAACTTTTTAACAGAAGGTACGAAAACTGTTAGACGAGGAAAATACGATAATGTTAAATTAACATTGTTGGTTTGACAAATAATGCTAACTTTTTATATCGAAAAAGCGCTTAATAAATTTAAAAAAAATTTATCAATTTATAATTTTTATGTTAATATTATTTAGGAAATACCTTTAAAAGTGTTTAAAACAAATTGTCAGCAAATAAAAAGTCATTGGATTTCCCGATAATCCACAAAAACAACTTTTTTACAGCTAGATGAAAGAAAAAACGCTAGCTTTAGTCTGAAAATTGCCAAACTGCAACACTTTTTTTTTGTTTATATCGAACTTAAGGGATTTTTTTTGGTTTGATCAAACGTCCAGTTCGATGGCGGACTTAGCAAAGGGAATTTAAGAGCGACTTTAACAGAAGAAGAGCGAGTTCAGATCTCTTTAGTATTGATACTCCTTGTTTAAAGGGAACATTTTTGAAAAAAAAAATTTAATAATTTTTGATTTATTTTTTTTTTTAAATATTTAAAGTCTGATTTTACAGTTTTGTCCTCCACTGAATATTGAAACTATTCAAAGTATTATTAATAATGATAATATTAAGGTTATTACCAGAGACCAAATATAACAGTTATATGCGTCTTTTTGCTTTAAAAAAATCATTAAACGAATGTTGTCCAAACTAAGTATTTTATATATGAAAGTACGTCTAGAGATTTCCCGTGTTTAAATTTGCAATAACTTTTATTTTTTTTTTGATTTTTACAATAACAGTAAAAAATAACAGTTATTAAAAACTTTTTGTTAAAAAAATCTAAAATAACTTTATTTTTTATTTATTGGAGTAAATAACTGTTATAACAGTTATTTTTAAAAAAATCAATCAAAGTTTATATCTTTAAATCAATAATTGAAGTATTAGCTATCAATAGGATTCTTTTGCATGCGTTTATTTTAGTTTTACTTTTATAACTCAAGTTTTTGATAACAAGGCTCAAGGCTGAAAGAGTTTTTGATAACAGTTATAAAAAATAAAAGTTTTTTATTTCTGTTATTTTGAACAGATATTTATATTAATCATTATATAGAGAGGTATTGAAAGTTTTCAAAAAACTTATTCGGAAGTCGAAAAAAAGTAGCTGGGAAAAACTCTGCAGTGATGTAGAACACACTACAGAGGCAGCTAGACTCAGAAGAATTTTATCTAAAAAACCAATACCGCCTATTCTACTGAAGGGATTAGATGACACATGAACAGAGAATGCAACGGAAACATTGGATGTTCTTCTAAGAACTCATTTTCCAGGATGCAGTGAACAACCTTTATCGGAGACTCAACCTCACGGGCAAACAATTATTCCCAACAATCTGTTATCTGATGAGCGGATAAGAAGGGCAGTCGAATCGTTCGAGCCTTGCAAATCGCCAGGGCCTGACGGCATTTTTCCGGCAATGCTTCAAAATACTGCTAGCGAAATAATTCCTTACTTAAAGGAAGTTTTTAAAGCGTGTTTAGAGCTTTGTTATATACCTAGATCATGGAGGAAATCTAAAGTAGTCTTCATACCGAAAAGCGGTAAAATAAATCACGCAACTGCAAAGGATTATCGTCCTATTAGTTTATCATCCTTCCTTCTGAAAACTTTGGAGAGAATTCTGGATCTTTATATAAGAGAGAACCTAGGTGGAAACTTTTTGTCGGCTACGCAACATGCTTATCAGCAGGGCAAGTCGATAGAAACCGCTCTTCATTCCCTCGTGTACACTTTAGAGAGATCTCTGGAATATAGAGAATTTACCTTAGCCGCTTTTTTAGATATAGAAGGTGCATTTAACAATGTAAGCATGGATGCAATTGTAAACGCAATGGACAGGGCTGGCATAAATCCAACCATCAAAAGATGGATTGGCTGCCTGCTGTCTTGTAGAGAAGTTACAGCCGAATGGGGGCTTGAAAGAGCCATAAGATATACAGCCAGGGGAACACCACAGGGAGGAGTATTATCGCCATTACTCTGGCTCTTGGTCGTGGATCCCATTCTCAAAAAAATGGAGACGCAAGGAGCGGCAGTAGTTGCTTATGCTGATGACGTGGTAATAATGTCAACTGGAAAATTTTTGACCACGTTATCCGAGTTGCTAGAGCGATCACTGAAACAGTTATGGAATTGGGCTAATGAAAATGGTCTTAACGTTAATCCTCGGAAAACCGAGATGGTATTGTTTACACGAAAGTATAAGATCGAAAATTTTAGAAAAGTCAAGGTCAACGGGGTTGAAATCCCACTTTCAAATCATGCGAGATTTTTAGGAATTATTCTGAATAGTAAATTATCATGGAACCAAAATACCGATGAACGATTGAGAAAGGCGAATAATGCATACTATGCATGCAAGAAAATGTTCGGCAAGACATGGGGACTTGAGCCAAGGATCACGTACTGGATCTATACTTCCATCGTAAGACCTATCTTACTTTACGGAGTTATGGTCTGGCACAGAGCGCTAGAGAGGGAGGTGACTCCTAGTAAGTTCCAAAAAGCCCAACGGCTTATGGGTCTGAGTATCACTGGTGCCCTAAGAACAACATCAGCTGCATCCATCGACACGATATTGCATCTGCTGCCAATTGACGTCTTTGCTAGGGGTGAGGCATATAAGGCATGCCTCAGACTCAAAGAGTCAAATTGGTTCAGACGCCGAAATTTTGGACACAGTAGCATGGACAATTTGGATAACGTTGTCACTGACTACAGGGTGCCCAAACTACTTTTCGATCGGAAATTTAAAGTTGAATTTCCGACTCGAGAATTTTGGTCGAACTGGCGTTGCGTTCCAAATGACGCTTTAAACATTTTCACAGACGGCTCCAAACAATCGACGGGAGTGGGAGCGGGATTTACTACGGACGTCTGTGATATTCGAAAATCTTTTAATCTACCTTTGAGCTGTAGCATATTCCAGGCTGAAATAGTTGCTATTAATAAGGCAGCCTTGCAGTTTCTTGGAGAATCGGAGAGAATAATAAACTTTTACATCGACAGCCAAGCTGCACTAAAAGCTCTAAGAGGCTTTTGTATTAAATCAAAAGTCGTTTTTGAGTGCTACGAGAATCTTCAGAAACTATCCAGCAACAACCTCGTCTCTCTAATATGGGTTCCAGGACATAAGGGAGTAGACGGGAACGAGAAGGCTGATGAGCTTGCAAAACTGGGCGCAGATGGGGTAGGGGATTTTGTTCATATCGATCCCCCAATGCAGTACTACAGATCGAGAAGTGATTGTCAGTGTATTTCCATGGCGAACAGGAAATGGCGAGAGTTAAGTACAAGCAGAATTACCAGAATAATCTGGCCGCGTTACGACCTTAAAAGAACTCGTTACCTACTTTCTCTTAACAGAAGAGAATGTCGTTTACTCACGGGAGTGGTCACGGGACACTGCCTAATTGCTTTCCACGCAAGAACAATTGGACTCATCTCTGATTCCAATTGTAGAAGATGTGATGAACCGAATACGGATGAAACTGTTGAACATATCCTGTGCAAATTCCCCGCATTGGCCAGGAATCGCAAACAAATTTTAGCAAAGCAGAACTCGAGAATCTGGAAGAAATCGCAGTCATGGACCTCATGCGCATTAAATTGTTTGCAACATGGACTAACGCGTTTTATCCTCGTCGCTGAAGGAACATGTGGTATTGCTATGGACCAGCCGGTCTATGCGAGGAGTTCAAAATTTTGAGCTCCGCCACCCCTAACCTGACCTGACCTATATTAATCATTTCAAACTGTTATTTTTAATTTTTATTTAAAAAAATATTTTTGAACAGTTTAATTAGATTTTTTTCAATAAATCCCATAACAGTTTTGGTCTCTGGTTATTACGAAATATTTTATCGTTATTACTAATTTTATTAAGGTTATAACAAATTTTAGCGATTTTTCGAAATGGTAAATTATAAAGTTTTTCACGTTTTTTCTTCCCATGTTTGGAGAGCTGCCGCTTCGTATCCATTGCGAGCATATCACTTGAATCAAGCTCAAATTGTGCGTATTTACAAGGGTTTAAAATACGATTTAAGTCCATGTAACGTTTTTCTTATTGATGGCACATCCACTAAACCTACACCAAATAATTGCCCAAGTCTACTGATTAAGCGATATTAATTTTGGAGTAATAGCTTTAACGCACCCAACAATATGAAACATTGGACGAAAAATTTCGGTTTTTTTACATTTTTCAACTTACCATGAACTAATGACACCTAAGGTTTCCTTAACTAATCTACATTCACAGGTATCAACTAATTTACAAATTAAAAAGTTATTGCAAAATTAACAGAATATCATAAGTGTTAAAAGTTAATGACAATTGTCCATATATAACTGTTATATTTGGTCTCTGGTTATATGAAATCATTTTTATTTCAACTAAAGAAATCCTTAACTGCATATTGTGCAAATACATTTTTTTAAGTTTTTTACCATATAATGAATTGACAAGATTTCTTCTTTGTAAAGTACTTAATAATTTATTATGTAAGCTAATTTAAAATAAAAAAGAAAAATAGAAAAAAATCTTTGAGAATAATTACATTTTGAACCCTTTTGTTTTTCAATTGATTGTTTTAATTTATTTTAGACCCTCTTCATGTTTTATAAGCTATCAAAAGTTAAACTGTATGTATTTATATTCCATTTCACAAAAAGAAAACAAACAGCAATTTGTAAATAAACAAGCAAGGATTTTAAAATTAGTAAAACTCGATCAATTTATACCCTAACAAACTTTTACTTTTAAGTAGTTAAAGGGGTTTTCTTAGCCCGTGAACCGACATACTGGCGTTCAAATCGTAATAAGATTCTAGATCGTATCAATTTTGAAGTGACTAGAAATATTGAAAGGAATTTTGTAAGTGTACTATCTTTTTGGGAAATATTTTCAGATCTAACACCCAATTTTTTACTCCAAAAAATTGTATCCCCCACAGGTGACTTAGCACCGACAGGCAAAGGAAATTAGGTAAAAGTTGCAAAAGTTTTCTCGGGCATTCGAATAAAAAAATATGGATAGCTTTAACATACACTTTTCCAATATTAAAAAAAATTTAATGTCGCGAATATTCGTCACTATTCGGTATTCGGCATATTTGGCATGTTTTTTGAATATTCGGTTAAATAAATATTCGTCAACAGTTTGCCGAATACTCGAATACTCGGCAAATTTTAAATTTGTTAAAAAAACACTTTTTATTATCCTTTGATTCTTCTTTGTAGTCATTTTAGTTTGTTTTTTATACAAAAAAAATGTGAGCACTTGATTAAAATTCGAATTGTTAAGGCAAGGAGTATCAATACTAAAGAGATCTGAACTCGCTCTTCTTCTGTTAAAGTCGCTCTTAAATTCCCTTTGCTAAGTCCGCCATCGAACTGGACGTTTGATCAAACCAAAAAAAATCCCTTAAGTTCGATATAAACAAAAAAAAAGTGTTGCAGTTTGGCGATTTTCAGACTAAAGCTAGCGTTTTTTCTTTCATCTAGCTGTAAAAAAGTTGTTTTTGTGGATTATCGGGAAATCCAATGACTTTTTATTTGCTGACAATTTGTTTTAAACACTTTTAAAGGTATTTCCTAAATAATATTAACATAAAAATTATAAATTGATAAATTTTTTTTAAATTTATTAAGCGCTTTTTCGATATAAAAAGTTAGCATTATTTGTCAAACCAACAATGTTAATTTAACATTATCGTATTTTCCTCGTCTAACAGTTTTCGTACCTTCTGTTAAAAAGTTCCCAAATATTAAGAGCGGGAGACAAAGAGCTTGGTTAAGGTAACAGCAAAAATAGTGTCAACAAAAACGTTGTCGTTTTTTAGGCTGGTATTTTTTTCAATTTTTTACATAGGTTAAATACAGGCGTATGAATAATCAAACTATTCGGCAATATTCGGTTCATACCAAATACAGTGTGTACTTACGGTGTACACACGGAAATAAAACAAACGACGGAGTTAATTAAGGTTTTTCGACTAACTGTCGTTATTAAATATTTACCTTTATTTATAACAACTATTAAAACTAAAAAATGCTTACAGCTAAAAAATTATATGACCTATATATTATTTTTAATAATTAAATACCTTATACTGAAATAATAAAATTAATGCTTACGCAGTTAATTTGCCTTAAGTAGAGTATTAACCTAAGGTACAACAATTGCTGAGTAATGCCCAAAAGCCATATGGGCTAGTGGTCAATAACCCATGCAAATGTTGAGTTTTTAAATTTATAATTTAACATACTGCCGGCCTTGAAAGATTCTAATATTTCAAAACAAAAAAAAATGATTTAAAAAATTAATAGTTATGTGATTTTAAGTCAGACGAGGTAGGGCTATGGCAGCAGGCAAAAAGGTTGATGACATCCGACACATCTTTTTAGCAATCCAAATTATGAGAACTATTATGATGAGTATTGTAATACCTGTTGTAAGGCTGATTCCATAATGGGCCAGATGATGAACATCAAGTTGCGTAGGAAAGCCTAGTATCGTAGAAGCTTTCGGAATGTCGGGTATTTTATACGTTTCTATATCAGCATTTAACTTTATATGAGTTAAGTTGGGCATAAACGTTGACAGGTTCATAATTGGAAATACGTAATTGGCATCAGAACTGTAGGAATCGTATGCCCACAAGTTAATTTCAGCAGATTCAAAATAGCAATTAGGCTGCAGTTTTAAAATTCCAGCACCATCTAGAACAACGTTGTTTATATTCCCGTTGCATCTTATTTCCGCTACTGTTTTTTCATATAGTGAAAATATCCAAGTATTTATCGAATGCGTTTGTTTCCAGAAACTGTGAAGTCTTTTTATTGCTATTTCACAGTCTTCTGGTATCTTTTTTGCCTTCAAGAATATGTTGATTTCACAGTTAATTGTATCTCGTGTATTGAAGAGAGGATGGATTTGGGAACATATAATTATATCATTCATCTTTTGACAGCGGTTGAAGTTTTCATCGTCTAAGCTGTAGAAAACGGTCTTTCTTTCATCTATCAGGAAATACTTGCTGCTGGATTTAACCTTTACAGAGAATCCGTCATGTATCGTTGGATAAGAATATATTTCATATGCTTGAAATAGCTCCACATTTATCAGTGGAATACGTATATTAAAGATGACAAACTCGGTTGTTGTTCCCGCCGCTATTTCTGATAACTTGACCAGTTCCACAGGATTTTCAGTCGGAAGCCTCAGATTTGTCTTCAAATTGGATTTTATCGTATTTATGTGTTCCTTAAACTTCTTTACTGGAAGGATATCAGTTAGGATATTGTTCTTTGAGCTGAACAATGTTCCTATTATACCATTTTGTACTTCTTCAAAGGATTGCAGTGATGTCAAAAGGTTTGTCACTGATCCAAGTAATTCTTCTCGGTCCTTTAAATTGTTAAGAGCCTTCTCTAGTGTGAGAATAGACCCGCTCATGGTTTCCATGTTTTTAAAAACGGCTTTGTTCTGTTCCTTAATAATTTCTGACGTCATATCTTGCACTGATGATTGGTTTTGCATGATGTTAAGTAAGTATTCTTCTTTTTGATCGTTGCCTTTGATTCTGTCAGAAAGGATTTCGGCATGCTCTTCATCCATCAGTCCAAATAATGAGTGATATATACCGCCAACAAATGTAAATGCTGCTCTTTTTACTCTTTTGTTTGCGATTGAAGACATTATAAGATCATGCCGGCTTAAAACCCGTTCATACACCGGTTCTATACTTTGTACGGCATATGATTGATAAACTTCCTGCTGGTTCAACTTTGCCCTTGCTAATGCCTTCATGGCTTCGTCTAGGCTCGCTTTGGCCGCCGAATATTCGGATATGTTGACATGCACCACCACGTTCCATGATGTCTTCGTGAGCCCCACCGTCGCGACCTCTTCAAAAAATATCCCTGCCTTATCATAAATATTATTTATAGTATATTGAGACTTGACCGGACTTAAAATTGTTAATAAAGTTATTAAAACAGTGATCATATTTTTACTTTTAATTTTATTTTGATTTTTATTATTGATATTATTTTCACTATTTTTCTCTTGATTTACAGTTTTATTTAAAGACGGATTGACCATTCCTTTTTTGTTTTTTAAAGTTGGATTGTCCACACTTTCATTATTATTTCGTTTTGTAGAATTTATATTGAATGTTTTGTCCAATATTTCATTTTCATCTTCATCAGTGGGAAAAGGACAAACATTGTGGATTGACCTTTTGGTTTCCCCATTGCTGGTCCTTACGTCCACCATTCTACATAACCCATCCGAACCCATTATAGTTCGGATGACCCTCCCCCGCCTCCAACTCATGGGAGGAGTGTTGTCATCCTTCAATAATACCAGAGTGCCTGGCTTGATACTGGACTGTGGCTTATTCCACTTGTATCTTTTTTGTAATTCGGACAAATATTCCAAGGACCAACGTTTCCAAAATTCTTCCATGTTAGATTGCACAGCTTTCCAATGCTCACGTAGTCCCTGATAACACTTATTGCTTGAAGCGTCTTTAAATGTTGTAACTACCTCTCCTATCAACAAATGTCCAGGAGTTAAAACTTGAAAATCATTTGGATCATCGGACAGTGGTGTTAACGGACGAGAATTAAGTATGGATTCAATTTGGGTCATTAACGTGTACAGTTCTTCAAATGTCATTATCCCTTCAGTTACTTTATAGAAATGTTTTTTAACGGACTTCACACACGCTTCCCATAATCCCCCCACATGTGGTGATCTGGCAGGTATGTTAAGCCATTCAATATTTCGCAGAGTACAAAACTCATCAATATTTGCCTTATGTTGCTCGCTGGCAAACATATGAAAAATTTCATTAAGGCTATTTGCGGCTCCAATGAAGTTTGTGCCATTATCCGAGTATACTTTTAATGGACATCCCCTTCTTGCCACAAATCTTTTCAGAGCTCCTATAAAGGCTGCTGAAGTTAAGTCTGACACTACCTCCAAATGTACAGCTTTTGTAGTAAAACAAACAAAAACACAGACATATGATTTGTCTGTTCTTTTTCCTCTAACTTTATGATGAATCTTAATCGGCCCGAGGAAATCAATCCCAACATTTAAGAAGGGTCGAGTTCTTATTACTCTGTCCTCTGGTAGATTTCCCATTAGCTGATGCAAATGTCTAGGTGCTATTCTGAAACACCTATAACACTTATGAACTATTCTCTTTGCCAACTGCCTACCACGTAGTGGCCAAAACTGTTGCCTCACAATAGCCAATAACCCTTGTGGCCCTACATGCAAATGCTGTACATGGATATATTCTATCATCAGCTCCACAACGTTATCCTTGTACGGGAGAAGTATAGGGTGTTTAGCCTCATAAGACAAACTACTATTTTCTAACCGACCTCCGACTCGTATTATATTGTTCTCATCCAGTATTGGGCACAGGGTCGTCAAATTTGATGATTTACCTAAAGATTTTTTTGATTTTAATATTTTAATTTCTTCATGAAAATTATCCCTTTGTATATCTTTTATCATTATTGTTAATGCCCTTTTTCTGTACTCTATGAAGGACTCAGTATTTTCCTTTTTGATTTTATCTATAAATTTTAAAACATGTGCCATGGTATTTTGAAGGACTTTAAAGCTATTCCTATGGTTAATGTCCCGCCACCACGAATGTGCCTCTTGCACTATTAAAACCTTGGCCGTTTTTTTAAGCTCTGGTATATCTTTATTTGTTAAAACTGACTTCTCATGAACCGTTTTCCGCTTCAAAAAATTGGGTCCTTGAAACCAAAATGAACTACTAATAATTTCATTTGCCAATAAACCCCTTGATATAAGATCGGCTGGATTTTCCTCCGACCTTACATGTGTCCATTTCGATATATCACTATTGGACTGAATATAACTAACCCTGTTAGATACAAATATCTGCAATTTTGCAGGATCTATTTTAATCCAACTTAAAACCATCGTGGAGTCCGAATAATAATATACGCTAATCGATTGTAATTTCAGGCTCTCAATAACCACTTTAATTAATTCTACTAATAAAACACTAGCACAAAGTTCCAATCTTGGCAGTGTAATTGTTTTAATTGGGGCCACTCTTGATTTAGATGCTGCTATTTGGGTAAAAATGTTACCGCAGCCATCCATAGATTTAACATAAACTACCGCACCGTATGCCTTCATGGATGCGTCACAAAAACCGTGTAATTCAATTTGTGTTGGGTTGACACAAATTATATGCCTGGGCACTTTCACACTATTCAAATGTATCAAGCTTTCCCTAATTGATTTCCATTTTAAATCAATTGCTTCAGGTACTTTTTCATCCCAATCAATTTTCAACTTCCATAATTCTTGCAAGAGTATTTTTGTTGTTACCACGACTGGACCCACTAGACCAAGTGGATCAAACAGTCTTGAAATTTGACTTAAGATTGTTCGTTTAGAAACTTTCTCCAATTCTTCCCAATTGCACTTAAAGCCCAATTCATCAGAATTTGGATTCCAGCTAACCCCTAATGCTTTAACAGTATTCAATTGGTCAGACTTTATCTGTAAATTTATTTCCTGATCTTTTTCATCAATACCTTCAAGTATTGATTTTTCATTGGAACACCACTTCCTTAATGGCATGCCAAATTCTAACATAACTTGATTTATGTTCTTTTGAAGTGACTTAACGGAATCTAGACAGTCTCCTCCTGTCATTAAATCATCCATGTAAAAATCACCTATAATTGCAGCAGATTCTGCTGGAAAACAGTCCGTTTTAATATCAGCAATTTTTTGCAAACATTTTACTGCTAAGTATGGGGCGGACGATGTACCATAAGTAACGGTGTTAAGTGCATATGTTTGTATACTCTCATTTGGATTCCAACGCCAATATATTAGTTGATATTTCCTATCAGCTTCTTGTACCCAAATTTGTCTATACATTTTTTCAATATCTGCTGAAAATACATATCGATGTTTTCTAAAGCGTAGCAGAATATTGAAGAGATCTTCTTGCATTCGAGGACCAGTATGTAAAATGTCATTTAATGACAAATTTGTCGTTGTTTTGCAAGAGCCATCAAAAACAACGCGTAATTTTGTAGAGGTACTTTCTGGTCTAAGCACACAATGATGTGGTAAGTAATACCCACTATTTATTTTCAATTGTTTGGTCAGTAATTCCATATGACCCATTTCCAAATATTTTCTTAAAAAATCGTTATATTGAACCCTTAAATCGTGGTTCTTTTCCAA
Source organism: Pegoplata infirma (assembly GCA_963921195.1). NCBI lineage: Eukaryota > Metazoa > Arthropoda > Insecta > Diptera > Anthomyiidae > Pegoplata > Pegoplata infirma. The sequence goes on along the minus strand of OY992536.1, from coordinate 172,958,012 downwards.
TTTTCTCTCCAGAGAAAAAAATCTTCTTTTTGCAATTACACTAGAATTCCCCAATAAATTAGTACTATTTTTGAATGGTAACGAAACTTGAAATTTACCATCCATACCAATTTTCATATTCTTATTAAATAAGTCTTCACATTCCTTTTCCGCATTTGTGAGTTTATTTATTTTTGGAATTTCCTCGATTTCCCAGAATTTTTGTAACAGTTCATCACTCGAAGTACGAACAGTTGCGACAATATTCGGTTCCAGTTTGGAATTTAAAATTTTCGCAGAGCCACCAACGATCCACCCAAGCTTTGTGTTCTGCAAAATTACTTTGTTCTTTTTATCCTTGAACTGACCTTCAAGCATAATGTCAAAGAACAGTTCTGCTCCTATGAGCATATCTATACCCTTTGGAATGTTATATTCTGGGTCCGCTAGTTTGATATCGGAGGAAAAATTACCTCCTACTATTGGTTTTTCTGGTACATTTGATAATATGGTTTGTATTACCAACGCTTCCAGATAAGTTTTGTAACTAGAGGATTTTGATCTTAGCTTTACTGCTACTTTTTCGTTAATTTCAGACTTTTTTCTTGATAAGCCTTCAATTTCCCTGTTCGTCACTTCCCCTCTTAGTCTAAGTTTGCTTTTGAACCTCTTAGTCATCAAGCACACCTGAGACCCACTGTCCAAAAGAACACGACAGTTTACCCATTTATTTGCACCGTTTTTAATCTGAACTATTGCTGTTGATAGCAATACACAAGAATTCTCGCTGACAAGGGCATTTTTCTGTGTTTGCTTTTCCCGGTGGAGAAGAGTATTGTGATCTTCACTGCACTCTTTGCAAACGAATTTACTGGTACACATTTTCTTTGAGTGACCAGTCTTTAAGCATTTAGAACACACATTGTGTTCATGTACCTTTTCCCACTTCTGTTTGGTGGGGAGGCTTCTAAATTTTGAACACCTATATAAAATATGTCCAACAGCACATCCTAATGGGCACTTTGAATATGCTTCACTTTGTGTTTTGGAAGGAAATGCCTTATCTAGGCTTGAATTCCGAGTACCCTGCGCTTTATATCCTGCAGTCTTCCCAATTTTCCCGCTCGATTCAGTGAATTGGCTAGCCTTCAAAGAAAAAAGTGTGCGTCTTAAAAATTGCAACAGGCTTTCAACCTTAGGCAGCTCTTCTGCATTTTCCAATTGTTGCTCAAACTGAACTCGCAAGTAATCGTCCAGCTTTCTCTGGAGTATAAAACACAACAGCGCTTGGTGCATCTCCTCCGTTTGAATTTTCATTGCACCAAGTGCCTGCAAGCTTTCGTTTACCGTCTCTAAGAACCCGTTTACACTCCCTAAATCGTACATACAAGCTGGTACATCTAAAATAGATTTAAAATATAAGGCAGTTAACTCCCTTTTGTTGGAATAAAAATCGACTAGAATTTTCCAAGCAGTGTCAAAGTTTTCGTCGGTTGAGGGCAATTTGGAAATTTTTCTTGCCGCTTCCCCTTCCAATTTAGATTTCAATATGCACATCTTTTGAGTCTTTGGAATTGCTTGATCCAAAATTAATTGCTCAAACAACTCCTTAAACGTTTCCCATTCAGTAGCATTTCCACTAAATTTTGGGATGTCAATTGATGGTAACTTAAAAGGAAGGGATTTTGCAAAGCTTTCAATGCCTGGTATCGTCAAATACCGATCCTTTAACTCAAAGAAAATTTCTATGAGCTCATCGTCCGGAAAATGTCCCATATACTGAATGAACACTTGTTCAGCTGTTTTGTACTTCTCCTTGACGATGTCAACTGACGCTTCTTTCATCTGAAATTTATCTATTTTGGCCTCCAAATCGTCCAGGACATATTTAAACTGCCGGACTAGTCCTCTACTTTCCACACTACTTCCGGGTGATTTAGGCGGTGTTATTGCCTGTGCCGAGGTAGAAGCCGAGTTGCTAGGAGGAGCTGGAGCAGATTGACGTGTCACCTTTTCCTCCTGTTGTAGTCTTGCCCTAAGTTGGCTACATAAGGCATCGAAATTCTTTGAAGCTTTTCGGACCTCCGACGGAAAATCCTGCTTAAAGTAAGCATTCCTCTCCAACGTACTTGTTGGAGGCCGAAGGTCCTTGTCGTTCGCTTCGAATTTCACTATCAGTCGATCCCTTTGTGTCTTTAACTCCTTCGCCTGTCTTAATACTTCCTCATTAGTCGCTTCTCCTTGGAGTAACGAACTGAGGGAATTGTAGCAAGACACGATCTCATTCCCCAAATTTTCCTGCTCTTTGATTATCTCTATTGGCTCCATTGTAAATTCGCTTTTGCAACAGAAAATTTTAAAAACACTTGTTTACTGGATACGTTTTCCAGTAAGAACAAAATAACAAAATTCCCAAAAAAATATATACTTTTCTTAGCAAAATAGATATACCAAAGCCTACAGGTCACAAGAACAAAACCAAGGTTTAAAAAAAAAAAAAAAATATTTATTTACTTATTTTTTATTTTTATTTAACGCAATAAACCAAATAGTCGCGTGAAAAATATTAAATCATGGCAATAACAAGTGATATTCCGCAAAAAAAAAAAAAAACAAAAACAAATAAGATATAGATATACCGAAATAAGCAAAACGAATTATTATCGTGAAGAAATCAAATTGTAAAAAAAACCAAGTTATTTAATTAAAAAAAATTTAAATAAATTTGAAATTATACAAAAATAGAATCATTGACTTACCAATTTTGTTTTTAAATGCTGCTTTCAATTTTTTTTATTTTTGTTTTTAATTTTTCCGAACCGAACCGTATTTTTTTTGTTTTATGTTTTATATTTTTCACTTTATTTTTTAAAATATATTTTGCACATATATTTTTTTTATTTTTATTTTTTTTTTTTAATTTAAAAATAATATTTTTAATATTTTTCACTTTTTTATTTAAAATATATTTTGCATATATATTTTTTCACATTAAACTATATTTTTATTTTTTACGCGTTTCTTTTAATCACTGAGTGTTTTAAGTTCCTTACCACTGGTGGGGGGAAACTTAAAATTCAATGATCACGTCGGGGTCACCAAAATGTGTACTTACGGTGTACACACGGAAATAAAACAAACGACGGAGTTAATTAAGGTTTTTCGACTAACTGTCGTTATTAAATATTTACCTTTATTTATAACAACTATTAAAACTAAAAAATGCTTACAGCTAAAAAATTATATGACCTATATATTATTTTTAATAATTAAATACCTTATACTGAAATAATAAAATTAATGCTTACGCAGTTAATTTGCCTTAAGTAGAGTATTAACCTAAGGTACAACAATTGCTGAGTAATGCCCAAAAGCCATATGGGCTAGTGGTCAATAACCCATGCAAATGTTGAGTTTTTAAATTTATAATTTAACATACAGAATAGTAAATATTCGGTAAAATGCAGAATACACTTTTCGCGACATCCCTTGTTTTGAGGGCTTGGTCCACAAAAAATGAAAATGCCTATATCTCGAGAAGGAGATTTTATATAACTTTCCTGATAACAGATTCGTGTTAAGGAGGCCAAAATACTTTAGAAAATTTATTCAACATGTCTGTTCAAAAACCGTGTAGAGTACTGTTATTAGTCCCAATCGTTTTAGGGCTTGTAACTCAACACAATATAATCAATGACTAACAAGGGAAGTATCTCAACCCTTATGAACCGATTTGCCTGAAACTTAAAATATATGTATATAAAAGAGACGATTTTAAGGTGGCGTACGGACATAGCGCCCAAGTGCATATCGCCCAATTTAAAAAAGTCATTCCACCCAAAAAAATGTGTGTTAGTTGTTGTTGCAAAATTTTTTGGATGATATGGCCATTATTTTTGGGTATTTTAACAATTTTCTTTAAATTAATATAAATTGTCAAAAATGTCATATTACCCAACTATCAAAATGTTGAATTTATAAAATGTCATAGCACCCAAAAAAATAAAAAAAATAATCATAAAACTCACCACTATTGTTTTTTTAACACAATATTTTAAAGTTTTTATGCGTAGCCGGCCTTCGGCCGGGCTTAGGGATTACAAAATGCATGCATTAAACCCAACCTCTCCGCAAAGTAAAGTTTTCTAGGTAGCAGGCCTTTACACTATCAAATTTGTTATGCATCAAAAAGGCTTGATAACCAAAATAGCTTTGGTTTGCAGAGAGGGTGGGTTTAATGCATGGAGTATGTAATCCTTAAGCCCGGTCGAAGGCCGGCTACGCAGAAAACCTTTATTACAAAAAAACAAATCATTGAAGTCGTAATTTCGACATTTCGCCCAAAAAAATATTTTGAATTTTTTGACAATTTTGTTTTGGGAGAAATAACATTTTAGACCTATCATTTTGGGCTATATGTCGCATCTTGGGCGATATGACATTTACGGTTTTGGGCGATAAGACCTTGGGCGCTATGTCCGTACGCCTTTTAAGGTTGGGGTGTCTCGGCTTATCGGCCATATCAGTGTTTCAAAATTTCGTTTTTCCTTCGGGAAAAATTCGATAACTCCCGAACTAATAGGAATATCGACTAGAGCAAAAATACGTGTCGACTTAAATTTAATAAAGATTATTTCGTATTCATATGGATATCGTAGGACTACGCCTTCACATAAATACCCCCAAAATTTACACATTTTTACGAAAAAAGTATTTAACGAAGCCGAACTTTTACAAGGTTATGCCAACATTGGATAGGCATTAAAAAAACCTTTCTTCCCATATGTAAACATCATATAATTTCTAAGAATGAAATAGCTGAAAAATCCAAAAAACGTTTTTTCCGCCATTTTTTGACCCATGTTTTGAACCTCTAAATCCCCGATATGGCCGATAAGCCGAAATACCCCAACCTTAGAATTGTCTCTTTTATATATATATTAAGTTTCATGCAAATCGGTTCATAAGGGTTGAGATACTTCCCTTGTAAGTCTAATCAGTGTTTGCAAACTTCAAATTTATATGAAAACTAGCTGACCCGGTCCGCGTTGCTGGCCCTAAGAAAACATCGATTATGTTTTCTATTGCATCTCGATCTGATTCTGATTCTTTGTCGAATCGTGTTCTTAAATGTCCTGTAGTTCAACCCTCTTTTAGCACTATCTGTGCAGGAAATTTCATTAGGATCGGCTTAGTCGTTTTGCTTGATTGCGGAAGTGGAAGGAATAAATTTGTTCTTTGTTTGTTTGACCAACGCTCAGGAGATGTCCTCTATAAATGAAATTCATTGTGTTTTTGAGCCTTTTTACAATAAAAGTCTTATATGGACTACATATTAGGGTGGGGCGATTTGAACATCTTAATGGGCGCTTCGCGTTTCTGATTCTTGGGATTGTACTGAGCAAAAAAGTCAACTAGACCATACGTCTACGGTGAAAATCGAGCCTCCCGATTTTGACTTGAAGTTTTTTCTCAGACTTTATTTTTTTGGAAAATTTGCAAATATTCTTGGGCTCATATTTCGTAAACTATTTGAAATTTTGACTTATTTTCAAACGTAAAGTTGTAGCTATTGTCTCGGGCTACAATTTCTCTGAACATATTACTTAGAAAAAACTTCGTTTTCATGGTCAAAAAGTCGAAAATGTAGAAAATTCACCACTTTTTGTAATATTTTTTTTGATATTTTGGCCTATAACAGCCAAACTTTTAAGATTTTCGATCCAATACTAAGACAAAAATTGTAGCCAAGACAATAGTTAAGAACTCTCTAGTACATCGCAAAAGCATTTTTTGTGAAAATATTGATAAATTACCATTTTCAGTTGTTCATAGCGCAAAATCATAAAAACGTTCTATTTCTTATTTTTTCCACTTTTTTTATCCAAAAATATAATGTTTTTTCTTTGTTTTGTTTAATATTTATTTTGAAAATTCATTTAAAGTACAAAGTAATTGTATTGGTAGAGACAAGGTATGAATCAAGAAGAATTCCAATTTAGTGTATTTTTCATTCAAAGATTGCCTTCCAAATCTTTTCGAGATTCCATACGAGGCGCTTTCTTTCGGCCTTCAGATACAGATGCCATTATACCTTCACGGTTTTTGTCGATTGAGCGCTTAGCGAAGCTCAGTTAAATCGCATACGTTGTCGCGAATATACAATATTTTTTTGAGTGCCAATGTACGAATTTCTTTACAATCATTGTATAACATGCTCAACAAAACATTTTCACTGTGTGCGAAATAGGAATTATTCTGTATTACGGGATTTATGATGTTACGTAAGTTGTCTGGTAAATATTGCGTCCACTGGATGAATTTTCCAAGCAGAGCACTACCGTATACAGCCGAATTGTAGTATTTGACATTGAAATACATGGGAACATACACTTTCATGATGTACCTTGCCAAAATTTGTAAATTTTGTGATGGATTTTCTGTCGCAATATACACACGGAGCAATCTACTAGCTTTTGTTATCCATCTCGAATGTTCCAGGTGTGATGTTTGCAAGATTAATTGAGCAACTACCATTTGAAACGGCTTGGGCAATTTGGTATAGATATTTAACGTCCGTAGAAAGTTGATTTTCAGCATCTGTACTCATTGGAGGAATGTGTTCAAGTGGAATAAGTTGAACATTTTCGATAACCTGAAAAATGTTTAGATTATTTAAATAAAAAAATTACAAAACTATATCGTATGCGAAGGCTTATGTTCTAGATTTGATGATGACGCTGATGATTCTGGCTGCATCTCCATCTCCACATTCTCTGTATTATCAGAATCCACTGGATTATCCATATTTTTTATATCTTAAATTTTGTAGTAGCACTGCACAGTTTATACACGAAACAATTATTTCTAAAACTTACATTCAAAAACTATAATAAGTAAAGACTAATTATGGGACCGTTCCTTTTGACGTTTATAGGTGGGGTTAGTTGTTTATATGGTATCTGGGAAAGCTGGATGTTTTGTTTACCTTTTATTTTTCGCTATGAACAACTGAAAATGGTAATTTCCCAGCAAAATTTGGCATTACTAGTAATGGGTTTTGTAATCCGAAACAGATGTTAATAAGTAGTTACTTATTGAATGAAACACTAATTATTTTAACAAGGACGTGAGACAAAAATAAGTAGTGAAGAGTATGCAAATAAATAAGTAGTTACTGACTCGGATTACTAATAAGGAGTAAAAACCCATTACCAATAAGAAGTAAAATAATTAGTTAATTAAAACATGTAAAATTTAACTTGTTTTTGGTAAAACTTAAAAATTGCGTTATGTCTATTAAGTTTTTAAGTACTTTTTAAGTTAATTGATTTTTAAAGGTTAAAAACTGCAAGTGCAAGGAGATATTATTACTTAGAAGTGCTTTTATAACATATTACTGAAAAGTAGTTACTTTTGGGCTTAAAATAATGTTAATGGTAATGGGTACTCATTATAAATAATGTACTTGGTAATGATTACTTCTCACAACTCATTACCATGTTTTTTGTGGGTTATCAATATTTTCACAAAAAATTTGCACTTTCACAAGGCCAAAACTGCCTGAAGGAGCCTTCCAATGCTTTTGCGATGTACTAGAGAGTTCTTAACTATTGTCTTAGCTACAATTTTTGTCTTAGTATTGGATCGAAAATCACAAGGGTTTGGCTGTTATAGGCCAAAATATCAAAAAAAAAATTACAAAAAGTGGTGAATTTTCTACATTTTCGACTTTTTGACCATGAAACCGAAGTTTTTTCTAAGTAATATGTTCAGAGAAATTGTAGCCCGAGACAATAGCTACAACTTTACTTTTGAAAATAAGTCAAAATTTCAAATAGTTTACGAAATATGAGCCCAAGAAAATTTGCAAATTTTCCAAAAAAAAATAAAGTCTGAGAAAAAACTTCAAGTCAAAATCGGGAGGCTCGGTTTTCATCGTAGACGTATGGTCTAGTTGACTTTTTTGCTCAGTACAATCCCAAGAATCAGAAACGCGATGCGCCCATTAACATTTTTTTCCTTCCTTACTAATCGCCCCACCCTACTACATATGCAATTGATTAGCCCTATCCTGATTAAAATGGCCAATAGAATAGGTTCAATTGTTTTGCGTTATTGCGATCGTAGTGTGCTATAAGTGGTACTATCAGTACTAAAAATTAAATTTAAATCGTATCAGCCGTTTTTGCATTATTGCAAAGCACGCAGAAACATTTTCAATTCAATACAAAGGGACTTGGCAATTTACGCCCCTTTGTCCAATAACGCTCTAATTTGGCACAAAGTTAGTACTCGATTAGTAATATCTTTGGTTTAAATTTCATCAAAATCGGTTTATTTCTTTTTTATATACAGATGTCAATAGTGGTACAATGTAAAAATTCGATTTTGCCACGCCCCTCCGCCCACAGACAGAGAATAGAAAACCTGACCACACAGTGTTACTCCCAAGGCTAATTTAAATATTCCGTGAAGATTTTATTAAGATCGGTCCAGCCGTTTTCGCATCCATAAGAAACATACATACAGCCGTTTTTGCATTAGTGGTGGAATATAAAAAATTGATTTTGCCACGCCCCTCCGCCCACCGACAGAGAATAAAAAACCTGACCACACAGTGTTACTCCCAAGGCTATTCTAAATATTCCGTGAAGGTTTAATCAAGATCGGTCCAGCCGTTTTCGCGTCCATAAAAAACATACATACAGCCGTTTTTGCATTATTGCAAAGCATACAGAAATATTTTCAATTCAATACAAAGGGTAGTGGCATTTAACGCCCCTTTGTCCAATAGCATAGGCACATAGGTAGTACTTGTTTAGTACTATATTTGGTTTAAATTTCACCAAAATCGGACCATCCGTTTTTGTTATATATAGATGTCATTAGTGGTGGAATGTAAAAACTTGATTTTGCCACGCCCCTCCGCCCACCGACAGAAAATTAAAAATCTGACCACACAGTGTTACTCCCCAGGCTATTCTGAATATTCCCTGAAAATTTCATCAAGATCTGTCTAGCCGTTTTCGAGTTCATACGGAACATACATACACACATACATACACACATCCATTTTTTTATATATAGATGAAAAATGCCCGCGAATTTTGTACTCTTGCCCAAAACATTAAATCATGATAATGTTTTGCGGAAGATTTGGGTGTACTTGCCAAAGCAAAGTTTTTTTAGAAAAAATAATTTTATATTACTTTGCTATTTCATGCAAAACGAATTAAAATATCAGTCAAGGACCACATTAAAAAACTAAAAGAGCTGTACATTTCGTAATTGAGTGCAAAAATAAGTGCAAAAAAGTGTTTTTACATTTTGGAGAGTATAAAAGATTCGGCACCAAAGAATATAACACTCTCACTTGTTTTATGTACATTTGATACACAAATGGAAAATTTTTATGCGAAAAGCTTAGACTTGGCGAAAAAGAAGTTTTGGTAAAAAAAATGATTTTTTCACGAAAAACAAAATTATGTAAAAAAAAATTAATGAACCCAAATCTTTTGGTGAAAAAAAGTTTTGATGGAAAAAGTTTTTGATGAATTTTTTGATGTAAAAAATATTTATGAAAAAAAATATGACAAAAAAATTGATAATAAAAAACTTGATGAAAACAATTGATGAAAAAAATATGACAAAAACAATTTATGAAAAAAAAATTTTTGATGAAAAATAAAATTAATAAAAAAAATTTGATGAAAAAAAAAATATTTTATAAAAAATTGATAAAAAAAAAAAATGATGAAAAAAAAAGTTTGATGAAAAAAAAATTTTATGAAAAAAAAATTTTATGAAAAAAAAAAAAAAAATTTGAAGAAAAAAAAAGTTTGATGAAAAAAAAAAAAAACAGTTTGATGAAAAAAAATTTGATGGAAAAAAAAATTGATGCAAAAAAAAAATTGATGGAAAAAAAATTGATAAAAAAAAAAATTGATGAAAAAAAAAATTTTTTTGTTGAAAAATAATTATGTTACTTTTTATTCACCAGCTGGTGAAAAGCGATTTTATTCACCACGAGGTGAATTATTATCCAAGTTACAAACCCAAGTTATTAAAATTGTTGGTTTTAGAAAATGAAAATAGTAATTCTTGTTTTCTTTTTCGTTAATTGTTAGCTTATATAGTCAAACTGAGGTGGCGTCCTGCAACTTTTTTAAAATTAGACACCAGCCTAAAAACATTATCATGTTAAAATGCTTAGTATTAATCATTGATTAGCTTTTAATAAGTTACCATCCCTTAATTGTATTAAAAACGAAAAAAAAAGATTAACACTTTGAAAAAAACTAAGAAAGTTTTCTTGAAAACAGGATTATAGCAAACTATTTCTGTAAAACAACAAAATAATCTGCTAAAAATGTGTTCAAAAACATGTTAAAAAAAATATCATTTTGATTGCATAAAAAACACCTTGAAAAAACTTAGCAAATTTTCTTGAAAAAAGGATGACAGTAAATTTTTTCTGTATAATTGAAAAATTATCTACTAAAAATATGTTTAAAACTATTTCAAAGTTCAGCAAACGGATTCAGTAAATACGCAGTAAAATTTCTGTTATTTCGTACAACTGAATGACAGAGATTTTAGTAACAATGTCAATTTTAGCAGAAAAATCTGCTAAAAGTTTGCTAAATCAAATTGAAAGTCATTTTAAAGATTTTTTGACAGATTTTTTTACGTTGAACCAACACGAAGGGAATGCCCCTTTAAATTGCAATTCATAATTCAAATTCATAAACGAACATTCTCTGTAATGCGCTGTGCGATCAACTGGACAATCGACAACAAAGGGATGTGATTTACTAGACAACCGAGTGTTGCGAACAAATACTTGGGCTCTAGGGATAAGTTCACTTACAGTGGCTCAAAGTAATAATGGAACAACATGCATTTGCAAATATAAAAAAATAAAACTTCAAATTTATTAGGTTAGGAAAATAAATATATTTCATTTTACATATGTTATTAACATAAATTAAAAACTAAATAAAAACAAAATCATTATTCATACTTTATATACAAAAAAAACAACAAAAACAAAAAATACTCAATTATTCATGTCAAACATATAATGGAACACAATATTTTTTTCATCACAAAATTGAAAAATTTATAAATATTAATATTTGGTTGGTAAACCTTTTTGTTTTATTACACTTTCCAAACGTTTTGGCATAGATTTGACCAATTTTTCACAATAGGAAGGATCGATTTTGTACCATTCCTCGGTAAGGGCAGCTTTTAATTGATTACGATTAGAAATGCTGTGATTTTTTAGCTTTTCTTCAAGATAGCTCCATACGTGCTCAATAATATTAAGGTCCGGTGATTGGGGTGGGGTTTCCAAAACATGAGGACAATTATATAGAAGCCATGACCTGACTCTATAAGCTTTATGCTTTGGGTCGTTATCTTGGTAAAAATGAAAACTGTCCTTGATACCCAAATTTTCCACACTTTCGTTTAAGTTTTGCTTTAATATATCAAAATACATATTTTGATCCATTATTCCATCAATTATATGCAAGTTTCCTGGTCCTGCAGCTGATACAGCACCCCATACCATAACTGAACCCATACCATGCTTTACTGTAGCTTTCAAGTTGTTCTTGTTTAGCTCTTGGTTTGCTTTTCTCCAAACGCAGGTGCGTCCATCTGATCTAAACACATTATATTTACTTTCATCTGTAAATAATACGTGTTTCCAGAAAGAAAACTCTTTGTTGCGATACTTTTTTGCAAACTCCGTACGCTTCAGCTGATTGTTCTTGCTTATATAAGGCTTTTTCCTAGCGACTCTGCCATTAAGACCGTGCTTGCGAAGTACTATTCGGACTGTTTCTGGATTAGCTTTTTTTCCAAGGTATTTTTGAGACTCAGCTGCTAACTTTGGTGCACTTAAATGAGGATCTCGCTTAACTTGTCGCACTAGCCATTGCTCGTCAGCATTGGAGAATATTTTATTTTTGTTCGGTTTCGGCTTATTTTCAAATTTGTTTGTGTTTTTATATCGTTTTATCACATTAAAAACAGTTGTAGGAGCGCGTTCAACTAATTCTGCAATTTCTCGAACCGTTTTTCCTTCATTTGAAAATTTTTTTATTAACTCGCGAAGTTCCGGAGACGTTTGAACACCACGCGGCGCCATTTTGAACTAAAAGCCAACAAAGTTCAATGAACTTCATAAAACTTAGTAAGTGACTTAAAACTTTCAAAATAGCATCAAATTTGAAGTTTAGTTTGACATAAGCGGCCATTTTTGAGTTTAAACAACACTGTGTTCCATTATTACTTTGATCGTTTTTTGCAGTGTTGCCAATTTTTATTTTACTGTACTAAATTAAACCAAAAATAATCGGTTTTATTTAGTTCATTTTATCGTACTGGCCCTATATTTTATAAAAAAAAATGTTTTGTTTGTGCTCAAAGCTTTAAACTCGGTCAAAATTAACTTTAAATAAAAAAATGGTACTTGTTCCATTATTACTTTGAGTCACTGTATATCAGCAGAACACTTTCCATCAATCTGCGTTTACTGTTTTCGTTGACATTTAATGTCAACCTAAAAATGGTTAAGGCTGCCCTCGCTGGTACTCAAATACGTTTCTAGTTTGGACAAGTATTAATATCTACTATTTCTTATAATTAGTTCTGTTACGGATCTTTATTTGCGATGTTACAAAAGTCATTTTAAAGGCGTTATTACCCTAATTTTAAAATGTGGTGTAGGGTAAATAAATATAATGTTAATAAAGAAAAAAGAGTTGAAGAAAAAGTAAAAAAACCTCTACAAATATACTATTATTTTTTTTTTATTTCATACAATATTATTGGTAAAAGAAAGTGAAGAGTTATTCAAAAGCCTTCTTAACACTTTCATTTTGCTTTTCTTAAGGTTTTCTTTCAGTTCTTTTAAAATGTGCCATAAAGAAACAACAACAACAAAAGCAGCATCATCTCCAATTCTTAAGTGACTTGATTAATGAAAGGAAAAATAAATAAATTGCCATTTAGTTGGCCTTTTTGATGTTTTTTCAATGGGGTCCATCCTCTATTTGTTTGATTTTTTTAACATTCTTTTAATCAGAACTTTGGCTTTGTTGTCTTTAGAAAAAATAACTTTTAGAAAAAGAAAAAAAAAAATACTTTTTTTTATAAATTCGCCCAAAAACCGATGGGTGTTTTCAGACCCTTGGGAAGTCTAAAGGACCCATTTAACATACACTCCCTCAACACTTATACGCACTATCATTAATAGCCTTTGGTTGGTAGAAGGGGTTGTTATGGTTAAATGTTAAATTGCCACGAGTAGCGTTTAAAATTCATAGAAATAAAGAAAAACACTTCGAATACCAAAAAAAAAAAAAGAACATGAAAAACCGTTGCCTTAGTTACCCCCTATTAATTATCTTTCAATTTGTTAAACTCGTCCATCACCAAACACTAAAAAAAAAACTAAATTTATTTTTCCATTTGTCTTTTCCCCTTTTTTTCTGGCAAAAAAAAAAAAAAAAAAACGCGTTAAATATGTAAAAGAATTGTAAATATTTGTGAATTTTTAATGTGATTTCCATAAAATCCCAGAATTACAGTTAAAATACGAATATGTACATTAGGGTGGCAGCGAAATTTTAACTTTGAATTTTCACCATCTACCGGGCGGACTATTATGCGACATGAACAAATTTGAGCCAAATCGGATAATATTAAGCCGTGCCCCATTGAGGTCAAAGTTAAAAAAAAAAAAACAATGCAAGCAAACATTTTTTGTCGTTTTTTTTTTAGTTTTGAATGTTTGTGAAAAAATACTAATATCACTATCTTTTTCTAATTTCTCACACATACGTTGTCCATACATAATACATGTTTACAAGTCGTACTTTTTCAACAAATACATGTATACAAGTTGTACTTTGACAACTCAATTTTTGACACTTTCGTCTCTATGTATACTCTATGGTTTGTGACGATAAAAAATTTCAATTGGACAAGTTTTTAACAACCCGAGTAAAAAATATTGATATGATCATATATGAATTCAGATCTGATCCATATATGGGCTCAGATCCGTAATTTGAGTCTATCAAATTGGATCTGAAATCATCTGACATCATATCCCCTGCAAGCATTTCGATACGAAGAAGATTCCCTAGCGTATCGCCTGGAAGATAAATTGTATTGCGGGGGATATCTTCTTCGTATTGCGGAAGAAACACCCGTTGGTAGAAATCGTGTCCCGAAAGCAATACGCCCAGGCGATACGAAAGCAATTCTTCTGGAGGATAAATGCGCAATATTGCCAGATAATCATTTGGAAGATAACTTGAAGATATCACTCAAATTTTACCTAGAAAATATTGCCAGATAATCGCCTAAACGATATCCCCAATACTGTGATTGGAAGATTAAAAGAAGAAGTCGCCATTTTTTCTCCTAGGAGATAAAATAATGATTTTTATTGATTGTTATTTAAATTCAATAGATATTAATTTACAAATACGATAGATTATCAAAGGAAAATTATAATTAATAATATATTAAAATATGCAAAAAGTATAACAAGTAAAAATCTTTGGTATAATAGTGTACCAACTGCTCAAAAGGAGCTTATATCAAAAAAGCAAAAGATTAAACTAGTATAACCAACAACAGTGATTACGCATTTGAATTTTTTGACTTGTTTCTCTTCTCAATTCTGTCGTTCGCGTGAAGGAAATGTCTTTGAAGAACCACGTCTATTCCTTTGTCGGATATACCACTAAACAAATTTTGGCAAACATCTGAAAAAAAAAACAATTTCACATAAATAACTTCATATATCGCAATTTTACCACAAGACTGTCATAACTAAAAAAGTTGTGCATTATTAACTCTGTTTGACGTTTTTGAATTATAACAGTCTCGTAGTAAATAGGCTATATCTGCAAAATTTTTGTTCAAAACGTACCTTTAATGGTGGAAATTGTTGTATAATTTTGTATAGCCGGTTTGTTTTTAGTCCCCATCCAAGTGAAATTTGTTGCAACATTATCCGTAAGGATCTTTTTAATTGAAGTACGTACAAAGGCTACCATACCTTCACCACCAATTCTTTTTAAAAATATTTTCTATAATGAAAATAAATGTAATGGCAGAGTTGTAAATGATATGTTTCTTTAAAAAGCTTATTTAGTCCTAATTTAGAGCAGGTAATTTTTCTTGCGACAATTTTTTTTTAATACCCAATTCACACCTGATTTCGATCATACGGTTGTGTATAAAATGATACAGACCATATGATAGAAATCTCGTTTGAACGAGATTTACACTCAGGTGTGAATAGGCCTTTCGAGGTGTGTACAAACTAAGAATTACTGCAATTAAAATTACCTCGTCTGAATTGGGACTTACTTACAAAGTGTTTCAAAAGTTTGTTGTCAGACTTGAGGTTTTGTTCAAATTCATTAAAATCTTCAAGCGTAGTGAATGGTAAAACAGGTAAAGTTAGGTTTTCTGTACAAGCAGAATTATTTTTGTCCATCCTTATTTCATTCCGTAAAGTTATTATTTCTTC
Source organism: Pegoplata infirma (assembly GCA_963921195.1). NCBI lineage: Eukaryota > Metazoa > Arthropoda > Insecta > Diptera > Anthomyiidae > Pegoplata > Pegoplata infirma. Next base: position 172,942,465 of record OY992536.1, on the reverse strand, counting down.
GGCTAGCTTCCCAACAGCAAACTTTAGTTCCGAAAGAACTTTTAGGATCTCGGATGCTTTTTAGAAAAAAAAAAAATATTAGTAAATAATGTGCCTTTCTTTTTGTTTAAAGTTTTGTTACCTTCTGAATTGTCCACATTCATTTTTATATTATTTGAATTCAGGAATTAAGAACCAAGTTTATATTGAAAAAGATTATTAATTTAATACGATGTTGATGTGATCAATTCAAATAAAATTTTTTATTTTTTCCAACTTGTAAGTCAAATTTTGTTATACTTTTTTTTTTTGATTTGATTAATAGAAAATAGGGTTCTAAGTTAATGAATTAACGGCAAAAAAAGATGAGTTTCCATGTTTTTTAAGCAAAGTGTTTTGCATTTAAAATTGAAGAAACTAAAATTTGAATTATCTCCAGTTTCATATGAGTAGCTGCAATATATTGAAAACATTGATGAATTGATTGGGCTTTGCAAGTAAGAATACAGATTTTTAACTATTAATCCCTCTAAGCTTGGACATCCATTCGAATTTAAAATCCTTGTTATTTGTATAACCTTGTCCTCAGCCATACAAAAGTTGTCAGGTTCATAAATTGATATGTAAGTATCCCGAAATTTTACACTTGTTATCATGTTGTTTACAATTTTACCAAAAGTAATATTTTGTGGTTTTTTTTTGCTCTGGTTTAAGGGTCAAACTTTTTTCCACTTACTTCTCTGTTATATAGCTGAACAGCGACACTATTACATTTTTTAACATTTTTTTTAACTTTTTGTAAATGATTTTCATACTTGAAAGCACTTATTCCTTCCAATGAACCATATTGTTTTGCATCTTCGTTGATATGCAACAAGTAATGAAAATTACAAGTTAATAATGTGTTGTTGTATAAGTTTGGAGTGTCTTGTACAAAACTTTCCAATAAACTTTTTGCATCTTCATTTTTTGTTCTACAGTCTTCCTTATTTAATAATATTCTAGTAGCAATAGACAATTTTAAAAAATGATTATATCGATCTGGAGTTAAAATACCTTTTAGTACTAACGGTCCAGTGTAAAGCAGAAATTGTCTTAACTCGCTTTCCATCTATCTAGGTCTTTAAGCTGCCTGGGTTTTCTACCAAAATCTCGCGTTATATATTTTTTTAAGCTTACCAACTTATCCGATAGAAGTCTAATGTTAGATTGAGTTAACGAAAAATCTTGTCCACGAACATTTATCCACGCATTCAATAATGTTCTGGTTACACCTAAACATATTATATGCATGTAATCTAATGCGAATTGATTTATTATATCTATATTGAGTCGCTCGATTATTGTTGGAATTAAAACATTGTGATGCTCGGGTTGGGCTCTACTTCTGAATGACTCATTAGTTCTGGAAGGAGCATTTTCATTAGGTGGAAAAATAAGACGCCGGCTACTATGAACACCTTTTTGTGTACATCTTAAACAAGAGTAATATCCAGTGTGCCCTTTTGTTCCGAGAACAAATGATCTGGCTGGCGTATCCATTATAAAGCACCTTACTCCAACGTTGTAACTCCTATAGTTGAAGGAAAATCCATTTTCAATAAGTTCTTCAATTTCGGTAACTAATGGCTTTAAATATTCGCTGGCACATTTTGGTTTGGAATATCCCTCGAATACACCCACTAACAAAACATCTTCACAGGTTACTACGTTGCATAAAATAGGCCATACTTGTTTGGTTGAGCCTTTAGCTACTGGAAGTCCATCTACATTAAAATCCAATAGAATATCGTCGTTATCGTAACCAGTAAGTTGAACAAAATCGGTTAGGGCATCTTCCAATCCATAATGTATATACGTTCCAGAACCCATTTGAACCGCACATGCATCTTTCGGGGTCTTTTTTAGAGTTCTTACATCTTTTGGAACAGGGACATCAATGGTTCTAAGATTGTCAAGCAACTCATTCATAGCTTTATTGCTTATTGAGTTGTCTATGCTCCATTTAATCAAATTTTGTCTAAAAATTTTAAAATTTATCGGTTGACGGATCATCATCTCCATCATCCATATTATCTGAATCATAAAAAAACCTACCAATTGTTTCAAATTCCTCTTGAGCATGACTACTTACATCGAAGTTATCTGAATTGTTATCTTGTGGGTTATTTTCTGGTTCTTCTATATAATTTCCTATATCGAAATTGTCTTCAATGATGATTTGCCCATTATTTGCATTATATTGTAAGCGATTATTTTCATCAAAATTATCTTGAAGAACTTCTTCATTAACTTGATGTAAATTTGGTGGACCAAACGGAGTTACAAAAATGCTCTTCATAAATTTTGAAGCTTCTCTTTTACTCAATGCTCTTATTGCTTTCGAATTCATTATTTTCTTTTAGAACCACTTTTAAACATTTTTTTTATTATTTATATATTCAATTTCAAATTTGTTGCAATAAAATCGGAAAAACGCGATTATAATTGGGAAAAATGTTTTTGACAACAAATAAAATTGTTTGAAATAAAAATGATTTAATTTTTTTATCCTTATAATAAATGGAAGATATCAGATATGAATCGCCTAAGTGAAAAATCACCTAGACGATAAATTTTTGATACAAAGGCAATTTTATCTACTTTAAAAATAAAAAAAAATATATATTTTTTTTTAAATATTGCTCAAATATCGTCGGAATGATAAAAGGAAGATTTTAGAAAAATACTACTTTGATTATTTTTTATTACGATAAAAAGAAGATATTGCCGCAATATCCCCAAGGCGATATTTCTTCCTAATGCTTGCAGGGATCTGAGCAGATATGTATGTATGTATAATTTATCAAAATAATTAAATTTTATTTATTTTTGTTAATTTTTTCATTATTATAAAACATTAAATATTACATACATACATATATATGTACATAAACAAAAAATTTCTATCTGCAGACACACCAATGAGTTTTTATATACATACATATATCTAACTTCCACATTTGGGTTCACACGTTAACTCATATGTACATACAAATGCATTTCTAAGTTTCATCCAGCTATTCCTCTCGAACATCAAAAATCTGCAATGAAAATTTGAGCATTTATTAATATTTATATTTTGACATTTTCGTTAATATAATGCTTACCTTTTTGGTGGTTTCCTCTGCATTTTTGTTGTTTTTTCCAATAAAACGTTAACAAATAAATGTGTTTGTTATTTTTGAAAATTTTTTGACATTTTATTTTGAAAATTACAGTACATCTGAGTAAAGGGAGGTATACACATGTATGGTGTTTATTTGATATCATATATGAATTGATAAAAACATATCTGATATTATATATGACCAGATATAATTATATATGATATTTGAAAATTTGAAAAGATATCATATATGACCATATCAAATCATATGTGATCAGATATGAAAATATCCGATATCAGATATCGTCAGATATGAAAACATCTGCTTAAATATATGAACATATACAATTTTATCTGATACCATATCTATTCACATACAATTTGATAAAATTTTATCAAATTGGATGCATTTTGATACAATATTTTTTACACGGGAAGTTTAACTTCGAAAGGAAAAAATAAGGCTAAATTAGGCCTTACTCTAAAAAATTTTCAAAAGAAATTATTTTTTAGTTTTGACAATATCAGATTTAATTTATTTTTTTTTTTTGTAAAATCGTATTTTGGTCTCAAATTGGCGTCAAAAACTGCAAAAATTTAGTTTTGGCCAGATTTAAGACTAAAATTGCAATGTCACCAAAAATAAATTAATCAATACAGAAAAACTATTTTAAAGAGCAACAAAAAATCTTTAATGTAGAAAAAAAATCTAATTTTTTTTTTTACTAAGCTTCATTTACAACACGGTGAGCCTCAGAGATGTTTAGGTTGAACTTTAATGTCGACGAAAAGTGTAATTGCAGTTCGATTTCTACTTGATTTAATGTTACAAAACTGCAAACAGCGAAATTGTAGCTGCTCGCATTCGCGAGATATCGCGAAATAAGTGTTTTTGTATTTTCTAAAATTTTTACAATGAAGTTTTTTAATATCTTCAAAAACTGAGTATGAAGTTTTATTTGTATTTATTTATAGGTAACGAAACAGTTTACATCGAGTGTTACATTCGGCTGTGCCTAATCTTTTATACCCTCCAACACGTTTAAAATTAAAAAAAAAAAATCGCAGAGGCGTCTTTTTTTTTTTTGGTGGGGGGGGGTCGGCATAGTTGATGGGGAACACCTGTACCCCCGCTATATATGTTTACAAATTATTTGTTTGTGATATTTACGCATAAATAATAAGTTTTTATCGTTATGTTTAATTAATTTCTATAACCACGCCCCCAAATGGGGGCGGCCTGAAAAAAACCGAATTTCCTAACCTCCTAGATCCAAGCAAAGATCTATGAACATAATATGGCATACAAATGATACATTTGTTGAGCAAAAATAAAAAAAAATCGTAAAAATATCTTATTTTTCAGTGGTCGTTTTAGTTCTTCAAGGGGAACTTTTTTCCCCCTGGTCCGATTTCGCCCATCTTCGAACTTAACCTTACCAGTAACATAAGAGATATTCCTGACCAATTTCAGGCATCTACCTCTTTTGGTTTGGACTGCATCGTTATTTCTACAGTCTTAGATTCTATCATGATCAATATTATATATACTTTGTGGGGTCCCCGACCTATATTAAGATGTGTTACACACGGAATGACAAAGTGAGTATACCCTCATACTGTGGTTGGAGGGTATAAAAATATGTAAAATTGGAAAAAAAAAATATTTTTCGCATAAATTAGCAGTAAGATATTGATTTGAGCAGTTTTACCACCTTCAACTACAAAAAATTTAAATTGCATACAATATATTTGTCGTTTCTTGATTTTTGTTCCTTTATTTTAGACACTAAAGAAAAAATATGTAAATTAATTAATATAAAAGCTTGAACAGTAAATTTGCATTTTCTCGGGAAATTGATCATCTATAATTTTTCTGCTTACAGTTTTGCACCTTTATTAACCTCGAATTCAAATTGCATACCACATTTTTGTCGGTAATTTCAGTAAATTTTTTTTCAGACCAAGTAAGTAATGAATATATAGTAGTTTAGCGAGTTTTTTTTTAGCGATATCTCGAAGAATTGGGCAGCTAGAATTTAAATGTTAACAGCCTTATAACTTTTAATCAATAGCAAGTCAAACTGCCTTTCGTGTTTTTCAACAATGTTAAAGAAACTTCTTTTATTAATCAAAACAATGAAAACCCCCAAAAGCTGTTTTTCGATATTTCTCGCGAAAGTGAGCAGCTATAAGTTTTTGTGGCCAATTTTAGTTTCTTCCAATAAGCTCCAATCAAACTACATACCACTTTTTTTTATCATTACTAAAGAACCGGTTTTAAAATATAAATAAATAATAAAAAAAATTATATAATTATTCGATATCTCGCGAAATTTAACACCTACAATTTCGATGTCAGCAGCTGTAGCACAAGTAAAACTGCATACGATTTTTTTACGAAATTTTAAGGAAACCTATCCAAAGATAAAAAACGAAAACACAAACAGAAAAAAATTAATTTCGCAATTTCTCGCGAACTACAGTAGATAGGATTTTGATGTATGTCAAAATTTTAGAAAATACAAAAACATTAATTTTGCGTTATTTCGCTGTTTGCAGTTTTGTGTCATTTAATCTTGTAGAAATCGAACTGCGCTTACACTTTTCGTCGACAATAAAGTTCAACCTAAACATCGCTGAGGCTCACCGTGACAAGCTTCATTTTTTTCGGAGTGTCTTTTGGAATTGAAAAACTTGACCGATCGACATAACATTTCTTGCCGTTAATAACACTGTGCAACACGATTTTGTATCTTGGATGGGGTAAAAAAAAAATGAAAGTATACCAACAGTAGAGCAAAATCCCCATTGGGTTTGAAAACTTAGCTCGAGTTCTTTTTTATGACCCACTGAAGCTTTTAAATTTTTTTCAAAGGTGTTTTGAATAAGTCAAAAAATAAGTATTAAATCTAATTCTGAGTTAAACAATGTAACTACATTACTTTAATAAAATTTAATGGCGGTTCTTTTCTTAGAATATATTAACCCTCTATCTCCCATTTTTAGGGGCCATTTCGGTACTTTTTTCAAATATCCTCATTAGTGCCCAGAAAAAAAACTTTTTTTCTTTATTTTAGGTCTTACCCCCTAAATTTGTTCCTTTTAATGAAAAAAAAAAATCGTTTTTTTTTTGTGGATTTTTAAAATAAAATCTTAAGGTCGCGCTCGCGGTTTTTTTACGAAAATCTACGAATTTACGATTTTTAAATTATTTAAATTGTTTAAATGATTTAAATTGGTGAAGTTAAAAAAAATTTCATCAAAAAGGAGAATTGCGCTAAAAATAAGTATCGTCCATTCCATAAGATATAGCCCATTCCGTGAGATATATCCCATTCTTTAAGAAATTTTACATAATGCCATGAAATATTGCATGAAAACACCTTTAGGAATCGAAGATAGGTTGCTGGTATGTTCAGAAAAAATGTTTGGGGGTAAAAGCTAAGGGGGGGTCGGCCTTGCTGTCTACCCTTCTAGGAGGCCCCGTGAGGGCGGTAGGAGCGGATTTATAAAACAAAGTTATAAAAAAAACAAAAATTGTAAGGTAATCACCTTAAGGGTTAAAGAAAGAGGGTAAGTGTGTTCGGGTTGAAAAACTAATGGGGGTCGGTCATACATTTGACTCCTCTAGAGGCACTCTTGGAAAAGTTATAGCGGTAGGAAATTTTTATACCCTCCACTCTAGTGATAGAGGGTATATATAAGTTTGTCATTCCGTTTGTAACACCTCGAAATATTGGTCTAGGACCCCATAAAGTATATATATTTATGATCCTCGATCGATTTTAAGTCGATCTAGCGATGTCCGTCCGTCCGTCTGTCTGTCTGTCTGTCTGTCTGTCTGTCTGTCTGTCTGTCTGTCTGTCTGTCTGTCTGTCTGTCTGTCTGTCTGTCTGTCTGTCTGTCTGTCTGTCTGTCTGTCTGTCTGTCTGTCTGTCTGTCTGTCTGTCTGTCTGTCTGTCTGTCTGTCTGTCTGTCTGTCTGTCTGTCTGTCTGTCTGTCTGTCTGTCTGTCTGTCTGTCTGTCTGTCTGTCTGTCTGTCTGTCTGTCTGTCTGTCTGTCTGTCTGTCTGTCTGTCTGTCTGTCTGTCTGTCTGTCTGTCTGTCTGTCCGTCCGTAGAAAACACGCTAACTTTTGAAAGGCTTTACAGAAGCTACTGGAGTTTGGCATATATGTTTGTCATTTACCTGGTCAGGTTGGTATTGCAATCCAGCCAAATCGGTCCAGTGGTTCAAAAGTTATGAGCAAAAGAGTAAATTTTGGCAGGGGTATTTCGCGACTTTACGAGATAAAAAACACGATAACTTTCGAAAGTCAATAATGAGACTACTGAAGCTTGGCACGTATCTTTGCCGTTCCGCGGGTCTGTTTGGTTTTAAATTTCAGCTCAATCGGTCCAGTGCACTGTGGGCCAGCATCCCTGAATTTTGGCCATAAATAGACCGCTTAACCTATATGTCAAAAAAGTATTGCATATGGGTGTTAAAGGATCGCTGATCACGATTCTGGAAAAAAAAATTCAAAATTCAAAATGGCGGATCCAAAATGGCGAACATGATTTTTTAATTCTTTGTGTATTGTGTTTAATATAATCATTATCGATGTATTTGGGGTCGTTAATAACGAATATGAGCTCAGACTTTTAAAATTCAAAATGGCGAACCAATAAAATATTAAGTTTTTTTTTATGTTGTCTGATTTTGATGGTTTTTGGAATGCCAAATTTGATTTAAGAATCAAATATTCAAAATAGCTGATCTAATATGGCGGACAAGATATTTAAATTATTGATTAATGTTTCAAAATATCACTAGGAAATGATTGCACAACACGAATACGAACTCAGATTTTTTGAAATCAAAATGGCGGATCCAAAATTTAGGACATAGCTTTTTAAAAAAATGTACAATGTTTAAATTTCTAAGTTTTTATAAATCCCTCTTTTTGCTTCTATCAGAAGATTTTAATAAAATATTTCTCTTTTAAATGCGTCAAAAAGTTCATATATTCAGTGGCTCATTTAAGAGAAAACTTTTTTATTTCCAATAAGCATTTGCCATCCTAAATGTACAAATAATGCTACAAGCTTACAATTTCGTAAAAAATATTAAAAATGCTATTGCCAAAATATGTCCGCTTAAATGCGTTACCAGCTTTAATGTTTAGCACTAGAGATGGACGCTGGTCACGTGAATTACTCGTGATCGAAAGTGAGCGTGATTAAAATTTTTTGTTCGTGAGTGATAAGTGAGTGAGACAATTTTTTGTGTGAGTGATTCGTAGTGAGTGCAATTTTTTTGAGTGAGTCAAAACTATTTAATTGTATTGATTCAGTTTTTACAATTTTTTTCGTGTTTTAAATGTTTAGCGTGAGTTACGAGTGAGCGTGAGTCACACGTGAGTGGTGTTTTGTTTACTCACGTAAATTGTGAGTAAGTGTGAGAAAAAAACGGTTGAGTAAATTATGTTTCTTTTCGTGAGCGTGAGTCAACGTGAGTCAAAATTCACTCACGTGCCCATCAGCAGTTATCACGCCATTGTTGTCAAAGTGAGACATTTTTGATTAGAAATCAATAGAAACAAAAATATCGAAAAATGTTGAAGTTCCATTTTGGGGTATTTCTAAACGTCATATTTTAGTTTATTGCCTCTAGATCAAAAGTTTATGAACGGTCGCACAGGGTCGCAAAAATGTGAATAGTATGCATTATCAGAGACAGATCGTAGTTCGAGGTTTGTCAATATCGTTTGGACTTTTTTGGACTTTGGTGTTAAAAAAAGGCGGATTTCAACAAAAGTATGAATTTCCATAATTTATTTAAAAAAAAAAATGCTTATAGCTTACTTTTTGGCAGTTTATATCATGTGTTGAACAAACAGGTATGTCTTTAGGAGAACTTCACCGAAAATTTGAAAAAAATATTGTGTCGAAGTACAAAAAAAATTATTTGTTTCATAAATAAAAAATATAAAAAAATCTCAAACATTGACTTTAATCTCATGCAAAAAAAAAACTTTAAGCTATAATAAAAAGATATTAAAGGTGGACAAAATTCAAGATGTCGACATTCCGAAAAAATATTTTTAAATATGTGTTGCCTTACAGACCTTATTGGCCAAAAAATGGAAATCCTGGCCCACAGTGCAGTGGTTCAAAAGTTATAAGCAAAACCTTGAATTTCAGATAAGTTTCATCTAAAATGCCACGTTTTAAAAGCATTGGTGGTAACTAAACAATGCTTTTCAAACTTAATTAATTTTAAAGCAATGCTTTTTAAACTTGTTTAATTTTAAAAGCATTGGTAACTTAAAAATACACTCGAAAAAAATTTTACACTCAAAAAAAATTTTACACTCAAAAAAATTTTACACTCAAAAAAAAATTTACACAAAAAAAATTTTTTTTTTTTTTACAAAAATGACAATATTTTGTATAAGAAATATTTTTACAGTAAAAAAAACATTACACTCGAAAAAAATTTTACACTCAAAAAAAAAAATTTGTAATTTTTCTTTAAAAAAAAAAAAATGACAAAAAAGAGTTTTTTACTCAAAATAAAATATTTCTAATCAAAATTGTTAAGTTTTTCACGCTAAAAAATGTACTACCCTTTAAAAAAAAATGCATTGTGGAGGGTATTCATAGATTCGGCAAAGTGGAATTTAACTTTTCTACTTGTTTTTATTAAAATGTTGTTTTCGTATGGAAGCCCCAATAGGGAGTCGAGATGGGGCTTAGGTATGTTTGTAAAAAAGGTTAGGGTGACAAAATCTTACATTTTACCCAGTTTTTGGCGACTCTAGGGCTGCTGTGGGGCTTTTTGTGAATTTTTACACCTACACGCCCAATAGAAAAAGCCCCATAACTGTCCAGGAGTCGCATAAAAAGAGGTAAAATGTGAGACCGACCCCCATTAATTTTCCATCCCAAACATTTTTTCCAAATATACCAAGGCCCTATCTCCAATTCCTAAGGGGGCTTCCATACAAGGATTACAACGATAAACTGCTTCTACCTCTAACTATCTTAAGGGTGGCTCTGGAGAAGTCAAATATATGACCGACCCCCAATAGTTTTTCAACCCCAACATTTTTTCAGAACACACTTTCCATCTATCTTCAACCATTAAGGTGCCCAGTCGGCAAAAAAATCACACCTGACATACTGCTGACTCACCCTTTATAAAATTGCTGACATCTTCATACAATTTTTCAAAATGTCATCAATGACATGTCAGCAGTTGTTCAGCGGTTGTTTAAACGAATGGTTAGTGGCCACCTATACTGGTGGACACTGCTGACCAACTGCTGACATGTCATTGATGACATTTTGAAAAATTGTATGAAGATGTCAGAGATTTCATAAAGGGAGAGTCAGCAGTATGTCAGGTGTGCTTTTATTTTGCCAACTGGGTGGTCCCCATACAATGCTATTTATTTTTTCAACTTTTTTTTATTAAATCCACTCCTACAGCTTCAAGGGGGCCTCCTAGAGAGGTAAAAGGTAAGACCGACCCCCCTTAACTTTTACCCCCAAACATTTTTTCTGAATATACCAACAACCTATCTTCAATTCGTAGAGGTGATTTCATGCAATATTTCATGACATTATGTAAAATTTCTTAAAGAATGGGATATATCTCATGGAATGTGCAATATCTTATGGAATGGACGATACATATTTTTAGCGTAAAGGGCAGTTTACACGTTAACTACCCTTGACCACCCTTATCTACTATTTCCCAGTATTGGTGATACGGTTTGCTGGGTTTAATTAATTTTGTATGAAAAATTATTTGAATTTGACAATTGCTATCCTCCAATACTGGGAAATAGTAGATAAGGGTAGTCAAGGGTAGTTAACGTGTAAATCAAGCTTAAGTCTCCTTTTTTGATGAATTTTTTTTCACTTCAATTTAAAGCATTTTAACAATTTAAATAATTTAAAAATCGTAAATTCGTAGATTTTCGTAAAAAAGTCGCGAGCGCGACCTTAAGATTTTATTTTAAAAATCCACAAAAAAAAACGAAATTTTTTTTCATTAAAAGGAACAAATTTAGGGGGTAAGACCTAAAAAAAAAGAAAAAAAGTTTTTTTTCTGGGCACTCTAATCCTCATAGAACACTAATAAAACTTGCGTTTAAAGGGTTCAAATGTTCTACAAAAATTCACTAGAGGTTTCCGAAGATCAAAAGTTCGTGCGAAAAGTGAAAAATTCTTAAAAAAGTAAAGTTGTAAATTATCACATACTAAAATTTTTATAAATCTGCTTCTGATGTCTACAGTGGAATTTGATATGTTCTTAGAACATATTACCCTCTATCTCCCATTTTTAGGGGTAATTTTTTTCCTTTTTTCCAATACCCTTAAAGAACACATCTAAAACGTACCTTTAAGGGGTTAAAATGGTCTACAAACATTCGAAGGTCAAATGTTCGTGCGAAAAATTCAGAATGCTTTAAAAAGTAAAAATATAAAGTATTTTGGCGAAAAATATTTTGACTAATTAAGATAACTTTAATTTTTCTTTTTAACATTTTGCTTATATCGCACGAACTTCTGACCTTTGACAACCCCTAGTAAAATTTGATGCAGTAAATGATTGTAGAACATTTTAACCCTTTAAAGAAAAAGAAAAAGAGCAAAAATGAACCCTAAAAATGGGATATAGAGGGTTAAACTGTTCTAAGAAAAGAACCGCCATCAAATTCTACTGAAGACATCTATTGTTGTTATTTAGCTCAGAAGCAGATTTATAACAAATTTTTTCGACTTATTTCACACGACTTTGATGAAAAAAAATTTAATAGTATGCGATAATTTACAATTTTACTTTTTTAAGCATTTTGCACTTTTCACACGAACTTTTAATCTTCGGCAACCCTTGGTGAAACTTTATGTAGAAAATTTTTGTAGAACATTTTAACCCTTTAAACGAACGTTTTATTGGTGTTCTATTATGATATTTGAAAAAAGGGCCAAAATGACTCCTTAAAATGGGAAATAGAGGGTTAATATATTCTAAGAAAAGAACCACCAAATTCTACTAAAGACATATCTTAACATTATTTACCTCAGAACTATATTAATTACTTATTTTTTGACTTATTCAAAACGCATTTGAAAAATTTCAGTGGCCCATAAAAAAATAACTCAAGCTAATTTTTTAAAACTGTTCGGCGGTTTTGGTCTTCTATTGGTATTCTTTAATTTTTTTTTTTTTGGTCCCGTTCAAGATACACTTAAATACTCCAAATTTGTTGCACAGTGTAAGCTAATAAAACTCACTCATTTAAAATAAAAACAAAATAAAAATTTTGCTTGTAGGACATTTTTTTACCTTGTGAACTTTGGCCTCAAAGGGGCTCGCGTGAAATTTCATGGGTTAAAAAATCGGATAACCATGTGACACAATATTCCGCCCGGACGATATTAAATTAAAAAAAAATTCCGCATACATTTCGCTGCCACCCTAATGTACATAAATATTTCTTTTGATTTGTTATTTTTTATTTTAATGATAAATGGGTTTGGTTTTGTATTCTTTAAAAAAATTAATGATGCATGCTATTTGTTTAGTTATGCCTTTTTAACTTTTTTTTTTTTTTTTGTTTAATTAACTTAAATTTTTTTTCGAATGACTTTTTTAATAGATTGACTAGGGGATCTCAAACCTATTCTTGCGTGCAATAATAAGTATGCAAAGATTTGGGGTGGCATGGTTAAAAATATTGTATATTATCATATGCGATATCATATATGTATGAGACCATATACTTTAACGTTCAAATTCCTAAAAAAATATTAGAGGTTTATAAGAGATTTATTTAAGAAATTTTGTAAGGAAATTCGATTAATAAACCTTTTATAAAACTCGTATATTTTTTATGAATTTGTACGTTAATATGTAAAAAAATTCTAATAACCAATGCAACATGTAACCGTCATAACTGGTACGAAAACGTTAAATTTACCGTCCGTAAAGTTGAAATTTTATCCTTTTTAAATATGTTACAAACGGAACCGTTTTTCTATCGATGCTTTTGGAGTTTGTTTTATTGTCAAAACAAATAACTTATTTTTAAATCTGCGAATTTCGGTTATATATTACAGAGATATTTGCGGTTTTTTATTTTAAAATTTTGTAAGTTTTTGAAAATAAACATATCACAAAATATTTTTTAAATTTCAGCTCAGTGAAACTGAAATAAATGTTTAAAAAAACCGTCAGTTTTTGGAATTTAGAAAAACTGTAAATGCAGTTGTGTAAACAAGACCTTGAACCATAACTGAGAAATGTTTAAGGATTTTCCTACTTTATCCGTAAAAGTTACAGAGGGTTAAACTTGAAAAATCGATAAAAATGGCTTGAAATAGTCCATAGTTTTTACCTTCTTTCGCTTTTTTTTTTTAAGTTCTCCTTATATTTCAATCTTTTCCGGCATACCACAAAGTCATTACATATAAGAGATTATTTTAATGTTGGTTTGATAGATGCTTCATCGCTTGGTAAGATGTTATAAGACGGTTAAGTTTTAAAAACAAAAATTAAGAGTTTTTAAATTTTCGAGATTTTTTGATCAGGGATTTCGGCTCCCTCTATAGAATGAAAAAAGTTGAACTAGAGTTGGTAGCTGTTGTAATTCTTAACATTTTGGAATTAATCCCGTTAATGTGCCGTTAATTTACCTTCCTTCGCTTTTATCTTTTCCGGCATAACACAAATTCTGTACATATAAGAGATTATTTGAATGTTGGTTTGATAGATGCTTCATCGCTTGGTAAGAAGTTATAAGACGACTAAGATTTGAAACCAAAAATTAAGAGTTTTTATATTTTCGAGGTTTTTTGATCAGGGTTTTCGGCCCCCTCTATAAATTGAAAAACGTTGAACTAGAGTTGGTAGCTGTTGTAATTCTTAACATTTTGGAATTAATCCGGTTAATGTGCCGTTAATTTACCTTCCTTCGCTTTTTTTTTAAGTTCTCCTTATATTTCAATCTTTTCCGGCATAACACAAAGTCAGTACATATAAGAGATTATTTTAATGTTGGTTTGATAGATCGCTTGGTAAGAAGTTATAAGACGGTTAAGTTTTGAAACCAAAAATTAAGAGTTTTTAAATTTTCGAGGTTTTTTGATCAGGGATTTCTGACCCTCTACAGAATGAAAAAAGTTGAACTAGAGTTGGTAGCTGTTGTAATATTTAACATTTTGTAATTAATCCCGTTAATGTGCCACGAATAGTAAAGGAGTTTCAGCAGATCAAAGTTCGAAAGAAAACACGTAACTTTTTTAAAATACCAGTTTTTCGCGAGGCACATTCGCGGTTTCATTCGAAATTTGGTGGACTCTTGCGTTAACCGAGTTTTTTGTGAGTTTACATAAAAAAATCACTGGCGGGTTTATAAAAAAAAAAAATGCAAAAATTTTATGGCATTTTTGAAAATTGTGCGAAATTTGCAAATCTGTTTCCTATTTTTTTTAGTAGCAATTAATGCATCATGTTCATTTTAATAAACCAAAAGACGTGCCTTAACGAGTAAAACTGATTTGCTTTTTGACTTTATACTTTAAGCCATTCTGAGCGGAAAGCGCGATGATTTTATCTAAACCTGTTTTGATCTGGCACATCCAAGGCTTTACACGAAATCGGATGAATTTTTTTTTAAATGAAAGCCCATTTGATGTGTCATCAATGTCATCAGCGATGTTTAGGTTCAACTTTAGTGTCGACGAAAAGTGTAAACACAGTTCGATTTCTACTTGATTAAATGTCACAAAACTGTTAACAGGGAAATCGTAGCTGCTCGCATTCGCGAGATATCGCGAAATTTGTGTTTTTGTATTTTCTTAAATTTTGACAATGCAGTTTTTTAAATATCTTCTAAAACTGAGTAAGCAGTTTTAATTGTATTTATTTACAGATCACAAAACGGCTAACATCGAAATCATACCTTCTTAATTTCGCGAGAAATCACAAAAAAAAATTAAAAATTGGCAAAAATTTAATTTTTCGCGTAAATTAGCAGTCAAGATATTGATTTGAGCAGTTTTACCACCTTTAACCACATAAAATTTAAACTGCATACAATATATTTGTCGTTTCTTGATTTTTTTCCTTTATTTTAGACACTAAAGAAAAAATAAATTAATTAATATTATAGCTTGAACAGTGATTTTGCTATTTCCCGGGAAATTGATCATCTATAATTTTTCTGCTTGCAGTTTTGTCAGGCTGTAGGCAAAATCGCCCAAAGAAAAATCGCCCAAAAAATTTTATGAAAAATCGCCCAAATGCAAAGTCGCCCAAAAAATATGAAAAATTACCCAAAAAGAAATATACGAAATTTCGCCCAAAATTAACGAAAAAAAGCCCAAAAAAGAAATGAAAAATGACCCAAAAATTAATTAAAAAAAAAAAAAAATACCCAAAAAAGTTTTATTTTGCGGAGAGGGTGGGTTTAAGGCATGGTTATGCAGAAATGCTTTTAAGAAAAAAGAGCAAATTTTAAGACAACACTTTTTGTTACGTATCCCCATTAATATTTTTGACATCTCGTCTTCCGGAGTAGGTACTTGATGTAAAAAATATTAATTGTGTAACATAAATTATGAAGAAATAGAATAAAAAATTGAATGGAGGTGCGATGAAAGTGCGGCAGGCGAAAAATTTTAACAAAAAATCGCGCGATTTTTTGTTAAAATCTGTTGTTAAAATTTTTCGCCTGCGGCGCTTTCATCGCACCTCCGGGCTGTTTTTTAAATCCTTACTTTTGATTTTCTACTGCCAGCGGCAGATTTGTATAAAATGTGATAATCTAAAAGTAAGTGCAGGGGTTGTCAGTTCGACTTCCACCAGAACCTTTGTCTGTTACTCCACAACGGGAAGGTTGTTCATCAGCCTCTCTGGTTATTTAAGTATATTAGTTTTAGAAAAACAAAACGATTCGTTGCATTGTTCTAAAAATTAATAAACTATTTGTTTCAGGTTGTTTTACTATGTAGGGTATTAAATTTGTCTATTGGCTGTTTCATTGCAACTTATTTCGGTTTTGACATTTTAAGATTTTGACAAAAATTCAGAACAAATGTGACGTGGTTTTATTCTTCGGCTGAGGTAGATCAGTCGTGTCCAGGTTCAACTTGAGGACCACCAAACCTTAAGTAATAACACAATATATTTACCCTTTTTGGGGTTATATAATATATTTTCTTTATTATTTTTAATAACTTCAATACAAATAAATAGCAACTACTCTACTGGCTTCACTCGGGTACGATCGACTCGTCGGTTATATCTTCTCGGGTAACGACACTGGCTTAGTCGTTCTGGTATGATTCGGGTAACTTCAGCTTATCTCGGGTACGATCGACTTGTCGGTTATATCTTCTCGGGTAACGACACTGGCTTAGTCGTTCTGGTATGATTCGGGTAACTTCGGCGTATCTCGGGTACGATCGACTCGTCGGTTATATCTTCTCGGGTAACGACACTGGCTTAGTCGTTCAGGTATAATTGTGGTCACTTCGGTAGATAACTCGGGTAACTTCGGCAATCCTCGGGATCTAGAACTTCGGCTCTTTCGTCCTCGGGTTGGCAACCTCCTCGGCGGCGGGGGTGCAAATCCTACTATCGAACAGACCGCGAAGGCTGTAAATCCGAACAGACCGCGAAGGCTGTAAAATTGTGTTTCGTTAGAACAGACTGCGAAGGCTGTAAATTAGAACAGACCGCGAAGGCTGTAAACTTAGAACAGTCCGCAGAGGCTGTAAATACGAACAGACCGCGAAGGCTCTAAATGGTTTCATTAGAACAGACCGCGAAGGCTGTAAATTAGAACAGACCGCGAAGGCTGTAAACTTAGAACAGTCCGCAGAGGCTGTAAATCCGAACAGACCGCGAAGGCTGTAAATGGTTTGGTTAGAACAGACCGCGAAGGCTGTTAATTAGAACAGACCGCGAAGGCTGTAAACTAAGAACAGTCCGCAGAGGCTGTAAATCCGAACAGACCGCGAAGGCTGTAAATGGTTTGGTTAGAACAGACCGCGAAGGCTGTTAATTAGAACAGACCGCGAAGGCTGTAAACTTAGAACAGTCCGCAGAGGCTGTAAATCCGAACAGACCGCGAAGGCTGTAAATGGTTTGGTTAGAACAGACCGCGAAGGCTGTAAATTAGAACAGACCGCGAAGGCTGTAAACTTAGAACAGTCCGCAGAGGCTGTAAATCCGAACAGACCGCGAAGGCTGTAAATGGTTTGGTTAGAACAGACCGCGAAGGCTGTAAATTAGAACAGACCGCGAAGGCTGTAAACTTAGAACAGTCCGCAGAGGCTGTAAATCCGAACAGACCGCGAAGGCTGTAAAATTATGTTAGTGGTGTTAGTTTGGTTTAGAACAGACCGCGAAGGCTGTAAATCGAACGACCAACCGAAGTTTATCGCTACTAAAAGTTGGGTTAATACATTAAGTATTAACCTTTGGCAGTTTAATTTAACCACCCCGAATGAGTCTCAAACTAAAATACTTAAGTGTATGATTAAATGAACTAAATGAGAACTCGTACGGGTATGGTTAGAAAAAAAAATTATATTAAATCAAATAAACTTAACGCACTGTATATTGTGTAGTGTATGTAATTTAAATTACATACAAACAAACACAGTAACTACATGTTGTGTGTATTACAAACAACCAAACATGTATAATTGATACAGAGTGGCGTGATCAGCGTGTTTACACTGCTACCAAAACAAAAGAGTAATTTGTTTAGATTGATCATAAGAAAATTAATATGATCAATGCTGTTTTATACACTATTTAACGAAAATATGAACGTTGTGAATCGGAGTTTGATTTGCAACGTTACACAAACTAAAAATGGGCAATTTTTCATATTTTATTTTTGGGCATTTTTTCGTAATGAAAAATCACCCAATTTTTTATTTCGAAATTTTGCCCAAAAACTATGAAAATGTGCCCAAAAATTTTGGCTAATCTTTCATATGAAATATGGCCCAAATTTGTAGGAAAAATTTTTGGGCGAAATTTCATTTTCTTTTTTGGGCGATTTTTCTTTGGGCGATTTTGCCTACAGCCGTTTTGTCAACTTTAATAACCTCGAATTCAAACTGCATACAACATTTTTGTCGTTAATTGAAGTAAATGTTTTTACAGCCAAAAAACAACACAAAGTAATGAATAAATAGTAGTTTAGCGAGTTTTTTAGCGATATCTCGAAGAATTGAGCAGCTAGAATTTAAATGTTAACAGCCTTATCACCTTTAATCAATAGCAACTCAAACTGCATATCGTATTTTTTAACAATGTTAAATAAACTTTGTTTATTAATCAAATCAATAAATACCCCCAAAAAGATGTTTTCGCTATTTCTCGCGAAAGTGAGCAGCTATAATTTTTTTGTGGGCAGTTTTAATTTCTTCCAACATGTTCAAATCAAACTGCAACCACTTTTTTTATTATTTCTAAAGAACCGGTTTTAAAATATAAATACATAACAAAAAAAAAAAAATATTATTACGCGATATCTCGCGAAAATTAACACCTACAATTTCGATATTAACAGCTGTGTGACCTTTGATCAAGAACAAGTAAAGCTGCATACCATGTTTTTGCGAAATTTTAAAGAAACCTATCTAAATATAAAAAACAGCAAAAAATATATTTCGCGATTTCTCGCGAACTAAAGAAGATAGGATTTTGATATTTACCGTTTAGTGACCTTTCAATAAGTACAATTAAAACTGTGTAATCAGTTTTTGAAAATATTTAAAAAACTTCAATGTCAAAACTTAAAAAAATACAAAAACACTTATTTCACGTTATCTCGCGAATGCGAGCAGCTACGATTTCGCTGTTGACAGTTTTGTGACATGTAATCTTGTAGAAATCGAACTGCGCTTACACTTTTTGTCGACACTAAAGTTCAACCTGAACATCGCTGAGGCTCACTGTGCTTAGCAGACTTCTCTGCTGATTTCACCTAGATAATCATTAAGGGTGGGATAGTGTTGTGTGAGATTTTAAGCAGCAGTATTTGGAATCGCTAGAACCCCTCATTTTGTGAGGTTCGTAAAAAAAGTGTATGAGCCAAAAAATGGGGTATGTCGGATAGGATCTAGGGGTCGCTCATCGGGGTCAAAGTTAGGCTTACGTGGGAAAAAATCCACAAAAAGCCCCACAACTCCCCTGGTTTTGTCCCTAGAGGGGTCAAATGTGAGACCGGCCCCCATTATTTTTTTGCCCCAAAAACTTTTGCCAAATATACCCAAGCCCTATCTGCTCTCCTTAAGGGGGCTCCCATACAAAGGTTGAATGTTAAAAAATATTTGTTCCTACCTCTCTAGCTGTCCTAGAAGTGTCCCTAGAGGAATCAAATGTATGATCGACCCCCAATATTTTTTCATTCCCAACATTTTCTTAGCATATACATACCCTCTATCTTCAACCGTTAGGGTGGTCCCCATACATTTTTTTTAATTTTTTGTTAATTTTTTTTATTAAATCAGCTCCTACCGGTCCAACGGTGCTTCCTAGAGGGGTCATTAGCAAGACCGACCCCCATTTATTTTTGGCCCCCAACATTTCATCTGAACATGCTAACTCCGTATCTCCAATTCCTAAGGGGTCTCCCACACAAAATGACATTTTTATAAAATTTGCTCCCACCGCTCTAACTGGCGCAGGGATGACCCTAGAGAATTTAAATGTATGCTGCCCCCCAATATTTTTACAGCTCCAACATTTTCCCCAAACAAACCTACCCTCTATTTTTAAGCCTTAAGGGGGTCCCCACACATTTTTTTTTTTATTTTTTTATAAAATCAAAAGAAAGTTGCCCCCAATATTTTTTTAGCCCCAACATTTTCCCCAAACAAACCTACCCCTTATTTTTAAGTCTTAAGGGGGTTCCCACACATTTTTTATAATTTTTGTATATAAAATCAGATCTTACCGCTCCCATGGTGCCTCTTAGGAACGGGAAATGCAGACTGACCCCCAATAATTTTTGCCCCCTACTTTTTGTCCCAACATACCTACGTCGTATTTCCACTTTGTTAGGGTAATATTTTTTCCTCTCCATTACGGCACAATACGTTGTTATAGTCCTCTATTAATTTTACGCCTCTTTCGGCAGCGTCGTTGAAAACATGTAATTGAAGTAATATTTGCAGCGCTTGCTGGTAGTCCTCACAATTTTCCCAAGTGTTTGGACCGGAACCAATGAAATTTGTTGTTAATCCGAAGCGTGCAAAAAGTTTTGGTGTCTCTTATATTATAAGTTCTGGATTTATTTGTTTTGATTCCATGTTAATTATTTTCACACCTTCGAATCCAACAACGTGTACTAGATGATCACAATCTTTGTTGCCACTTTCGCCACTATCCCCCGAGTCATAATCTTCCCCGATATCATCGTCTTATTTTCTTCGCTGCCTTCGTCGGACGATTCGTCCATCTTTTCGTCAGATAACTCTTCCTCCTTGCATTTGCCGTTTTTCGTTTTATTTCACTAGAGATATTCGAATCAAATAGTGCAACTGCTTCACCACTGAGATACCAAAGATGTGAGAGAATCTCTTCTCCAATCGTTGAGACATCTTATTAATTGAAGCATAATTAGCAATCGCTTTAAAAAATTCAAATCATTATTTGGAGGTTCTATTGCTTTAGAGGCGCTAAACCAAAATTCAACGTAAATTGTTTTTGGTCAAACCTAAAACATTTTTAAGCAATATATGCCTTTTGCCATCCATCGAGCATGACTGATGGATCCTGGTGGGCTAAAATGATTATTAGGAATATTTTCACCAAGGTATAATAAAACAATTTCAAGAAACTCCTTGAAGTCGTCTCTGGGTCGATTTTCCTTAATTTGAGCACAACAAAACAACTTGATGCAGTTTGGACTTGAGCGGGTATGTTGCCAGCCACTTTCTAATCTTCTATGTCAGGACTGCATGGTTTGTCTTTTATTTATATTTTCCCACTGCTCTTTAAAACGACATTGGCACTCCTGGCCAGACGTTTTGCGTATTTGGTTTCAAACACTTCTTTTAATTGAAGTTCATTAATATGAAGTTTGCATGGCAGATATAGGGGGTCAGTTTGCATATCCCGTCCCTAAGAGGCACTATGGGAGCGGTAAGAGCTGAATTTATAAATAAAAGTGTTGCTAATTCTTGTACTTTTGTAAATTCTAAATACTCCAACGTTGGGTTCCAGTACCATTACGAATTTGGTTTTCCTAAGGGGAACACGCTTATAAAGTAGAAATACGCCGTAGGTATGTTTGGAAAAAATGTGGGGGGCAAAAACTAATGGGGTTAAGTCTGCATTCCGTATCCCTAAGAGGCACCATGGGAGCGATAACATCTGATTTTATAAAAAATATAAAAAAATGTGTGGGGACCCCCTTAAGGCTTAAAAATAGAGGGTAGGTTTGTTTGGGGAAAATGTTGGGGCTGAAAAAATATTTGGGGTCACTCATACATTTAACTTCTCTAGCGTCACCCCTGCGCCAGTTAGAGCGGTAGGAGCAAATTTTATAAAAATGTCATTTTGTGTGGGAGACCCCTTAGGAATTAGAGATAGGGAAGTGGTATATTCAGAAGAAATGTTGGGGGTGGAAAATAAATGGGGGTCGGTCTTAATAATGACCCCTCTAGGAGGCACCATTGGACCGGTAGGAGCTGATGTAATAAAACAAATTAAGAAAAAATAAAAAAAATGTATGGGGACCACCCTAAGGGTTGAAGATAAAGGGTAGGTATGTTCTAAGAAAATGTTGGGGTTGAAAAAATATTGGGGGTCGGTCATACATCTGATTCCCCTAGGGTCACTTCTTGGACTGCTAGAGAGGTAGGAGCAAACTTTTTAAAAAATTAAACCTTTGTATGGGAGCCCCCTTAGGAAGTGGAGATAAGGCTTAGGTATGTTCAGCAAAAGTGTTCGGGAGGAAAAAATAATGGGGGTTGGTCTCACATTTGACCCCTTTAGGGGCAAAACCAGAGGAGTTGCGGGGCTTTTTGTGTATTTTTTCCCCTTTACGCCCAACTTTGGCCCCGATGAGCGACCCCTAAATCCTATCCGACCTGCCCCATTTTTTGGCTCATGCATTTTTTTTACGAACCTCACAAAATAAGCGGTTCTAGCGGGTCGAAATCGGAAACTCGTGCACTATCCCACCCCTAATAATCATGACAGATTTTCAGTTAACCGTGTCTGCTGAAATCAGCAAATTTCTCATATGGCTCAAAATGGGTGTATTTTCAGCAGATTTTTCTGCTTATTGGACAGAGAATTTATTTTGAGTGTACTTATGGCTTTTTCAGACCATATTATCAAGAAGATTATATGTCAAAAATATTAATAAGGATAAGTAACAGCCTTAGACCCACCCTTTCCAAAAAACTTAACTTTTTTTGGGGAAAACGTGTTTTGGGAAAAATCTTTTTTTTTTTTTTATTATTTTTTTTATTTTTGGGTAATTTTTCATTTCTTATTTTTTTTTTTTTTTGATTTTTTTCGTTTATTTTGGGAGAAGTTTCGTGGTTTTGGAGGTGTTTCGCAAATTTTCAGGACAGAATCTTTTTGTACTCGACAACACTTACCAGAAAAAAAGCATCACACCACACGTATTTTGTTCTGTCGCAGAGTGTTATCCTTGTTGTTGCCAAAATCCCTAAAACAAAAAAAAAAAAAAAAATAACATCCATTTTAAAGTCTGAAAATATTTTAATCCAATATTTTTTCCTAATATGCATCTATTGTGTACAAATTTAATCTTTGTTTTGTTTTTTTATTTGTTTTCTTCTTGTTGACCAATTTTAAGCCTGTCTCTTTGGAATCTATGTCATGAACCCATTAAGTGTTGGCATTTTCTTTAAAGTGAGCTAGCAGCCTCCAGTAACGAAAAGACAAAAAGCGGCAAGTGGCTGAGAAATTTAAACTTTGAGTGTCTAATATTTTTCAGTTTGACATTTGTGCTACTTTTTCCAGTTGTAATTGTTGTTTTGGTTGGGGTATGAGATGCACAATATTTTTTTTCTCATGCACTTTGTTCATGCATGCTGTTGTATGCTTTTTGGTTTGGGTTTTTGCTGCTCATTTTATGCTGTAAACGATAAGGAAAATGTAAAGCAGATGTTGAAGTGTGCAATGTGTTCGTTTGTGTGTGGGTGGATATTTGGGTGCGTGTAACTTAGTAATGTCTATATGGCTTTCGAACACATGTTGTCCTAAGGATTTTTGCCACTTATGTTGGTTGTGTTGTTTTTTTTTTTTTGTTTGCAAAACTTGTTTGTTTTCTTGATGCCCTACACAATACTTGAATTCAGGGTATAATAAGTTTGTGAAAGCGTTTGTTAAAAAATTGTTAATAAAAATAAAAAACAAGTGGAAAAGTTAAATTCGACTTGGCCGAATCTATGAATACCCTCCACAATGCCCTTTTTAAGTGATTGTAAATTTTCTAACGTGAAAAAAATAAAATTTTTGGTTAGAAATATTTTATTTTGTGTAAAAAAACTTTTTTTTTATTAATTTTTGAAAAAAAAAAATTTACTAATTTTTTTTTGAGTGTAAAATTTTTTTGGAGTGTAAAATTTTTTTTGAGTGTACAATTTTTTTTGAGTGTGTTTTTTTTTGTTTTAGTGTAAAAATATTTTTGTGTGACAAAAATACCTTGTAAAATATTTTTTTGACTTACAAATATTTTTAAAACATGTTTAACGGATTTTCAACACGTGAATTTAAGGTGAAACTAATCTGAAATTTACGGTTTTGCTAATAACTTTTGAACCGCTGTACCGTATTGGCTGAAATTTAAAACGTACCGGACCAGAGGAACGACAAATATATATGCCACACTTCAGCACCCTCAGAATTGCCGTTAGAAAGTTACCGTGTGTTTTATCTCGTAAATTCCAGAAAAACCCTTGCCGAAATTCACTCATTTGCTTATAACTTTTGAACCACTGGACCGATTTCGCTGGATTGCAATACCAACCTGACCAGGTAAATGCCCAACATATATGCCAAACGTCAGGAGCCTCCGTAAAGTCTTTCAAAAGTTAGCGTGTTTTCAACAGACAGACAGACAGACAGACAGACAGACAGACAGACAGACAGACAGACAGACAGACAGACAGACAGACAGACAGACGGACGGACGGACGGACGGACGGACGGACATCGCTAGATCGACTTAAAATCGATCAAGGATCATGAATATATATACTTTATGGGGTCCTAGACCAATATTTCGATGTGTTACAAACGGAATGACAAACTTATATATACCCTCTATCACTAGAGTGGAGGGTATAAAAACGGTTTGTCCTTATCATAATCAATCAAATACTTAGTTAACAAAAAAACATAAAAAAATTAAATTGCCGAATTTATTTTTACAATCTACAATGTAAAAAACATTATTTGAAAAACCATTATTTGAACAAGTAGAAAAATTAAATTCGACTTGGCCGAATCTATGAATACCCTCCACAATGCCCATTTTAAGTGATAGTAAATTTTCTAACGTGAAAAAAATAACAGTTATGAGTAGAAATATTTTATTTTATGTAAAAAATTTTTTTTTAGTAATTTTTGAAAAAAAAAAAAAAATACTAATTTTTTCTTTGAGTGTCAAATTTTTTTTGAGTGTAAAATTTTTTCGAATTTTACATTCAAAAAAAAATTACTAATTTTTTTTTTGAGTGTAAATTTTTTTTTGAGTGTAAAATTTTTTCGAATTTTACATTCAAAAAAAAATTTACTAATTTTTTTTTTGAGTGTAAAATTTTTTTTGAGTGTAAAATTTTTTTCGAGTGTATTTTTTTTTGTTTTGGTATAAAAATATTTTTGAGTGACAAAAATACGTTTTAAAATATTTTTGTGACTTACCAATGGTTTTAAAACAGGTTTAACGGGTTTTCACCACGTGAATTTAAGGTGAAGCTAATTTGATATTCACGGTTTTGCTAATAACTTTTGAACCACTGGACCGATTTGGGTGAAATTCAATACGAACTAGGCTGGAGGAATGAAAAACATATATGCCAAGCTTCAGCATCCTCAGAATTGATTTTCGAAAGTTATAGTGCTTTTTATCTCATAAATTCACGAAAAACCCTTGCCGAAATTTAGTCTTTTGCTCATAACTTTTGAACCACTGGACCGATTTCGCTGGATTGCAATACCAACCTGACCAGGTAAATGCCCAACATATATGCCAAACTTCAGGAGCCTCCGTAAAGTCTTTCAAAAGTTAGCGTGTTTTCAACAGACAGACAGACAGACAGACAGACGGACAGACGGACGGACGGACGGACGGACGGACGGACGGACGGACATCGCTAGATCGTCTTAAAATCGATCGAGGATCATGAATATATATACTTTATGGGGTCCTAGACCAATATTTCGAGGTGTTACAAACGGAATGACAAACTTATATATACCCTCTATCACTAGAGTGGAGGGTATAAAAAAGCTATCGTTTTTTTTTTTAAATATGTTGAATGGTTTGGTAAAAGAAATTGATTTTATTTGATTTTTTCTGTAAGTACAGATCGAGCACGGGCTCTAATTATATTTGTTATAAGGGTTCAAGTTGAAAAAATGCAGAAGAAAAATTGAATTTCTAAAAATTATACACTCAAAAAAAAAAGTTTGTAAAATGACATAAAATCCCCGTGATTTTACGGGGCAGGTTTTGTAAAATATGTACTAGCAAGAATCCCCGTAATGTTACGAGGATAATTTGTAAATTGATTTAACAAAAAAATTACGGGGAGAGAGTGTAAATTTACATTTTTTTTTTTGTAAAATATTATTGTAGACTTACAAAAAAGTTGTAAATTTACGAAATAAAGTAGAAAATCAAAAAATAAAATTGTAAATTTACAAATTGTTTGATTTAACTACAGTTTTTTTGGCAAAAAACTTGTATATTTACAGTAAAAAGTGGTAAATTTACAATTTTTATTGTAAATATACCATTTTTTCGTATTTTTTTGCCGTAAAAACAGTAGTTTAACCAAATAATTTGTAAATTTACAATATTGTTTTTGTATTTTCTACTTCATTTTTGAAAAATTACAACTTTTCTGTAAGTATACAATTTTGTTTTCTAAACTTTCATATTTGTTTTGTAAATTTACAAAAAATTTGGTATATTTACATATTGGTTTTGTAAATTTAAAGGTTTTTTCCATTGGTGCATCTTATTTTTCCTTCTTCGGCAGCTGGAGTAGCACTTTAACAACCTGAAATGATTTTTTTTTTTCACTTGAACACTTTTAACAAACTTTTTAGAGTATAACACTGCACTTTTTTATTTTTTTCGGAATTTCGTTTTTCTTAAGTAGAACATATGGGGCAAAACGCGTCAACGGTCCACACCAAAAAACAAATGTTGTCCGATTCAAGTATAATTTTGGCAAAATATTTGGTTAATGATAGGTAGTATAAATTACAAATATAAAATTTTTTGATGAAATAATGGCAGAGTTACAGGGTTGGGAAGTTTTGATGTTTTTGAAAAGAATATATTTTGGTGAATTTTAATTAACACTTTGATGAAACAAAACTTATAATTTAAAAAACTAATTTTAAAGTATTTTTGATGGTCTTTAAAATGGCATTTGTGGTTTTTTTGAAAAAAATAAATTTGACCTTAAAATTCAAGGTCAAAATATTAAATTGTAATTATCTTATAAGGGTCGCACTTTTAAATTTTTTTCACTAAGCCCATTAGAAAGCTTGACATTTTTTTTAATTTCGGTTTTTTTTTTAAAAAATGGTATGTATGATACTTTAAGAGAAATCAATTTTTTAGGAGTATATAACACTCAAATTGTACTGAAATCGCTTTAATCTGCATATAATAACAACAACAAAAATCAATGCTTAGATAAAGTGTGCGTTGTAAACACACACAACAAACGTTACACGCATAAAAAATAAAGAAATCAGTACAGTTTGGGTGTTATGTACTCGTAAAAAAATTGATTTCTCATAAAGTATCATACATACCATTTTTTTTTAAAAAACCGAAATTAAAAAAAATGTCGACCCTTCCTGTGGGCTTAGTGAAAAAAATCTAAAAGTGCGACCCTTATAAGATAATTAAAATTTAATATTTTGATCTTGAATTTTAAGGTCAAATTTATTTTTTTCAAAAAAAACACAAATGCCATTTTAAAGGCCGTCAAAAATACTTAAAAAGTCGGTTTTTAAATTATAATTTTTGTTTCATCAAAATGTTAATTAAAATTCACCAAAATATGTTCTTTTCAAAAACATCAAAACTTTCCAACCCTGTAACTCTACCAATATTTCATCAAAAATTTTATATTTGTAATTTAGAATACCTATCATTAACCTACTATTTTACCAAAATTATACTTTTATACCTTTGACGCGTTTTGCCCCATATGAGAATTGCGAGGGAGGCTACACAAGAAATTTCTTATATTTTCAAGAAAAACTAGTCAAAAAAATTACCTTTTTTTCGAATTTTTAATTATTTTAGCAAGTATTTTTAAAAAATTATAAAAAAAAACTTTGGATATTGTAGATTGGACGTTTAAGTACCTGATAAAATAAGAAAAAACTTAATTTTTCATAATTGACAGCTTTTGATTGACATTTTAGTGCCAGATTTAAAAAAAGTACCAAAAAATGGTAAAAATACAAACAAAAAAACTAGAACAATAATATAGTAAAAACATATAAAAGTTGTGGTATTTTACTTAAAGCAAGTTACCAAAAAATTGTCTTGATATTCAATTTTTTTGATAAAGCTTACAACTAATTGAAAAATGTTTGTATCCGGAACTTAAAAAATTTTCCAAATTTTTTTATGAAATTTTTTATTTATAAAAAATAATTTTTAACAAAATATGGACTTAGAAAATTTTTGCGTCTCCTATTGTTGCATAATTATTTTTCAATACAAATTTTTGTTTAATTTTTTACATTTTTTTGTGTCAAAATACTGAAAACCTTGTAAACTAAAAAATCTTGAAAAAAAAATTGTTTGTAATAAAACATTTTTTGGTAAAAAGACTTAATACTATCAAATAAAATGTTGTTGTACAATTACAATTTTCTTGTGTAAAACAACTAAACACCTTGTAATTTTTTTTTAATTTGTAAAATAATTATTTTTTTGTTAATTTACCTAAAAAAATTGTTAAATAAATTTACCAACATATTATAGTAAAATTACAAAGCGCACGGTAGTTTTTGTTTTATTAAAAATACAAGAATTTTTGTAAATAGACAAAAATATTAGTAAAATAGAATTACAAGACCTTTTGCTTGTAATTTTACAAACTTTTTTTTTTGAGTGTAGACATTTCTGGTATTTCCTATACCGGTTTCAAACACCCCAGTTAGTGTCATCATCAGTAGGATTTTAAATGTCGGTTTGTCTTGTTAATGAAAACTGTTTTTTATATATGTGAATATTTATAGTTTCTACAGAATAAATTTTGACAGTTTCCAACACTACAATTCTATTTCCAGCAATCTCAACCTCACTTCATACTTTCTTTCAACTTGTTTGTCTCTTACATTATTTCGCAAGGGTTACCAACATGATCTGGAATTGCAGACACAAATGAAGGAATTTGCATTTTCTGTTTCGGAGACGTGCCTAATGGCGACATATTTTGTCAGTAATTTTATCTGATTCTTTCTGTAAGTACAGATCGAGCACGGGCTCTAATTATATTTGTTATAAGGGTTCAAGTTGAAAAAGTGCAGAAGAAAAATTGAATTTCTAAAAATTATAGACATTTCTGGTATTTCCTCTACCGGTTTCAAACACCCCAGTTAGTGTCATCATCAGTAGGATTTTAAATGTCGGTTTGTCTTGTTAATGAAAACTTTTTTTTATATATGTGAATATTTATAGTTTCTACAGAATAAATTTTGACAGTTTCCAACACTACAATTCTATTTCCAGCAATCTCAACCTCACTTCATACTTTCTTTCAACTTTTTTGTCTCTTACATTATTTCGCAAGGGTTACCAATATGATCTGGAATTGCAGACACAAATGAAGGAATTTGCATTTTCTGTTTCGGAGACGTGCCTAATGGCGACATTTTTAAAAAATAAAAAATAAGTTTTTTCTCGTTCAAATACCATTATTTTACCATTTCTGTTCAAATATGTCAACGAGCAGCCGAATTAAATCATTTTGTATTTTAACGTTATGTTGAATGTACCAGAATATTCGATGTGTCCTTACACTTTCATTCACAACTTTTGAACCACTAACGATGTCACTGAATAGAAGATAATACAAGCAAATTACAAAATTCTTATGAAATTTAAAATTCAAATGCGATTTTCTCGAAAAAAAAGAAAAACGCGTGTCTGAATTTTTTTCTGTGGATGGACAAACATCTAAACTTAAAAAAAAAAAAATTAAAAAAAAAAAAATGGCCGGATTTTTGATAAATTGACTTTTATAAAAAATGAAAAATTTCAGAACGGGTTCTAAAAGTTTTCCAAAAAAAAAAATAATTTTTGAGATTGTCGTGCATTCCGTGTTAATGTGATAAATATTTAATCACGGCAACTCGCCACAAATTTTTCCATTTTTCCAATATTTGACCACGCCTTCTAAGCCCAGTTTTTGAAAATTAGAAAAACCGAAAACGAAATTTTCTTAGTTCCTTATATGTAGGGCTATCCAAACAACCTATTCAGAAATTTACGGGACACATGTTTTTCTGTAGCTGGACATTTGGTGTGGAATGCCTCATATTTAAGTAAATAGGTTAATTTTACAAGAAAATATACATAACGTAATATTTAATAATACTACAATTTTCAAGAAAAAGTTATCAGAGTCTAAGAATTTTTCTAATGAAAAAAATATCTTGGAACCAGAGACTTTTTCTGCACTCAAAAAAAAAACCTTGTAAGATTACAAGAAAAACTTGTAACATTTTTGATTTGCTACCTCCTATTTGACAAAAATGCTTAGTAATTTTACAAGCTTTTACCAATAATTTTGTTATAAATTTACAAATTTTCTTACACGATAAAATTTAAAAGGAGGTTTCGTAATTTTACAAGATTTTTTGCTACCTCCTATTTAATGAGAATTCCTAGTAATCTTACAAGCTTTTTACCAATAATTTTGTAATTTTACAAACTTTTTACCAATAAATTTGTAAATTTGCAGTTTCTTGGCGCAATTGAAATTACAAGGACTTATCGTGAATTTATTATATTTTTTTGTAAAATTATCTTGGAAATTTGTAAAATTATAAAAAAAAATTGAAACAACCTTGTTCCGAAGGTTGTATGTTGTCATCGAATTTAAATAAAACACTTTTAAATAATTGCTTTAAGGACTTTTTATTTAGAAACCCGTTCGTATCCGAAGACCGATCAAAGTTTCTTATTTGGCGTCGGAAAGCTAATTGAAATAATTTTGAAAATATTTCTCCTTTTATACAATTATTTTGTTTACAAAGTCCAAACAAATAAAATCAAAAAATATTTAAATCAAATGCACATTGAAAATTCTACAGTGTCTCAGAAATTTTAAAGAATGAAAACAAATATGATAATTAAAAGAATGAAATGAAACTGAATATAAAATAAGTAAAGTAAATATGATAAGCAATTAAATAATTAACATACACGCTGCTTTATTCTCCCCCTCTGATACCGAAAACGTCCCGGTGAGGTATCAGGAAAACGATCCACGTTGGGAGCCACTGAAACAACCTTGTTCCGAAGGTTGTATGTTGTCATCGATTTTAAAGAAAACACTCTTTTAACTAATTGCTTTAAGGACTTTTTATTCAGAAACCCGTTCGTATCCGAAGACCGATCAAAGTTTCTTATTTGGAGTCAGAAAGCTAATTGAAATAATTTTGAAAATATTTCTCCTTTTATACAATTATTTTGTTTACAAAGTCCAAACAAATAAAATCAAAAAATATTTAAATCAAATGAACATTGAAAATTCTACAGTGTCTCAGAAATTTAAAAGAATGAAAACAAATATGATAATTAAAAGAATGAAATGAAATTAAATATAAAATAAGTAAAGTAAATATGATAAGCAATTAAATAATTAACATACACGCTGCTTTAAAATGTAAAATTACAAAAAAAAAAATAAATTTCGATTTGTTAAAAAGCAAGAAAAACTGTCAAATATTGGTAAAATGGCATTACGAAACTTTTCCTAGTAATTCGACAAGGTTTTTTTTTTGTGTGTATAAAAAAAGTAACTCAGATTCTGAGACATTGCTTTTTCTATAAAAAACTCTCAGACTCCGAGATATTATAAGAAGTTTTTTCTATAGACAAAGTCTTAGATTTAAAGACATTTTTTCTAAACACACAAAAAAAAAACTTGTCAAATTACTAGAAAAAAATCTCGTAATCCCATTTTACCAATGTGTGACAGTTTTCCTTGTTTTTTAACAAAAAAATTTTCGATCGAAATTTAAATTTTTTTTTCGTAATTTTTGTAATTTTACAAATTGTCAAGGTTAAAAATTAATAAATTCACGAGAATTCCTTGTAAGTTTTATGGTGCCAAAAAAGTTGTAAATTTACAACTTTATTGATAAAAAGCTTGTAAAATTACAAAAAAAGCTCGTAATTTATACTAGAAATTCTCGTGAAATAGAAGGTAGCAAAAAAAATTAGTAAAGTTACGAAACCTACTTGTAAGTTTAATCGCGTCAAAAAAATTGTAAATTTACAATTTTATTAATAAAAAGCATGTCAACTTAAAAAATCATTGGTAAAAAGCTTGTAAAATTACAATTGCTACCTCCTATTGTTGTCAAATAGGAGGTAGCAAAAAAGGTTCAAACTTTTCTTGTCAATTTACAAGGTTTTTTTTTTGAGTGTAGAAGAGTTTTGAACATTATTTAGCTTGGAAGTAGATTTAATACATTATTCTACATAGTTCGCACTACTTTGGAGAAATACAACTTTTTTTATTGACGTTTTTCGCGAAAATTGAAAATTGATCTTGAAAAACTGGGAGACATGTGTATTTTATTTTCAGCCCTAATTTCATAATTTATACACTAAAAAAAAAAAAGTTTGTAAAATGACATAAAATCCCCGTGATTTTACGGGGCAGGTTTTGTAAAATATGTACTAGCAAGAATCCCCGTAATGTTACGGGGATAATTTGTAAATTGATTTAACCAAAGAAAATGTAAATTTGCAATTTTTTTTGTAAATTATTAACTTCAAGGTGAACATTTTTTTGTAAATTTACAAAAAATTTTGTAAATTTAGAAAACAAAATTGTAAACTTACAGAAAAAGGTTGTTATTTAACAAAGAAAAAATAGAAAATGAAAAAAATAAATTGTAGATTAACAAATTATTTGGTTAAACTATTGTTTTTACCTCTAAAAAATATTGAAAAACACGTATATTTACAATAAAAATTGTAAATTTGCAAAAAAAAATAAATTTACAAAACAAATTGTAAACTTGTACAAACTTGTAAAAAAAAGTTGCAAATTTACAAAATAAAGTTGAAAATCAAAAACCAAAATTGTAAATTTACAAATTGTTTGGTTAAACTACTGTTTTTTGTGGCAAAAAACTTGTATGTTTACAATAAAAAGTGGTAAATTTACAATTTTTATTGTATATATACCATTTTTTCTATTTTTTTGCCGTAAAAACAGTAGTTTAGCCAAATAATTTGTAAATATACAATATTAGTTTTGTATTTTCTACTTCATTTTTGTAAAATTACAACTTTTTTTGTAAGTATACAATTTTGTTTTTTAAATTTTCATATTTGTTTTGTAAATTTACAAAAAAATTGGTTTATTTACATATTTGTTTTGTAAATTTAAAGGGTTTTTCCATTGGTGCATCTTTTTTTTCCTTCTTCGGCAGCTGGATTAGCACTTCAACAACCTGAAATGACTTTTTTCACTTGAACACTTTTAACAAACTTTTTATTTTTTTCGACATTTCGTTTTTCTTAAGTAGAACATATGAGAATTGCCAAGGAGGCTACTCAAGAAATTTCTTATATTTTCAGGAAAAATTAGTCAAAAAATAACATTTTTTTTTTTTTTTGAATTTTTAATTGTTTTCACAAGTATTTTTAAAAAATCGGATTTTTTTTTTTTTGGATATTGTAGATTGGATGTTTAAGTACCTGTTAAAATAAGAAAAACTTAATTTTTCATAATTGACAGCTTTTTATTTACATTCTAGGTGCCAAATTAAAAAAAAAAAAAAAATACCAAAAATATATGGTAAAATTACAAAAAAAAATGGTAAAAATACAAAAAAAAATAGAACAGTTATATAGTAGAAACACGTAAAAATTGTGGTATTTTACATAACGCAAATTACCAAAAACTGGTGTTAAAATTAATTTTTTTGCCTAAGCTTACAATTAGTTGAAACATTTTTGTGTCCGTAACTTAAAAAATTTTCAAAATTTTTTTTCATGAAATTTTTTATTTATAAAAAATTATTTTTAACTAAATTTTTTTAAAGAAAATTTTTGCGTGTATTTTTTGTTTTTTTACAACATTAATTCTAGTAATAAAAGAGGTTTTGTAAAATTACATTCAAGCTGAAACCTTGTCAACGATCTTAAAAAAAATGTTTGTAACAAAACATTTTTTTGGTAGAAAGACTAAATAACATCAAATAAAATGTTGTTGTTCAATTGCAGTTTTCTTGTGTAAAAAAACTAAACACCTTGTAATATTTTTTTAATTTGTAAAATAATTCACTTTTTTGTAAATTTACCTAAAAAATTTGTAAAATAAATTTACCATCATATAATAGTAAAATTACAAAGCAAACTCTAGTTTTAAAACAATTGTTGTAAAAAGACAAAAATATTAGTAAATTAGAATTACAAGACCTTTTACTTGTAATTTTACAAACTTTTTTTTTTGAGTGTAGGTCTGGTTCATGTGTACAAAAGTGTGTCGGACGGTTCCTTCGGTCCATTGGTCTTTTATTATGACCGTATCTAATAAGCCACGTTGAACATTTCTTTCGTTATTTTGCCTGTAGGTAAAAAAGTTGTCGTTAATGACCGCCAGTTTATTTTTGTTGTTGACTTTGTTAAGGATACTTTATAAAAGAGGTTCTTCATAAAAATAAAAGCAGCAAAAAAATTATGTAAACCTAAGAGCAAGTGCAAGTGTGTAATGCAAATTGATATATCAGGGTAAAGGACATAATTCTTAAAGGTTTTTTTTCAAGAAAAAAAATAAATTACCTTTAAGAATTATTCATTTTGTTTATTTAAAAAGCCAATCAATTTAAATTTTCTAGAATTTTACCTTAAAATATTTATTATACTGTGCTCGAATTTGACACTTTTTTTAACAAGCTGGGCACCCTACTGGTAAAATTATGTCGAGGACGCTGAATTCAATGGTACTAGCAGTATTTCGAGGTTAGCGCTCGTATTTGCGATTTAAAATTTGTATGCTCCAGTGAAATAAAATCGATATTTTTAAACTCCCGAGTAAAAAGGAATTTATATAAATGTATATTATTTTATATGTTTTTATAAAACTATATACAACTATATGAGTCAAAGTATAAAATTATATCTCACTTTGAAATTTTCCTATTTTTTTAAATGATGTCATATAAAATCATATCTAATTATATTGTTCATAATATATTAATATAAATGGTAGATGTAATCATACGTTGCATATAAAACTTAATCCGATTTCATACATTATTATACGTGACTTTATATCTAATTATGTATAGGACTTTACTAAACAAAAAATCCAGTATCAATTTATGTATAATTATATATGACTAATATAATACCATTTAAAACTATATATGGTTCCATACTAAAAAAATTTCCAACAAAAATAATAGATATAATTATATGTGTCTTAAACGATAACATATCTGTGTTTGTATGGTACTATATATACGCAAATTTCGTCTAAACTCAATATATATTTATAAATGGTAGCATATGTAATGGAATATATATTTTGATATAATCATGTATAAAAAAAATATTTTTTTGACCAAACAACTAGCCATATATAATTATATATGCCAGTATTTCAAAATTTATTTTTGTGTGTCAACATATATGGTTATACAAAACTTTTTATTGTATCATATAAGATAACATATGATTTTTGGAAACCCGAGTTCGATTCCCGGCCCAGTCGAGAAAAAAAAAGTTTTTTTTTTATTTTTTTTTTAAAAAGAAAACACTTTTTTATTGCGTTTAATTTTTTTAGCACTAAAAAATTTTCATTTTTGGAATTTTTGCAATCATTTTAAAAAAAATATTTTTCTTTTATACAGTTATATATAACTATATTTGATTTATTATAAAATTATCTATAATTTTTAGGAACCCGAGTTCGATTCCAGAAAAAAAATATATTTTTTTTATTTTTTTTTAAATAGAAAACACTTTTTTATTGCATTTATTTTTTTTAGAACTAAAAATTTTTCATTTCTTGAATTTTTGCAATCATTTTTAAAAAATTATATTGCTGTTATATAGTTATATATAACTATATTTAATTTATTATAAAATTATCCATCATTTTTGGGAACCCGAGTTCGATTCCAGAAAAAAATATATTTTTTTAATTTTTTTTTTAAATGGAAAACACTTTTTTATTGCATTTGTTTTTTTAGAACTTAGAAAATTTTACTTTTTGAATTTTTGCAATCATTTTTAAAAATTTATATTGCATTTATTTAGTTAATAATAGCTATATTTGGTTTAAATTATCAAATTATCAATGATTTTTGGAACCCGATCTCAAATCTAATTCTGATTTCCTGATTCCATGAAAAATTTGAAATTTATAAGCCAGTCTTATTTCACTTTGGAAGCCTATGACTTGGAAATAAGGCATACCGCTACATTAAAATTATTGTGTAAGCTTACCATGGAAGCCCCTAATAGCGCTGTACGTCATTTAATTTTTTTTTTTTTTTGCAAATTTTATCAAAAATTTTCTAAGTCTTTTTGAAAATTGTGTACAAGTGAATAACATATTTAATTGGATATAATCATATATTACTATATGTTAGATCAATTTGATATAATTAGATACGATCAATTTATTTAAAACTAAGTCTTTTAAAGTTGTTATTTGCTAACAACGTCCGCTGGTCTAGAGGGTAGAGATTGCGATTACAAAACGGAAGACTTGTGGTTCTAATCCCCATCCGTTCGAAGTTTTTTTTTTTTTTTATTTATTTTCAGTTTGACATTATTATATCTAAAAATAAATCTAAAAACAGAAACATTTTTTGGATAAAAATGTATCCAATAATTTTTTTATAAAATCAATTTATCAGATATTATAAGATAACTTTGGCGCGGCCAAATTTCGGATGAAATTACATTATATAATATCCAATTTAATATAAAATCATGATATTGGATATTTTAAGATAACTTTGGCGCGGCCAATTTCCGGATGAAATTACATCATATTATATCATATTTAATACAAAATCATCATAATAGATAATTTGGGATAACTTTGGCGCGGCCAATTTCCGGATGAAATCACATACAATCAAATATTAAACTGTAACTTCATATATTATATGATGTTATGAGATAACTTTGGCGCGGCCAATTTTCGGATGAAATTTGGCAAAATCAGATCCAATTAATTATATATAATTTTATAAGATAACATGTTTTACCATACATTTTTTTTTTACTCGGGCTTTTTCAATAATTTTTAAATTTAAACTCAAACTCTGTTAAATTTATACAACAAAGCATGATACTTTGAATTTTTTCGCGAAGAATATTGTTTGTTTGCAAAAAATCTTTTTTTTTTTTTTGTGCAAAAACTGATTCAATACAATTATTTATAGTTTGATTATTTTTAGTTTGATTTGAATTTACGACACACAGTGAGACAACGCCGGCATTAAATACAAGGAGTCATTGTAGAGCTCTGAAATTTTGCACATGTTATTTTTGAGACAATTCCAGTTTTTTTTAAAAAAAATTATGAAAATACGCCCACTTTTACGCCCACCTCCCATACAATTGAAATTTGTAAAATGCAGTATTGTCCGTAATACTTTAGGTATAACTTTCAATTTTGGTATACTTGAATGTTATATTGTTACAAACATTATCGGAAAAAATTTTTAACCCACTTTTACCCCCACCCCCCATACAACCTCAACAAAAAAAGTGCCATATTTTCAAAAATATTTTAGGCACAACCTTCAAATTTGATATAATTGTAATTTATATCATTTAAAATGTTTTATGCAAAAATAACAATAAAACGCCCACTATTACGCCCACCTCCCATGGAAATGCAATAAAAAATAACAATTTTTTTTTTCACTCTATCAATAATTTTTTAATATCATCATGGTATTCTAATTTTTTCAATATGTTAGAGAAATGCTAATCTCTTATTAAAAGAGATCATTACAAGAACACTCATTATTACTTAACCCAATAAATAATGCAACAACTAAATTCAATATATAACAATTAAAGTAACCACATTAGAAAGTGATCATAACACAACTTAGATAAGAACAACAGCTTGCACTATCAATTTAAATTAAAAATTATGCAACTATCTAACCCAAAATCAATGACCTTCAAAAAAATTATCAATCAAATGAATAATGTAAATAAAATAATAATAAACAATAAGTGAATATGTGTAAACAATTAAAAACAAGTGAGAGTGTTAAATTCGGCTATGCCGAATCTATGATACCCTCCAACATGTTAAAACATATAAAAAAATCCAGGGTCGTTTTTTTTTTGGGGGGGGGGGGGGCTCGGTGGGGGTGGTGAGGGATACTTTCCCCATCGCGATAAATGTTAACTAATTTATTTATTATGCTTTTTGCAATTTAGTAATACCATTTTCTCATTATTTTAATGGAAACTAAATTTTCCAGCCCCCTGGGTCTAAGTTCAGGAGTCTAAACCCCTTCTGACATAAAAAGATTTTATTTGTTTAACAATAATGGCAAAAAAAAGATGTAAAAATGGCGTTTTTTAAGAGGTTTTTTTAGTTTGTTAAGGGGGAACTTTTTTCCTCCTGGCCCGATTTTGCCCATTTCCGAACTTAACCGGCCTATGAACATTATACATATTCTGACCAATTTTCAGGGGTCTAGCTCTTTTATTTTGGACTGAATCGTGTTTTATATAGACGGACGGACGGACGGACGGACATTTATAGAACGACTTAGAATCGATCATAGATCAATAATATATATACTTTATGGGGTCCCCGACCGATATTTTCATGCGTTACAAACGGAATGACAAAGTGAGTATACCCCCATACTGTGGTTGGAGGGTATAAAAATAACATGCTATTGCATGCTAACATACGTATAGCGACAGAATGTGCTCGTTGCATATTTTTTGTATTTTTATACCCTCCATCCACAGTATGGGGGTATACTCACTTTGTCATTCCGTTTGTAACGCATAAAAATATCGGTCGGGGACCCCATAAAGTATATATATTATTGATCTATGATCGATTCTAAGTCGTTCTATGAATGTCCGTCCGTCCGTCCGTCTGTATAAAACACGATTCAGTCCAAAATAAAAGAGCTAGACCCCTGAAAATTGGTCAGAATATGTATAATGTTCATAGGCCGGTTAAGTTCGGAAATGGGCAAAATCGGGCCAGGGGGAAAAAAGTTCCCCCTTAACAAACTAAAAAAACCTCTTAAAAAACGCCATTTTTATATCTTTTTTTGCCATTATTGTTAAACAAATGAAATCTTTTTATGTCAGAAGGGGTTAAAACTCCTGAACTTAGACCCAGGGGGCTGGAAAATTTAGTTTTTTTCTACCCGCCATCTTTTGTGGGCGTGGATTGAAAAAAACCATTAAAATAATGAGAAGTGGTATTACTAAATTGCAAAAAGTATAATAA
The DNA here is from genome assembly GCA_963921195.1 of Pegoplata infirma. Taxonomy (NCBI): domain Eukaryota; kingdom Metazoa; phylum Arthropoda; class Insecta; order Diptera; family Anthomyiidae; genus Pegoplata; species Pegoplata infirma. The sequence goes on along the minus strand of OY992536.1, from coordinate 172,903,355 downwards.
ATAAATTAGTTAACATTTATCGCGATGAGGAAAGTATCCCTCACCACCCCCACCGAGCCCCCCCCCCCCCAAAAAAACGACCCTGGATTTTTTTTATATATTTTAACATGTTGGAGGGTATCATAGATTCGGCATAGCCGAATTTAACACTCTCACTTGTTTTGTATTTTTTTGTATGTATAAAGTACTTTTGCAAGCTTTTGCTATATGTCCTTTTCTTTAAATGAAAGCTGAGACTTCAATCTTTCATTTGATATAAGTCTGCACCTAGGGCGAGGGGCTGCTCTATATTTCCTAGTCCATTGAAAATGCAAAATGTTCAATTTTTACACCACAATTCTGTTGTTAAGAAATTTTTTTTGTGTTTTTTTTTTAATTTATTTTTATACCCTCCACTTAGTGATAGAGGGTATATATAAGTTTGTCATTCCGTTTGTAACTCATCGAAATATCGATCTGGGACCCCATAAAGTATATATTTTCATGATGCCCGATCGATTTTAAGACATTCTAGCGATGTCCGTCTGTCCGTCTGTCCGTCTGTCCGTCTGTCTGTCTGTCTGTCTGTCTGTCTGTCTGTGGAAAATGCTGTCGCGGACAAAATATTGCACAGAGATGACTGAAACTTAACATATTTATTGGAAGTTCTCCCGAGAAGTTTGGTATTGCATTTGAGCGATATCGGTTCGGCGGTTCAAAAGTTATGAACGCAAATGTAAGCACACCTCAAAAATTTCAGTACATTCAACATAACCTAAAAATACAAAATGCTTTAATTCGGCTTCTGGTTGACATATGTCGACATAATTGAACACCAAATGGTATTTAAACAAGTACGAACATATTTTTTGACAAAAAAGTAAAAAAATCGCGGATTTTTTTTATCAAATTTTTTTTTCGCGGAAATTTTTTTTCAAAATTTTTTATATTTTTTTTCAAAAGTAATTCCCTTTTAAATAAAGTTTTTTGCAATAATCTTTTTGAAATTGTGGAGGGTATCACTACATTCGGCAAGGCCGAATTTAACTTTTTTACTTGTTTTATCTACTCATTCTACAACAACTAAATTAATTAAAAAAATACTTTAAAGTTATATTTATTATGTATTTTTTTATTAATAAGCTTTTGAATGTTACATATTGAACTAACATATTTCAAGCGCTTTGGCATACCTCAACTTTGACTTGCTCTAGACCAAAAAGTAATTAAGTTATGAGGCTGAAATTTCAGGAAATTGTTACTCATATATCTGTTAATATACTGTGAAAATTTCATCCAAATTGGACGACACGCCAAAAAGAATTTTTTGCCGCGGTTACTATAGGGCTGTCTCACTGTGCGACACCCTTCTGGTAAAGCAGGAAACGGTTAAAAACTAATATTATTTTCATAATTTTTGCATAATGCATTAATTCATGAATACAAAAAAGTTCGCAAAAATATTAGTTTTTAACCGTTTCCTTAATGTTTATCGTCATTTGTAAAATTATACAAATGGTCTATTCGTCTTTATTCGCATAAACTGTTCAATTTCTATTATCTAAACTCTACCAATATATGGGGCATTCTATGTCAAATCGGACACTTTGTATTTTTTTTTTAGATTTTACCATTTTTTCATAGTTTTTAGTACACTTTGAAAACTCCTTCGTGGTGAATTTTCAGATTTTTTTTGATGACCCGTTCAAAAGATATTGAATTTTTAAAGATTGGTAGTTTGTTCCTTTACTCAAATTTCTTTTACTAATTACTTCTTTAATAATGGCCCAAATTAAAATTTCTTTTTCTTTTAATTTTTGTGTTTTTATTTACTTAAAAAAAAAAAATCCCAAAAAAATCTTTAATTCGATTTTTAGGTTTTTTAAAATTTAAATTTTCGAAAATATGCGTATTCTATAATTTTTTTAAAATTTTTTTTTTGTGGAAAACTTAATTGATTCTACATATTTTTAGCCCAGTAGGATTGTAATTTTCCAATTTTAAAATCAACTCTACTGCTTCAATGTTGTGTCGCACATTGGATCCTAGACGCGCATTTGAGAACCCATAAAATGTTTAGTTATTTACAATAAATGCTCGTATTTGCTAAGTAGACACCCTAGGAGAAAGAAAACCGTTCATAGAAAGAAAATCCATCGTTTAGTTTAGTCAGGACATAAATTCAAAGTAAGGACTTTTTGCATAAATTTTAAAAAAATAATTTTTTTTGAAGACATTTTTTATTTTATTTTTTAAAACTACTTCTAATAATGCGATTTTCCTGAAATTAAGTGGAGATTGTAGCTACAACTATTACCTTTGTTACCCATTTTATGATTTTTAAAGTTACTCTTTGTAAGTAGGAAATACAGGCCATCAAAAAGTGTAAATTTTTGAAAAATCAGAAAAAAACAGTTTATATTTTGGATTGCAACTTTTGTGGGGAACGAAAGGGAATGGCGATTCTTTTTGTACAATAAACTAGAAGTATTACTTAATACTCCTGGGGTAGAAACTTTTGCAGCCAGTTGCAGCTGCGCCCTGAAATGAGGTTTAAATTGGGGTCTATTTACGAAAAAATAAATATTTTTAAAGTGATTATTTTTAAAATAATTTAATTGTTAATCGTTTTATTACAAACTTTTACTTAAATGACCTATATTGTTAACAGATAACCGAAGTTTTCAATAAATACTGATTTTGATACCCTACCTTACTTTATTAAGGCATAAGGAGTTTCACCTAATGCTTGTAACAAAAAGGCTTTCTTGACCGCGGTTACGGCCAAAATAACTGGAATAGAAGAAGATATTATAAAACGGGTTGTTATAATACTTAAGTGTATCAACGCAAATGAAATTAATTCCGTTAAGTTTAGAAAACACATAATGGAACTGCAAAATTATAAGTTGAAAAGCATGGTTGGTGAACCATGAGTCCCACTATGCATACAATTCTAGCTCATGACATTATTTATACAAGAATTGTGATTGCCCGTTGTATTAAAATAACATTTAAAAAATATTTGCCTTCTTTCATGACAATTATCGGAGCAGGCTCTGTAAAGATTACATAGACATTTTAAAAACTATAAAAAAAACTTTAACAGAGAAAACTCAAAAACCAACAACCTGCAAGACGTTTTAGTATGTTTATGATTGAGTCCAATCCAAATATATCCCTAATAAGACAGACAGAAATGTTGGAAGTACTGATTATAGAGTATTGTGTTTAAAATATTTTTTTTTTTTTTACAAAATAACTTAACAATTATTGCAAATAATGCGCATTTACCGTGTGTTGCTTCTTTGTTTGATATCTTTTCCCATTATTTTGTTTAAATATTTGAAAATGATAATAGATAGAAAACAGTTAATTTTGCTGGTTATTTTAGTGTAGGGTGTAGACTTTACCAAAATACGAAAGAAACACTTTGATTTGAATGGTAAGCTGTTATATTGTCGCTTAAAATCCGTAACTATTTTAAATAATTGACCTCCATTTTCTTTTTTTATATGAATAAATTAACCAACTTTGCCTTAAATTTACAAGTAGGGTACTAATGCGAAAAATGTCCAATCCACATGTGTGAGTTCCTTAAGGTCTCCAGTTTTTATAATGGTAAAGAATGTCGTCAAATTCCTATCCGTTCAAGAGTTATAACAAAAAAACGTCGATGCGCGCCTTTTCCATACAAAGTTCCCAATGTGTGTCGTAGAGGGCCCAATTGTAAGAACGATCCCATTAGTTTTTACGCCTCAGCATTTTTTCAGAACAAACCAATACTATATCTCCAATTTCTAAGACATAAAAAATGGCATTTTTTAAAATTTGCTCCAATCACTCTTACTTCCGTAAGAGTGCCCCTAGAGCAGTCAACGGTATGACCGACTCACAATATTTTTTTAGTCCAAACATTTTCTCTGACATATAATATAATTTTTTTGTTGTTTGTAATACAAAAATTGTAAACAGTTAAAATAACTGAAATATCATTTGTTTTAACAAATTTATTAACGTTTAAACATTTTTTAAAAGGAAAAACGGTTGTTTTAAACTTTTTTTCAGATCAATTAACTTACAAAATATTTTGTGTGTTAAGGTAGTCCCCATACAATTTTTTTTTATTTTTTATACATTTGTTTAATTAAATCAGTTTCTATTGGTCTAATGGTGAATCCTAGAGGGGTCAAAAGTGAAACCGACTTCCGTATATTTTAACTCTCCAACATTTTTTCAAAACATACATACGCCCTATCGCAATTCCCTAAGTGGGCTTCCATTCAAAATTACATTTAATAAAATTTGCTTCAACTGTAATTTGTATGGGAGCCCACTTAGGGAGTGGAAAATAAATGGGGGTCGGTCTCACTTATGACCCCTCTAGAATGACCACCATTGGACCGATAAAAGCTGATCAAATAAAACAAATTTATAAAAAATAAAACAAATTTATGGGGACCGCCTTAAGATGGTAAGTGTTATCAGAGAAAATGTTTGGAATAAAAAAATATTGTGGGTCGGTCATACATTTGACTGCTCTAGGGGCTCCATTAGAGCAGTTAGAGCTGTTGGAGTAAATTTGTAAAAAAAACTTAAAAATTTCATTTTTATAGGAACCCCCTTTAAAATTGGAGATAGAGTATTAGTTTGTTCTGAAAATGTTGAGGAGTAAAATTAGGGGGGTCAGTCTTTCAACTGACCCCACTATGACACAGCATTGGGGCAGTAAAAATGATTTTAAAATTGGAAAATTACGATAAAATTTTTTCAAAAAATCTTAAAAAATAAATCGCGCAAGGGGATCAAAAGTTATGGCGGTTTTAAGATTTAGCGGAATTAAAAATCTTAAAAATATTTTAAGGTTTTTTTTTTTCTACACAATTGTTGCATGCGTTATTAAAACATGCAAGGATATATCATTTCTTCTAAAAAATATGATATAAATTTAACCCTTTAATGAACAAACGATTTAAAAAAAAATATCTAAGTACCTAAAATCGCGATTAATTCGCGGTAAAAGAAAAGTTTCACAATTTTTTATAACATATTTAGGCAATGCGCATTGGTATTACTGAAAAAATCACGGAAAATCGTATCATTGTACCAGTAGTTTAAAAAAAAATCGGTGACGTTTTTTTATAACAAGAAAATTTAATATTGTCCAAAAAATCTGTAATCATCAAGATTTTTTAGCCCGCCTCTGATTTTATGATGACACATCAATGGGCTTTCATTTAAAAAAAAAATTCATCCGATTTCGTATAAAGCCTTGGATGTGCCAGATCAAAACAGGTTTAGATAAAATCATCGCGCTTTCCGCTCAGAATGGCTTAAAGTAAAAAGTCAAAGTCAAGTGATTTGCTTCATTTCTACTCGTTAAGGCACGTCTTTTGGTGTATTAAAATGAACATGATGCATTAATTGCTACTAAAAAAAATAGGAAACAGATTTGCAAATTTCGCACAATTTTCAAAAATGCCATAAAATGTTTGCAATTTATTTTTTATAAACCCGCCAGTGATTTTTTTATGTAGACTCACAAAAAACTCGGTTTACGCAAGAGTCCATCAAATTTCGAATGAAACCGCGAATGTGCCTCGCGAAAAACTGGTATTTTAAGAAAATTACGTTTTTTTCTTTCGAATTTTGATCTGCTGAAACTCCTTAACAATTTGTGGCACATTAACGGGATTAATTCCAAAATGTTAAGAGTTACAACAGCTACCAACTCTAGTTCAACTTTTTTCATTCTATAGAGGTGCCGAAATCCCTCATCAAAAAACCTTGAAAATTCAAAAACTCTTAATTTTTGGTTTCAAAACTTAACCGTTTTATAACTTCTTACCAAGCGATTAAGCATCTATCAAACCAACATTTAAATAATCTCTTATATGTACTGACTTTGTGTTATGCCGGAAAAGATTGAAATATAAGCAGAACTTAAAAAAAAGCGAAAAAAGGTAAAAACTATGGATTATTTCAAGCCATTTTTATCGATTTTTTAACTTTAACCCTCTGTAACTTTTACGGATAAAGTGGGGTAATCCTTAAACATTGCTCAGTGATGGTTCAAGGTCTTGTTTACACAACTGCATTTACAGTTTTTCTAAATTCCAAAAACTGCCGGTTTTTTTAAACATTTATTTCAGTTTCACTGAGTTGAAATTTAAAAAAGATTTGGTAATATATTTGCCTTTGGAATTATATCGTTTATTCCATAACAGAAAGATCAAAATTCTACTTTAAACTTACTTACTTATTCCTGACCTCTTCTACCTTGCAGTGTAGAGGTATGACATAGATTTCGCCAGTAGCGTCTGTCCTGAGCTGCGGTTTTTGCCGTTCTGGGATCGACATTTAGCTTTATAAATATCTCATTCATTGAGTCCGACCAGGTTGTTCTTCTTCTTCCTCTTTGTCGTGCACCTAATGGCTTAGTCTGTAGTACAAGTTTGGGAGTTCTAGAGTCTTCCATTCTCATGACATGACCGTACCATCTTGTTTTGCATTTATCAATTTTGTTGTCGAGAGGCTCTATCTGTAAGTTGCTCCTTATAGTGTAATTTCTAATCCTATCTCTTCTGGTTTTTCCTACTACTCTACGTAAATACTTCATCTCTGTTGCCTGCACACGGCTTTTTCTAGCGGTTGTGTGTGCCCATGATTCACAGTAGAGATGGGCGCGTGAGTGAATTTTGACTCACGCACGCTCACTCTCACGAAAGAAAAATATTACTCACGCACGATCACGCACGAAATTATTTTTTCTGATCACGTTCACGCACGCTCACGTGAGTAACTAAAATTTTTCTCACGCTCACGAAAAAATCACGCTCACGAAGACTCACGAAATTAAAATTAGCAAATTTTTATTTCACTTCTTTCGATTTCTTGAACAAAATGTATTGAGTTTCCTTAAAACAATAATAAAAATCACAATTTTGGATTAATTTCCCTCTAAATTCAATATAATCACGATTTTTTTACTCGTTTTCTGTTTCAAACAGCACAAAAAAATCACGCAAACTCACGAAACAAAAATTACTCACGCACGCTCACGCACGAAACTATTTTTTATAATCACGCGCATTCACGATCACGTGAGTAAAAATAAATTTCACTCACGATCACGCGTGATTCACGCGTGAATCACGAAAAATTCGTGTCACGCGCGCATCTCTAATTCACAGGCATAAGTAAGAGTAGGGGCGTAGGTAGAATTGTACACAGCTATTTTTGTTTTGGTTGACACCTCTCTTTTGCTTATAAAATTCTTGTTTAGTGCGTGATATAGTTTGCTAGTTGCTGCTATTCTAGAGTTGAGGTCTTTGTCCGGTTTACCGTCTTCGCTAATTACTGCTCCCAGGTATTTAAAATGCTCTGTTTGCTTTAGGGCTTCCGTGCCTATGTATATTTGGTGTACCTCCTTTTCCTTGCTTATTATCATTGTTTCAGTCTTTTTGATATTTACTTTTAGGCCTCTCGTTCTCATTTCTGATACGATAACATTTAAGTTATGCTGGAGGTTTTCGGCCGAATCCGCAAGGAGAACAATATCGGCCGAAAACCTCCAGCATAACTTAAATGTTATCGTATCAGAAATGAGAACGAGAGGCCTAAAAGTAAATATCAAAAAGACTGAAACAATGATAATAAGCAAGGAAAAGGAGGTACACTACTACTTTAAAGTACAGATTTATTTACGTTGTGTACAATTTTACGAGTGGTATAAATTTAAAGAAAAACACTTTAAAAAATTTAAAGCTTTTTAAATAAAAAAAAAAAAAAAATAGTACACACAGAAAATTGTTACTTGGAATACGATTATAAAAACCGATTTTTAATCAATCAGAAAAAATATTTATTTTTAATGTAAAGTTTTTATCACTATTCCAAATTATTTACAACAGTAATAGTTATATATAAGTCGAAACCGAATTGAAGTATTAGCAACTAATAAGTTGGTTAATTTACAAAAACGAAAATTTTATAACGTTTCCGAAAAATTTTGTGTAAGTTCAACCATATTTTTCAGTCTACATTTTCTCTTTTTTATTCGCACCCTTGACTAATAATTGTTTGTTGGGATTTTATTTCGATTAAAAAAATTAAACGTCAAAAAAAAATAAACAAAAAATAAGATAATAAAATAAAAATTTAGTTGTGTTCGGACGTCTTTCGCCAAAATTTTGATTATTAAGCCAACTAATGCAAAAACTAATACAAAATGTTGCAAATCTTACGGGTAAGTTAAAACTGTTACCAAAATAAGCAAAATACATATTTAATTAATTTTTTTTTCTGATATTTGCACATGTGTTTTCAATGAAGATGCTAATGATGAAATAACACCCGTAACATGACAATAAATCCGATTTTGAGCCAACTACAAAAAATATATATGAAATATTTCTTCCAAGGAAGTCTTGTCTAAGGAGAGGTAATAAATTTGATGTTAATCGATAAGTAGAATATGATAGTTTTTCTATAAAAAAATTTCGCGGTATCTGCTACTTTTTTCAATCGCAAAAATGGGTCAGAATCTGAAACTTTTTTATAGCAAAAATGTCTCGGAATCTATGACTTTTTCAAATAAAAAAAATTTTTCAGCGTCTAAGACTTTTTCTATAAAAAAATGTCTCAGAATCGTAAACTTTTTTATGGACAAACTTTTCTATAGAAAAAATACCACAGAATCTGAAAATTAATCTATAGAAAAAATTTTTCAGAATCTGAAACTTTTTCTGTAGAAAATGTTGTCATTTTCCATTGAAAAATGTTTCAGAATCTGAGACTTTTTCTATCGAAAAAAATGTCTCAGAATTCAATGCTTTTTCAACGAAAAAATATCTCAGAATCTGAAACTTTTTCTTAAGAAAAATTTGTCACAATTTGATACATATTTTCTACAGAAAATGTGACATTTTTTCTAAAAAAAAAGTCTCAGATTTTAAGACATTTTTTCTTCAGAAAAAGTCTCAGATTTATAAATATTTTTACTGAGAAAGGCATAGTGTAATGTAAAACTTTTTCTGTAGAAAAAGTCTCTGATTCTAATTCACTTTAGCTTTAGGAAAAGTCTCAGATCTTAATTTTTTTTTTCCATGAAGAAATTCTCAGATTCTCAGCATTTTTTTTTTCAAATGAAAATTTCTTAATTTCTGAAATGCATTTTTTTATAGAAAAATAATCTGATTTTTTTTTTAATTTTCTAAATTTATTAAAAATTGATAAAATAAAATTTATTTCAATGGAAACCGTGTAAAAAAAAAAAGATTGATTGTTGCAACTGAATCGGTTTTCTGTGTGTATTGTAAACATATTTAATATTCTGTCATTTTTTAAGGGTTCTAATTCTTTCAAATATTTAAACAAAATAAATTTGTTTAAGCGATTTTACATTAAAAGAAAATTGAACAAATTTGAATAATTATTTTTAATAACATCAAATATGGAAAACTGTAATAAATGAGGAGATGGTAAGTGTATTGATTAATTATTTTATAGAAACCTCAATTTGTGCAAGCAAAAACGATGTGTTAAGGCGACTGCTTCGTCTAGTACATGATAAAAGAACTGTTAAAGAAAGTGCATTTATTGTTACAAATGAATTATTAACCATTTACAAATCATTTGAAATTCCAACAAAAAGAAATGTCAGCATTCAAAGATCTATTTTAAGAATTTATAAAGATTACAATGAGCCTAGAAAAAAATATTTTAATTATCTGGAGACATTTATTGATGCAGCCCACATTGATGCTACCAAAACTTTGCAAAGACAGAATAAGCTAAAAACATTCGAGTTTCTAAACACCGAATATTGATTGCAGTGGTGCGTAAGAAAGTGGGTTTTAATTTTAAGAATTTACCTACGTACTCCAATTCGTATGAGTCAAATGAAGAAAACGAATATATTTCTGATACGGACTCCGACAAAAATGGGTCTGTGTATGTTCCTCCTAAGAAATATGCTAGACGCAAAGTTTTATAACCACTCAATAATATTATAGAGCCTGGGTTAAGTCAAGATTAAGGCAGATTTCAAGTCAGTAATACCGGCGCCGCAATAATGCTTGGTCAAACGGCTTTCTACTTGTGATTTAATGTAAACTCTTTAAGTATTTCACCGCAGCACATTAGGATGCAACGTCAAAAATACAGAGAGTCCATTTATCAAAGTATCAAAACGAAATTTAATTCTGCTTTTCCCAGTTGGCAACGTCCTCGAGCCATCCTCAGTGACGGAGCGATGACATGTCAGAGTCACACCTGACATCCACAAGACATCTCTATGTACTGGGTTGAGGACAGTTTCATACAAATTTTCAAAATGTCCTCACTCAAAGTCAGCAGTGGTCAGGGCTGACCTTCTGGGGACATGTCACCTAAGACTTCTTTGGGGAAATGTCTGACATAGGTCATGCGAAAATACAAAAAAATTTCGTATTTCCTTTAGTTTTTACTTTTATCCATTTTCCTTTATAAATTATCTTTCTCATATTTAGAAAAAACTTTTCGCCTTTTTTAGTCCCAACTGGATTTGAACCTGGAACCTCCAGTTTATTAGTCCCACACCTAACCACTTGTTCCAAACTTTATTTTTAAAATTGTTTGTCTATTTATTACTTTTATTCTACTTGTTACATTTTGATTTTATTTTAATTAAGTCGATAATATTGCCATCTTTTTCTTGGAAATTAAAGAGTTGCCCAGATTTAAAATTCCAATTTAATATACTGCTATTCTGAAGACATTTCCTTTTAGACGTCTTAGAGGAATTGTCCACACTCTTAAAGCAAACATTCAGTGCTGACAATGTTAGGACATGTCATCAAGGATTGCCTATGATTTGTCAGAACCTGAAGACATTTCCTCAAGGAATCACTGTGGAAATTTCCTCAGTGACACATTTTCCAACTGGGTTACTATTCACTGGGACAGGAAAGTATATGAAGACTGTTCTAGCATGAGTCATTTAAAGTGCAATAGACTTGAAATTATATTATCTGCTTGTGACAATACAAAAGTATTAGGAGTTCCAAAAGTATTAAACCAAACAGGTGCCTTCGAAAGTGATGCTATGTGCTTCGATACAATATCCAGCAACACGGGCTCATCAATTGGAGCTAGTGCAATATTAGAACAAAAATTAGAAAGTAATTTGTTGTACTTAGCATGTCGCCATCATATAATGGAGCTACTGATCGGAGAGGCTTTTAAAAATTCTGTAGAACAAACATCATTTGAACCAAAAATAATTTTGTTCGAAAAATTTCGTAATGCATGGCCACAGCTCCAACATCACAACTTTGAGCCTGGAATCCTTTTTCCTGACTTTGAAAAACATTTTCCAAGCAACACTCGAAATAAAATAATAATTTTGTGAGAACCAAGTTCAAAATAAAGTGGATAGCTCAAGACATGACTATATTGAATTCATGAAACTTGATATACTCTTTTTTGGAGAGGACGATTTAAATTACAAAATCATTCAGTCAGGTGCTATCAGTATTACCAGGTGGATAGCAAAAGTTTAATATTCCTTAAAATTTTTTTCTATTTATGTATAAAATAGAATATTACAAAAAATGTACATTAATAAAAATAGAATAGAAAAAATCATAGAACATCATGTTTACCAAAAATTGCCGTGCGCAAATTTTACACCACCAAACCTTTTAATTGTGTACCAAATTTTTTTTGCATCTAATAAGGGCTGCAGTTTAAATACATAAATGACACTTGTTGGCCCATATGAATAGAAAACTCAGCTTCCGGATTTGAGATTACGGCTGCCTTCGTCGTGGCAAGAAACATCAAGCGTAAAAAAAATCGGATGAATGTTGGCAAAAGCAGGCCATCTTTTTAGGATGGTCAAAGTTTTTATGTTCAATAATTTTCTTCGGCATATTTTCGACAGTCAAAATGCTGAAATCAAGAAAAGAAACAATGTGTTACATTGCAAATAAAAAAATATGTATGAATGTATTTATTTTACCTTTAAATAGTTATGTTTCTTCGCGTTTTATTGGTATTTTTTGTTTTTTGTAATTCACATTTAAATTGTTAAATTTTTTTTGAATTTTTAAAAAAAACGTGTTTGAAGTTTTTCTTTATTTTTGAAAATTATTTTGAAGTTTTTTGTTAAAATTTTTTTGTGGTTTTAGTTATTTGAAGTTTTTCTTTTTTGTTTTTCGTTATTTTTTACAGCTTGATTGCAAAATTTAAAGATTACACAGGTTGACAAAATTAGAACTTTTTTTTATTAGAGGATTCCAAAACTGGTATTAACTTTTTTCTGACAGCTTTAGTTTTCGAGTTATAACGCAAGAAAATGTCAAAAAATCTTTCTCATAGCTCCATCCATACCACTCATCTGATTGACTTCCTATTTACATCATGCGTTAATTTGATTTCGGGAATCTTTCTTAGTAAGGTCAAAATGAGTTCCCAACCCCTTTGCAAGTGTCTGAAGTTGCTGAGCAAATGCTAATAAAAGGATATAATTTTTCAACTACATAATAAAAAAAATTATTTCGTTGGTTCATAATTCGAAAACTTAAGCCTGCACACTAAAACTAATTGCATTTTTGAAATCTCCGTGCCTTATTTAGTCTAAATCATGTCTTCAAACTCTGTTAAGGTGGAAAACATGCTCAGATTTAAAAAAGGCCTGAATGCAAATTTTTTTAAATTTTATTTCAGTGATATCTCAAAAAATAAAGCTGACTCAAAATAAGGAAGTACATTTTTTAAAATCAGCGTACCCCAATTACCCAAGATTAGCTAGCAGAACCCGGACAAAAAAAAATTGTTGCCCTGTGTTATTATTTGAAATTCTTTAAATATTATGATCTTGCTCATAGAGAAACATAGAGGCGAAGGCGTCAAAAATTGAGTTGTCAAAGTACAACTTGTTTAAATGTATTTGTTGACAAAGTACGACTTGTAAACATGTATTGTGTGGTGAATTCACATCGACAACGTACGTGTGAGAAATTAGAAAAAGATAGCAATATTGTTTTTTCTTTCACCTTCGCCTCTATGTTTCTCTATGGGTCTTGCTATAATCTAACCACACAAACAAAATAGGTTAAAAAGTAAAACTTAATGAAAATTTAAAATATATTACGAACCCAATTAAAAATGTCGTTACGACATCTTAAAGACTTCCTTATGACAATGTCAGTGTACCAGCTGACTGAAAAATCTCTGACCATACAAAAAACCTCATGACACCTCCTGAGTTTTTCAAGTATTTTATCAAAATTCCTCGCCGACAAGTAAGCAGGTAGTCAATAGTGCTGACTACATTATGACATGTACATAGTACGTCTGAGATCGCTAAAAAATTTAAAATTTATTAAACACTTCTTTTAATTTACACTACTTACTAATTTCATCTGTCCATTTCTTAAATTTAATTTTTTAAAACTTACTATTTTTATCTGCCTCACTTGCTCCGCGAACTCAGAACCTTCAGTTCCCTGGTCTAGCACCTTACCCCTTTAGCCAAACTATGATAGTAAATGTGTTTATTTAAAAACAAATTTAAATTAATTCATTATTTGAATTGTCCTGTTATATACATTTCGTCATCTGATTTGAAAAATGCTACAATATAAATTTTTCTTCCACAAATATAAATTTTTTTTAAATATTAATTGGAATTTGGCTTCATCCTATTTAACAAGATTTTGCTAGAGTTATTTAAGCATATCTTAGTTGTTTTTAATATTATTTATACAAAACACAAAAAATTATTTACAAAATAAATATTGCAGGAGCCCTTTACAATTAAGGTGACGATATATTTTATTTATTTTGTTTTTGACAAATTTGAAAATATTATGATTTCAAAATATATTTTATTAGATACAATTTTAAGTTGTGGTTGACCTAGTTGTCTAGCAGGTTCGACAGCTTACGTGTTGTAGATTTTTGGCCTTGGTTCAATACCCGGTCGCGGATTTTTTTTTATTTTTTTATTGTTTTAAGACCAATTCAATTTTATTTTTTTTTTAATTACAAAGAAAATTAAAAGAATTTTAAAGGATTAAAAAAAAATTAAATCGATCTTACATCGGAAAAAATGTTTAGTGATAGGTCGGCATTAACCCATTACTGCCTAATGGGTATTTAAATACCCAAAAAAGTGTTGATACTTAAAAAAATTTAGCGCGGCTCAAATGGAAGCTATCGGGCTAATTCTTTTTTCATAAAAAAGAGAAGAGATTGGGCTAAATGTGAACATTTAACAAGATTTTTTTTTGTTTTGTTTAACTTTTGTTTTTCACTGACAAAAATCGAAGATTTTTCTTAATCGAAAATACTCAGGAAAAGTTCGCTCAATACGCGATGCGGGGGGGTAAGGACAATTTTGGTTTTCACGAAAATTTATTGGAGTTATTTTGACACACAATAGAAACTTTTTGGACCCCTTTCAGCTCAAACAAAAAATAAAAGTAAAAAATTACACGGGTTAATACCCATGTCATATCTCAGGTCGGAGCTGGGGTAATTTTTTTTTTATTTTTTCTATCAACTTCATGGTATTCCCGGCACACATATCAAAAATTCATCAAAATCGTACGAGCCGATCTATGGGCAGGCAGTAATGGGTTAATGACATGATTTTTCTAAATTGATGAGACAACTTATATAACAAGTCAGTACATTTATAGAATTATGACATGTCATTAAGTTGTCTTTAGTAAAATGTATTCACTTGCTGACTTCTACCTGATGAATCATTACTGACATTGTCTTAAAGACAAAATTTCTAATTGGGTTATTCTGAGATAAATAGCAAGGAGTATCAATACTAAAGAGATCTGAACTCGCTCTTCTTCTGTTAAAGCCGCTCTTAAATTCCCTTTGCTAAGTCCGCCATCGAACTGGACGTTTGATCAAACCAAAAAAAAATCCCTTAAGTTTGATATAAACAAAAAAAAAGTGTTGCAGTTTGGCGATTTTCAGACTAAAGCTAGCGTTTTTTTTGCATCTAGCTGTAAAACAAGTTTTTTTTTGTGGATTATCGGGAAATCCAATGACTTTTTATTTGCTGACAATTTGTTTTAAACACTTTTAAAGGTATTTCCTAAATAATATTAACATAAAAATTATAAATTGATACATTTTTTTTAAATTGATTAAGCGCTTTTTCGATATAAAAAGTTAGCATTATTTGTCAAACCAACAATGTTAATTTAACATTATCGTATTTTCCTCGTCTAACAGTTTTCGTACCTTCTGTTAAAAAGTTTCAAAATATTAAGAGCGGGAGACAAAGAGCTTGTAAATAGTCTTAAGACATGTCTTCAGTAAAATTTGATGGCGTTTTTTTTCTATCCATCTAACCCTTTATCTTCCATTTTTAAGGGTCATTTTGGTCCTTTTTTTCAAATATCCTCACATAACACCAATTAAACGTGGTTTTAAGGTCTAAAATGTTCTACAAAAATTTTCTGCATCAAATTTCATCGAAGATCAAAAGTTCGTGCGAAAAGTGCTAAAGCTTTAAAAAGTAAAATTGTAAATTATCATATAATTTTAAATTGTTTTTCTACAAAGTCGTGTAAAATAAGTCGAAAAAATGTTATAAATCTGCTTCTGACCTAAATTATGAAAACAGATATCTTCACTTAAATTAGATGGTTCTTTTCTTAGAACAAATTTTAAAATGACCCCTAAAAATGGGAGTAAGAGGGTTAAAATACTTTAAGAAAAGAACCGTCATCAAATTTTACTGAAGACTGTTATAAGGGTTCAAGTTGAAAAAAATGCAGAAGAAAAATTGAATTTCTAAAAATTATAGACATTTCTGGTATTTCCCATACCGGTTTCAAACACCCCAGTTAGTGTTATCATCAGTAGGATTTTAAATGTCGGTTTGTCTTGTTAATGAAAACTGTTTTTTATATATGTGAATATTTATAGTTTCTACAGAATAAATTTTGACAGTTTCCAACACTACAATTCTATTTCTAGCAATTTCAACCTCACTTCATTCTTTCAACTTTTTTGTCTCTTACATTATTTCGCAAGGGTTACCAACATGATCTGGAATTGCAGACACAAATGAAGGAATTTGCATTTTCTGTTTCGGAGACATGCCTAATGGCGACATATATTGTCAGTAATTTTATTTGATTTTTTCTGTAAGTACAGATCGAGCACGGGCTCTAATTATATTTGTTATAAGCATAGGCGTAGATAGCCCTGTCTGGGGGGGGGCTTAGCCCCCCCCAGAATAATTTTAGCCCCCCCAGAATTTTAATCATTCATTTTTTTTTTATAATTTAATGATTTCATTAATTTTTGCAACAATAAATAATAATAATATGTAATGAGTCTTTAGGACTCGTTATGATTATTCAATGAGTCTTAAGGACTCGTAATGATTATTATATAAGATCTTATAGTTTTTCCCATTGCAAAATAGTCTGAATTATTGAAAAAAGTTTTTATATGAATCTGATGTTTTTGTCAGTGATAAAAACTTTACCGAATCTTAGGGTTTTACCTTTAGGAAAACATTTTAACTTCTTTGATTTAAAAAAGTTTCTAAATTCTAAGGGGTTTTTTTATAGACAAAAGTTATTGAAAGAAAGAATCTGAGAATTTTGACTAATAATCATCAACTTTTGCAACCATCAGAACTTTTTCTTAAAAAAAATCC
The DNA here is from genome assembly GCA_963921195.1 of Pegoplata infirma. NCBI lineage: Eukaryota > Metazoa > Arthropoda > Insecta > Diptera > Anthomyiidae > Pegoplata > Pegoplata infirma. The sequence continues at coordinate 172,886,689 of OY992536.1, read as the reverse complement.
TAGTAATCTAATGATTTTACTATAGGAAAAACGTGAAAAATCTTTCATTCTCAAAACATATCTAACTAGGAGTTCTAAATTTCCGAAAAATCTACAGAATCAAAATTTAAAAACCAAAAAAATTTGAATTTTTAACCGCTTTCGGGGGGCATTCGTTTCTAGGACACCTAGACGCATGTTAAAGGGAACGCTTCAGGAATAGGTCTAGGTTTTTCTATTAAAAAAAAATACAAAAAAATTAAAAATAATCTAGGGGGGCTTTAGCCCCCCCCAGAAATGTTGGCTTCCTACGCCAATGGTTATAAGGGACTGTTTTAACATTATTTACCTCAGATTGAGATTTATTTTTTTTTGAGTTATTTAAAACGCCTTTGAAAAAAAAAATAAAAACTTCAGTGGGCCAGAAAAATAGAACTCGAGCTAAGTTTTCAAAACACTTCAGGGGTTTAGCTCTACTGTTGGTATACTTTCAGTTTTTTTTGGTCCCACCCAAGATCGTGTTGCACAGTGTTATCACATACTGTTAAATTGATTTTCACCAAAGACGTGTGAATTAGGGATGCCAAACGGGACTGACATTTACAAATCCCGGGATTCGGGATTTTAAAATCCTACTCCCGGGATCCCGGGATTTTTCGAGATTTCGGGATTTTGGGATTTTTCGGGATCCCGGGATTTCGGGATTTATTAAAATTAAACTTTTTTACGTTATATTTTTAATACATTTTTTTATAATTAAATATTTAATTAATTCATAACTATTGAATAATTATCGTGAAGTTTTACATATTTAGCACAGAAAAACCGAAAATTTAGGAACAACTATGACCGATTTGAATAGATTCGAGCAATATCCGTCTGTGAAAGACGTGATGCAGTCGAATTCAAAAGATTAGAAATTATATTTTTTTCTGTCGGCCTCTTTTGTAGACGTGAAAATAAAATATTTGTTTTAATAATGATAAAATTGTATTTATAAATTTGTTACAACTTATTGCGAGGGAATGTCCACCGCCGATACATTTGTATTAATTGTCTTATTGGTAGGCGAATCACATTTTAACAGTTTCCTTCCCTTTACGATAAATGTTGTTACGGTCACCGGAAAAGGCATTAGGGCGGCTAGTGCCGGCTAACACACCACGAACACAAATACACTCACAGGTCGGTCCATCCCGCCATAACCCTAACCCATCCGTCCGAACAATTAAAATTCACAACAAAAACTAAATTAAACGAAACACGTCAACGGGAGGAGGAGAGAGATGTTGGCTCCTCACTGGCCCTGCCCTACCTTTGGTCGTCCGTCTGTCCAGTACAATTAACACGACCCCATGAACACTCGCGATACTTACACAATAACCTTTATACGAAAATCAACACTTAAATTTTTTAAATCGTTATAAATTAATGGTTTTTATTAAAAATAAATCTTTAAACTAATAAAAGTAAATAATAAATACACTAAATAAATAATATATTTTGTGAGGATGTTTATTCTGGCTCGAGGTCATTATTTTATTTACTACTTAAAACCATGATATTCTCATAGCATAATTTTCAAGAAAATTATTTTTTTTTTTTTTTTGTTTTAACAACAAAAAACATATTGTTGTATTCCAATGGACTATCGTATGTAAAATGTTTTAAATATTTTTGTTGGTTATTGACAATCGTTACTTACTAACATAGTACAATTTCTTCGTCTTTCTAATTCACATTGCGGATAGAGTCGAATATGTATTAATGTTTTAGTTTGTGCACAAACGATTTGTCATTAGACTCGTTTGCTACTTTGTAGTATATCGTTTCTATTTTTGCTAAATAATCTTGACAATGGAATCTTGACAAATTCCGAAACACGTGTCGATTAAGTCTTGCAAAAATGACCAACATAAATAAATTTAAAACAAAAAAAAAAAAATAATAATTTTCTTGAAAATTATGCTATGAGAATATCATGGTTTTAATTAGTAAAGAAAATAATGACCTCGAGCCAGAATAAACATCCTCACAAAATATAATATTTTAAAGGTCGAATAAAACAATTTTTATTTATTAATAAAAATTAATCAGAATTTGAACATAATGGTTGGCACGCCATAGTGATGAATAGCCCTAATAATGGTATAATTTCATTCACAACAACAAAAAACTTATTGTTGTAGTCCAATGGACTATCGTATGTAAAATGTTTTAAATATTTTTGTTGGTTATTGACAATCGTTACTTACTAACATAGTACAATTTCTTCGTCTTTCTAATTCACATTGTGGATAGAGTCGAATATGTATTAATGTTTTAGTTTGTGCACAAACGATTTGTCATTAGACTCGTTTGCTACTTTGTAGTATATCGTTTCTATTTTTGCTAAATAATCTTGACAATGGAATCTTGACAAATTCCGAAACACGTGTCGATTAAGTCTTGCAAAAATTACCAACATAAATAAATTTAAAACAAAAAATAATTTTCTTGAAAATTATGCTATGAGAATATCATGGTTTTAATTAGTAAAGAAAATAATGACCTCGTGCCAGAATAAACATCCTCACAAAATATAATATTTTAAAGGTCGAATAAAACAATTTTTATTTATTAATAAAAATTAATCAGAATCTAAATAAATAATAATAATTGTCTAAATAAATAATATTCTAGTGGGGGAATTATAGGGATTAATTAAATACCCAAAGTGGGGAACTCCAAAACTTGCCGGTCTGGCAGCACCCCATGTGTACGTTCAGTTAAACTGAAACGTATACACAGCAAAAGAAAATTGAAATTAAATTAAACCTGACTTTAAACAAATATGTACAAATAAACAAGTGAATTAATAAAAATAAATAAATGTAGGAGTGAAATAACTTAAATTAAAATATACGTGTTAATAAATAAAAAACATAAGTTATAAATGAAGTAAATAAAGTTAAATAAAACAAAAGAATGTGTAAAAAAAAAATGTACGAATGAAATTCAAAGAGTATAAAAAAAATATGTTCAAAACAAAATAATAAAAATTAAGGATTAAAAAAAAACGAAATTACAGAAAAAAAATAATTAATTAAAGTGCCAAATAAAAAAAATTTATATCTGACGTAAATTTCTTTTACGCAGTTTTTCGGTTTAATTAAATAATAAATAAATATTGCCCTTGTAGAACCCACAAAAAAAATAATGTCAAAAATTTTACTTAAGACGCCTCAGAAACACCCTACACTTGAAGGAGCTCCCTAAAGTTAGCAGTTATTCCTAAGGTAAGTATTATTATCGACAAAAATGTGAATCCTACTGCTTTCGAAATCAATATTTCCCTTTTAGTTTCAGATCTTCCGCGATTTATCGGCATTTTAAGGGCACTAAAAAAAAATGTGACAAACTTAACGCTAAATCAAACATGCACAACAAAACTACATCTAACAAAAACTTAACGCTACATATTCTTCTCCTTAATTTCCTTTCTTTTTATAATTTCTTTTCAGCATTTAATTTTAAATTTTTCTTTCTTTTCAGTTTTCAATTTTATTTTTAATAATTTTCTTTCTTTCCAGATTTTATTTTCTCTTTCTACGCAGGACTTTGTTTTCACATTTTCTTTCTAGGTGTTAACTTTTCACACAATTCACGCATAAACAAAATAAATTTTCTTCTTTACCTTAGGTGGGATTTGTGGACTTAGCTTCTTTTTTAAGGTTCCAATATTAATATAATTTAGTTATGACCTCCATTTTGAAAATCCTGGCCCCTGGAACCAGATGGAGGCCAACACCAATCTTTATCACAAATAAAACAAATTACTTTATTAGAAACTTTTTCTATTAATAATAAGATTTAAGCCACTTACGTTCCTAGACGAAACACTGATCTTCAGGGGATTTTACTTTTCTCCAAAACTTTATATATTTAGTAAAAAAAAAATATATTTACATAATAAAATAAAAATTTAATTTAACACCGAAGAAACCGTATTTTAATGTTGCCTGCTTCGTTAGTTTGTTCGATCTATATTAAAAATGGCTAATGGCTTGGGTATGCTATACACATTTCTTGCCATAATTCCATATATTGGACCTTTTCCTATTCCCATGGTTGTCCCTTTCTAGGATGTCACCACCAAATAAACATTAAAAACCATGGACAAAAACCTTTAGTTATGGACGAAACTTGTGAACATAAACAAAAAGAACACAAATTTCATTCATAAACAAACAAAGTTTCTCTCAGTACACTAACAAATTTACCAGTGTACTACACTGAACACACACATACATACACTATACTACCAGATGTTTGGTATCCAGTGGCGGGGCAAATCAAAAATTGAATAGGGGGTCAAAAGCACCCGCAACAATGTTTACAAATGCATTTATTACGCTTAAGTAACATAATTTTATCATTATTTACATAATTTTTTATATCTACGCCCACAAAAAGGGGCGGGACGAGAAAAATTAAATGGCTAGGTACAACTTAAAAATGTGACATTTGTTTAACAAAAGTACAAATTGGTAAAAGATTTTGGGTTTTCAGAGACTGTTTTGGTTATTTAATGGGAAATTTTCTCCTCCTCTCTCTTTTACTCATTTACGAACTAAAACTGTTAAAAAAAAATTTTACAAATGGATTACTAAATGCCTTATAAATTAAACTCTCGGCAAAATCTAACTTCTTCTTAAAAATGCTGTCATATGAATACATCGGCAGCTAACTCTATATTAGGGTTTAAAAAAAATGTTCTTTGTTTGAATTTCAAAATCGTTTTGACCTGTAGGGTTCCTTTTAGACACAAAAACCGAAAAGTTTCAAACAAAGTAAAAAATGTTTCAATTTGTTCGGATTTTTCGATTTTCAAGTCAAAAAAGAAACCCTGACTCCTACGATTTTTAAATTTGAAAAAAAGGAAAATTTTATTCACCCTTCTATATATAAATTAAATTATACTACAAAAGAATAAGAGAAATTAAGCCCAACTTGCCTTATTTGAAAGATATTTCAAACACCTTTCAAATGATATCCATTTTGTCACCACCGGACAATGAGCACTACTGGGAAAATAATATATTTTGGCTACAAAATTTGACAAAAACTCCCGAAATCCCGGGATTCTTCGGGATTTGTAAATCCCGGAAAATCCCGAAAAATCCCGGGTTTGAAAAAAATAAATCCCGGGATTCGGGATTTAACAATCCCGAAAAATCCCGGGATTTCGGGATTCGGGATTTCCCGTTTGGCATCCCTAGTGTGAATTAAGTCGAAAAAATTGTACAAATCTGCTTCTGAACTAAATAATGTTAAAGGATGTCTTCAGTAAAATTTGATGGTGGTTTCTTTTACAGACCAAAAAAAAATTAATTTACAAAAACACTTTCTCAGTTTTTTCCGAATATAAAGAAATATTTTAAGCAAAAAAAGTTAAAAATTATTTTTTTTCACTTTGTTCTGGACGATTTTAAAGTCAAAAAACGAATCCAAAGCCAATGGGCTGGAGAGTTAAATTTTAGCCTATTAAATAATTTGATTTATTTTTTTTTGGCCAAACTTTATCCTCCAACGGCACTACCAAAATTGTCAGATTTGGTTAAAAATTTATATGTTGAAAAAAAAATAGAAAAAAATTTTTGTATGGAAAAAAAATTTTAGGGCAAAATTAGAGCACCCCAGCGCCAAGGGCTGGCTGCCTTTTTTAACCAAACCAAAACTAACCATAATTTGCCCGTCTATCTACAAAATTCGAAAAAGTCATTATTCTTGCCACCCTAATATGTGTGTGTGTGTACAATAGAGTAGGCCAAAAAGAAACAAAAAGTTTTAAATCGCTACCCTGCAAACATTCGGCAGAAATATCGCCTAAGAGAAATTGCGGCAATATCTTCTTTTTATCGAAATAAAAATAATCAAAGTAGTAATTTCTTAAAATCTTCCTTTTATCATTTGGAGGATATTTAAGCAATATTTAAAAATAATGTTTATTTTTTTGTCATTTCTAAAGTAGATAAAAACACCAAATTATCAAAAATTTGTCTTCCAGGTGATTTTTCACCTGCGCGATTCATATACAATATCTTTTGTTTATCATACGGATGAAAAAATTACGAAATCAAAGTATTTTATTTGTTGTCAAAAAAATATTTCCATATTATAATTTTGAGTCTTTGTTTGACCATCATCGCAAACAGAAGTGCATGTGACAAATTTAAAATTATTAAAATTAACAACAAAAAAACATTATTAATTTCTAAAAACAATTCAAAAACAACGGAATTATAAAATTCTGTTTAGAATTGTTAATCCCCCAAAAACAATATAAGTGCATTTTATGCACAAACAAAAAAAAAACTAAAAAAAAAGAAAAGACTTTAACGTACATTTTACAACAATAGTATTGTTGTGAAACACCAGTATGGATACTGGTGAAGTAAACTTGAGTGAAGAAAGTAGTGCTGATGACAATGATATAATTTGGCAAAGTGTACCAACAAAACGTAAACTAAGTGAATCCCCAAAACTATACCAACAAAAACGCATTAACTTTTCAAACGAACCTAGTACATCATCTAACAACAAATTTGCAGCCCTTGATGTCGAAGACAAAGAATGTGAAGATGAAGAAACAACACAAAAGCCGCCACCAATTTACATACCAAATGTAGAAAATATATGTGCTATGGTTAAAAAAATAAGTTCTGTAATATCTAATGATGAATTTAATTATAAGTCTTTAAGGCAAGGTGAGGTCCGTTTAATGATAAAAAGTGTAGATTCTTATAGAACAGTAATTAAAAGTTTAGAAAGTTGGAATATAAGCTTCCATACGTATCAGTTAAAAAAAGAAAAAGCATTTAGAGTTGTTATAAAAGGCCTTCACCATTCAACACCAGTAGTGGACATTAAAGCTGAATTAATACTATTAGGGCATAAAGTAAGATCAGTGACCAATGCTAAAAGTCGTTTTACAAAAGAGCCCCTTTCAATGTTCTTTGTGGATTTAGATCCAAATACTAACAATAAAAGCGTTTACGACATAATATCAATAAATAACGGTCTAGTTAAAATTGAACCACCAAAAAGAAACAATGATTTAGTACAATGTCATCGCTGTCAGTTATTTGGACACACAAAATCATACTGCAAAAGACCCTTCAGATGTGTTAAGTGTGGAATGGATCACTCCACTTCTGAATGTAAAAAACCAATTGATACTCCACCTCGTTGTATGCATTGCTTAAGCAATCACACTGCTAGTTATAAAGGTTGCAAAGTATACCAAGATCTCGTTTCAAAAAGACCTAATAGGCAAAGAGTTATTTCAAATAGTCAAAGAAATACAAGTTTCGCTATGAATTCTGAGGAATATCCCCAATTAAGTGGCACACAAAACAATAATCATAGTCAAAACCGATATAATGTATCTTATTCTGAAACATTAAAATCACCCGATTCCAATTATAACTCCCGTTTAGCAAGACTGGAAAATTTAATGGAAAATCTAATGAACATGATGACAATGTTAATGACTAAGCTATGCAAGTAAATTTAAGAATAGCAATATGGAATGCCAATGGTCTTTCTAACCACAAAAACGAAGTAGAAATCTTTCTTAAAAATAATCATATTGATATCTTTTTAATCTCCGAATCTCACTTTACAAGTAAAACCTTTTTTAAAATACAGGACTACGATACTGTTGCCGCTAATCACCCAGATGATAAAGCACACGCTGGGGCATGTATATTAATAAAATCAAAAATAAAATATGATGTTCTAGCTCCCATTGAGAAAAATTTTTTACAAGCTGCTGGAATTAAAGTTACGTGCGAAAATAGTAATGTTAACATTTTTTCAATATATTTTCCACCAAGACACAATGTAAAATGTGGTCAATATGAAGATTTTTTTAAGGAACTTGGAACAAAATTCATTGTTGGAGGAGATTTTAACGCTAAGCATCCCTGGTGGGGATCACGTTTAGCAAACCCTAAAGGAAAAGAGCTTTTCAAATGTATGAATCAAAACCACTATTTACCTTTATCAACTGGTAAACCCACATACTGGCCAAGTGATCCTACCAAAATACCTGATCTACTGGATTTTGTTGTTTTTAATGGAATACCAAGAACTTATTTAGATATTTTAGAGTCAGACGATTTAAGTTCGGATCATAGCGCCTTAATTATAACATATATCACAGTTTTACAAACTATTGCAAAACAGTACAATATTATTAATAATAAAACTGACACTAAATATTTTGGGTATTGGATAGAAAAGAATCTTAATTTAAAAATTTCAATTAAAACTAGTGCCCCCCATTTCCCGGTTCTCGGTATTCCCGGGAATACCGGTATTCCCGGTTCTGGTACCGGTTTCCCGGTTCAAGATATATTCCCGGGAATACCGGTATTCCCGGTTCTGATGTTGGTACCGGTTCTCAAAAAATAAAAAAATACTATACCATAAAATATTTAAATTACACCATTTAATCAGTATTTCAGAAATATTCAGTTGTGTTTGTAACATTATTAAAAAATCATGTAACTATATTTTTCTTAAGTTCATAAAAAAATTAGGAAATGGTGTTTTCAACATGTTTTGTATTTTTTTGGTAAAAGCAAAGAAAAAATTTTAGTTCTACACAATTTTACAAAATATACATACCGGTAGTCCCGGGAATACCGTCAGAACCGGAACCGGGAATACCGGTATTCCCGGGAATACCGGGAATAACTCAAGAACCGGGAAACCGGTACCATTTCCCGGGAATACCGAGAACCGGGAATACCGGTATTCCCGGTACTACGGTACTGACCGTAGGCACTAATTAAAACCGAATACGAATTGGAAGATGCCGTTGAAAATTTTTCGAATCTTATACATGAGGCAGCTTTTGTATCTACGCCACAGCAAGTTGAAACAGTAGGTAGTAACGTGAAAATCTCGGGTGAAATAAGAGAGCTTATTAAAAACAAACGTATTTTAAGAAGAATATACCAAAGCAGCAGAAGCCAACTCGATAAGACTAACTGGAATAGAGTATCAAATTATCTAAAGAAACGTTTAAAAGAATACAAAAATGAATCTGTAAAAGATTTTTTAAGAAGCTTAGATGTGACTAGAAATAATGATCACAGCCTTTGGAATGCTACTAAGTACCTTAAAAGGCCGGTCAAAAGAAACATACCAATTAAAAATGCTTCTGGGGAATGGTGCAGGACTAATCTTAGCAAAGCTAATGAATTTAAAGACCACTTGGAGAAAACATTTATACCATTTAACCTAAGTAATACGTTAGAATTAGAAAACATACTAAGTTTTCTTGATGTTCCTTGTCAAATGGATCGTCCAATTAGACATACATCACCTTCAGAAGTTTTAAGCATTGTAAACAAACTTAATAACATGAAATCTCCAGGATATGACTGCATTGATTCAAAAATTGTAAAAATTTTGCCAAAAAAAGGAATTATCTTCCTATCAACAATTTTTAATTCGATTGTCAGACTAAATCATTTTCCGACGCAATGGAAATATGCAAAAATCATAATGATTCCAAAGCCAAATAAACCAGAAAACCAAGTTACGTCATATAGACCAATTAGCTTATTAAAAGTTTTTTCTAAAATTTTTGAAAGGCTCTTATTAAAAAGATTACTTCCCATACTAGAAAATAAAAACATAATTCCTGACCATCAATTCGGTTTTAGGCACAAACATGGTACTCCTGAACAATGCCACCGAATTGTTGAAGAGATCACTACAACCCTGGAAAGTAAATTATATTGCTCAGCTGTATTTTTGGATGTCCAACAGGCTTTTGATAGAGTGTGGCATAGTGGCCTACTTTATAAGCTAAAACAACTTCTTCCTGCACCATTTTACTTTTTATTAAAATCATATCTACATGAGAGATCTTTCTATGTAAACGTTAATGATGAAGATTCTGCTATTGGAGCTATAAAGGCTGGTGTCCCTCAGGGAAGTGTTCTCGGGCCAGTACTCTACACAACTTTTACTTCTGATATGCCAACTGTGGATGGTTTGATCACCGCAACGTATGCAGATGACACTGCTATTCTTTCTTCTAGAAAGTCTCCAGATGATGCGTCAGCAATGGTACAAAGACAGCTTGAGATGATGGAATATTGGTTACAAAAATGGAACATAAAAGTTAATACAGAGAAGTCGGTTCATGTAACTTTTACTTTGAGGAAAGGAGAATGTCCAACACTATATTTAAATGGATCTGCAATTCCGAAATCAAATAATGTCAAATATTTGGGGCTCCATTTAGATAGAAGGCTTACATGGAAAAATCATGTAAAAGCGAAACGTGAACATTTAAACATTAAAACAAAGAAAATGTATTGGCTTTTAGGACCAAAATCAGAGTTGAGTTTAGAGAATAAGGTCATATTATATAAAACAATTCTTAAGCCTGTTTGGACTTATGGTGTTCAACTTTGGGGAACTACCAGTAATTCAAACATAGAAATTTTACAGAGATATCAGTCGAAAACTTTAAGATTATTAGCAAACGCTCCCTGGTACTTAAACAATAACTGTATACACAATGATCTTGGAATACCCACAGTAAGAGAAGAAATAAATTGTTACAGTGAAAGATATTTAAACAGACTTAGCAATCATTCAAATATATTAGCAATTAACCTTTTAGATGATAGTAATGAGATACGAAGACTGAAAAGATATCATATACTTGACCTGCCTTTTAGAAAATAGTTATATAAATATGTGTACACTATTTTAATACTAATACAAAATTGTATTACATTTTTAATTGAGCTCGCTGGAACTCGATTTAATAAGTTATTTTTTATAAATTATTATAAGTTTTGCTAAATGTTTCTTGTAAAATAGATCGCAAATAAAATGAATTAAAAAAAAAAAAAAAAAAAAAATATTATAATTTCGTTTTTCTTCGTTATTTTGCAATAAATATGGAATAAATCAAACAAAAATTCTTAAAAAATGGTTTAAAGAGGTAAGTAAAGAATTTGCAATCAAAAAAATATTATGTCTCAAATCTAATTATCTGCATTTCTTTATTGCCTTAGATCGAGCTTATTTTCATCAAATTTCTGAACAAGACAAAACAATTATTTCAAGATCATGCAAAAAATCATCATCAAGACATATTTTGTAATTTATCATCTTTTTGATTATAATATCAAATAATAAAGACCCTAATTTTATCTTCTCTGAGACAAAAACGGTGACATTTTATTTTTATCTTCCAGGAACAGTACCGGGGATATCGTTTAGGGTTTTATATGGCAATATTTTCTAGTTTGAGTGATATCTTAAATTTATTTTCCAAATGATTATCTGGCAATATCGCCCATTTATCTTCCGGAAGAATTGCTGTCGAATCTCTTGGACGTATTGCTTTCGGGACACGATTTGTACCAAAGGGTGTTTCTTCCGCAATACGAAGAAGATATCCCCCGCAATACAATTTATCTTCGAGGCGATACGCTTGGGTATCTTCTTCGTATCGAAATGCTTGCAGGGTAGCTTCACAAGGCTGCAATTACACCTACGTAAACAAAAAAATAAGTTTTGTTCCTATTAAAAAAGTTTTTAACTTAAGGTCGCTCAAAGACGCTAAAGTTTATCATTTAATTAAAAAATTATAAATATTTAATATTGGAATAACGTAAACACCCCTCTTCAAGCCAGTTTAGGTTGTATTAAAATGGTGACTAAGTCGGGTAAAGTCATTTCACTTCTCTTTATTTTGAACTTCAAAAATCGCTAACACGAAAAAATTACACTGTTCAACAACAAAAACCACCCAGTTAAATATACAACTAATTTTTATAGATTTTTCTCTCCTGAATTCAAATATGACATCCATTTTTTTCTATCACGTACCGTTTTTGAGATATTCGCTGTTAAAAGGTCAAAAAACCAATAATTTCGCCCTTTTGGGGGTTCACTGTTATGTTGCTTCCAACAAATAGGACTTGATTTCATATAAATTGGACCTCCTGATTACAAAACTGTAATCAGGTGGTCCATTTTAAATGAAATAAAGTCCTCTTTTTGGAAAAATCTATAACAGTAGACTACCAAAAGTGCGAAATTATTGTTTTTTAAACTTTTTAACAGCGAATATCTCAAAAACGGTATGTGGGGGAAAAAATTGGATAGCAGATTTCGATTCAGGAGAGCAAAATCTATTAGAATCAGTTGGATATTTCACTGGGAGGTTTTTGTTGTCGAATAGTGCAATTATTTAGCAATAACTCGAAAACAGGATCAGGCAGGATTTTTGTGTAAACGATTTTTAAAGTTCAAAATAAAGAGGAGTGAAATTACATCACCAGATATTTAAAAAAATATTCAAATTCTGATTATTGTTTATTAAAAAAATAAAAATTGTTTAATTCGACCCTTAAAATATCCCAGTCTGCACAGTTTCGAGGCGACAATTTTTTCGAAGTTTTTTCGAGGCTTTTCCGCAATAACGATTCGAAGTCGATTTTATATACAGTCGATATTTTAACGTTTCTCGAACTCATATTTTTATTGAAAAACTAATCTATTTCGAAATGATTTCCGATCTACATTTTAGGAATTCTCGTATTTGTTGTTCCATAAAAAAATATTTATTTTCAATATAACATCGAGTTTTAGTTTTATTAAATTTTACAAAAATTCCACAAATTTTACTTTTATTATTAAAAAAAATAATATCTAACACTAGAACAATAAAAAAAAAAAAAAATCCGCGACCGGGGTTTGAACCAAGGCCAAAAATCTACAAATCATAAGCTGCCGAAACTGCTAACCAACTAGGCCATACACAACTTAAAATTTGTTTGTACTAATATATATTTTGAAATAAAAATATTTTCAAATTGGGAGAAGTATGTCAAAACAAAATAAAATGAATATAAAAATAGGGTAATTCAAATAATAATACAAATTATAATTTAAGGGCAATTCAAATAATAATAAAAAATTCAAATTTTAGTAAAAGTAATTTAAAAAAACTAGTAGTACTTTTATTATCAAACTTTGGCTGAAGGAGTAAGGCGTTCAACCAGTAAACAGGGAGTTCTGGGTTCAAATCTCAAGTGAGGTAGATAAAAATAGTAATTAGTAAAAATTAAATTTAAAGAATAAATAAATTAAATTAGTAAAAATTAGTTAATTGTAAGTAAGTAGTAGTAAGTAAAAAAATATTTTTTTTTAATTCTTACCGTTTTTAAAACAATTAACTAAATTATTAAAAAACAAATGTATCGAAATTCATGAAATTTTTCGATTAAAAATCGAATCGAATCCTGTACTAATACTCGATTCTATATCACCTTGCATGCCACATAGGAAAACACGCTTTATATCGACATTATATCGAACTCGATATCGATGAAATTCTTAGAGAAAACGATTCTTTTTCGAATCGATATCGACTCATTTTGCATACTGGGATTATACTTTGAGTAGGTTTATTCTAGCTAGAAGTCATTATTTCTTTAACTAATTAAAACTATGATATTTTCATAGAATAATTTTCAAAAAATAATAAATAAATTTATTTATGTTGGTAATTTTTTGCAAGATTTAATCGAAACGTGTTTCGGGATTTGTCAGATCTCATTGTCAAGATTATTTAGCAAAAATAAAAATTCTTTACTTTAAGTAGCATATTCGACTCTACTACCAATGCTAAATAATCTTGAAATGGGATCTGACAAATCCCGAAACACGTGTCGATTAAGTCTTGCAAAAAATTAATAACATAAATAAATTTAAAACATAAAAATAATTTTCTTGAAAATTATGCTATAAGAATATCATAGTTTAATTAGTAAAGGAAATAATGGCCTCGAGCTAGAATAAACCTACTCAAAATATATATATATTTTTTTTTTTACAGATTTGTTTTAATAAATATAATTTATTTAACTTAATATTAGCGAAAAAAACTACAATTTGGCGATCATTTGCAAGGATATCAGTTATGCTTTGTAGATTAAATTAATTTCCTTTGCACGATTAAAACGCTTGGTCAGTAGATTAAAAACATCCAATAACTTGGATTTTTCTATTTAGTCATTTTAGGATAATTTAAAAAATATCATTAAAATCTTGGATTTTTTCAAGATTTACAAAATAGCGAAATACTGCAAAAGTGCTCAATATTTTTTATATTTTAGCACAGATTCGTAATCTGCATCAAATTTGGGCTTAGATTTCAAAAAATTTTTAATATTTATAATATGTACATTATAGGGAGGATGCCACTTTAAAGTTAACCCAGTTTTTTTGTGTGAAAACTGCACACACATGTAATTATTAAAGTCGTCTAAACCAGGACGAACTCCCCTGAAACTTTGCACAGGGAGTTGTTAGGCACCAAGAATACGGGGCAGCCTTGTGGAGATCAAGATTTCAATAAAAATGTCATTTTGGACCACTCTAGCGTACAATCAATATCCTTATCATAACCACATTATATTGGCTTTACAATAAACCGAACCAATCATTTATTGAATAATCATCGCATCTCATACATAAAATCGTTTGTATACAAACAATTCGTATTTGATAGAGAGCTGCCGTAGTAATAGAGAAAGTAAATACATGAATATTTTGGCAAACATATGTCACCAACAGCATTTTACTTTGTGTCAGCAATATTACGATATTATTATTATTTGCCATAAACTTGACCTCAATTATTGGTGGTCATGAAATCAGATTATGACATTATTATGTATTTTTTTTTGTTTTTTTGCTTGCTCCCATTTTCAAATAAGTGTTAAAGCGTGACATTAAGTATTAAATTGACTAAGAGTCAAAAGAATTTCAAAGCATTGGTGCAGAATTTCTAGAAGACCAACAACATTCTAAAAGTTGTACATGTTTTATTTTAACCAGAAAGGGAGATTTAATATTTTTTTTTTATGTGAAATATTCATGAAAATCATAAACGTTGACAGATGTTCATATTCTTCTATCAACATTTGGGGCAATAAAAACAGAATTTGTAAACATAAAATAAATATTCTTAAATTTTCAACAACATTTTTTATTTTAGTTTTTTTTTTGTAACCAAAATTTAAAATTTATTTTTATTCAGTTTATATTTTGGAATTCGGTGTTGTACATAACAAAAAAATAACGAATAATTTGTTATAGAGCAAATGCAATTTTCCACACGAATGACAATCATTTGGTTTTGGTAAAGGGAAAATTTTCAATTTTCCAGCGCATTTCATTGCACAAAATTACTTTCTCGCACAGTCATCAATAACTATGTATACTGTAAAGTTAAAAAAATAATCAAAATATCCTATAACAGTAATGGTAAATCTTGGTTGCGGGCATATTAAAAATATTTAATTTGACAGAAAAAAAAAATGTTGCATATTAAAATTTTTATAAACTCAAAAAATATTTAAGATTTATCTTAAGATTGTCTTCCGTTATGTATTTATGTTTGGCAGCTTCCCAGCATGCCAAATGAGTCGTTAATGATTCGAAAAAGAATAATTTTCTCTAAGAATTTCGTCGATATCGAAATCGATAGATTGTCTGTCGCCCAAAAACGAAAATGAAAATTCGCCCAAAAATTTTCCATACAAATTTGGGATATATTTCATATGAAAAGTTACCCAAAATTTTTAGGCACATTTTCATTGCTTTTGGGCAAAATTTAGAAATTAAAAAATTGGGTGATTTTTCATTACGAAAAATTGTTCAAAAAAAAAAAATATGAAAAATTGTCCATTTTTAGTTTGCTTTGAATTTTTTGCTGTAGGCAAAATCGCCCAAAGAAAAATGACCCAAAAAAGAAAACGAAAATTTGTCCAAAAAATTTTCATACAAATTTGGGTCATATTTCATATGAAAAGTTACCCAACATTTTTGGGCAAATTTTCATAGTTTTTGGGCAAAATTTCGAAATTTAAAATTGGGTGATTTTACATTATGAAAAATTACCCAAAAATTGTATATGAAAAATTGCCCAATTTTATACATATAATTTTATTTTGGTTTTATTTTTTGTCAAAATCTTAAAATGTCAAAACTGAAATATGTATGTCACAATAAATCAGTATATGAGGCATTCCACACCAAATGTCCCGCTACAGTAAATTTCTGAATAGGTTGTTTGGATAGCCCTATATGGAACTAAGAAAATTGCGTTTCTGGTTTTTCAAATTTTCGAAAACTGGGCGTGTTCAAATATTTGAAAAATGGTAAAATTTGTGGCGAGTTGCCTTGATTAAATATTTATCACATTAAAACGGAATGCACCACAATCTCAAAAATTTACATTCTTAAATAGTTTTGTATGGGCTTTCGATTAAATTTTTTTTTTTTGGAAAATTTTCAGAACCCGTTCTGAAATTTTCCATTTTTTAAAAAAGTCAATTTATCAAAAATCCGGCCACTTTTTTTTTAATTTTTTTTTTTTGAGTTTAGATGTTTGTCCATCCACACAAAAGAACTCAGAAACATGTTCTTCGTTACTAATACTAATCTAAAGCAGCCAGTAGAAAATCAAAACTACTGAATTAAGAAACCGCATGGAGGTGCGATTTCTATTCTATTTCTTCATAATTTATGTTACACACTTAATATTTTTTACATCAATTACCTACTTATACATTTTTTAGATCATATTATCAAGAAGACGATATGTCAAAAATATTAATAAGGATACGTAACAAAGTCTTGTCTTAAAATTTGTTCTTTTATTCCCAAAAACTTCATGCCTTAAACCAAGCTCTTTGTCTCCCGCTCTTAATATTTTGAAACTTTTTAACAGAAGGTACGAAAACTGTTAGACGAGGAAAATACGATAATGTTAAATTAACATTGTTGGTTTGACAAATAATGCTAACTTTTTATATCGAAAAAGCGCTTAATAAATTAAAAAAAAAATGTATCAATTTATAATTTTTATGTTAATATTATTTAGGAAATACCTTTAAACGTGTTTAAAACAAATTGTCAGCAAATAAAAAGTCATTGGATTTCCCGATAATCCAAAAAAAAAAACTTTTTTTACAGCTAGATGAAAAAAAACGCTAGCTTTAGTCTGAAAATCGCCAAACTGCAACACTTTTTTTTGTTTATATCGAACTTAAGGGATTTTTTTTTGGTTTGATAAAACGTCCAGTTCAATGGCGGACTTAGCAAAGGGAATTTAAGAGCGGCATTAGCAGAAGAAGAGCGAGTTCAGATCTCTTTAGTATTGATACTCTTTGCTTAAACCTACTCTTTCCGCAAAATAAAACTTGTTTGGGTAATATATGTTTTGGAGAGAATGTGTTTTCGGAAAAATCATTTTTTTTTTGGGTCATTTTTCAATATACCCTACACTCTAGTGATAGAGGGTATATATAAGTTTGTCATTCCTTGTGTAACTCCTCGAAATATTGGTCTAGGACCCCATAAAGTATATATTCATATCCTCGATCGATTCTAAGTCGATCTAACGATGTCCGTCCGTCCGTCTGTCTGTCTGTCAGTCTGTAGAAAAGACTTTACGGAGGCTTCTAAAGTTTGGCATATATGTTTGACATTTACCTGGTCAGGTTGGTATTGCAATCCAGCGAAATCGGTTCAGTGGTTCAAAAGTTATGAGTAAAAGACTGAATTTCGCAAGGGTTTTTCTTGAATTTACGAGATAAAATGCACGCTAACTTTCGAAAGGCAATTCTGAGGATGCTGAAGCTTGGCACACATATTTGTCGTTTGCCTGACCTATTTTTTGTTGCACTTCAGCCAAATCGATCCAGTGCACACAAGGCCAGCATGATCCAATTCCGGCCAAAAGTCTTTATCGTTGTTGGATCCGTCTGCAAATGTGCCTCTATAGGAATTCGAGGTCGCTGATTTCAAAATTTAGCTAAAAACCAAAAAAATCAAAATGGCGGATCCAATATGGCGGACAATTTTTTTTTTTAATTGTCCGATTGAACTCAAATTTTGTTTTATGCGGGTCTTGGAGTTACTGAATAAGAATTGTTACTCCGAATTTCGAAAAACAAAATGGCTGACTAAACTTGCTTCTTAAAGTTTAAAGAATGATCCAACTCCGGCCAAAAGTCTTTATCGTTGTTGGATCCGGCTGAAAATGTGCTTCTAAAGTATTTCGGGGTCACTGATCTCAAAATTTAACTAAAAACTAAAAAAATCAAAATGGCGTATCCAATATGGCGGACAATTTTTTTTAATAATTGTCCGATTTAACTCAAATTTTGTTTTAAGGGGATATTGGAATTACTGAATCAGAATTACTGGCCTGAATTTTGAAAAACAAAATGGCGGACTAAATATGCTTAGTAAAGTTTGTTAAAAGTAATTAAAAAACAGTTATATTCCTTTTCTGTGTTGAAGCTAGCTGAAAGTGTGACCTAGTAAATTTCCGGGTCTGTTATCTTAAAATCGAACTGATAAAATTCAATATGGCGGAAACAATATGGAGACTAGATTTGTTAACTTTGTCTGATCTAACTAAAAATTAGTTTTAAGAGTGTCTGAAGTTAAATCTATGCACATAATTTTTATATATATTTTTTTTTTATTTTTGATATAAATATGGAAATGGTGTAAATGACTTACTTAGTAGTTTCAGAAAAGCTTTTGGAAATGGTGACGACAAATTATTCACTTTTTTTCTTTATTTTGGTAATTCAATAAAAAATCTTTGAATTTAATTGGAAATGGTGTAACTGATATTTTCCATAATTCTACAAAAAAACTAGAAATGTAGACTCTTTTTTTTCCTACACTTTAGGCACTCTCTGACGATAAAAAAAAACTATTCAAGCCGTAAAACACTATTTTGGGTTAAATTATTTTTTTAAAAACATATCTCGGACCACTGCATATATAGCATAGATGGGACTAATTAATTAAAGGGACCAATTAATTGATGGTTTAATTACCATTTAATTGATGTCAATGGTAATGAAATTTTTTTCATTACCATTGGTTGTATCAATTGTACCAATTAAATTACTTATCAATTTAATTACTAATGAAAATTAAAAAAAAAATAATTACCATTGGTATGCCATCACTTAAAAAAAATAATTACCATTTGTCAAAATCGTTAATATTTGGAAATATCTGTTGTTTTTTGTTATATGATGTTTTAGTTTTTCACATTTTATAAACCAAACACACGTTGATTGCCTTTGTATAACACAATATTTGAAATTTTTATTTGCGTTTTGTTTTTTGTCTTTGACTTTATAATTGGTGTCTTTATAATTGGTGTTTTTCAACAATTGGTGCATTTCATTACCATTAGTAATTATTTTTTCAATTAAAAAAATTTAATTACCATTAAATGGTAATGAAAATTTTTTCATTACCATTGATATCAACCAATGGTAATTAAATTTCAATGGTAATGAAAAATTCCCATCTATGATATATAGCTGTAATTTCGCCATTTATCATTTCGAGCAAGTTTGGGCAACTTTTTTCGAAAGATATGGATCCATTCTATATCAAAAAAAATATAGACCGATTGTATCGAACTGAGGATCGCTGAGGATTTTTTCGGCGCGAGGTAAATATCTAAAAAATTATAACTTTTTTCACAAAAAACGCGAAATGCTGCCCGGCAAATGAGTTATATTTGTCCGTGTTATTTTTGTTACAAAGGCTTATATATAAGGTTGAACAACGCAAACAAAAAGTTAAACATTAGCAATAGAAGTTTGGAAAAAAAATTAAAAAAGTATCTCAACTTTTAAAAATTTTTTACTAACTTTTTTAACTTTGAAGACCTGTCAAAGGAAAGGGTGTAATTGGATCATAAAGATAAGTTCGGAAAACCTGCTTCTATATATGCCCAACAAACTGGTACACATTTTTTTGAGAATTTACAAATAAGGACTTTTGGCCGGAAATCGATCTGTCTGGCCCTCTGTGCAGTGGTTCAAAAGTAATTAGCAAAACCGTGAATTACAGATTAGTTTCACCTTAAATTCAAGTGTTGAAAACCCGTTAAACATGTATTAAAACACTGGTTAGTCACAAAAATATTTTACAACCGATTTTTGTCTCTCAAAAATATTTTTACAAAAAAAAAAAACAAAATGCACTTCAAAAAAATCTTATACTCAAAAAATTTTTTTTTTTTTTTTCAAAAATTGCTTAAAAAAAGTTTTTTTTACACAAATGAAATATTTTTAATCAAAAATGTTATTTTTTCACGTTAGAAAATTTATTACCACCTAAAAAGGGCTTTGAGGAGGGTATTCATAGATTCGGCCAAGTCGAATTTAACTTTTATACTTCCCAGAAAAAACTAGGTAATGCGTTGTGAAAAGTAATGACTGTCAATTACAACACTTATAACAACTAATCATTACCCACTGCATTACTTTAGTCCAAAAAGCAACTAGTGGCATATATTGTAATATGTAAGTACTTATTTCCAAAAATATAAATAATAAGTTATTGAGAATGTAAAAAATAAACACTTATTTGCAAGTTCACTTGGGAAATTAAGTCCAATCAGAAAAAAACAATATTTGTTTTACCTTTTTAGCTTAAAGTTTCGCGAAAACGAATAATCCAATGATAAATAGTTATTTCAAACTCTGATTTTAATTATTTATTTTATTCCTTAAAAGTAACTACTTATTTTACTCATTATAGGTAAGAAGCTATTTATCTCCCTACTCGTAAGCTTGTAGGCACTAATTATTTTTGTCTCACGGTCTTTATAAAATAAGTAGTGTTTCATGCAATGAGTAAGTACATACCAATAATTATTATTACTAATTACTATACTCATTACTAGTAATGCAAAAATTTGCTGGGTTGTTTCTTTATTGGGCTTTTTTCTTTAATTTTGGTCGAAATTTCGTATTTTTCTTGTTGTGTAATTTTTCATATTTTTTGGTCAATTTTGCATTTGGGAGATTTTTCAATAAATTTTTTGGGCGATTTTGGCTAGAGCCACAAACTGTAAGCCGTAAAAATGGCTTAAATATATTCTTTTTATCAACTTTTAGTGATATGGATGTTACAGCAGCTAGCTTAGAGCTTCATGGGAAGTATATTTGGCTCGCCTCTGCGTATTTTCCTAATCCGGGGCCAATACCCCCGGAGAAGGTTGACGGTCTGATTCGGGAGTCTGAATCTAGGGGACACCAGTTACTAGTGTGCTGTGATGCTAATGCACATCATTCGATATGGGGAAGTACAGACACAAATGATAGAGGCGAATCACTTTTGGAGTTTTTGTTAAGCACTAACCTGTATATTTGTAACAAGGGTAGTGAACCAACTTTCGTTACAAGTACGCGGCAAGAGGTTCTTGACGTAACACTTGTATCAGATACATTGTCTGATAGAATTGATGACTGAAGAGTTTTGGAAGACCATTCTTTCTCAGATCATCGCTACATTGAGTTTTTACTCAGGGTGCGTGCCCCGGTTGAGACAGTCTCTAGAAATCTGAGGAGAACAAACTGGGTTAAATATAGGGAAAGTCTTTCTTTGCTTTTGGGTGAAGTACCCTTATCTGAACCGCATAGTTTGGCGGAAATTGACTGTCTGGTTGACCATATAACAAATGTTTGTAATAGGTGCCTGGATGCGTCTTGCCCTTCTGCAAAGCCTATAGGGAAAAAAAGCCACCTTGGTGGTCAAATGAGTTGCAGACGAGCAGAGATTCCTGAAGAAAGCTCTTTCATAAGGCTAAATTTTCAAGAGCGGACGAGGACTGGTCTGCATACAGGCTGCAACTTAAGAGTAATAAGAAGGTGTGGTCTTCCTCCAGTGGAGGGTCGCTGGATCTCCTTTTAAACACGCATTTTCCGGGCAATTCCATGACGCCGTTTCAAGCTTTGTAACGTTCTGACGCCCAAGCATCTGAAATTGCTTCGGAAATAATAAATATGCCAACATTAATCTGGGCGATAAAAAGCTTCAGGCCCTATAAATCCCCGGGACCTGATGGTATAATCCCGGCTGAGTTGCAGCAAGTGTCGGACTATATAGCCCCGTTGCTGTATAATCTATACACAGCATGCATCAACTGGTCGTATATTCCTTTAAAATGGAGGGATACCAGAGTCGTATTTATCCCGAAGGCTGGGTAAAGTTCCCACACAGCTCCGAAGGATTTCAGACCAATTAGTCTGTCTTCTTTTTTGTTAAAGACAATGGAACGAATGATAGACTCATATTTGCGTAGAGTGATTGACCCGAGGTTGCTTTCGACAAAGCAACATGCATACAGCAAGGGTAGATCAACGGAAACAGCTCTGCATGAGCTCGTTGGTACCATCGAGAGATCGCTTTCGGTAAAGAAGTACACTATGGCGGCCTTTCTTGATATAGAGGGGGCTTTTAATAATGTCATCCCAGACTCGATAATTTTGGCATTGTCTGGTCTAGGAGTAAAGCGTGGGATCGTTTTAATGGTGGAAAACCTACTTGCCAATAGACGTATAACGTCTGAATTGGGAGCGTCCGTTATATCTCGATTTGTTAATAGGGCACACCACAAGGAGGTGTTCTTTCGCCGCTTCTTTGGAACCTGGCACTGAATTCAATGCTGCTATCTCTAGAAGCACGTGGTTGTCATGTTGTCGCATATGCTGACGATGTCGCGATAGCGGTCTGAATCTAGGGGAGTCTGAATCTAGGGGACACCAGTTACTAGTGTGCTGTGATGCTAATGCACATCATTCGATATGGGAAGTACAGACACAAATGATAGAGGCGAATCACTTTTGGAGTTTTTGTTAAGCACTAACCTGTATATTTGTAACAAGGGTAGTGAACCAACTTTCGTTACAAGTACGCGGCAAGAGGTTCTTGACGTAACACTTGTATCAGATACATTGTCTGATAGAATTGATGACTGGAGAGTTTTGGAAGACCATTCTTTCTCAGATCATCGCTACATTGAGTTTTTACTCAGGGTGCGTGCCCCGGTTGAGACAGTCTCTAGAAATCTGAGGAGAACAAACTGGGTTAAATATAGGGAAAGTCTTTCTTTGCTTTTGGGTGAAGTACCCTTATCTGAACCGCATAGTTTGGCGGAAATTGACTGTCTGGTTGACCATATAACAAATGTTTGTAATAGGTGCCTGGATGCGTCTTGCCCTTCTGCAAAGCCTATAGGGAAAAAAAGCCACCTTGGTGGTCAAATGAGTTGCAGACGAGCAGAGATTCCTGAAGAAAGCTCTTTCATAAGGCTAAATTTTCAAGAGCGGACGAGGACTGGTCTGCATACAGGCTGCAACTTAAGAGTAATAAGAAGGTGTGGTCTTCCTCCAGTGGAGAGTCGCTGGATCTCCTTTTAAACACGCATTTACCGGGCAATTCCATGACGCCGTTTCAAGCTTTGTAACGTTCTGACGCCCAAGCATCTGAAATTGCTTCGGAAATAATAAATATGCCAACATTAATCTGGGCGATAAAAAGCTTCAGGCCCTATAAATCCCCGGGACCTGATGGTATAATCCCGGCTGAGTTGCAGCAAGTGTCGGACTATATAGCCCCGTTGCTGTATAATCTATACACAGCATGCATCAACTGGTCGTATATTCCTTTAAAATGGAGGGATACCAGAGTCGTATTTATCCCGAAGGCTGGGTAAAGTTCCCACACAGCTCTGAAGGATTTCAGACCAATTAGTCTGTCTTCTTTTTTGTTAAAGACAATGGAACGAATGATAGACTCATATTTGCGTAGAGT
Organism: Pegoplata infirma; assembly: GCA_963921195.1. Lineage (NCBI taxonomy): Eukaryota > Metazoa > Arthropoda > Insecta > Diptera > Anthomyiidae > Pegoplata > Pegoplata infirma. The sequence continues at coordinate 172,862,968 of OY992536.1, read as the reverse complement.
GATTGACCCGAGGTTGCTTTCGACAAAGCAACATGCATACAGCAAGGGTAGATCAACGGAAACAGCTCTGCATGAGCTCGTTGGTACCATCGAGAGATCGCTTTCGGTAAAGAAGTACACTATGGCGGCCTTTCTTGATATAGAGGGGGCTTTTAATAATGTCATCCCAGACTCGATAATTTTGGCATTGTCTGGTCTAGGAGTAAAGCGTGGGATCGTTTTAATGGTGGAAAACCTACTTGCCAATAGACGTATAACGTCTGAATTGGGAGCGTCCGTTATATCTCGATTTGTTAATAGGGCACACCACAAGGAGGTGTTCTTTCGCCGCTTCTTTGGAACCTGGCACTGAATTCAATGCTGCTATCTCTAGAAGCACGTGGTTGTCATGTTGTCGCATATGCTGACGATGTCGCGATAGCGGTAAAGGGGAAGCATCTGCCAACATTGAGGGACATTCTTCAGGGTTCTCTGAAAGATCTTTCTAAATGGGCAAGAGACTGTGGTCTAGGAGTTAATCCAAGTAAAACAGAGCTTGTTTTGTTTACAAGGAAAAATAAGATTCCTGCTTTTGATCCTATTTCTCGGCACTGAAATCACCTTCTCAGATGGAGCAAAGTATCTTGGAGTATTTCTAGATAGGAAGTTGAATTTCAGGCGTAACATTGAGGAACGGGTGAGAAAAGCAACGATTGCTTTATATTCCTGTAAAAGGGCCATTGGAAAACGATGGGGTTTTAGCCCTCAAGTCGTTCATTGGATCTATACAGCAGTGGTGAGTCCAATTTTGCTGTATGGAATCATTGTCTGGTGGCCTGCTTTAGAATCAAAAGCGAAATGTGTCTTTATCACGAAGGTACAGAGAATGGAGTCAATGTGCATCACTGGTGCTCTTCGTACTACACCTACGGCTGCATTAGAAATCCTCCTTCACCTGATAGCATTGGACATATTGGGTAGGCAGTATGCGGCTGCGTCGGCAATTCGACTTAATAGCGCGCTGCAATGGAGGAGCAGCGATTGTGGCCATAGCGCGATCTTGAAGAAGATAAAAATACCACAAAATGTGAACTGTGCTCCCTTTTTGAGTCTCTTTGAGCGCCACTTTACCACCATGATACCATCCAGGGAGTCTTGGATGGGGGATACTCCGGGTAGTGGAGCTACCATAAATTTTTACACAGATGGATCGAGGCTGCACGAAAAAGTGGGCTTTGGAGTCTATTCTGATGAGCTTGGGTTAAGCCTGGCTCGTAGATTGCCAGATCATTGCAGTGTTTACCAGGCAGAGATGCTGGCAATAAAGAAAGTGGCTGACTGGTTGAGCTGCAATGTCTTGTCTACAACCGCAATCAACATCTATACTGACAGTCAAGCCGCGGTCAAGTCCCTGGATTCAATGTTTCTGAAAACAAGATCTGCCCTTAACTGCCGCACGTCTTTAAATGAGATGGCCAAGCAGTTTAACATACGACTCATATGGGTCCCAGGGCACAGAGACATTCCAGGGAATAGCAAAGCCGATGAGCTTGCAAGACTAGGAACTACCTTACAGGTTCCAACAGAATTGGAATGTGTTGGTATGCCTCTAGAAACTTGCAAGCAAATCCTACGGCTTTGTTCTGCGACGGAGACTAATCAAAGATGGGCAAATGGATGGACGTGTGAGACAACACGACTGATTTGGCCTTCTCTTAATCAGGGGCGCACAAGTGAGCTGATATCGCTTCCAAGAGGAGAGATTTCGACGGTTGTTTCTATAATTACCGGACACTGCCTTAAAGGGAAGCACTCAGAGCGGTTAAACGTGCCGTCGAATGACTTTTGCCGAAGTTGCATGGATGAAGAGGAGTTGGAAACTATCGAACATTTTATTTGCCATTGCCCGGCACTTTCTGGTCAGAGACTAGCTTCACTGGGATCTAGGGAGCTGTACGATCTTTCTGATTTGTCGGATGTTAAAATTCAACATCTAAGGAGTTTTATAAGAAGCTCAAACTGGTTTAACGACAGGGACTAGTAGGGAAACCTATTACGGTCCCGTGGTATCACAATGGACCTCAGAGTCTACGTGTGTTGACGTAAAACGTCAGCAGCCACTTACAACCTAACCTAACCGTTATGTCCCTGTTTTGGACACATTTGAGACTTTTCTTTTTTTAAAGTAACCTGAGATTTGACCATTAATTTCATATATTTCGGACATGCTGAATCCAATGTGGAAAGCCACTTTGAAATCTAAGGTACAGTTTTTTTTCAAACGTTATCAAACTTCCGGTCACATTTTTTTAAGTTGAGTAGTTTGTCTATCCACACAAAAAAATTAAGGGGGCAATTTTTATGAAATTCGATATACAAATGCTATTTTTTCGAAAAATACGAAAATGCCCACCTTAATTTTTTGTGTGAATACCAAACATCTTTTTTTTAAAATATAAAAAATTTCAGAACGCGTTCTGAAAATTTTCCAAAATTAAAAAATTGTAATCGAAAGCCCATACAAAAATATACAGGAATGTAAAAGTTTTGAGATTGTGGTGCATTTAATTTTAGTTTGACAAATAATGATTAACCATTCACTCAGATCAAGCGTTGGATTAATCAAAAATAACGAGAAATTATTGATTAACCGCTCACTCAAATCAAGATTGGAAAAATTACAATTAACAAATTTCTCAAATCAAGCATTGGTTTAATCAAGGATCAGTCAATGACTGACCTACAACTTTCTTGCTTGATTCAACATTTTTCTTCATTAGCCGACTTTGAATTAAAATAATGCTCAACCTGTGGGGGTGTTCTGTAATTTATGCGAAAAGTTTTCGCATCGAAAAGTTTGAAACAAAAAATTCCATCGTTTCTCGATTCTGGAAAAAAAGCTGTTTCTGTATATCAATGCGAAAACGGCAGCATTTTTATTGGAATATTCCAAATCAGCTGTCAAAAAGGTAAACAAGGCGAGAAAATAATAAAAATTACAACAACAAAAAACGCTATTTCACATTTTTTTAAACAACACTCGTAACATTGGCAAACAAAAATTAAATAACAAATTAAATTAATAAAAATAATGTGTAGTATATCATTAATAATATTAGTTGATAGTATTTTCTTGAAAAAAATATTGTTTTTTATTTATTACTAGCTGGCCCGGTCCGCGTTGCTGGCCCAAATATAAGATCAGTGTTATATTTCGCCTCGCTTCAAATATATAGCCTTGCAAAAAATGTAATGAATTTCTTGGCTTAGAACAATTGTGGGCGTGGTTTTCAAGACCCAATTAGGCAGAGAATCATCTGTAAATTATATTTGAGGAACTAAACAAAAATACCATGTCTTCGACTTTGTGAACTGTACAAATTTAAAACTACTTGAGTATCATTACGAACTACACAAAAATAAATTACGCATATCTTTCGTTTTTATCGTGAGCTATTGTCTTGAGTTCAAACAAACCTTTATAATTTTCTCGAATTTCTTATTTTTCCGGGACACTTCTTATTTATATTTCTTTAAAATTAGAACTATAATTAACTTAAAAAAAATCAGTCCGGTCATTAGTAGTCGACATATTTAGACAAAAGTGGGCGTTACAATTCTGTGGATGGTAAATTTGTACATACTTTAACAATTCCCAAGGATTTAAAATCATTTGTACCAAGTTTAAGCGGAATTTATTAAGAAATATTTTTTTTAATTGATCAAATTAGAGTAAAAATTAATTTAAGATATATCGATGGGCGAGGACATTTTTTCTTTCCGAGCAATTATAGGGACTTTTACATACATTTAAAACAAAAAAAAATAGCCAAATCGGTATGGGCTTTGGATTGTTGGAGGACAATAATTATTTACCGAATCAGGCCAGTCGCTCTCCGATTTTAGATGTATTGAAAAAAAAGGGAGTGTAACATTTTTCTTTGTACAACCTTAGTTGTACAATCACGAACGTCAAAAAATACTACTAATAGCCAAATCGGCCCTGCCGTTCTTCTATTTAAGATATATCGAAAAAAAGTGGACGTGAAAATATTTTAGTCAAATCAATCCAGCTGTTCCACAGTGGAAGATGGACGCGCATCGTAACAAAATCAAAATTGTCAGCGATTTGATCGGTTGAACTTGGGTTTGATAAAAGACATCCTAGGGGATAGAAAACCATTCATAAAATATTTATATGTCATTTACTTTGACCAGGGCGTCTCTCCAAAGTCCAAACATTTTCAGGTTTTTTTAAAAAATTAAAATTTTTTGGAAACCTTTTTTAAATGATTGAGTAAAACTATTTCTAAGTAAGCTAACATCCTGAAATTTTAACACAGCTTTGACAATATATGTAACTAATTAAAACTGCCCTTATAAGCTAAAATTTTAAACCGCGTTATTCGTTAATTGACTGCCAAATATTGTCATTTTTTAAGAAATGTTTAAAAAAGACTCTTAATTATAGACTGCATCTTTTGTGGAACCTTGTGGATACATACAAATTCAATATGGGGTGAAACTAGAGGTATTTATATAAACGAGGAACTTTATTTCGTCTGCAGTAACTTGCAGTTAAATTCAGGATAAGGCTCCAAAGTAGGGTCCATAAAAAGAAAAAAAAAAACATATATATTTATTTTTTAAAATTTGTATTTTTCGAAATAATTAAATATCAGCTTCAACCTATTTAGATATTTACAAAAAAAAATTGGTGATGCTGCATAGGCTTGAGAAACTAACTAAATACCCAGCAAAATTTGGCATTACTAGTAATGGGATTTGTAATCCGGAACAAATGTTAATAAGTAGTTACTTGTTGAAATACTAATTATTTTAACAAGGGCGTGAGACAAAAATAAATAGTGATGAGAATTAAGATAAATAAGTACTTAGTTACTCTCGTTTTACTAAAAAGAAGTAAAAAACCATTACCAATAAAAAGTAAAATAGCTATTTACCAAATGGGAGTAATAAACACATTTAAGTGTTAAAAATAAAAAAAGTTAAAAATTGTAAAATTTTTATTGAGTTATGTAATTCGACACAGCAAAACTTTAAATCTTAATGTATGGATGGTGGACAACGGGTCCTACTGTACATAAGGTCCTGATACATGGAAGTGAGATTATTCAAAATTCGGTGTTACCAGTTGGTAATAAAAATATGTTGAACTATATAAGCAATTCATTAATTAACTTGTACAATTTAAAAATTAGGTCAGTTATCAGAAGAATCGTTAGAAAGATCGCATAAATATTTTAAGATTTACAAAAGCAATTTTAGCAGAAAAAATTCAAGAATAAACAATCTACAGGATATTTTTCAAAAATTTATGGTAGAATCAGATCCAAAAATTTCCAGTTTACGTGAAGAAACATCGAACTTCATAAAAAAGGTTCCTTATCCAAAAGAACTATTGCAACTTATACAAAAGAACTAATTTTTTTTTTATTTTATTTATTACGATATTGCATTATCGTGTCTATTTTAATTTGCTTTTTAATGTTTTAATCCTGTTATTATTCATTTTTGGTTTATTTTTTATTTATTATAAATCAATAAAATAAAATTGATAAAAAAGTCATACGTGCCGGATATTTTAGTGTAGGGTGAAGGTAATGTTTGCAAATATTAAATTTATCTTTTTTGTGCAATTTTAAATAGGTTTGATACAAGCAATTCCACTTATATATTTATATTGTCAGATTTGTTAACTAAAAAGTCGATACATTTGGTCATAATTTAACTCAATTTTTTATATGTATTTTAACTAATAATGTTAAATGATGTATATTTGCTCTATCCGAACGACATTCAGCAATAATATATCAAAAATGTCAATGATCTTAACATTTTTTTAGCATTTGTTCATATAAATAAATTAACCAACTTTGCATTCAATTTATATGTAGGGTGCAAGGAGGACAACAAACTTTGATCACAGATTTAATTGCTTAAGGTCCCTAGTTTTTAGAATGCCTAATTTTGTTTTACAACTCCTAACCGTTTAGAAGATATAGTCAAAAAACTTCGATGCGCGCGTTTTCCATACAAACCGTCCACTGTGTGTTCTCCGATTTTAGATATATCAAAAAAAGGAAGCCTAAGTGGGCGTGATTAATTTCTTTTCCGAAAAAACCTAAGACGAACATTAAAAAAAAATATTATCCAAATCGGTCAGTTCTCAAGTGATGCGATTACCAAGGAACTGCATTTGATTTTTTTTTTATATTTTATTATTCTATATTTTATTTTTTTATAGAGAAAATTTTATTTATATCGAAGTGTGGGGTGGAAAACTTTTCTTACCGTAAAAATCTTATTTGAACTTAATTAACTCGACCCATTAATTCAAAATTGAGCGTAGAAATGGAAAATTCTTCTTTCCGAAAAACCTTAGTAGGACTATGACAAATATTGAAAACAAAATTAGACAAATTGACCCAGCCATTCCATGATTTAAAATATATGTATTGGGAAAAGTGAGCGTAATAGTAGACGTGGACAACTTTTGTTTCCTTAAAAATATTTTTGGGACTATAACCAAATCGGTCTAGCCGTTATAGTTCTTTTGCTACAAAAAAAAAGTGGGTATGGGAAATTTTACTATCCGTAAAAACCTTAGTTGAATTATGACGAACCTTTTTAACAAAAATTAGCCAAAGTGGGTGTGGTCAATTTCTTTTTTAGTAAAGACCAAAAAATTCATTAAACAAAAATGTATTACGTCGGTCCAGCCATTCTCAGATTTTAGATTAATTGAAAAAGTGGGCGAAAAAGTGGGCGTGGTCGATTTTTTTTAAGTTAAAACTTAAATTGGATTTCTACGAACATTTAAATAAAAAATTACCCAAATAGTGCAGCCGTTTTCCGATTTTAGATAAATCAAAAAAAGTGGGCGTAAAAGTGGGCGTGGTCAATTTTTCTTAACGTAAAAACCTAAGTTGGACTATGACGAACATTTCAAAAAAAAAATTGTCCAAATCGGTCCAGCCGTTCTCAACTGATGCTGTTACCAACGAACGACAATTGATTTTTATTTATATAGATAACTCAAAATTTGTTTAATTTACGAAATATCGCACCATTTTTAATTGTGAGTGATTTTGACACTTCAACTTCAAAAGTTTTCGATCAATTGGTTTACAGAAACAGTTTTTCTCGAATCTTTCCAATAATTTTGAAAAAAATAATATTTGACAGAAAGTTTTCGCATAATAAAATTACAGAAACAGTCGAATGCGAAAAGTCAGGTTTTGTGCCGATTCACGATGTTTCTGTTTCGTTTTTCATATTTCATGTGTGAAATCTTTCGATTCGAGAGTTATAGAACACCGCTACTGGTGTATTTCGCGCTTGATCTAACAACTCATTTTTATCTGTGTAAAAGTTTTGCGCGTTTTCAACGGACAGACAAATAGACGGACGAATGAACATCACAGTGGTCCAAAATGACACTTTTATTAAGATCTTGAGCTCCACTTGGTGCCTAACAACTCCCTGTGCAAATTTTCAGCCGAATTCGGTACGGTTTTTAGGTCGCTCATTTGACCACTTGAGTTTTCACACAAAAAAAAAAATGGGGTAACTTTAAAGTGGCATCCTTCCTGCAATATATGGTTAATATTAAAATTGAAATCTGAACCCAAATTTAATGCATATTACTAGGGAAGTGATTTCCAAGCAATTATGTATATCGTTAAACTATATTCAATTTGAGCTATCTAAAAAAACATAACTTTTCAGGAGAGCAAAAAAACCGTCGCATTCGCGTATTTTTTAACTTTTTGTCGGCCGATCTTTTACAATATTAATTAATAATTACTAGTAAATTTTACACGTGCTTTTTTTGTAAAAATTCGTATTATTCGCTGAGTTACAGCAGATAGCTCAACCTTTTTTATTTGAAATTAATCCGCCTAAGCAGATAGCTCATTAAATATAGACTTTAAAGCTTTATAACTTTTTAACGGATTATGATAAAAATGTGAATTTGGTACCATATTTCTCAGTTTTTAAAGCCCTTCCATTACAGGTGTTAAAAAAAATACTTTTTAATTTTTTTTTTAAATCATCGATTTTTTCGCGCATTCTTGCCATTATTTGGAACCTTTATGAAGCTTGCGAAAAATGTCATAACACTTGTGTTAGCTGTACAATCGAATGGGCAAATAAAATATGCAAAAAGTATAACCAGTTTTGCTCCGCATCGAAATATGGGTCAAAAACCGCGTTTTTAACCGCGGAAAGGAGTTGAAACTTTCCAAAAAAAAACTGCCATTACTTTTATTGATGGAAAAAGTGATAATAAAAAAAAATAAATTTAAAAGTTTACCGTAGTAAACTATACTGTAGATAGCTCAAATTTTTATTTATAAAAAAACATGGTTTCACATAGCTCATGCTATTTTTGCAATAAAATAGCCTTAAAATAATTTTTTTGTTCTGAAATTAATACCATAGATGACACTTATGCCAGCGAACATTTTGCCATCAAAAACTCATTTTTGTCAACCGATCAGATAGCTCAAATTGAATATAGTTCCACGATATGTTTTTTGTCGATAGTCTTAAAAGGATACCGACCAATTATCTTTCCGAATCAGAAAATTTGCGTTAAGTTTTTGCATATTTTTGAATATTTTGATGAAAATGCATATTTTGGGTTTAAATGCATGGTTTTGTGCATATTCCTAACTTTTAAGGGCGTACGGACATAGCGCCCAAGTGCATATCGCCCAATTTAAAAAAGTCATTCCACCCAAAAAAAAAAATGTGTGTTAGTTGTTGTTGCAAAATTTTTTGGACGATATGGCCATTATATTTGGGTATTTTAACAATTTTCTTTAAATTTATATAAATAATCAAAAACGTCATATTACCCAAATATCAAAATGATATATTTATAAAATGTCATAGCACCCAAAAAAATAATCATAAAACTCACCAAAATTGTTTTTTTTAACACAATATTTTAAAGTTTTTATGCCCTCTCCGCAAAGTAAAGTTTTCTAGGGTAGCAGTCCTTTACGCTACCAAATTTGATATGCCTCAAAAAGGCCTGATAACCAAAATAGCTTTGGTTTGCAGAGAGGGTGGGTTTAATGCATGGAGTATGTAATCCCTTAGCCCGGCCGAAGACCGGCTACGCAGAAAACCTTTATTACAATAAAACAAATCATAGAAGTCGTAATTTCGACATTTCGCCCAAAAAAAATATTTTGGATTTTTCGACGGTTTTGTTTGGGAGAAATAACATTTTTAGACCTATCATTTTGGGATATATGTATGTCGCAGCGTGGGCGATATGTCATTTACGGTTTTAGGCGATAAGACCTTGGGCGCTATGTCCATACGCCACTTTTAAGTGGATATTTTTGCATATTTTTGACATAAATTAGCAAAAAACACAAATTGAAATTCATTTGTTTCAAAAACCTTTTTTAAATTTTAAAAATTTATTTTGAAAATAAGAAAAATTTTTCCGTAATTTTTTTTTCTATTTAATTTTTTTTATAGTTTGCTTCAATTTCTAAAAATATTGCTTACATAAGGTTTCACATGTAACTATTCAAACCAGGCGTTATTTTTGCTTTTTAAGAAGTTTTTGATATGAAAACATATAAAACGGCGCTATGGAAAAACACTTAATGAAATTACCCCCAAATAGGAAAATGAAAAAAACCCCAATGAAATTATCCCCGAATAAAATGAAATAAGCCCCAAAGAAAAATAATGAAATTGCACCCAAAATAAATTCAATTCCCAAATAAAAATGAAATAAACGCCAAATTTTGGGGTTTATTTCATAATGCAATATTTTCCAAAAAAAAAAAAAAAACGTTTGAAAAACCCCCCATTGAAATTATCCCCAAAAAAATTAAATTAAGCCCAAAAAAACTTAAATCACTTTATGGCGTACGGACATAGCGCCCAAATTCATATCGCTCAATTTAAAAGAGTCATTCCACCCAAAAAAATGTGTGTTAGTTGTTGTTGCAAAATTTTTTGGATGATACGGCCATTATTTTTGGGTATTAACAATTTTCTTTAAATTAATATAAATTATCAAAAATGTCATATTACCCAAATATCAAAATGTTGAATTTATAAAATGTCATAGCAAACAAAAAAATATTCATAAAATTCACCAATATTGTTTTTTTTTAACATTTTAATATTTAAAGTTTTTATGCGAAGCAGGCCTTCGGCCGGGCTTAGGAATTACAAACTCCATGCATTAAACCTACCCTCTCCGCAAAGTAAAGTTTTCTAGGGTAGCAGGCCTTTACGCTATCAAATTTGTTATGCCTCAAAAAGGCCTGATAACCAAAATAGATTTGGTTTGCAGCAGTGTTGCCACTTCTTGGATAATTATCCAAAAAATGGATAATTTAAAATTTTTTGGATACTCTTTGAATAATTACATTTTTGGATAATTTATGGATAATTTTATCATTTACAATTTAAAATTTTACATGGACAAAATATATATGTTTTTTAAAGAAACCAAAAACCGATTTACGAAATAAATTATCTTCAAATACTGTTGCTTCAATTCTTTTTACAAAAGAAGGCATTGAAAGTAACTCTTTGGAACAAATTCAGGTTAGCAAAAATTAGGTCGATTCTGGGAGTGAGGGGTGAAAATAAAAAATGTATAATTTTTGGGATTTTGGATAATTTTGGACAAACTACACGCAAAAAAAAATCTGTGTCAGATTGAGCAGTCCTACTTGGTAAAATTTTTTTCACACCAAAAAAAAATTTTTACCAAATTATGCTTGTCGATGTTAAAGTAACATAATTAGTTTTTTATGTAAAATAGCCAAGTAGCTTGCATAATAACGCAAATTACTTGCACAAAAATTTATCGAAAGAAAACAACAAAAAAAAAAAACAAATACAGACCGCCATTTTCATTTTGTATTTTTGTGTGCGTTGTTCGTTTATTTTTTGTGGTGTTATAAAAACGTAAAAAGGAAATTGATAAATAAAATTAAAATAAATTAATAAATAAAAATAAATTATTAGTTTTTTAAAAGATAAATAAATGTAAGATAAAAAAATGCTAAATTTAATTTTGCTGTCATAACTTAAAACACCATGCATTTAGCAAAACCAATGGAGTCCCAGACGTATGTTTCGATGAATTACAAATGGAATGATAAAGTGAATATACCCCCATTCCGAAGACACCAATAAGGTTGAATAGATTTTTAGTTAAAAATTAGTGTTTGGTAATAATTTTCTATTTTTACAGGATACTGGTAAATAAATTTTTGAAGCCATGATGAATCCTTCACTACAATAAAGATCGTAGGCACCAGTCCTGCCTTTAGTTATAAAATTAAAATCTAAAAACTCATTTATATAGCAAAGCCAATGGAGTCCAGACCTGTTTTGATGAGTTATAAATGGAATGACAAAAAGTAAATGTTCCTCCATACCAAGAGTCCAATGGGGTCAACTAGTTTTTTAAATTCAAAATTTGTGTTTTGTAATAATTTTCTATTTTTACAGGATGCTTTTAAATAAATTCGTGAAGCTATAGCGGATCCTTCATTTTAAGAAAAAGCGTAGGCAGAATTCACTGGAGAAATTTGTACAAAAAGGGTCAGTTGGTCGGTGGTAAATTAAATCCTACACAACATTTATTATATTTTTTATTGTGTGAAAATTTATTTTGTGAAAATTTAAAATTCAGCAAATATACAATTTTTTACAAAAATTTAATAAAAAAATTATTTTAGCATAAATGTGGCAATTTTTAGCATTATTTTTAGTCACCTTTTCAAATCATTTTGATATATTTCACCATATTTCTTTTGGTATATTTTACCAAGTTTTTGCTTAAATAGCATTAGCATTTTCTTCAAAATTTTTTACATAAGCGTTTTGGCTAAATTGCGAAAACTACTTCGTCGGTTGTAGTTTTAGCATATTTTTGGTAAAATTATGCCAGATTTTTGCTCATTCCGAAAAAAAACAAATCATAGAAGTCGTAATTTGGACATTTCGCCCAAAAAAAAATATTTTGGATTTTTTGACAACTTTTTTTTGGGAGAAATAACATTTTTAGATAGTACGCCTTTTTTATTTCTTTTTTCATTTGGGGATTGTTTCATAATGAACAAAACCCCAAAATCAATAATGAAACAAACCCCAAAATAAATGAAAAAATCCCCAAATAAAATTTTAGCATTTTTCTTTGGGATTTTTTAATTTTTCTGTTTGTGGGATAATTCATTGGGGATTTTTTCATAGCGCCATATAAAACATATTGCACATATTTTATTTTTAAGGCAAATTTTAATTTTTAAGCGCATATTTTAAATTATATTTCCATTTTTAGTGCATGAAAATATCATCCCTTTATATTCCGTATCTGTGCCAAAATTAAAAAAAAAAATAGTACTTTTGCAGTTATTCGCGGCTTTGTAGAACATGAAAAAATTAAAGATTGTAATAATCTTTTTTAAATTATCTTAAAATGATTCAATGGAAAAATCCAAGTTATTGGATATTTTTCACTAACATATGATTATGTTCGGCAAAGTCATATTATATGTCAATATATCTTGATTTTATTCAATTTTGTATTTTATTTCATAATATATGTCAAAAAAAAATGTTTTTTATTATATATCGCAAAAATTATCAAAACCGCGATTCTGAATTTGGATTTCATAATCGTAATCTATCCCAATTATTTATTAGATTTAATGAGCCACAAACGCAGAATATATGGACTTTTACTAATTTCGCAATAACATTTTTATTTGTAAACTAGGTGGTACCTGTGAATGTAGATATGTTAAGGGAACCATAGTGAGTAATTCTGCAAAGGCACAGCGCAAATAGTCTCATTATCTCATAAGGAACGTGCAAAGTTGAAAAATGTCAAAAAATCGTTTGATACTCTCGTGAAATTTTTCGTTCAAAGTTCCATATTGTTGGGTGCGTTAAAGCTATTGCTCCAAATTTAATACCGTTTAATCAGTAGACTTGGGCAATTATTTGGTGTAGGTTCAGTTAATGTGCCATCAATAAGAAAAAAGTTACATGGACCTAAATCTTTGATACCAATTTTTTTCAATTTTCAAATTTTCGAGGTTTTTTGATTGTAGCTTTTGGTGCAAACTGTAATTTCAAAACTGAAATACACATGGTAAAAGCCCTTGTAAATATGCACAATCTGAAACTGATTCGAGTGATGTGCTTGCAATGGTTACGAAGCTGCAGCTCTCCAAAGATGGGGAGAAAAAACGTGAATTTTTTAAAAAAGTCTGTTTTTTGCTAGGCACACTCCCAGTTTTATTCCGAATGGTTCCGAATGCTTTGTGAACTTTATAATTTACCATTTCCCACTTGATTTACAAACGCACCCAAAAAATATTCAATTGCAAAAATTTTATGAACTTTTTAAATTTTTTGCAAAATTTCGATATTTTAGTTTTGCATTATTTGACAGCCAAATGTGAATGGCTGAAAGTTGAACGTGTAGAAACAATGGTATGTGCAAATATAATAAATCATGTAAAGCAACATTGGTCAAAAGCTAATATTGGCGAATTCCGCGGTGTTTTTCAGTTTTCACTTTTTTGTAAGGCACATCCAGGCCGCTTATAGAAATTGGTCGGTGAAAGGCGCGTTTGATAGTCTTTTTAATTCTCTATCTTCAATTAATTCGCACCCGAAAAAATTTAACGTTTAAGCAGTTTTTCGGTGGTTTAAAATTTTTGATACCTTTAAATTTAATGGTTATATAAAATCTTACATTACTTAAATAAAGTAGAAAAGAAATGTATTTTGATAGATTTTGACATGTCTTATTCAAATAATATTTCAAAATTAGTCCATTGATTTTTGCAGTCGCTAAAAAGCGCGAAAAATCGCTAAAATTTTTTATAACCTTGATAAAATTAGTAATAACGTTAAAATATTTCGTAATAACCTTAAGTAATATTAGCATTATTAATCATACTTTGAATAGTTTCAATATTCAGTGAAGGACAACACTGTAAAATCAGACATTTAATATTAAAAAAAAAAATAAATTCAAAATTATTAAATTTTTTTTTCAAAAATGTTCCCTTTAAACCACTGCTGTTTCTTACCTATTAGAGATAGAATAATGGTGTTAACTAAGAATTTGTTGAGATTTTGTTAGTGCATTTGGTAATATTTTTCTAAAAAAAATAAAACCGCTGGAAACATTTCTATTTCCAAAATATTGGAAAATGTGCCGAAAAAAAATTGGTTAAATGCAAATATCTCGATATTTAGAAACGATTTTATGCATGTTTGAATATGTATTTTAGCTCTGGGTAAGCATAATACAAAATGGTACGCTTAGTTAACTACGGATAAAAAATGTAATTTTTACAATTTTTTTAAAAATTTTAATTTTAAACCGCCATAGTTTTGGGTGCGATCGCTCAAATTAATGCACGCGGACGGATTTGAATTACTTATTTATAATGTTATTTACCTACAAAGTCTTATCAATGTGCCACGAAAAAAAATCGCAATTTTTTTTTTCTTAAATATTAAAAGTTAATGACAATTGCTCATATACATTATTTCATTATTAAATATTTATGTTTTTTTAATAAAATAATAAACTTTAGCAGCTTTGAGCGACCATAAGAAAAAAAATTTATAATGGGTTTTTGAACAGAACTTATTTTTTTCAATTAGCTTTTATTGTAACCTTGTGGAACTCGCAATTTACAACGTTTTGTTTCTTTGAACCAGTCTAATGATCATCACTAGATTGACTTAGAATCGATCAAGGGTCATGAATATATATACATTGTGGGGTCCTAGACCAATATTCCGAGGTGTTACAAACGGAATGACAAACTAATATATATCACTAGAGTGGATGGTATACAAAAAAGTGGGCATGGAAGTAGGCGTCAATTTTTCTTTCCTTAAAGACATTAGTTGGACTATGAGAAATTATAAAAAAAAAATATTCAAATAGGTCCAAACTTTTTTAGATTTCCGTGGGAGTGGCCAATTTTTTTTTTTTTTTTCGTAAAACTATAAGTTGGATTATGAACAACGTCTTAAAAAAGTCAAATAGGTATAGCCGTTCTCCGATTTTTAATAAATCAAAAAAGTGGGCGTAAAGTAGTCGTGGTCAATTTTTCTTTCCGTAAAAACTAGTTGGACTATGGAAACATTTGAAAAAAAAAAAGTAGCCAAAGCGGTCCAGCCGTTCTCAAGTGATGTGATTACCAACAAACGAGATTTCATTCTTATTTACATATACAGAACTTTCAAATTTGTTATTGTAAATGTATTCTACATATTTTCAGTGTAACTTAAAATGTTGTTAAAAAAGTTAATATTGCAACACTACAAAACATTTCAGAATATCCCAGTCACTTTTTTGATTTTGAAGGATAGAATTTCATTAAAAATTATTTTAGAAAAACAAAATGTTTGACAAATTTTTAAGTCCTGGACTCTAAAAATTGTTGGACATAGAGAATACATAGAGGCGAAGGTGAAAGAAAAAATAATATCACTATCTTTTTCTAATTTCTCCCAGGTACGTTGTCAATGTGAATTCACCACACAATACATGTTTACAAGTCGTACTTTGTCAACAATTACATGTATACAAGTTGTACTTTGAAAACTCAATTTTTGACACCTTCGAATCTATATATACTCTATGTTTTTGGGTTTTGGAATACAAATTTTTATTAAAAATGATTTTAGGGGGAAAAAACTTTGAAAATTTTACTAGGATACAAAAAATGTATTAAAAAGGCTTTTAGGAAAATATTCTTTATAAAAATCTTGTTGAAAAAATTCGAAAATATTACTAATTTAGGACACAAATACGTTTTGTACAAAAGAATTTCATTAACTCTTACATGATTAAAAAAAATTCTTTAACAAAGAGGTAGACAAACATGATTTTATGATATTTGAATTTTTTTTCGAATTCGAATGGAATTCCTTTTTATTTAGAAAAATAAATACACAGCTCAACAAGAAAATGTGTATTGGATTCTGGTTAGTGATTTGCATAGTGTCTGCTGCGTTGATTCCAAATCCGGAGCCCAAATTTGTCTATCACGTCAGGATTTTGATTAATTTGCGGTTAAAGTGCCGAAAAAGGGCATTTTTGACCCTTTTTAAAAGCTTATAAAATAAGATCCTGACGTGCAAATGACTTGGTATCAAGCTCAATCGAAAGCCTCTCTTAAAGATTAGATAAAATGTTCTAAATATGTAATTTTCGAAAATGGTAAAAAAATCATTAGCAAAAAACCTTCCATTTTTTTAATATTTAGTTTATTTACACACACTCTAAAAACTCATTGTAAAATTGCCACTATAAAGTGGGTAAATTTCTGTGTAAAATAACACACAACGCCTAAAATTGAGCACAAAGTGTTTAAAAATCTAATTTACACACAAAAATTTTAAAATTAAACACTTTATACAGTATTTTGTGTGTTCATAAATATATTCGTAGAAAACTAAACACAAGATTTTTAAAATAACACATTAAATGTGTATGATAAACATTTTGTGTTTAATTTACGATATTGAACATTAAATGTGTAAATAAAAAAACAGAATTGAAATTGTCAAATAAAAATAAAAATAATTAAAGAAAATTTGCCTTGCAACATAACTAACCTGACCAACTGTTTTTGTCTGAAAAGCGGGATTAAAAGGTTGAAAAAGCGGGATTTTGGTCTAAAAAGCGGGGATTTTTTATATCCTCCACTTAGTGATAGTTAGTTTGTAACAGTTCGAAAAAGTATAAATATTCATGATTATCAATCGATTTAAGTTTGATATAGTGATGTCCGTCCGTCTCTCTGGCTGTCTGTTGAAAACACACTTACTTTCGAAAGAAAGAAGTTTGTAATGTTTCGCCTCCAATTCAAGTGTTAAATAAAACGTTGAACACGCTTTTAAAGACCAAAAAAAAATTTCAAAATATTTTTATCCCTTCAAAAAAATTGTACACTCAAAAAAAGTTGAATAAAAAATCATTTACTCAAAAAAAATATATTCCGAGTCAAAGTTTTCAAACAGGTGGATTTTTTTGAAAATTTTGGATTTGTGCTGCTCCTTAACCCCGATTTGTTAAACGAGCTGAAACACCTGGTAATTTTGTTTGCGGAAATTTGAAAAAAAAAAATTTTTGCAAAATTTAAAAATGTTTCAAATTTAAAAAATTTATTTTATACCAAATTAATTTTTTTTATCTGAGTACGTTTGGGCAACGTTAAACAAAAATTATTTTATTATTTTGTTTTGAGTATATTTATAAAATGTTTAATCAAACTTTTTTTCTTAAATTTAGAGAATTTTTGCCCAAAACTCGAAACTTTGACTGATTTTCGCGGGGTCAAAAATTTAACCGATTCGGCTCAAAATTTTACTAGGTACATATTTCAGGTCATTTTAAAATTTTCAAAATAAGGACGACCCTGTTGAACACGTCTCAAAAAAAATAGATTAAAAAAAAAATAAAAATAAACTTAAAAATTTGTTTCTGAACTATATTTTTTTTTATTTTCAAATTATAAAAACAGTTTAAAATAAAATCAATTTATATTTTTTTCAAAAATAAACGTTTAAAAAGTTATTGGAAATTTTTTCGAGTTTCAACACAATTTTATGAGTATTTTTTAAGCGCGGTAAGAAATTCTAAATGTTACCATATTTATATGCTCAAAAATCGAAATAAATCGCTTAAAATTACTTCAGAACAATCATACTCAAAATATTTTTTAAACAATTTTAAATTGTACTTTGCTATTCCAAAAGTCAAAAAGCGGGATAAAGCGGGATTAAGCGGGACTTTTGTTGAAAAAGCGGGATAGAAATTCAAGGCGGGATGAGACATCAAAAAGCGGGATAATCCCGCCAAAAGCGGGATGGTTGGTCAGGTTAAACATAACTAAAACAAGGCGAAAAAATAACAAAAACAATAAAATAAATGTATTTAAAGTAGAGGGAAATTTTAAGGATGTGTACGTTCGAATGCAATATATGCATTTTGGTATTTAAAAAATCAAAGCGAATATAAAGCAAATACAAACATTAACAAAGAAAATTCAATTAATTTTCAATTTGGCAATAATAAATCATAACGGTAAGTACAGCTACTATCTTTGTTTTTAGAAAAAATTTATATCTCGGATTCTACGAATTTTTCCAAACAGACATGTCTAAGATTCTGAGAATTTATCTTAAAAAAGATATCATAAAAAAATGTCTCGTATTTAAAAAATTCTCCGAAATCACAAAATCTCTCTGATTTTGAGAATTTTTCGATACAAAAAATGTGACAAATTCTAAGAATTTTAATATTGAAAAAGTCTTAGACTCAGATAATTGTTCTTTAGAAAATCTGTCTTAAATTCTGAGAATTTTTCTATAGAAAAACTGTCTCAGATTTTAAAAATTTTTCTATATAAAAACTGTCTCCGATTTTGAAAATTTTTCTATCGAAAAATAGTCTGATTTTCAGATACTTTTTCTATACAAAAAATGTCTCATATTCTGAGAACTTTTCTATAGAAAAAATGTCTCAGCTTCTGAAAATTTTTCTATAGAAAAAATATCTCAGATTCTGAGAATTTTTCTATAGAAAAATGTGTCAGATTTTGATAATTTTCTATAGAAAAAATTCTCAGAATCTGAGACATTTTCTATAGAAAAAATGTCTCAGATTCTGAGGATTTTTCTCGAGAAAAAATATCTCAGATTCTAAAAATTTTTCTATAGAAAAAGTTTCTCAATTCTGAGAATTTTTCTATAGATAAAATGTCTCAGATTCTGAGAATTTTTCTATAGGAAAAATGTTTCAGATTCTGAGAATTTTTCTATAGAAAAAATGTCTCAGATTCTGAGAATTTTTCTATAGAGAAAATGTCTCAGATTCTGAGAATTTTTCTATAGAAAAAATGTCTCAGATTCTGAGAATTTTTCTATAGAAAAAATGTCTCAGATTCTGAGAATTTTTCTATAGAAAAAATGTCTCAGATTCCGAGAATTTTTCTATAGAAAAAATGTCTCAGATTCTGAGAATTTTTCTATAGAAAAAATGCCTCAGATTCTGAGAATTTTTCTATAGAAAAAATGTCTCAGATTCTGAGAATTTTTCTATAGAAAAAATGTCTCAGATTCTGAGAATTTTTCTATAGAAAAAATGTCTCAGATTCTGAGAATTTTTCTATAGAAAAAATGTCTCAGATTCTGAGAATTTTTCTATAGAAAAAATGTCTCAGATTCTGAGAATTTTTCTATAGAAAAAATGTCTCAGATTCTGAGAATTTTTCTATAGAAAAAATGTCTCAGATTCTGAGAATTTTTCTATAGAAAAAATGTCTCAGATTCTGAGAATTTTTCTAAAGAAAAAATGTCTCAGATTCTGAGAATTTTTCTAAAGAAAAATGTCTCAGATTCTGAGAATTTTTTATAGAAAATATGTCTCAGATTCTGAGAATTTTTCTATAGAAAAAATGTATCAGATTATGAGAATTTTTCTATTGAAAAAATGTATCAGATTCTGAGAATGTTTCTATACAAAAATGTCTCAGATACTGAAAATTTTCCTATAAAAAAAATATCTCAGATTCTGAAAAATTTTCCATTGAAAAAATGTCTCAGATTCTGAGAATTTTTCTATAAAGAAGCTGTCTCATATTCTGAAAATTTTTTTTAAAAAAAATTTCTCAGATTCTCAGAATTTTTATAAAAAAAGTGTCTCAGATTCTAAAAAGTTTTCTATGGAAAAAATTTCAAAGATTCTTAAAATTAAAAGAATGTCTCAAAGTTTTTTTTTGTAAAAAATTTCTGATTTTGAAAAATTTTCACAAAAATTCTATAGAAAAAATGTTTTGATTCTGTGAATTTTTCTATGGGAAAAATGTTAAAGAAGCTGAGAATTTTCTGTAGAACAATTTTGAAAACTTTTTTAAAGATAAGATAACTCCGATCCTGAGAATTTCTATTTAAAAAATAGATCAGATTCTAAAAAAAATCTATTGAACAAATATATAAGAAACTTTCAATTTAATTTGTTCTTAATTTTTATATATTTGCAGACTGGGACCACACTTGATGATATCAAAATTCGTATATAAACAAATTCTGGGTATTTTACGATGTTTAATGAAGTTGATATTTGTTTATAATTATTATTTTTTTTTTATATTTATGTTATTATAACACAACACCTGTTACTGTTTTATTTTCCTTTTGTAACATTTTAGTTTTTGCAATAGATGGATTTTACCAATATATTATAATTGCACTTAAAATAAAATAAAAATCATCAAAATAAAAATGCGTTTTATACATATTTTTTTTATAGGAATAAAGCATATTAACTGTAAAAAAAAAACATTATTAATGCAATTTTCAACATTTTTAATCCATTTTTGCACACAAAGAATGGGTTTTTAAGCACAAACGTTTTAAAATTACACATTTTGTGTGTATTGCTAGAGAATTTTCCAAGCGTCAAACATGTAGTTGTACACACAAAATGTTTATTAGTTATACACACTTTGTGTGCAAATGTTGAATTTTAAACACATAGTGTATTTTTGCCCACATTATTGTAGGAGAACAGTTACCTACAATAAAGTGGGCAAAATTCAACAAAAATTTATAAGAGTGCAGTGTTTTTTAACAAATTTCCATACAAATTCATACGTAAATTTTAGATTTAAAGAGCTTGTGGCTAATGATTTTTTTACCACTTTAGAAAATTAAATTCCAAGAAGATTTGATCTTGTCTGAAAGAGAAAATTACACACTTTCGAATGAGCTTGATACAAAGTCATTTGCATGTCAGGATCTTATTTTATAGGCGTTCAAAAATGGTCCAAATGGGCATTTTTTGACACTTAAACCGCGATTTTCTCAAAATTGTGACGTGATAGAAAAATTTGAGTGACCATTTTGGAATCGGGGCACCAATCCCTATCCACTTTTTTTTTGTTTCATCCAAAACGCAGCGACAAACCTCAGATTTGTAGAGCGGTGTTATTCATAAATCATTTAACGATTTATCCTATCAGCAATTAAAAAATCCTTTAATGGAGTGAAGGGGGTACCCGGGTACACTCAAACAAATATTTTTTTTGTATTTGGGATTTATACATTAAAAAAAACCTTGAAAAATTACCAAAAAAACAAAAAAAAAAATGGTGAAATTATTTTTTGCTACCTCCTATTTTACTAGAATTTCTAGTAAAAATTACGAGGTTTTTCGTAATTTTACAAACTTTTTACCAATAAAATTGTAAATTTAGAACTTTTTGGCGCGATAAAAATTACAAGGAAGTCTTGTGACTGTACTAGATTTTGTGCTACCTCCTATTTTACGAGAAATCTTAGTAAAAATTACGAGCACTTTTGTAATTTTATAAGTTTTTACCAATAAAATTGTTTATTTACAACTTACAAAAAATGCTCTTAACTTTACAAGATTTTTTTTTTTGTAAAATTACCCTGGAAAATTGGACATTTACGAAAAAGTTGTAAAATTAAAAAAAAAATAAATAAATTTCGATCGAAAATTCTTTGTTAAATAACAAAAACTGTAAAATAATGCTAAAATGGGATAAAGAGACTTTTTCTAGTAATATGACAAGGTTTTGTGTATTAAAATAGAATAGAATATACAATTTTTTACTGCACCAGCAATACAATATATTCTTGGAGAACACTGTTATTATGCTAAAGGTGTAAAAAAATCCATGGGAAATTTAACTGACGGATCACCGATTTTGTTTATTTTTGGTTATTTGATAGAGGTTTGTGAATGATTAAATACTATATTATTTTTATTTTTTTTGGATCGACACTTTGGAAGATATGAGCGTTTAAAAAAGCGCTTTTTTGACAATAGTACGAAAATGCCTATAAAAACAATATTGTTTATAAAACTATAAAGATTTAGGCCCTTATTCATATTGAAATTAAAAAACAGGTTTATAAAACGAATTTCGTATGGTAATCTGTTTTATAAACCTGTTATAAAGTGTTCAAATTTGAATATGAATAAGGGGCTTAAAATTTAGAAAAAACCAAGTAAAAAAGTTAAATTCGGCCTTGCCTTGTTTTTGCAATATTTTGTCCGAAATGGCATTTTCCACAGACAGACAGACGGACATCGCTAGAATGTCTTAAAATCGATCGGGCATCATGAATACATATACTTTATGGGGTCCCAGACCGATATTTCGATGAGTTACAAACGGAATAACAAACTTATATACTCAAAAAAATAAGTTTGTAAAATGACATAAAATCCCCGTGATTTTACGGGGCAGGTTTTGTAAAATATGTACTAGCAAGAATCCCCGTAATGTTACGGGGATAATTTGTAAATTGATTTAACAAAATAAAATGTAAATCTACAATTTTTTTTTGTAAAATGTTAACTTCGAAGTGAACATTTTTTTTTGTAAATTTACAAAAAATTTGGTATATTTACAAAACAAAATTGTATACTTGCAGAAAAAGGTTGTTATTTTACAAAGAAAAAATATAAAATGAAAAAAATAAATTGTAGATTAACAAATTATTTGGTGTAACTACTGTTTTTTCGGAAAAAGTATTGAAAAACACGTATATTTACAATAAAAATTGTAAATTTGCAAAAAAAATTTAAATTTACCAAAAAAACTGTAAACTTACAAAAAAAAGTTGTAAATTTACAAAATAAAGTAGAAAATCAAAAACCAAAACTGTAAATTTACAAATTGTTTGGTTAAACTACTGTTTTTTATGGCAAAAAACTTGTATATTTACAATAAAAAGTGGTAAATTTACAATTTTTATTGTATATATACCATTTTTTCTTATTTTTTTGCCGTAAAAACAGTAGTTTAACCAGAAATTTGTAAATTCACAATATTGTTTTTGTATTTTCTACTTAATTTTTGTAAAATTACAACTTTTTTCGTAAGTATACAATTTTGTTATTTGTTTTGTAAATTTAAAGGTTTTTTTCCATTGGTGCATCTTATTTTTCCTTCTTCGGCAGCTGGAGTAGCACTTCAACAACCTGAAATGATTTTTTTTTTACTTGAACACATTTAACAAACTTTTTAATGTATAACACTGCACTTTTTTATTTTTTTCGACATTTGGTTTTTCTTAAGTAGAACAAATGAGAATTGCGAAGGAGGCTACACGAGAAATTTCTTATATTTTCAGGAAAAATTAGTCAAAAAATAACATTTTTTTTTTTTAATTTTTAATTATTTTCACAAGTATTTTAAAAAAATCTTAAAATTTTTTGTTGGATATTGTAGATTGGATGTTTAAGTACCTGTTAAGATAAGAAAAACTTAATATTTCATAATTGGCAGCTTTTTATTGATTTTAGGTGCCAAATTAAAAAAAAATTCCAAAAAATATGGTAAAATTCCAAAAAATATGGTAAAATTACAAAAAATTGGTAAAAATACAAAAAAATTAACTAGAACAATTATATAGTAGAAACACATAGAAATTGTGGTATTTAACTTACCAAAAAATGGTGTAAAAATTAATTTTTTTTGCCAAAGCTTACAATTAGTTGAAAAATTTTTGTGTCCGGAACTTAAAAAATTAAAAAAAAAAAAATTATGAAATTTTTTATTTATAAATAATTTATTTATAAATAAAAAATTATTTTTAACTAAAATTTTACTTCAAAACGCAAAAAAAATCTGAACTTAGAAAATTTTTGCGTGTCCTATTGTTGAATAATAATTATTTTTTGTGAAACAACATTAATTCTAGTAATAAAATAAGTTTTGTAAAATTACATTGGAATTTTTTTATTTTTCAATACATACATTTCAAACTGAAAACCTTGTAAACGATCTTAAAAAAAAAAACAAATGTTTGTAATAACACATTTTTTTGGTAGAAAGACTAAATAACATCAAGTAATTTTGTTGTACAATAACAGTTTTCTTGTGTAAAAAACTAAACACCTTGTAATACTTTTTTAATTTGTAAAATAATTCACTTTTTTGTAAATTTAACTAAAAAATTTGTAAAATAAATTTACCAACATATAATAGTAAAATTACAAAGCAAACTGTAGTTTTCGTTTTATTAAATATACAACAATTTTTGTAAAAAGACAAAAATATTAGTAAAATAGAATTACAAGACCTTTTACTTGTAATTTTACAAACTTTTTTTTTTGAGTGTATATTCCCTCTATCACTAAGTGGAGGGTATAAAAATTGTTTTTTCAAAAAATTTCATAACAAATTTTGAAAACCACATTTGAATGTCCTTTTTTCCTGGGAAGGACACAATGGATTTTCAAAAACAACATTTTTTATTAAAGTTCAAAATGTATGGTTGTGCAATAAATTTTCAAAGATTGTTAGATAGCCAAATATTAGATTTTTTAAATTTTGGCAAAAAATTAAATATTTAGCTTTATCACCAACTTTGAAAATTTATTGCTCGACAACACGAAAAAACACTTCCCTGAAATTTTAACAGGACATTCTAAACTTTAATAGAAAATTTTGGTTTTGGAAATCCATGGTGTCCTTGTCAGGAGAAAAGGACATTCAAATATTATTTTAAAAACATTTTGTTGAATAGTAATTGTGTTTATATATTGTTGGACTGTATATTTTATAACTGAATTTGTATTTAGTTCGGTTTGAGTCCATATTAATTATTTCTGAAAAATAATAATTGTTGTACAATGAGAAAATCTGAAAAAAATCAAGTGACAACACAGGCTAAATGGAGATGTCGACAGCTTTCGGAAGATGCCACCCTTCCATCATCAGCACTCCTTCGATTGTCACACACTTAATGTGTGTCATATTTAATTTGTTCAAAAGTTTCATTTAAATGGCTAATTTTAATCTGATACACATTAAGTGTATGTCAATCGAAGGAGTGCTGATAATGTCGACATCTCCACTTAGCCTGTGTTTTCACTTGATTTCTTTCAGATTTTCTCATTGTACAAATATTATTATTTTTCAGAAATAATTAATATGAACTCAAACCGAACTAAATAAAAATTAAGTTATTTTGTTGATTTTTTTTTTAATTTTTTTTATTTCTAAATTTTAAATCTTCATAATTTTATCAAAAATATTGTCATCCAAAGTTTTTTCGTACAACTTACGGTTTCCGAGTAAAAAAACACAAAAAACTGTTTAAAGTCAACATTTGATTTTTTGCCAAAATTTTGAAAAAAAATCAAATATTTGGCTTATCTAACAAACTTATAAAATTTATTGCTCAACAATACGAAAAAACCCCGCTGTGAAATTTTAATATCGTGAAAATGACATTCCAAGCTTTAATACAAAGTTTTGTTTTTGGAAATCCATGGTGTCCTTCCCAGGAAAAAAGGACAATCAAATATGGTTTTCAAAATTTTTTGTTGAAATTTTTAAAATTTTTTTTTTTTTTTAATTTAAATCTCTATATTTTTAAAAACAATATTGTTTTTCGTACGAAGGCATTGCCATATATCCAAATATACTGGTTATTGCAACATAGGGTGACCTAGACCGTATTTACATTAGGCAATTTTAATTGCGGCAATTCTGATTTTATCGTGTATCAGAGAGAGATTTAAGATTCTTCCCTCTCTCTCTGATACACTAGAAAATCAAAATTGCCGCAATTAAAATTGCCTTATGTAAATTCGTTCTTATAGTCGTTAATTTTAAATTTTAGCTTTGTAAAACATATGAAACCATAATATATTTCTAATTAAAAATTAAATGGGTACTCGGGTTCCTTGTAACTCATATAGGGGTCAAAAATGCACAGAAAAAAATATGGAGGAAATAAATTTGAGTAATCACTTGTTTAATTTTTTAAAACAAATTTGAGTAATTTTTTAATTGACGCAATTAAAAATTTACTCAAAAATTGAAAATAAAATTTGAGTAAATAATTTAATACAAATTTAATATTTTTTTTATTTTTTTTTTTCTCTTGGTGTTTTGAATTCTCATATAGTTTATTGTTTTTTGTATATGTATATGAAAGTTTGAAATCATCTTTATAAAATTTTACTTTGTCTTGAAGACATAAGTATATTTGGTAAAGTTTGTAAAAGAAATTTTTTTGGAAAAAAAAATTAGAAACTTTTTAAACTTTTTAAAAAAATAATTTGATACATTTTGAGTAAATTTTTACTTGACACAATTAAAAAGTTACTTAAAAATATTAAAAATTTTTAAGTAACGATTTAATTGTGTGAATTAATAATTTACTCAAATTTTTTATTAAGCATTTAATAATTTTTTATTAAAAGTTTACTCAATACTATTAAATCGTTTACTGGTGGAAAATTGAGTAATTTTTTACTCAATAGTATTAAAAATTTACTCAAATTTTTTTTTTTTTTTTTTCTGTGTGATTTAATTTTTTTTTTAAAAACTTTTTTATGATTTTTTTTAACGCTAAAACACAAAAAAATCAAACAACAAATTTTGTGTTCTGGTAAACAATTTTCGGAACTTTGAAAATGTTTTTTTTTTCTGAAAGCATTTTTAATTAAATTTTTACTAAAGAACGCTAAAAAAATTTCCAAAAAAATTTTGTGTCCGGAAAATTTAAAAAATATTTTAGGACCTTTTTAAAATACATATGTCAAAATGTTTTTTTTTTTCTTTAATCATTTTTGATAAAATTCTGATACAATATTTCTGATGTCAGATTCGTGTTTAGGAAGCAAATATATTTTAGAAAATGTGTTTTAATTTCTTTTTAATTTTAACAAAAAATCATAAAAACTGGTACGAAAAAAATTATGAAAAAAATATGCCAATTTAATTAAAAATTTTAACTCCTTTTGCAAATATTTCTGGATACACTCAATAGATTTTTGGGTTTTACTCCCACGTTCTGTTGATTGGAATTAAAAAAACGACATTTAAAATGTTTAACAATGTCCTGATGGTATTCTTGATCGTATCGAGTCCAGATTTCTTGCAAAAGTTAGGAAATTTTGTTGGGAATTCGATTACAAAAAAAAATACACCCAAAAAATTACATAGTTGATGGTTACTATTTTTTCAACTATGTCATAGGTGAAATAGCCCCAACTTTGTCATAGTTGATGTGACATAGTAGTTGCTGACTATATGTCATTTAAATTTACAAATTAACTATGAGAAAAGTTAATGACAACGATGTGTTTGATAAACTTACGTAAACAACTAGGTCCATAGGTAAATGTAAACAAAAAGTTAAAATTTACTATATAATTTAAAAAATAGTTAATAATACCCTATAATTTGTATACAAAAAAAAAAAATTTGAGTTTTTTTATTTATAAACATTATTTTATTAAAATTGCATATAAACGGCATACACCAATATTGTAGGACCCAAAACCAGCCTGCAAATATTAAAAAAAAAACGTATTATTTAGTAATCTTTTTTATTTTTTTGTATAGAAAACACGTCAAAAATTCTGACATTTTTGTAAAAATAATGTCTCAATTTTTGACATTTTTTCTGTCGAAAAATCTAAAATTTTTAAAAATTTTTTCCATAGAAAAATCTCAGAAATCTTAACATTTTTTCTACAGAAAATTTTCATATTCTGAGACTTTTTTGTACAGAAACAATTTTAAATTTTTAGACGTTTTGTCTATAAAAAAAATTAAATTCTTACTAAAAAAATCCCCAAAAAATATCAGACTGAGACATTTTTTTTATAGAAAAATTCTCAGATTCTGATACATTTTTTTTTAGAAAAATTCTAAGATTCTGAGACATTTTTTTTATAGAAAAATTCTCAGATTCTGAGACATTTTTTCTATAGAAAAATTTTCAGATTCTGAGATATTACTTCTATAGAACAAATCTCAGATTCTGGCCTAATTTTTTAATAGAAAAATTATCAGACTGAGGCATATCTTCACTAGAAAAATTCTGGGATATAAAGAAATTTTTTCTATAGAAAAATATATGAAAAATGCTTAGAATTTGAGACATTTTGTATAGAAAAATTCTCAAGTTTTGAGATATTTTTTCTATAGAAAAATTATCCGATTCAGAAGCATTTTTAAATAGAAAAATTATTAGATTTTGAGACATTTTCAGATTCTGAGACATTTTTTCTATAGAAAAATTCTCCGATTCGGAAACATTTTTATATAGAAAAATTTTGAGATTTTGAGACATTTTCAGATTCTATAGAAAAAATGTCTCAAAACTTAAAAATTTTTCTATACAAAATGTCTCAAATTCTAAGCATTTTTCATATATTTTTCTATAGAAAAAATGTCTTAATATCCCATAATTTTTCTAGTGAAAAAATGCCTCAGTCTGATAATTCAGATTCTGAGACATTTTTTCTATAGAAAAATTCTCAGATTCTGAGACATTCTTTCTATAGAAAAATTCTCAGATTCTGAGACATTTTTTCTATAGAAAAATTCTCAGATTCTGAAACATTTTATCTATAGAAAATATCTCAGATTCTGGGACATTTTTTCTATAGAAAAAGTCTCACATTCTGAGACATATTTTCTATAGAAAAAGTCTCAGATTCTGAGATATTTTTTCAATAGAAAAAGTCTCAGATTCTGAGATATTTTTTCTATAGAAAAAGTTCCAGATTCTGAGACATTTTTTCTATAGAAAAAGTCTCAGATTCTGAGACATTTTTTCTATAGAAAAAGTCTCAGATTCTGAGACATTTTTTCTATAGAAAAAGTCTCAGATTCTGAGACATTTTTTTTTTTATAGAAAAAGTCTCAGATTCTGAGACATTTTTTCTATAGGAAAAGTCTCAGATTCTGAGACATTTTTTCTATAGAAAAAGTGTCAGATTCTGAGACATTTTTTCTATAGTAAAAGTCTCAGATTCTGAGACATTTTTTCTATAGAAAAAGTCTCAGATTCTGAGACATTTTTTCTATAGAAAAAGTCTCAGATTCTAAGACATTTTTTCTATAGAAAAAGTCTCAGATTCTAAGACATTTTTTCTATAGAAAAAGTCTCAGATTCTGAGACATTTTTTCTATAGAAAAAGTCTCAGATTCTAAGACATTTTTTCTATAGAATAATTCTCAGATTTTGAGACATTTTTTCTATAGAAAAAATCTCAGATTTTAAGACATTTTTTCTGTAGAAAAAGTCTTAGATTCTGAGACATTTTTTCTATAGAAAAATTCTTAGATGCTAAGACATTTTTTTATAGCGACCATATTAGATTCTGATATATGTTTTCTATAGAAAAAATTTTATATTCCTAAACATTTTATCTGTAAGAAAATATAAGATTCTGAGAGATTTTTTCTTTAGAAAAAAAGTCTAAGACAATTTTTCTATTAAATGTAAATAATTTTCTGAGATATTTTTCGTTAGAAACGCTCGGTGTACAGTAAGATTAATTTTTTATGAAAATATTTCTTACCAAATCCATTTTCCTTGCTCTTCTGAAAGTTTCTCCCTTCCTTCCCTGTATATATTGCGCGTTTTCCTCCCTTTTTCACCTTTTGTGCCACCTTGTTTAATAAAGAGGGAAGTTTATTTCGCAAAAAAGCATATATTTTGCACGTTTGATGCAAATTCATGCACACCATCAAATTTTTAAAATAAAAAATATGGTCTGTTTGCAACCTAGAAGTCTAATTTCTGGATAGATATTATTTTTTACTCCCAACTCAACCGAAAATGAGCGGGGAGCGATAAAAATACACTTTTGCACATCCCATACATTTTGTGGGTGCTCTAACATACATACATATTTATTTTAAATTTGTTTATTTTTACTTCTGACACTTGTATTTTTTTAATATTTTGCCTTTTCAAATATATAAAAATCGTTGTTATCAACTTTGTCCGTAGTTGTTATTTATTATAAATAGTCGATTTAAAAATTATTTGAAATAACTATGGATTTTGTTAACTATGCTACTATGTAATTTTTTGGGTGTATGAATAACTTTAACATACACTTTTCCATAATAAAAAAAAAAAATAGTTTTGAGGGCTTAGTTCGCAAAAAATAAAAATGCATACATATATCTCTAGAAGGCGATAAGATACAATTTTTCTGATGACTTTTAAATCCCTGATAATTTATTGAAGTTATTTTAAATTTTATGAGACTTTTTGAAGTTTTATTTTGATATTAATTTCTTGAACTTACATAATATTTCGAATTTCTCAGCTTTTTCTTAATTTTTGTTCATAATATATTTTCTTATTTTTCTGTATATTTTCTAAACTTTTTTGTTGGGGGGCGAATGATGAATATAAATTTAGTGTTGGAGGGCGAATGATGAATATAATTTTTGTGTAATATATGTATGTTACTTATACGCAGTGTTGCCAGTTTTTGTTGTAATTTGTCCCCAAAAAATCCTCAAATCGACTTTGATTCATCTTTCACATTAAATATCCCGCTACATAAAAACATGTGCCATTAATTTCTGATAAGATTGCATTAATAGCCCTCAATGGAACTACAAAAATTGCGTTTTGTGATTTTCAATGCAAAATGGCTTTTTAAATGTGAAGAAATAGATATAGTGAATGAGTATAACTATCTTGGAATAATTTTAACTCTGAAAATGGTATTTACAAAACACGTTCGGAAAAGAACCGGGTTTGCAAGAAGTAGTATAAACGCTACATGGAAATAATTGTTATTATAGTATGGTAGCTAGAGTCATTTGAGCAAAAATTAAAGAGGACCTTTGAATGGGGATAAAGTCTTAACATGGACCGATATTTTCCAATTTAAACAGCCTTCGTCCTTGGGCCAAGAGAGGTTTAAGTTTCAAATTCGAAGTCAGTTGATTTAAAACTGCGGCCTGTAACGTGTTTACGCCGTTTACATGGACAGTCAGACGGACGGACATCGCTAAATCTACTCAAAAAGTGATTCTGAATCGAATATTTCGAATGCAATATTTCGGCTATCTACAAACATCAACACAAACTCATTATACCCTGACCACAGAGTGGAGAGTGGTGTAGAAAATATGTAGAAATATGTTTTTGCAAGTATAAAAAGTATGACGGGGCCCCGAGACATACATTGCCCAGGGGACCGACGTGGTCAATACAGTCCTGAACATGATATATTTTTTGTTTAACCCATTTTGGTCTGACATTTAATTTAATTTATTTTTTTTTGGAAAAGGTTATTTTTAGGGTTATTAGCACCCGCTGATCTCAAAAATGTTGTCACAAAATTACTCAATGTTCCGTTACCCCAGAACCAATGGGTAGGTGGCCTACGGTCTTTCAGGCTGAAATTCAGGCTATTACAATATGCGCTAGAGTTAATATTGCAAAGGGTATGAAGGGTACTCATATTTCAATCTTCTCTTCACTTCAAGCGCTGTCTTCTTGTGAATTTAAATCCAGGATGACACTGGAATGTTTTGATACCCTTCAACAGATGGCCGGGAGAAACAAAACTACTCTGTTTTGGATCCCTGGTCATAGAGGTTTTGAGGGTAATGAGATAGCGGATGAGCTCGCTAGAAATGCCTCCGCTACTCCTATGACCGGACCCGAACCCTATTGTGGTGTTAACTGGTCCACCTTCTCGAACATGATTAAGGGTTAGGAAAGAACCGACTTCTTAAACTTGTGGTAAAATTCAGGAGGTCTACGACAATCCAAAGCACTAATCGCTCCATTATCATATGGAAGTATACTTAATCACACCAAGAGTGACATTAGGTTACTGACAGGTTTTCTCACAGGGCATTATAAGGTAAATTATCACTTGCATAATTTAAACCTTTGTGCATCGTCTTTGTGTCGACTTTGTCTTGAGGAAGTGGAAACAACGCAACACATATTATGTGAGTGCGTCGCAATATGTAGGTTTAGAGGACGGTTCTTAGACAAAGAATTGCTTAATTCTGCGGATATAAAGCTAGCTTCTCCATCCTCTGTTATAATGTTCATTAGGAACATTGAACAGAGTTTGAATTAGATTAATGGATCTTGGCACAAAAGACCCATAAGGGTCGCAGTGCCGGCCGTTAGGGCTAGATCACCCCTTGAATAATATAAAAAAAAATACCCCAGAAAAGCCTATTTTTTAACTTTTTATGCAAATTTTTGTTTTTAGATTTATTTGCTATTTATACCCTACACCACACTGACCAATCGAACTTGCTGCCTTTAGTACCCCCTAGTGAAATTTAATGCAGAACATATTCGTAGAACATTTAAACCCTTTAAACGCAAGTCTTAGTAGACTTTTGAGCCATTTCTTAAAAAAGTACTTAAATGACCAATAAATACGACATATAGAGGGTTAATATATTCTGGAAAAAAATTATTCATCAAATTTTGTTGAAGACATCCAAAAATATTTTAATTTCAAAAGAACAGTTACATTATTTTTTCGACTTTTTTTAAACGCCTTTAAAAAAATGAAAAATTTAGTGGGCTATTAAAAAAAATTTGAGATATTACAGAGCAAAACCCATTGGGGATTTTACTACTACACATAAGTACTTTAAAACTGTCTTGGTTTGGTTGAGGCCTTTATAAATGACCTCTCTATTGTGTCACAGTGTAATCTAAAAAAAAATTTGAAAATTTTCTAAGTTCCAAAAAAAAATTTTGTTGGTGTTTTTTTTCATTTTGGAGTAAAAAAACATAAAACTGATTTGAAGAAAAAAATGTTTGAGAAATTTAAAAAAAGGCCCGAAAAAACAACAACAACGAACAAAAGTTTCTGAAAATATTTGTGGAAATCCCTTGTATGCTTCAAAATTTATACCAAAAAAATACGATGTCTAAAACCAGATTACACCTATACACTATTAATTTAAAGTAAACGCACTTTGAGTGATAACAGTATAATTTGAGTTGTTTTAAAAAGTATGCCCATTTTTTCATTTTAAAGAATGTTATCAAGCAATCAGTTTATGATCATGAGTCTTTTCAATCTTGTTACTCAAGGGACCAAGTTTCACCATCTGTGCAATATTTCTTTATACTCAATATTTGTATTTAAGTGATTGTTATGTTCGTGTATATTTGAAATTGTACACTCCTTTAATACTTATGTGGAGTACAAAAAAAAGAGGTACACACTACTTTATGCAACTGCTAGTACTGCTACTTGTTCATTCATATTATGTTATCACAGTATCTATGCAAAATATTTTATACAAATACAACAACACAAACACACACTTACACATACATTTTACAACATATGTATGGATGTAAATATATGCGGATGTATGGCATAAAACGTATTGATTTTAAAATAATGCAATACGAAATAAAGTGGTTTATTCATTCAAATGTAAAACTTGGAATATGTTTCGTACATAAGTACGTTTAAAGACACATGATGACGAAAATATGTTCATAAAATGATCATAGTATATGAATGTATATTAGGTCGGATGTATTAAAATATCTCAGCTTCGGAAACCAGTTTTTCCATAGGAAAGTTTTCCTTCAAAAATGAGGTTAAGCCGCTAAAAAAAATACGTGTCTAATTAGTTTTCGTCGTGAACAAGATATCCAAATTTCATGAAGATCGGTTGGTAACACCAGGGAGACTTCCCTTGTGAGTTATTAAACTTTTAATAAAAACAAAATTTTGAAATAAAATTCCTGCACAATGTTTTAATACCCTCCAAGCATAGTACTGTATAGTGTCATAACTTAAAATATGTCGTTTTTGGGTAAACAATACAGAATTATTTGTAATATCCTGCTTTATATTGTGTCAAAAATTCGTATTAATATCTTTTCAACTCGCCGTTTGAGAAGGGAACACGCCATTATAACATTTTCTACTCACCGGCCTTTTGCAACGTAAACCAAGTTTCAATTGCAAACTTTAAACAGGTTTTCTGTAAAATCAAACATTTTGAGTTATGACACTATACAAGTAAATGAGCGATATCTCCATTTTAGTTTTTTTTAAATATTAAACTTTAAATTTTTTTATCTTTCTCGCCTTTTAAAAAATACAAATATAGTTTAAAAATATGTTTAAACATTGTTTATATATATTATACAATTATACATATTAAGTAGAAAGTTTTATATGAGCAATTGTCATTAACTTTTAATATTTAAGAAAAAAAAATTGCGATTTTTTTTTCGTGGCACATTGATAAGTCTTTGTAGGTTAATAACATTATAATTAAGTAATTCAAATCCGTTCGCGTGCATTAATTTGAGCGATCGCACCAAAACTATGGCGGTTTAAAGTTAACATTTTAAAAAAAATTGTCAAAATTACATTTTTTATCCGAAGTTTACCAAACATACCATTTTGCATTATGCTTACCTAGAGCAAAAATACACATTCAAACATGCATAAAATCTTTGCTAAATATCGAGATATTTGCATTAAACAAATTTTTTTTCAGCACAATTTCCAATATTTTGGAAATAAAAATGATACCAACGGTTTAATTTTTTTTAGAAAAATATTACCAAATGTATTAAAAAAATCTCAACAAATTCTTAGTTAACACTATTACTCTATCTCTAATAGGTAAGAAACAGCAGTGGTTTAAAGGGAACATTTTTGAAAAAAAAAGAATTTAATAATTTTAGATTTATTTTTTTTTAATATTTAAAGTCTGATTTTACAGTGTTGTTCTTCACAAAATATTAAAACTATTCAAAGTATGATTAATAATGACAATATTAAGGTTATTACGAAATATTTAAACGTTATTACTAATTTTATTAAGGTCATAAAAAATTTTAGCGATTTTTCGCGATTTTCGCGACTGCAAAAATCAATGGACTAATTTTGAAATATTATTCGAATAAGACATGTCAAAATCTATCAAAATACATTTCTTTTCTACTTTATTTTAAGTAATATAAGATTTTATATAACCATTAAATTTAAAAGTATCAAAAATTTAAAACCACCAAAAACCACTAAAACGTCAATTGTTTTTGGGTGCGAATGGATTGAAGATAAAGCATTAAAAATGCTACCAAACGCGCTTTTCACTGACCAATTTCGATAAGCGGCCTGGATGTGCCTTACAAAAAACGAAAAACAGAAAAACGCCGCGGAATTCGCCAATATTAACTTTTGATCAATGTTGCTTTCCATGATTTATTATATTTGCACATACCATTGTTTCTACATGTTCAACTTTCAGCCATGCACATTTGGCTGTCAAATAATGCAAAACTAAAATATCAAAATTTTGCAAAAAATTTAAAAAGCTCATAAAATTTTTGCAATTGAATATATTTTGGGTGCGTTTGTAAATCAAGTGGGAAATGGTAGATTATAAAGTTCACAAAGCATTCGGAACCATTCGGAATAAAACTGGGAGTGTGCCTTGCAAAAAACAGACTTTTTAAAAAATTCACGTTTTTTCATCACATCTTTGGAGAGCTGCAGCTTCGTAACCATTGCGAGCACATCACTCGAATCAGTCTCAGATTGTGCATATTTACAAGGGCTTTTACCATGTGTATTTGAATTTTAAAATTACAGTTTGCACCAAAAGCTACAATCAAAAAACCTCGAAAAATTGAAAATTGAAAAAAATTGGTATCAAAGATTTAAGTCCATGTAACTTTTTTCTTATTGATGGCACATCCACTGAACCTACACCAAATAATTTCCCAAGTCCACTGACTAAGCGATATTAATTTTGGAGTAATAGCTTTAACGCACCCAACAATATGGAACTTTGAACGAAAAATTTCATGAGAGTATCAAGCGATTTTTTTACATTTTTCAACTTTGCACGTTCCTTACCATGAGATAATGACACTATTTGCGCTGTGCCTTTGCAGAATTACCCATTATGGTTCCCTTAACATATCTACATTCACAGGTACCACCTAGTTTACAAATAAAAATGTTATTGCGAAATTAGTAAAATATCACAAGCGTTAAAAGTTAATGACAAAAGTCCATATGCAGTTATCATAAATTTTTTGAAGGATTTAAGGGAGCCAAAGAGAATGACAGTATGTTTTTGGAAAAATTTTTGCTCCTTGAGTTAGTACAACGCATCTGAAAACGCGGTTTTTGAGCTGATTTTTTTGCAGTTGATTTTACTAAAAAAAATAATACAATGGTAATTTTTTGAATTATTAAAAAAAGTTCAAAAAAACCAGCGCAGAGGGCGAAAAAATATGATTTTTCATTTTTTTTTTAATTAATTACCATAACTTTTATTCTATCACAACCCGTTAAAAAGTTAAAAGCTCTCAAAAATGTTTTTTTGAGAACTTTCTCGAAAACATGACATGATAGAAAAATTTGAAACCCATGTTTAGAATCAGCATCAAAATGTTAATCGAAAACGAGTGTTACGATCCCAGAACGTCATCCTAAAATATCACAAAAAATGGTCTCAATAATGCACAAAAATGCGTTTTTTGTGAACTTTGACCTCAATTTTCTCAAAAACCTAGCGTTATAAAGAACTTGGGAAACCAGTGCCCAGTTTCTGTAACTATGCGAAAAGTTTTCGCATCGAGAAAAATAAAACAATATTGTAGTCATTTAGTTTTTTACAGGGTGAGTACAATGTTGCTAATGTAAAAAACATCGAATACGAAAAAATCGCAAAGCTATTTTTTTAAATCACTCTGTTAAGTATAAGATGACTCTAACATTTATTTATTTTTTTCGATGCGAAAACTTCTCGCATAGTTACAGAAATCGGGTACAGATTTGGAAACAGCATTGAGAGGTGAATTTAAAACGAGCGTTCAGACTGCTGACCCATCCAAAAATTCTTACAATGTCGGTCAGTGTTTTATAATTTTGTCATTGTAAAAAAAACTTTGACTGTCTCTGCATCGTGCACTACTACAAAACTAATTTATTTTTTTTTTTGTAATAACGTTTAAATTTTTCGAAATAACCTTAATATTGAACACTTTTAATCATCCTTTGAATAGTTCAAAATATCGGTATACGGTTAAGAATATGTTTTTGATCAAAGACATTCTAGTGATGTCTTTCGGTCCGACCATCCTTTTATCTGTCTGTGGAAAATACAAAATAAAAGATATAGTCCCCTAAAGGTGTCCCCCGACATCAACCCCCCCCCCCACCCCCCCAATCCACCAAACCCTTGAAACGTTTTTGTAGTTTATTTTTTTATATTCATTGATTAGTGTTTGGGAATTCCCGGACTTATCAATTTCCCGGGAAACGGGAAAAAAATAATTTATTTCCCGGGATTCCCGGGAATCCCGGGAAATATTCATTATTAATATAAATCATAAAAAACATTAAAATTTTACCAACTTTCTATTAAAAACAGTTTTATTAGAGATTAACAATTAATTAAAACATAAAAAATCAAAAAATAAAAGTTAACAATCGTGAAATACAATAAAACAAAACCAAAAAAATAATGCAACTTTTTTCTCCACAAAAAAAAAACGCAAAAAATACCTAAAAATCGCCAAAAATATTTAAAACTGCGTTATTCGAGCAAAAACTAATAAAGTTGACAGCACTTTTAATATTTGTTCTGGAAATGTAAGTTCTAGGTTCAAAATTTTTATATTTTTTTTAACAGTCTTAGCAAAATTATCATTAACCGATGTAAATTTTTTGAATTTTTGAAGTTTTTTCATGATATTGTCATACTTTTTACACTTGGTCAGTTTTCCTATGAATATATATTAGAACTGTTCTTCCAAATAGAAAACCTGTATGTAAAAAAGATATTGAAAATTAAATTAAAATAAACCTTTTTTATGTAAAATGGTCTATTTTATAAAATTCCCGGATTTCCCGGGAAAAATTAAAAAAATTCCCGGGAATTCCGGTCAGTCTTTTCCCGGGAATTCCCGGGAAATACGACCCGGGAATTCCCGGACCCCAAACACTATCATTGATCGTGAGCGAAATGTGTACCGCCATACATTAGCGACGCTGAGTTCTCCTTCTCCACAACAGTTTGGTACAACAGTTTTCGCGAAACCTTTTTGCTTTAGATCCATAATGTCATTAATACAAAACTTTACATTCCACTAAATTATCGTGTCATCTACATACTAACGAACAGACGGACAATGTCTTAAAATAGATCACTGATCAAAAATATATTTCGTTGGCTTAGTCGGCAAACCTGTCAAGTCCAATTTTTATGCAAATTGAGTTTTTGATGTAGTATGCTAGTATAACTCAAAACACATCATTTACAAAAAACAAAATGCCGTTATGTTGTTTTTTCTTCTTGTTATGCAGTGGTAAGAAATTGTGTCAAGTCCAAAAAAAAAAAATAAAACATCGAAAGCCACGTGCTAAGTCCAGCTGAAAACAACACACATTTTGTATCTACAAATTTCTTCAATAGATTTAAATTCGAGGTTTGTTTATTTTATTAAAAGGACGCAAAAAGAGAGCTCGTATGGAAATACATGCTTGTTTTTTTTTTTTTTTTTCAAAATATAACTTATAAAGGCAAAAATTCAAAAAAAAAAAATTAGCTGATAAATTTTGGTACATGATGGCATTTCCAAAGCCAGAAAAGTTAGATTTTTTATATAAAAAAACTTTTTTTTTCAAAATTTCATTCAAATGGTAAAATTTAGTAAAATAAAGCGCATTAAGAAAAGAAAATTTGGCTTTTTATGTGCTTCCATGGACCAAAATTTATCAGCATTTTTTTGGAATTTTTTATTTCACAAAATTGTTTAAAGTTGTGAATAGTTGACCTTTAGCTTAGTAGCTCGTTGATTTTGTTCGGCATTAGGTCATGAGTTAATAAATTAATTAAATAAAAAATATAAACATATTTTTTTTTTTTTATTGTCCCAGCATTTCAGTCAACATTGCTGACCATCTTCAGAGGAATATTTAAAAATTTAATAAAAAAAAAAATAAAAAAAATAAAAAAATTCACTTTCTGGAGCTGTTGTTCAGCTGAAAGCTTTTGTCAACACAAAATTTTTAAAATATTTTTTAAAAAAATTTTTTTTTTTCCAAAAACCACGAACTTAAACCGCTTGTAGAGGACTAAAAGTAACCTACAAATTTTTTTTTTTAATAATTTTTCCCGTTATCAGCTTGAAAATGCTCACCGACTTTTTGCTATTAGTTCACGAGATTCGCAAATATCCATATCATCGACCCACCCTACGATTTAGGTTATAAATAATTTCTTTTTTTTGTCAACAACAATGAAAAAGTATGTAGTAGTAGTATTTTTTATTATAAAAAACACAAAAAAAATCAATAAAAATAAAAAAAAAAAATACAAGAAAATCTGTTAAGTCCACAAAATGGAAAGAAAATCTGCTAAGTCCACATTTAAAATAGAAAATTATAAAGAGCAAATGTGCTAAGTCCAAAAAGAGCCCATAAGTATTCCTTTCTTTTATTTTAGAGTTCTATGATTTTTTGGGGTTAAACAAGATGAACTTAAGAAAAAAACTGCGTTTACAGATTTAAAAAAAGTTAACCCAAAAAAAAGTTAGACAGTTTTTTGTCTCTCCTGAAAAATTTAAAAAAACGGACTTGACAGGTTTGCCGACTAAGCCAACGATATACTTTTTACTAATCTAGACCGATATTATGATGTGTTTCACGCGGAATGACAAAGTCAGTTTACCCCCTACTTTGCACTAACAATAAGTTTTCAAAAATCTCTTTTTTATTCAAAATTTAATAACTCACAATCAGTTAATTTGTAACTGATTTTAAAAACCAAAGTTGGGTTTATCTAACAAATAAATATTCTTTTACAGAAGATTCACAAATGGTACTGTTTCTTAATAAAAAATGCCTTAAAACATCTTTAAAGTTTTAAATTAATGATTTTTTAAAAAATTGTATTTTCTAAGAAATGATCACAGTTGTCTCAATATCACTTAAATATTTCAAGGACAGAGTCTTGTTGTAATCGGCAACACCTACTTAAAAGAATGTTGCACAGTATTATCAGATTCTAATACATGTTGCATTTAGAAAAATTATCTGCCTCTGAGACTTTTTTTTTTTGGAACTAAATGCTTTAACTCTATGAAATTTTTTCGACAGATTTCCTTTAGAAAAATTAACAGATTTTGAGTAAGTACATAGAAAATTTCTTGGACTCAAAGTTAATTTTTAGATAAAAAAAAGTTCAAAGAAAACTGTTCGTAATCTTAAATATTTTTTTTTCTAAAAGAAACATTGTTTTCAGATTTTTTTTAAATATTGGTTTGAGACCAGCTTTATAATATTGTATATGTGTAAGTCACTTGTAGAATTGAAAACCTTGCCAAACCTATTTGTCAATTCAAAGCGATTACTGAGTTTAAATATGATTGTGTTAAAACTTTCACAAAATTATTTAAACACCAATTTACTAACATTTTTGAGGGAAGGAAAGTCTCGCTCCATCCTAATATTTATATACGAGGGCAATTTGAAATGTTCTTATATGATATTTACATATACCCCGAAATCCATATAAATTTGGATTTCAAATCCAATTAAAATCTATACCGTTTACATATGCTTTTTTGACATTTAGCGGGATTTTGTTTGTACTGACTCTGTATTTTCTTTTGATTTGTGTACAGGGTTGTTAGTTGGAAAATTACCTAATTTTATAAATATTTCTAAAAACAATGATTTTTCTTTGCCGGGGCCAATATTTTCAATCCCACTAGTATATGTTGGGACCACAATATCAAAAAATGTGTTTTTATATAGAGCTGCTTCTTTAAACGCAAGAAATTTTCTTTGTTAGGAAGATCAAATTGGTCAACTAAATTGTGCGTTTACCAATTGCAATGGTAAATTTTAAATGAAACATTGTTAAACATTGTTTTTATTAATCTGTTAATAGTTTTTAAAAAATTAATTTTAATTGTTGTTTTACTTTATAAAAAACAACAACAGCTGATAAAAAAAAAATCGTGTGCAGCGTTGTAAAAAAGCATTAGGGATGATTATTTTGGGAAAACCCATAGTTTTACAAGTAGAAATTTTTTGGGATTTTGAATTGCGATTTTACGATTTTCCCAAAATCCAAGTTTTTTTTTGTATGGGATTTGACATTTGAAATCCAAAAATGTAATGGGATTTACTTGGATTTTCATTGAAATTCCATTTTTTCTGGATTTCGAGGTATATGTAAGTGGCATATTAGCCCAACAACGAAAAACAAGATCTAGATTTTAAAAATTATTTTATTTTTCAATATAACCTCCTGAAACTTCAATATACTCAGAAAAAAAACTAACTAAAAAATGGGAAAATTAACTAAATCCAAGGAAAATTGATAATGATTTAGCTCCATTGCCATGTATTCCTACTTTTTAGTCCATATTTTTCGTAAATAATAAGGACAAATTTGAACTAGAAAGTGGGAAAAATTTCCCATTTTTTACATATGATGAACTAATTGGTAGGAAATTGCGTCCTAAAATTGAATTTTTTGTACTTAATTTTGTTTTTAGAAATCTGTCTTAAAAATAAAGATTTTTTATCAATTATTTAGGGAAAATTTTTTGGCGGTAAGAATTTCTTCCATGTATTAGGGAATTCCATTTAAGAAAAATTATGGCCTATTTAACAGTCCATGAACTAAAATTTTTTCCTAAAAAATGGGAAAATTTCCCAAATTTCAGTTAAATTTAACTAAATTGTGGGAAAATTTATAAACTATTTTGAAGAAAATTTTTCCAAAGTTTAAGTTAATTCTTTTTTTTTTGAGTGTACACTTATTGTTAGTCTAACATTTTCCTAGAAATTTTAACCCTTGATTAAAATAATTTTAATTTATCAAAAATAACTACACTCAAAAAATTATGTCATTAACTGTTTGTAGTTTATTTAAAAAGTTTTCCGTTTAGTCGTTTTAAAAGAAAAAATATTTGGTTGATGTTCAGTTTTTATTAATGACTACTTTTGTCATTTGTTTCAAAAATAACACACTAAAAATAAAGACTTTCATTTACATTTAATCTTTAAAGTCATTTATTTTTGTTCTGTAAGTAAAAACTACTGATTATTCTTTAAATTTTTAATGATTTATGTAAGTAATTTTTTTTTAATTTGTTGTTTGTGTTTTTCTGATTGAAGAAGAAAATTGTGTCTTCTAAAGATTAAATTAAATGTGGATTTACCCTAGACCATGGTTTCTGTAGCCACTTCTACGTCATCAGTAGGCAATTACATTAAATTGATTATTTGATATTTGCTAGAAAAATTCTTTATATGTTTTTTTATCAACAGACTAGCCTGACATGAGCTTCGAACCTGTGTCGTTAAATCTCTCATGTTTTGTAAGCCGAAGCCATAACCACTAGGCTATACTCGGTGTATAAACATCAGTGACTAAACGTCGTTTGTTTTTAACTCACAGTAGGTTTCGTGTGTGACGCATACAGAAAAGCTTTTTCTCTAACTCAAGCAATGCATTTAATCTAGAGACCAACAACAATTTTCTTAATCTTTCATTTACTTTATTTTATGCAAACTTTACTATAGCAGAGAATTTTTTGTTCTTCACACTACAGTAACGCATAGTTAAAGTGAATTGCTCACACGAGCGACATTTGTCAGTATTTCTATTTTATTATATTTTTTCGGCGTAAGCCAAGTGTATTTAATTTGTTGTTTGTGTTTTTCTGATTGAAGAAGAAAATTGTGTCTTCTAAAGATTAAATTAAATGTGGATTTACCCTAGACCATGGTTTCTGTAGCCACTTCTACGTCATCAGTAGGCAATTACATTAAATTGATTATTTGATATTTGCTAGAAAAATTCTTTATATGTTTTTTTATCAACAGACTAGCCTGACATGAGCTTCGAACCTGTGTCGTTAAATCTCTCATGTTTTGTAAGCCGAAGCCATAACCACTAGGTTATGGCTTCGGCTTACAAAATATTTTTTAATGAAATATCATTAGTTTTTACCTACACAAGTAGGTTACTTTTTTGTAGGAAAAAAAAATTCAAAAAATTATTTATAGAAATATAAAAACATGTTTGTATCAAGTGACTTTGGCACGATGGGTAGAGTGTCTGGCCAGAATGTAGTTGATTGCGGGATCGATTCCCCAAAATTTTATTAAAAATTTTTAAAAAAATATTTCAATAGAAAATTATAAAAAATAACCTACGAAATCATTAATTTTTAATGTTTTCGTAGGTTATTTTTTTTGGAATTTGTTGGTAAAAATAACAGAACTATCATTAATTTTTAATGTTTTCATAGGTTATTTTTTTTCGAATTTGTTGGTAAAACAGAATAAAAAAACGTAATTTTTTAATGTTTAAAGTTATTTATTTTAGAAAATTTTATCAACAGTAAAAAATAAATGTTGATGTTTGTTAAAACAAATGAATAATTACTGGAATGGTTTTCAATTGTATATTCACTGGTTTTAAGTGTGTTTTTCATTTGTTTTTGCCTACAAAATATTTTGAGTGTAAAGCCCCTTTAAAACTCCTTACTATAGGAAGGAGTTTCCAGATCGAAATAAAGTTTAATATGTGTTCATATGACGAATCATTATGCAATGATTTTTTTTTGTTTTTACCACCATCCCTGTTTCAGGCTAAGAACATTTCAAATTGCCCTCGTATATTTAGAAGTACATTTGAGGCATATGCATAAAACCATAAAGATGTGCTCTGCTCGTTTTTAATACTATCACATCACAATAATGCTCTCGTTATATGAACATGAATAATGGTTTAAGATTTATGGAAATATAAAGAAAATAATATGCCATACAACT
The DNA here is from genome assembly GCA_963921195.1 of Pegoplata infirma. Classification (NCBI taxonomy): domain Eukaryota; kingdom Metazoa; phylum Arthropoda; class Insecta; order Diptera; family Anthomyiidae; genus Pegoplata; species Pegoplata infirma. The sequence goes on along the minus strand of OY992536.1, from coordinate 172,819,275 downwards.
AACCAACACATTTACAAGCTATTAAATGCACACAGAAAATTACTTTAAATTAAGAATGTTAGGCAGAATCAGTGAATTTGATAATTACAATTTTTAAAGCAAATTGAAAATGTGAAAAAGTGTATGAAATGGACAAACTCAAAATAAATTTAAACAATTTTTGCTAAATAAATGTAAGCTCATTACGATTTAAAGTTGCTGCAACAAATTTCTTTGTCGTATTTTGGAAAAAGCATTGTAGAATTTATAATTTAATTTTTTTTACACATAATAATTTGTTGGTTCCCAAGCATCAAAAAGATGGCAAAATAGGCTTGTTTTTAAAATTATCAGTTATATTCAAAATGATCTCTTCGAATGTCTAGATATCCGTAGGCGTATGAGTGATATTTTATATCAAATCAAATATCACTCATACGCTTCATGTTTAGCAAATGCTTATTGTTAGTGCAAAAAAAACACATTTTCTTAAATTCTGGGATATTTTTCCTAAAAGTGTCAGATTTTGAGGCATTTTTTCTATAAAAAAGGATCTAAGATTGAGAGAAATAGTCTCAGATTCAATAAAATTTTTTCTTATCGAAAAAGTCTGAGATTTTTTTCTATTAAAAAGTTTTAAATGCTAAACAAAAAAAATTCAAATAGAAATAAATTCAGATTCTGAGACATTTTTCCTTAATAAAAAAGTTTACGATTCTAAGACTTTTTTAAAAAGAAAATATTCTCAGATTCCAAGACATTTTTCCTAAAGAAAAAAGTCACAGATTCTATGTAATTTTTCCTCAAAAAGTTTAAGATTTTAATACATTTTTCTTATATAAAAATTTTTAAATTGATCCAGAAAAAAAATTTCTTATTATTCTTAAGGTGCGTTTAGACGGGAGAGAAAACTGCTAGACAAAGACCAAAAAACTCTGTGTACCTGTGAATTTGACTTTTTCAATAATTGTGTCAAATCAAATTCCTCTATCAAATCAAATTCCTCTAAAACGTATCCTTTTTTTTTTTTGATAATGTTACATATATTTGGAAGATGTTGATATTATTTTTAATTTGAAGTCAGTATTTTGTTTTATAAAAAAATTATAATGAAAACAAAATTTATTTTTTTAGAGATGATATTTAAGAATACAAGAGGTGACAAATTTTCGATTTTTTATCGAGATTTTTTTCTCGTGTAAACACACCTTTATAGAAACTTTATAGATTTGCAGACTTTTTTTCTATAAAAAATATTAGATTCAAACATTATAAATTAGAAAAATTTCGACATTTTTCTAAGAAAAAAATTTTTAACATAATTTCCTTTTCCTTTTCTCTTTCTCTTTCCTTTTTACAAACCTTCTTCTCAGATTTTTTCAAATAAGACTTTTCAGATTTTCCCTATAGAAAATTCTCAGATTTTTCCTAAAAAAAAATTTCAGATTTCAGATATAAAAACTCTCAAATTTTTTTAAAGAAAAATTCGCAAATTATTCCTTCAGAAAATTTTTCCTATGAATAAATAATCTATATCGTCCATTCCACCAGACATTTGGTGATTTTAGGCATTTTTTGACCGAGGGTCTTCGGATTTTTGTTATTATTTTCATACAGATACTCTATGGAACCAATTTCAAATTTCATCCATCAGATCGAAAATATTCGAAAAACTCGCGATTTTATTCACGATTTTCGTTTTTAAAAAAGTAAAAAAAATACAAAATCTGTGTAACTTTGAGCAGCTGTATTTTCTAAACTACTTATCGCATTTTAACAATCTATAGCGCATACGAATGGTATGTAAGTCTATTTTAATATCTAAAAAACTGAAAAAATATCGGTGGTTCAAAAGTGCATTTTATATGCAAATGCACTTTTGAAGTGCATTTTGCGAAACTTTTACCCCTTTTAATTTTTTTTTAATTACTTAGCATATTTGGAAAATTTAGAATTTTTGCTACAAAAAAATGTTTTCATTACAATGGACCGAGAATGCATGCCATTTTTAATATTTTTTTTAAAAAAATACTTCCTTAAGTTTCCCTTACAAAAATTTTTATTTTTTAAATTATACCAAAATCATATAAAAAGACATGTTTTTAAAACGTTATATTTTCGAAAGTACTAATCGTATCTTATTGTTTTTATGCACATAAGAAAGGTATTTTTGTTAATTTTTTGCATTTAATGGCCGAAAAAATGTTGGTGTTTCAAAAATGCATTTTAAATGCAAATGCAGTTTTGAAGTGCATTTTTCAAAACTTTTACCCCTTTGAATTTTTTTTTAATTATCATATTCGAAATGTTTACAATTTTTACTTCAAAATAATGTCCTGCTAATAATGGACCCAATGTGTGTGCTATTTTTAAAGAAATTTTCAAAATTTCCTTGAAAAAAATTTTAATATTTTAAATCAAACCAAAAAAATCTGAAATTACATGATTTTTTAAAAAATTCTTAAAAATAACACACACTGTGGGTCCATTATAAGGAGGACATTATTTTGTAGTAAAAATTGTAAACTTTTCGAATATGATAATTAAAAAAAAAATCAAAGGGGTAAAAGTTTTGAAAAATGCACTTCAAAACTGCATTTGCATTTAAAATGCATTTTCAAAACACCAAAATTTTTGAAGTCATTATATGCAAAAAATAGACAAAAATGCCTTTCTAATGTGCATAAAAGCAATAATATACGATTAGTACTTTTGAAAATATAACGGTTTATAAACATGTCTTTTTACATGATTTTGGAATAATTTAAAAAATAAAAAAAATTATAAGGGAAATTTATGGAAGCATTTTTTAAAAAAAAATATTAAAAATAGCATACATTCTCGGCCCATTGTTATGAAAACATTTTTTTGTAGCAAAAAGTCTAAATTTTCCAAATATGCTAATTAAAAAAAAATTAAAAGGGGTAAAAGTTTCGCAAAATGCACTTCAAAAGTGCATTTGCATATAAAATGCACTTTCAAACCACCAATATTTTTTTCAGTTTATTAGATATTAAAAAAGACTTACATATCATTTATATGCGCTATAGATTGTTAAAATGCGATAAGTAGTATAGAAAATACAGCTGCTCAAAGTTACACAGATTATGCATTTTTTTGACTTTTTAAAAACGAAAATCGTGAATAAAATCGCGAGTTTTTCGAATATTTTCGATCTGATGGATGAAATCTGAAATTGGCTCCATAGAGAATCTGTATGAAAAATATAACAAAAATCAGAAGACCCTCGTTCAGATTTTTTAAAATGTCTCATGGAATGGACGATATATATAAAGTAGTAACGTGACTGACTGACGACTGACTGACATACTAATCACGCATCATCGCACAACAAAAACTACTGAACCTAGGGACTTGAGATTTGGAATGTAGATGCACCTCCCGGAATATAGATCCACTAAGGCTGGGTTTTTGTACATTAGTACTTTTTTATATTACCCCAAACCACTGAAGCTAGAGACTTGAAATTTGGAATTTAGATGCTCCTCCCAAAATATAGATCCACTAGGGCTGATTTTTTTGAAATGTTGATTCTAAGGGGGTAAAAGGGGTAAAAAAGTTACTTTGGTACTTTTTATATTTCCACAAACCACTGAAGCTAGAGACTTGAAATTTGAAATGTAGATGCACCTCGCAAAATATAGATCTACTAAGGCTGAGTTTTGGAAATGTTGATTCTAAGAGGTAAAAGGGGTAAAAACCGTACATTAATTCTTTTTATATTTCCACAAACCACTGAAGCTAGAGACTTGAGACTTGGAATGAAGGTGCGCTTTCCGAGGCCTACCACTAAGGATAAATTTTTGGTAAAATGTTGGTTCTAAGGGGTAAAAAAGGTACTTTGATACTTTTTATATTTCCAAAAACCAATGAAGTTAGGGACTTGAAACTTGAAATGTAGGTGCGCCTTCCGAAATATAGATGCACTCGGGCTAGGTTTTTGGAAAATGTTGTTTCTAAGGGGTAAAAGGGGTAAACAATGTACTTTGGTACTTTTTATATTTCCAAAAACCAATTAAGTTCGAGACTTGAAATTTGAAACGTAGCTACACCTACCGGAATATAGATCCACTAATGCTGGCATTTTTGAAATAATTATTCTAATGAAGTAAAACGGGAAAAAGGTACTTTGGTACTTTTTATATGTCCTTAAGTAATGGTTTAATTAACTTAAAATTTGGAATGTAGCATCAACTAACGGGGAAAAAATCCGAAAATTTATTTTTGGAAATTCGAATTCTAAGAGGGGAAAAAATTGTACTTTGGTACTTTTTATATTTCCTTAAATAAAGGTCATAACAACTTAAAATCAGGAATGTGAGAACAATAGAAAAAAAATAATAAAAATTTTCTTTTTTGGAAATTTCGATTCTAAGGGGGTAAAAACGAGTACTTTGGTGCTTTTTATATTTTATGAAATAATGGTCCTGGAAACTTGAAATTTGGAATGTAGGATCGTCTAGCGAAAAGCATTTACAAAAGAATAATTTTCGGAAATTTTAATTTCTAGGGAATAAAAACATATAAGTTGGTAATTACAGGTCCTATGAACTTGAAATTTGGAAATTAGCATCCTCTAACGGGGAAAAATCGCCCAAAAAAGTATTTTTTGGAAATTGAGATTCCAAACGGCTAACAAATTGTACTTTATTACTTTTTATATTTTCTTAAAAAAAAAAACGTAAAATTAGGAATATAGGATACAACAACAGAAAACAGAAAATCTGAAAAAAATATTTTTTTTGGAAATTTCTATTATAAGGTGTAATATAATAATTGGTACTTTTCATATTTTCTGAAATAAGGGTCCTGGAAATTTGAAATTTGGAATGTAGGATCATCTAGGGAAAAAACATTTCCAAAAGAATAATTCTTGGAAATTCTGATTCCAAAGAGGTAGAAAGTAGTAAAAAACTGTACTTTGGTACTTTTTATATATTCTGAAATAAAAAAGGGGTAAAATGATTCCTTTTAATCTAATGATGAAAGCTCTAGAAACTATTTTCTTCTTTAACGGATACTATTCAGAAAGGAATGAAACGAATATGGAATGTAATGGAATGAAGAAGGTAACCAAATAGAACAGAACAGGGCACGAAATGTAATACAACATGGAACGAATTGGAATGAAACTATTTTTTTTTACTAAAAATTTGTTACAAATTTTTTTTTTGTAAAAATTTGTTCACTGAATTTTTAATTCAAAGTTATATTTAGTCATTTTTTTCGCTCTAATTAATTACTTAATATTTTTTTTTTATATTTTGATAACATAAGACTTTCTAAAAGTTGACGTACTATTTATTATATCAACTGCAGTGTTTAGTATTTTAATGTGAATGTTGTGGGCATAATAATAATGGGATGCGACACTTTTTTTCTAGCATGTGTTGTCGAGTACAACAAGACCTTGTACTTGAAATTTGCGAAACACCTCCAAAATCTTGAGTTACGGGTAAAAAACCGGTTTTTCGAACTTTTTACACTTATAAGCCAGTTACTTTGTTGAATACCAACCGATTTTAAATTTATCGAAGGTTTTAGAAAGAAGAAACTGAGCCCTTCCGAAGATCTAAACATAATATTTAAGTAATATTGAGACAACTGTGCGTATTTCTCCAGCAAACTCAATTTTTTTAAAAAATTTCTCTATTTTTCAACTTTGGAGATGTTTTTACACATTTTTTTTTTGTTAAGGAACCGTATTATTTATGAATTTATTTAAAAAGTGTATTTATTTATGAAAAAAACTTAACTTTGGTTTTTAAAATCGGTAAAAAATTTACCGAGTTATTAAACTTAAAAAAAAAAACTAAATTATGGAATAAATGCCTGCACAATGTTTTTATACCCTCTAACCGTAGTACGGGTTCATTCACTTTGCCACTCCGTGCGAAACGCATCAAAATATCGGTCTAGAGTCTCATAGCGAATATAATTTTTTGATCAGTGATCGATTCTAAGACATTATAGAGATAGCGAAATATCGGTCTAGAGTCCCATAAAGATTTTTTTTGATCAGTGATCGATTCTAAGATATTGAAGAGATGTCCGTCATGTGCGGACGTCCGCTTGTAGAAGACATGATAATTTAGTGGAATGTAAATGTTGTATAAATGACAATGGGACTCTAAAGCAAAAAAGTTTGGCGAAAGCTCTTGTTCTAAACTGTTGTTGTGAAGGGGAACTCAGCCTGGGACACCTTTCCCTTGCGATAAATGAAAATAAAAAAACTACAAGGACGTTTCGCTGGTTTGAGGTGGGGGGGGGGGGGAGTTGTGGGTGATGCTGTCTGGGGACACCTTCGCCTAGCGATTAATGTTTACAAATTCATATATTATAATATTTACACTCAAATAATAAAATTTTATATTTTTTTTTATTTTTCTGTTAACCTGAAAGGAAAGCGAACCAAAAAAATGGCATTGTTTAATACCCTTGGTTTAACAGCAGGTCAATGAATTTCATATGGCGCAAAAATGTTTTATTTGTTGAACAAATAGACAAAAAAACTTTAAAATAAAATAGTGTATTTCTGGGGTTGCATTAGTTCTCCAAGGGGAAACTTTTTTCCCCTAGTCCGGTTTAGCCCATTTACAAACATCACTGTCCTATAAACATAACACATATTCGTGTCAAAACTTTAGGAGTCTAGCTCTTTTAGTTTAGACAGTTTCGTGTCTTCCACTGATGGACAAACGGACGGTCAGACAGACGGACAAAGATAGAATGTCGTAGAATCGATCATTGATCAAAAATATATACAATATGTGACCCTAGATCGATATTTCGATATGTTTCACGCAGAATAACAAAGTGAGTATACCCCGCATATTATGGTTGGATGGTAGAAAAACATTGTGCAGGCAATTATTCCAAAATTTTGTTTTTATTAAAAGTTTAATAACTCAGTCAATTTTTAACCGATTTTAAAAACCAACGTTGTAATTTACTCTTAAATAAATATACTTTTTTAATAAATGAATAAATGGTACGGTTCCTAAATAAAACAAGTAAAAAAGTTAAATTCGGCCGTGCCGAATTTTAAATACCCTCCACCTGTATCCCAGTATTTATAAATTACTTTAAATAACTGTTATTACATTACAGTACTTTTTTGTTAGTTGTTAAAAAAACGACTCAAAATAACTAACAGAAATAGTTGTTTAATATTTTTCATACAAAAACAACTGACTTTGCAGTTGAAAACAACTTACTACTGTAAAATATACAAACAACTAACATGTAGTTACTTACATAATTTTCTGAGTGAACTTAATTCAATTTCATTTTATGAGGACAATTGCGAAAAAACGCTTTCCGCTCCAATTTGTTAACATTCAGCAAAACAAAAAAAAAAAAAACGAAACGTTAACTTCCATAAATTTCTCAATTTAATTTAGCATCGTTTGGAATAGTTTTGTAAAATATTACACATTTTCGATAAAATATTGATAAAATTAGCTTATTAAGGTACCTACAGACGACGCAATATTATGCACAATATTTTTGACGTTTCCAACAATTGGCATACATAAAAATACTGAAATCGATTTGATTTGTAAAAATAATATTTATAAAATTTATTCTTAATGAATAAAACTTAATTAAAAAAAAATTAATTAACTTATTTTATTTAAAATTTTTAAATTAAAAAAATTAATGGTGTTTTCTTTTCTGAACAAAAAAATGTCCATTGTTTAGATGTGTACTTTAAATGTTGACATGGCCCTGAAACGATGTAGCATTTTTTAAACTCAGAAAAGAACACAAAAATGCAGTTTTGTACACAAATTGCCTTGATTTGCTGTTTCAATTGATGTGTTTTATGCTTATATTGCTAGCAGCTCAGGTTCGAATCCTGGTGATGGCCATCACATATTTTTTTAATTTTTTTTTTTGCTTTTAAATTATTTTTTTAATTATTTAAACTTAAAAAAAAAAAAAACAAATTTAGTAGTTTTTATATGAAAATTTACTTATTTTTTTTAAAAAAAATTATTAAATTATTTAAAAAAAAACATTATTAAATAAAAAATAATACGTAATTGAATGAAAAAAATACCAGAATAAAAAAAAAAAAAAATGTTGGCCACACCGGGATTTGAACCCAGGACCTTCAGTGTCACATGCAACGACACATCCTCTGCACCACAACAGCACCAGTTGATTATAACACAGCAATGCTTAACATAGCTGATATACCCAGTGGAGGTTTAAAAAAATATTCCTAGTTTTTTATAGGGATCATACTAACAAAATTAACCGTTACTAACAGGGTTGCCAGAAATCGTCAATAGGCAGAAATCGTCTGTCCGTTTGTAAGAATTGGACGCAAAATAGAAATATATTGAATGTGTTTGATATTGATCTTATCCAAGAAATTATCAAAAAAAAAAAAAAAAAACAATCAAAACACAAATAAAGAGTGGATGGTATAAAAAAAAATTTTGAAAATACAATTTTTTTCCAAAAATTATTTCATTTACCCAATGACAAAGAATACAAAAGATTGTTAGACCGAATATAAATTATTAAGGTGATTTTGATGAATTGTAATTTTTTAAACAATATTAAGCTAAATAAAAAAAAAAAACAAAAAAAAAAAAAAAAAAAAAAAATTTGATCCCGACCATGACTCGAACCTGTGACCATATGAATGATAAGCCAACAGTGCTTCCATCATACCACAGACTGTTTCTGAATGTGTTAGAAATTTAACGAGTATCTTAAAAGAGATAAACAAAACCGAGCAAATTACAACAAACCCCTTTGCTGCTGTGTGTAAAATAAGTTTTGTTGAATATACCATAGGGTTGCCAGACGTCCCGCATTTGGCGGGATTGTCCGCTTTTCATAACCGATTCCCGCGTCACGCGCGGGATTCCATATTCCCGATTTTTTTTGCATTTTTTTTAACAACTATTTTTTATTTTAAAAGCCAACGTTTTTGAAAGGCTTATTTGTAAGCTTTTGTAAAATTGTCTTTACCTTACCGCCCAAATGATGTGGATTTAGAACATTTTTAAGGAAAAAATAAAGGCCTATTCACACCTGAGGTAAAATCTCGGTCGAATAAGATTTCGATAATATGGTCTGCATCATTTTATACACAACCATATGATCGAAATCTTGTTCGAACGAGATTTCACCTCATGTGTTGGGTATAACAAAAAGTTTGCAATCTTAGTGTTTGATAAAAAAACTATTTTTCAAAAAATGTTCGCCGAAAGTTGTACAATATAGAGTTCAATCCGGGAAAAATATTTAAGAAATTTCCATGGAGTAATTCTGGTCTAGTGTTATATCTTCAAAATGGAAATGTGTGTACTAAAATTTACTTTAGCTAAATTAGTCTCTAAAGCATCGCGAAAAAAATGTTTTTGAAAAACGAAAACATTTTTTATATTTCAAAATACACTAGAGGCTAGTAGTCTCTATTTAAAACAATAAAACTCGACAATATGCTGCTAAATTTTTCGGTTTTGTTCATAAAAATATTTTTGTCCCGCGAAAATTTTTAAAATCCCGCCATTTTTGTAATTTTTGGAAGTCTGTCCCGCATTTTCGAAATAAAATTCTGGCAACCCTAATATACCATATTTTTTCCACCAAAATTCAATTTCGCTTTAAAAGAACAACTAAACGACATTTAATTAATAATTAACAGCACATTTGTATATTTGCAAAAACTGAGAAAAATCAATGACTCCATAAATATAATGAAGGATATAGATTTAGGTGATTTAAATAAAATTATAATGATAAACAATATTAACAAACAAAAAAAAAAAAAAAAGATCTTGAGTCCTAACATGACTCGAACCCGGGACTCCATGTATGAAAAACTAACACTCTAGCCATCATACCACAGACTGATTTAATGTTTTACAATTTAGCGGGTATGTTAAAAGAACGAGAACCAAAACAGATAAATAAAAAAAAGCATTTGAGTAAACTAGAGCAATAACTCTTAAAACATAAAATATTAACAACATTTTTCAAATGTATTTAAATATGTTTATTAAAGGCCAAATAAATCATCTTCTAAATGTGCCAATTTTGATCCAAATTTGCTCATATTTTCTATATAGGCCACAAAGACCATATTTACACTCCATGTTAAAATTTGTTAACATACGTTAATCAGAAGCCGAGTTATAGTATTTTACATGCTAGGTTTGTATGGGGGTGTCACACCCCTTTTTTCTATTCCGCCCAAATTTTACATAGAGATCAGACATCCTAAAATATAATTTTATACCAAATTTCATATGAATCTGTTTAACAGAAGCCGAGTTATAGCATTTTGCATGCTAGGCTAATGTGGGAGGTGCCACACCCCTTTGTCCAATTCTTCCAAAATTTTACACAGACATTGTACATGGTATAATATTATTCTGTACCAAATTTCATTTGAATCTGTAAAGCAGAAGCTGTGTAAACGCATTTTGTATTTTCAAAGTTTTAGAGGTGTCGTTAAACTTTCACTCATAACTTTTGATCGGTTGGGCCGATTTCGCTCAAATGCAATACCAAACTTCTCGGGAGAACTTCCAATAAATATGTTAAGTTTCAGTCATCTCTGTGCAATATTCTGTCCGCTACAGCATTTTCCACAGACAGACAGACAGACAGACAGACAGACGGACAGACGGACAGACGGACAGACGGACAGACGGACATCGCTAGAATGTCTTAAAATCGATCGGGCATCATGAATATATATACTTTATGGGGTCCCAGACCGATATTTCGATGAGTTACAAACGGAATGACAAACTTATATATACCCTCTATCACTAAGTGGAGGGTATAAAAATATGATAAAACATCTGAAAACTTAAAAAATAAAGATTTTTTTTTGAAAAATTGAGTTTGCTGGAAAAATACGCACAGTTGTTTTAATATAACTTAAGTTTCATGTTAACAACTTCGAAAGATATTAGTTCATTGTTTCTAAAACCTTCAAGAAATTCAAAATCGGTTAATATTCAACAAAGCTACTGGCTTATAATTATAAAAAGTTCGAAAAACCGGTTTTTTACCCGTAACTCAAGATTTTGGAGGTGTTTCGCAAATTTCAAGGACAGAATCTTGTTGTACTCGACAACACCTACTAGAAAAAAAATATCGCATCCCAGGTTTTTCTGTTTCATTCATTTTTGTAACACTGTGTTATTTTTATTTTTATACCCTCCACTCTAGTGATAGAGGGTATATATAAGTTTGTCATTCCGTATGTAACACATTGAAATATTGGTTTAGGACCCCATAAATTATATATATTCATGATCCTTGATCGATTTTAAGTCGATCTAGCGATGTCCGTCTGTCTGTCTGTCCGTCCGTCCGTCTGTCTGTCTGTCTGTCTGTTGAAATCACGTTTTTGGCAATATTCCGAAACCGATTTAAACGCTTGGGGTACCAAAAGTTGCGTAATTCTAATGGGCAGAAACTGATGTATTTTTTTTTGAAATCGGTTAAGTATTTTAATAGATATGAGTGAAATGTAAAGGTACCTCAAAAATAATGGTGAATTTTACACAAAAAAATGCTATAACTTGACACCTGTTGAATGAATGAGAACGAAACTTGGAATTTTATGTAATTTTATCATTCCTAACACTCACAAAAAATTTGGGCGGAATCGCACAATGGGGAGAGGCACCAGAAATTTAACCCAAAATTTTAAAATGATTTATCTTGGCTCATGGTTGACATATTCAAATAAAATTTTAAATAGATTCATATTTTATTGTTATCAACGTTTTGCTGGTTATTTTGGTACCAATTATGGCAAAATCGGTCAAGGGGTTAAGAAGCTATGAGCAATTGAGGTGAGTTTCAATATAAACCTCCATGATATGACGTGGCTGCGCGCCATTTTGTAGTTGTTGATGCTTATTTGGCTTGTTAATAGTTATTTGTATCAATAGAAGTAAAAAATACGTAGTATGTGTCATACACGTGGTTGCTTTTATATAATTTTCATACATACTTATAAAATATTTTTTTTTTGTTTTTTAAATATTTACATTGCACTATGGTTCCGGTCATCGCTTTTCTTGGCCAAAATTACAAAACTGGAAAAATTTCTGGTTTGAAATAGGTTTTGTGTTAAAAATTGTTATAATTTTTTTGTTTTCCATGTAGAGTATTAGGTCAATTCGATTACCTTACTACAATCTACTAATTTTTACTCATTTTACTACAGCTGGAATTTTTCAATACAAAAAGTAAACAAGACTTTCCAGTTGTAGTAAAAAATAGTAAGAAATTTAGGTAATCGAATATACCTATTAAAAGAATTTTTTTATATTTAAACTCAAACAATAATTGAAAAAATTTAAAAAAATAAGTTTTTTTTTATTTTTATCTAAATTTGTTTTTGAACGGTAAATAAGTGTATACAAAAACAAAATATGTTTTCTGTTGTTTGTAAGTGTTTATGATTTTCTATAAAATCAATTTTGGCCAAGAAAGGTCGTCTGCGTCTTGTGCATTGGTTAACATTGTGGAGGGTATTTAAAGATTCGGCACAGCCGAATATAGCTTTCTTACTTGTTTTCTTTATATTTATTTACAACCCATTTTTAATAAATTCAACCTAACCGAGAACTGGTAACAATGACCAAAAAAACCAAGGGTTCTGGTGGGAATCGAATCCACGACCCCCACTTTGAAAAACTAGCACGCTACCAACTAGCCTACAAATTTTTCGTTTAGAAAAATACTAGTATGATTTCAAAAGAAAAATTTTATTATTCCGAGATTTTTTCATATAAAAAATTCTGCTATTCCGAGATATTTGCCCATTAGAAAAATTTTAAGATTTTTTAACATTTTTGATAGAAAATTTTCTATAATAAATTGTTTCTATAGAAAAATTCTCAGGTTTTTCTTATTGAAAAATTCTAAAGTTTTGCCTATAAAAAAAAAATCGCAAATTAATCCATAAGAAAAACTTATGTTCTATCCTAAAAAAAAATTTCAAATCTTTCCCTTTTTTATACCGAATAACGTAATTTTCCAGCACTCTCACGTCTGTGTTTTTTATACCCTCCAACTACAGTATGGGGGTATACTCACTTTGTCATTCCGTGTGTAACGCATCGAAATATCGGTCTAGGACCCCATAAAGTATATATATTATTGATCAGTGATCAATTCTAAGACTTTCTAGCGATGTCCGTCTGTCCGTCCGTCCGTCTGTCCGTCCGTCTGTGGAAGACACGATACAGTCCAAAATAAAAGTGATAGACTCCTGAAATTTGGCACATATATGTTTAAGTTCATAGGCTGGTTAAGTTCGGAGATGGGCAAAATCGGACCAGGGGGGAAAAAGTTCCCCCTTGAAGAACTAAACCAACCTCTGAAAAATATCATATTTTTAAATGATTTTTTGTGTTTTTGTTTAACAAATCCAACATTTTTATGCTACAAGAAGTTCAAGGTCCTGCATTTGGACCCACAGAATTAGGAAATATCGTTTTACGGTACGCCCCCCCCCCCCCCCTTTATGGGTGTGGAATAATTTTTTTTTTTTTATATAATGATAGATTTGTATTTCTTTAGTGCAAAAAGCATAAGAATTATTTTTTTAACACTTATTCGAGGAATTGTGCCCCCCAATTACAACTACCGCCCCCCCCCCCCCCAAAAAAAAAAAGAAGACGCCTCTGCAATTTTTTTTTTTTATTTATTTGCATGTTGGAGGGTATAAAAGATTCGGCACAGCCGAATTTAACACTCTTACTTGTTTTTTGCTTGGATTTCTACAGCATTTTTAATGACAGATTTGAATTCTACAAGTCCATTTCATATAATATCCACACTTAGTTTTTGACATTAACTCTATTATATGAAAGGGTGGAGCCACAAAAACGCTAATAAATGACAATTTTTTAACTTTCAAAGGAGAATCTCGAAAACGATAAGCTATAGGAAAATTTGGACTTCGGATTTGGAATCAGGAGGTATATTTTATGAAAAACATGTCCAATTTTGTGGCTATTACTTAAGACAATGTTGCAGTTCCGCCTTAACCCTGCTGTTAGGTTAGAAAAAACTTACGCATGTTAGGTTAGTGGACCATTTGGTCCATACTTCAATATTCAAACAAAATAACAATTAAATATTATATTTGATATATTTTGGATCATTTCTACCTAAATACTATTATTTTAAGCAGTACTCAACGTTAGAGATGGGTGCGTGAGTGAATTTTGGCTCACGCTCACGCAAGAAATATTATAATCGCTCATGAATCACTCACTCGATTCTCTTCTTTATTCACGCTCACTTACTACTCACGTCAGTAAAACTAAAATAACTTACGCTCATGCGTGACTCGCGTAATTCATAATTACGCTCACCCCAATTCACGCAATATTCACTTACAAATACACAATTTTAAGGAAATTTAAAAAAAATGTTTAGCAGACCGTTAATTTGAATTTTAACTGATTGCAAAACGAAAAATAAAACTAAAACTATAAATAAAACTGAAAGCAATACAAAAAAATTATATTGAATCACGCAAGAAAAATGGCACCCACGCAAAAATTGGGCTCGCTTTCTAATCGCTCACACATAAAAGTTTTGGAATCACACTCACTCAAGCATGATTCTCGTAATTAACCAGACTTTCGCTCGAGCGTGAGTCATGCGTGATTCATGTGAACCACGCAAATCACGTCACCAGCACCCATCTCTACTCAACACAGCTAATGTAAAAATTTGTTGAGGGATTCCCTTTTTCATTTTCTTCACTTTAGAGATTCAACGAAAGGGTTAGTTTTGTTTTTTCCTGTAATTTCTTATGATTCATCTTAATTAGGTGGCGTGGATATTGATGATTAAATGGTTGGCTCCCACAGCACAAAACGCGCAATAAATCGATGGCCTAACATTGTATTTGCAAACATACTTGATATCCCTGCAAAACCTTAAACATAATACGTTTATGTAATGCATTACCATGTAATTGATAGTCAAAAAAAATTAAAAAAATGTGCATTCATTTTCGCCTATCGCTTACCATAGGCATTCACTTTATTTATTTTTCATGCATTTTGTAAAACTCATGCATTACTTTGAGTGGCATCCCAAACAAAAAGCATCAATCCAGTATAGGGTATTGTAAGGTTGCCTTATTCTATACTGGATTAATGATTTTAGTTTGGGATAAGACTCAAAGTAGTGCATGAGGTTTACATAATGCGTGAAAAATACAAAAAAGTTGTGCCTATGGTAAGCGATAGGGGAAAAATGCATATATTTGATTTTTTTTTTTTTGCTTTGCATACATGGTAATGCATTACATAGCCGTGACCATTTTAAAAGTTTTTCCGGAATACCCGCTTTGAATGCGTGCATCCTATTTTGTGAAATCGACGTTTTATGGGCTCCTGCTATCGAAATCGCAGGAGAAAATATACCATGGACCAAATGGTCCCTTAACCTAAGATACGTAATTTTGTATTTTTCTCAGTCCTGGTTTAAGTCAGAACCTAGATTTTTTGTAAATAACATTGTTTTATAAAAAGACCCCATGAGCAAAAAAACTAAGCCAGTATATATCACCGTTCAAAAGTTACAAAGGAAACAATCCAAAAATTGGACCAAATGGGCTTAACCTAACAGCAGGGTTAAAACCAACTAGCTACGCGTTTTTGGTAGAATTTGAACGCGAATATCTTGAAAATTGATACATACTGCTAGAAAAGTTTGGATGGCTGATTCGGATTCAGGAGGTCCATTTACTATAAAATTTGTTGTTACCGACTTTAAAAAACGTTACTGTGGAACTACAGAAAGTGCTGAGTAAGTGGTTTTTGAAATCTTTAAACGCAAAAAACTCAAAGGCGGTGTAAGCTAGAACAATTTTGAAAGCAGGTCAAAGTCCATATACATATGAAGGTTTTTATTTCAAATGTACCGCGAAAAAAAATTTTGTTGGATCAAAGTCAAACTTTGAGAGCTTATTACCCTATATGAAAGTAACAAATCGTGGAACAAAACTTTTCGTTTGTCGGAAAAATGGGCGAGACAGGCGTGGTCAAACATGGTTAAACTGAGCAATTTTTGCAAGATGTCGCTTTATATTTAACTTTTTCTACAGTAACTCAAAGATTCTGAAATTTTCGAAACACATCTAATTTATAGTGGTTTATATGGGCTATCGATTGGCATTATTAGTTTCTGGGAAAAATTCAGAACTATGTCTGAATTTTTCAAATGAAAAATAAAAATCGATGTAGCAAAAAACACGCAATTTTTATTTTTTTTTTTTAAATTTTAAATTAAAGTTCATTTCATTCTCTACATCATATCAAATTTTTAGAGAGTTTGAGTGTCTTATTTTATTTTCCATATCACTCATACGCCACGATACATTTATTTTTGCACTTAACAAAAAACTTGTTTAATTCGGTTTAGATAATTGATTTAGAGCTGATTTGTAGAGTTCAAGCGAATATTCGGTTTCGGTCTCGACTTCGGCCGAATAATGGGGTTTCGGCCTCTATTCTGTATTCGGCAACATTTTAGTATTTTAAAAAATATATAAAAAAGTTAGTGAATTTTTCATTCCAATTAACGTGTTACTGTTACAGTTCAAATAATTGTTTTTCTTAATCTAAAGATTTAATGAACAATTTTTTTTAAGTTTATATGATTTTTTTGTAAGTTTTTTAAAATATATATATTTTTTAATAAATACAACAATTCCTATGGTCTTAAAACATTAAGTGCTGTATATTTATCTTAAAAAAGAAATTTATAAAAAAAAAATTCAGCCAGGCATTAATTTTTTTTCAGTTTCGGTTTTGGTTCGGTTTCGGTTTGGCCTCGAAAAACTGGTTTCGGCCGGACTCTATTGATTTGTCATATTTACAATAAGAATTGGACTGTTTTTTCATGATTCTTCGTATCAAAGTTGTATTCAATATCAATAAAATTACAATATTTCAGATGTGATCTTTGACTTATGATTGTTGAAATTGTGAGACAATATTCACAGTAGTTGTTAATTTTTAAGAATACTCTGATATTAAACACATTGCCTTACATCTAAAAATTTGAAATATATCAGAAGTAGACAATTGCCAAAAATATTTTTATGCACTTCAAAAATTTTACAAACCTTCTTTTATCATTTCAAAGATTTTAAAGTTCAAAAAAATTGTCATTCTTATTACACAGAAAACGAGTAAGTGATGGCACTGTATGTCTCTGGTCAACAAACAAAAAGTCGAATTCCTATAAATAAGACAAATCAGCTCTAAATCTGTTATCTAAACAGAATTAAACAAGTTTTTGGTAAGTGCAAAAATAAATGTATCGTGGCGAATGAGTGATATGGAAAATAAAATAAGACATTCAAACTTTAAAGCCAATTTTCTCGAAATCCAAAAATAACTGCTCTCTGAAAATTTGATATATGTAGAGACTGAAATGAACTTTAATTTAAATAAAAAAAAAAAAATTAAAAATGGCGTGTTTTTGCTACATCGATTGTAATTTTTCATTTGAAAAATTCAGACATAGTTCTGAATTTTTCCCAAAAACAAATTCTGAATCGTTGAGTTACTGTAAAAAAAATTAAATATAAAGCGACATCATGCAAAAATTGATCTATTTTACCATGTTTGACCACGCCTATCTCGCCCATTTTTCCGAAAAACGAAAACTTTTATTCCACGATTTGTTACGTTCATATACATAGGACAATAAGCTCCCAAAGTTTGACTTTGATCCAACAAAATTTTTTTTTCGTGGTACGTTTGAAATAAAAACCTTCATATGTGAATTTTAAAAAGTGACTTTATTTTTTGCAATTTAAACTTTCAAAAAGTGCTCGATAGAAGATTTTGGTTTTTGTTGCTAAATTTTTCTTATACATCCCAAATACACATTAAAAAAAAAAAAATATCGTATTCGCACTTTTAGGTTAAAGTTAACAGAAAATTTCCACTCACACTCACTAACAATCACGTGAGTAAAATGAGTTTCAGTCACACTCACGCATGATCACGTACTAATCTGCTCATATTCCAATCTCTATTTTAGATCTGTGTTTAAATTTATCGCGCTACAAAAAATTGACAGTTCTGTATTATGTCATTCCTTTAATTTAAAACCATGTAAACAGTTGCGACCTAATCAAATTCTAATTCATACACTAGACAAGTAAATATCAAGTAAGTATCAATGACACATAATTACATTACTGGGCTAAGTTTGTGGTTAATAACAGACATTAAACTAATGTCATTAGCTTTTGGAAATAAGTACATAGTGCACATAATACTTACAACGAAATTTCCAAAACACTAAACTTTTCCAAATGACTGAAATAGACAGGACATTAGTGTATAAACAAATAACTTAATATAAATTTAAGAAAATCAAAGTTGTTTTTCAGGATAATTTATATGTGAGTGGATTAATGAGTAACTCAAATAAGCATTAGAGTGGCAGCAATTATGAATTTCGTTGATCGCCAGGCAAATTACGGTTCGTTTTGCTGTAAAATCTCTATGGTTAAATTTTTAGCCAAATCGGACGAAACTAACCCGTGTCTTTGTGGGTGTTAAAGTTTTGAGACAACAAAATTTTTTCCCATACCCCGAGTAAAAATTTTGATATTGCTCCATACATTTTTAGATCTGGATCGATATATAATCAGATCTTAATAGATCTGGAAATTGACCCGATCTAATTATATCAGTTCTGATACAAACTGATTGATCACTTCAGATCTCGTTGGATCCGACATTTGTCCCACATATATTCTGATCTTGTTAGATCTGATTTGATCAGAATTGATATTGTAGCATATAGAAATAATATTGATTTTTAGTAAATTACTATTTTTAAGAACAAATAATAACACTTTCATTTAAAATGGTAATAAATAAATTTTATTCAGTAATAATAATTATCATAATGTTTTTAAATATAATGAAATTAAGAAAAAAGTATTAGCTGCAAAAGAAATTCAGTAGTACATTCAAAAGTACACACAGAATTAGAAATAAAATGTCAGGAATATTCCCTTTTTCCGGTGTCTACGCCTGAGAGAAATATCTTATGACAGAATACAGAACGTATAGAAAACAAAGACAATTTGACATTTGTTGTTTTTGTTTACTATACTATCTATCATCTCTAATGAGATATTTCTCTATGGTGTAGATCCCGGGTATAACTAAAAAACAAGTGGCTAATAGATGCTATCCTCTCGATGTAAGGAACTCTTTTTAAATCAAGAAGCAAGTGATTAACATCGAGTAATAATACCCAATTCACACCTGAGGTGAAATCTCGTTCGAACGAGATTTCTATCATATGGTTATGTATGAAATGATACCGAACGACCATATGATCGAAATCTCGTTCGAACGAGATTTCACTTCAGGTGCGAATAGGATAATATAGATAACTGTTCAAAAATTAACAAATCTTAAGGTTCATTTAGTCAAAATTATTGTTTGAAATTATCGAAAAGTTAGTACAGGGTGTTTTCTTGCCAATTCCAATTTTGTTTATGTTGAAAACATCCCTATAGGTACCCTAAATCTTGAATTATATAAAGACAAAATGAGCCTTTAAATTTGTAAACACACGTAAAATGGTATTTACATATAACTTTATGTCCGTATTTTTCTGGAATTTGGAATAAATGTAAATACCATTTAAACAATATCCGTGGATATTGTTAAATTTAAAAGAAACACATAACACTAACTAAATCTGGAACAAATGGATCCAATTTTTCCAATTTCAAGGAAAAGTTTATAGTCATCATATACTGTTCATCATATACTGTTTATTTCGTTGTCTCTATCTTCATCTTTATAAAGTTGAGCATACGTATGTTTGTTTATCAATTGAACCGCATATTAATAATCTGAAAAAAATCTGTAAATTGGGAGAAAATTTAACTACATTTATTGAAAAACGTTCGTTCTCATAGCCAAAATACTTACCATTAACGTAAACAACATCTGAGCACAGAAATCAATTTGATTTTCCCATATTTTGGTAGAAATTATAAATAATATTTTATTCAAGGACCGGAAAACGTTTTTTTATTTTGTTTTCATCAAAATATTTATTTTTGTAGTTCAAAATGTTTTCTAATTTGTTCAAAAAAATAAAATAAAAATTTTTGTTTAAAAAAATAAATATCCATCATGATGAAAATCGAAAAATATCTATTGCGATAAATATCACAAAGGAGGAAAATAAAAATAATAAATGTCTTTTTTTCAACTTTTTTTTATATTTCAAATAAAATATTTCAAATAAAATTTAAATAAATACACAAATAATTTTCATAACCGACATAAATAGTTCATCAAACCTCCAAATTTTAGAAAAACTACAAATGCAATTGGAAAACTACAAATTCAATTGTGCAGACAGGACCTTAAACCATTATAGCGCAAAGTTTAAGACTTAGATCTCTTTATCTGTAATAATTACAGAAGGTAAAAGTTAAAAAAAAACGTTGAAAATGGCTAAATCTATCTTCTTTCCCTATATTCTTTAAGTTCTCCTTAAAACACAAAGTCATAACACTTAAGAGATAATTTGAATGTTGGTCTGATAGATGCTTTATCGTTTTTAAGAAGTCATAAGACGGCAAAGCATTGAAACATTCTATACATTGTGTTATCGCGGGTAAATTGAGATTTTTTTTATATGCCGGAATTTAACTGTTAGATAGAACTCCTCATATTTGAATTTTTATTAAATCATACATCGCGAGTGTTCCAAATAGCTGTTCAGAATCCCTTGTAAGTTTAGGTGAACACCAAAATGTTGCAAACGGGGGAAAAAGGCTTTATGAGCAGACATGTACCTAAAAAGGGTTTTTATTAACTAGAATTCGGACACATCGCCGTCAAAAAAGACAAAAATTTATATTAGTTTATTTAATTCGAACGATGAAAATCAAAATTTGTATTTGTTTATTTTATTTTAATGATGAAAATAAAAAGATGAAAATAATTTTCCTCTTTTTGATAAATATCGTAATGATATTTAAAATATTTTGATTTCGAACAATAAAAAATATTTTCAACTTTGATCGAAATAAAAATATCTTTATTGAGAAATATTTTATTTTGAACACAAGTTTTTGTTTTTATACCCTCCAACTACAGTATGGGGGTATACTCACTTTGTCATTCCGTGTGTAACGCATCAAAATATCGGTCTAGGACCCTATAAAGTATATATATTTACGATCAGTGATCGATTCTAAGACATTCTAGCGATGTCCGTCCGTCCGTCCGTCCGTCTGTCCGTCCGTCTGTCCGTCTGTCCGTCTGTCCGTCTGTAGTTAACACGATGCAGTCCAAAATAAAAGAGCTAGCCTCCCGACATTTGGCACAAATATGTCTTATGTTAATAGGCAGGTTAAGTTCGTAAATGAGCAAAATCGGACCAGGGGGAAAAAAGTTCCCCCTTGAAGAACTAAACCAACCTCTGAAAAAATACACTTTTTTACATGTTTTTTTGTATTTTTGTTAAATAAATCAAACATTTGTTATATTTATCGGAATGGGAAGGTGCTGTCAACATCCCCCACGGACCCCCATCACCCCCCCCCCCCCCAAAAAAACAAACGCCCCTGACAATTTTTTTTTTTTTTTTACATTTTGGAGGGTATAAAAGATTCGGCACAGCCGAATTTAACACTCTCACTTGTTTTTTTTGGATTAAAATTTAAATTGTTCGTTTTAAAAGTATTAAAATCGGGTCCCTGATTTTATTTTTTTCCAAATCCACAATTATTTTTATTTAAAATATTAGAGGTATTCAGAGTCTTGCTACCAGCCCTGGCAATGTAGCAAAAGTGTACAGCTATCAAAAAATACATGTGTTTTGAAAAGTAATTTGAAAAAGTGCTCTTTTACCACAAGTACTAGGTCTGGCAAGCAAGAATCTGAATACCACTATTGTTTATTTTTTATTTGACATAAAAATCGATTTTTTTTTGTATTTTGGTTTTACATTTTTAATTTTGTTTCTATTCGGTATCACAACAAATAAAAAAATAAGGAATATTTTAAAAATACAGGGTATTCATTAAAATTCGAGTTCTAAAGGAAGCTTAGTTGTATGATTAAGTGTATAGTTGGTTCGTAGATAAATCTTGCTTTAGTCGCAGATATGATAGCAGACATAACCAGATATGATACAAGATATAGTTATATATAGCATCAGATCTAACATATCTGGTTATATATAACTTGATCTTGTATAAGATATAAATAGATCTTATCATATCTTATTAGATATAATTATATCTAATCATTTTTACTCGGGACAATATAATTGTTTTCTTTTTTTGTAATTTTTTTAATTTATTTTCAATTACACCGCTCAACACTCATTTTCCGGTTTGAATTCTGGTGATCAATTTTAGTAGACTTTGATCTCCTGATTCCAAATCTGTTCTCCAAATTTTTCCATCAAGTCCAGATTTTTAGTTATTCATTGTTGAAAATGCGAAAAATTAAGATTTTTGCATTATTTGAAAGCCTGCACAGCAGCCATTCAGTGGAATACAAATCTGGTATAAAGCGCAAAAGTATAATTTGTCTTTGGTCTCCAACATAGAAAACATTTTTTTTCTAATTATTGCGTTTGGTTGGTTTACACTTGCGTTTTAAAATGACTCTGTTAAAATTATAATTTTTGTAAAAAATATAAGGTAGATGGATACCTTAGTTTTTTTTTATATTTTTCAAAGAAAAACTAAAAAAATAAATATTTTACAAATTTAAGTTTTCTGTGTTATTTTTAGTATAAACCGGAAGATATCTTTAATGGGTTTAAGAGTCTATAAGAAAGAATGAACTTTTGCCTAAATTTTGAGCCCATCACAGTAAATATTGATCATCTGGTTTTTGTTTTAGAGCCTATTTAAAAATGGTGCTTTTTCTAATTTTTTTCACTGTGATTTTTTAAAATACATGTTTGGCCAATAATAGTGCGACAACTTCAAATTTTTTTGATCATATATTTGAGACCATAGTTCAATTCTACTCTAACGCTTTATACCAGATTTTGATTCCAGCCAGTGGCTTTCAAAAGAGGCAAAAATTGCGTTTTTTCGCATTTTCAACCGCGAATAATTAAAATTCTAGACGTGATGAAAAAATTTGGAGCACATTGTTGGAATCAGCGCGTCAAAATCTTTAAAAATTGTATATGAAACTCCAAACCGGAGCCAAGATCCTTCGATTTGTTGTGCGGTGTTATTATTTTACTTGATTAGCGTATTAACGACTAAAAATTTCAGTTTGGTGGGATAAACCCTTCCGCTTCAAAATTGACTTCAAAAAAAAAATTAGAGCCGTTGGGGTCATACTCTAAAAGTTTTTTTTTTTTACTTTTGACTTGAATGGATTTTAGCTGTGATGTCGCTTTTAATGATACGCGACATCTTTATCATATTCTCAAATGTAGCAAAAAAACAAAATAAATTTGTTTTTACCAAAATGAAATTTTTAGCCGATAATAAGCTAATCAAGTTAACTAAAAACACTACTCTAAAAAAATCAATATTTTTGCACAGACCTTTAGGGCACATTTTCTAAAGTATTTTTCTTTCCTAAACACGAATCTGCCATCGGCTAGGTTATATCAAATCGCCTTATCGAGATATAGGTATTTTAATAAATGTATGTTACTTAAATATACATATTCATATTTTTTTGTCAGTAGGCAAAATCGCCAAAAAAAAGATATAAAATTTCGCCCAAAAATTTTTCATCTAAAAAGTTTCCCAAAATTTTTGACACATTTATATAGTTTTTGGGCAAAATTTCGAAATAAAAAATTGGGTGATTTTGCATTACGAAAATTACCCACAAATAAACAATGAAAAATTGCTCATTTTTAGTTTGCTTTGAATTTTGGTCAAAATCTTTAAATATCAAAACCGAAATGAGTTGCAATCGCGCGATTTTTTGTTAAAATTTGTTGTTAAAATGTTTACCCTGCGGCGCTTTTATCGCACCTCCATGCAATATTTCCAATTTCTTCATAATTTATGTTTCACACATAATATTTTTTACATCAATGCCCTGGTCTGAAAAAGCTAAAAGCTGCTTCAATGGAAATACCGGAATAAAAGTTGTCTACTTTTGTCTCGATAGCAGCACCTGCTAGTGACACTTTATTTTAAAAGCTCTGAAACTAAGTTTTTCGTGCAAAATTTTAAAATTTTATTTTATATGTAAGATATTGGATAGTTGATACGAGTGTATGGAAAATAACATAGTTATCTCAGCAGTATTTTCTGAGTTATTTGAGCCCTTACTAAGTTTTAGTATTAGCTCAAGAATATTCTTGAGCTATTATTAAGATATGCGCCCCTTAGGAGGCAGTAGAAGAAATAAATTTGTCTTATCCCTGTATTATAGAGTCTCTGTTTCAGACCATATTATAAAGAAGATGATAGTCAAAAATATTAATAAGGATACGTAACAAAAAGGCTTGTCTAATTTTTTGACCTTTGTTTAAGTTTTTCGGCCGGGCTTAGGGATTACAAACTCCATGCCTTAAACCCACCCTCTCCGCAAAATAAAACTTTTTGGGTAATATTTGTTTTGGGGAAAACTTGTTTTCCAATTTTTTTATTTTTGGGCATTTTCCCCTTAATTTTGGGTGAAAGTTCGTATTTTTCTTTTTGGGTAATTTTTCATATTTTTTGGGCGATTTTGCATTCGGGCGATTTTTTAAAAAATTTTTTGGACGATTTTGCCTACAGCCTTTTTTTACTCGAATTCGCAAAAAATTACCTAATTGTTGCAAGAAATCCGGACTCGATACGATTAAGAACACCATCAGGGCATTATAAGAAAATTGAAAATGTCCTTTTTTTGGTTATATCCAAACCCAGTTGGAAAATGTGTCACTGAGGAAATTTCCACAGTGATTCCTTGAGGAAATGTCTTCAGGTTCTGACAAATATAGGTAATCCTTGATGACATGTCCTAACATTGTCAGCACTGAATGTTTGCTTTAAGAGTGAGGACAATTCCTTTAAGACGTCTAAAAGGAAATGTCTTCAGAATAGAAGTTTACTAAATTACAATTTTAAATCTGGGCAACTCTTCAATTTCCTAGAAAAAGATGGTAATATTATCGATTTATTTAAAGTAAAATCAAAATCTAGCAAGTAGAAGAAAAGTTATAAGTAGACAAACAATTTTCAAAATAAAGTTTGGAACAAGTAGTAAGGTGTGGGACTAATAAACTGGAGGTTCCAGGTTCAAATCCAGTTGGGACTAAAAAAAGGGAAAAGTTTTTTCTAAATATGAGAAAGATAATTTATAAAGGAAAATGGATAAAAGTAAAAACTAAAGAAAATACAAAAAATTTTTGTATTTTCGCATGACCTTCGTTAGACATTTCCCCAAAGAAGTCTTAGGTGACATGTCCCTAGAAGGTCAGCCCTGACCACTGCTGACTTTGAGTGAGGACATTTAAAAAAATTGTATGAAACTGTCCTCAACCCAGTACATAGAGATGTCTTGTGGATGTCAGCAGTGACTCTGACATGTCACCGCTCCGTCACTGAGGATGGCTCGAGGACGTTGCCAACTGCGAATTTTATATTTTATTTTTTATATGCGAATTTTGCAAAACATTTCTTGTTCAAAGCAGATATGAAAATAAGACACTCTAATAAAGAGAACCTAAGGTTAAAATCCAAAATCCATTAAGGCTGGATTGCTCAATGCTCCGTTATAAAATAACTCTCCGTTAAATTTAACTTTTTCATACAAATTTTGACATAAGGCTCCGTTAAATCGACAGTTAGCAGCTAACTTTTCATTGAGTAATCCGCCCTAAGTATATTCAGAAATATTTGCAAAAGAAGTCAAAGTTTTGAACCAAATTTGCACATTGTTTTTCATGTTCCATACCAATATATTTATTACAAGTCCTTTAAGCATTTCTATCAGTAGATAACCATTTGAATGCAAATAAAAAAAAGTTTTTGCCAAAAAACCGAAAATGGAAATGTCCATAATTTGGACACACACATTTTCTAAGTTAATTTTGCCTCATAAACACAACATTGCATTACATCGGTTTTCTCAAGATAAAGGTATTTTTAATTTTTGTGGACCAAGCCCTCGAAACTGAAAATTTTGTTTATTTTGCAAATATTTCTGGATATACTCATTGGATTTTAGATTTTAATCCCAGGTTTTCTTTATTGTAGTGTATTCTTTATATCTCTGCTTTAAACAGGAAATTTCTTGTAAAATTCGGACACTTAAGGACAAAACCGAAAAAAGGAAATTTTGAGATTGCTTTTAATGTCCTGCACCATGTCCATGATCGTATCGAGTCAGGATTTCCTGCTAAAGTTGTGTAATTTTATTGGAGTTCGAAAAAAATATACAAAACTTTAACATACACTTTACCGATATTAAGGGGCATGTCACAGACTCAATTCCGTTCGGATTATGAAAAAGTGGTTTGCTCGCAAAACAAAAAACGAATATTATAATTTTCGGAATGAAATCACTTTCAAAAATCAAAGTGGAATTGAATGGCATAAAAGTGGTTTCATTCCGAAAAAAATATTCGCTTTGCGTTTTACGAGTAAACCACTTTTTCAAAATCCGAACGGAATTGAGTCTGTGACATGCCTCTAAAACAATCAATCTGGATATACTTAATGGACTTTGGACTTTTACCCCCTTGTTCTCTTTATTGGAGTCTCTACTTTTTATATCTGCTTTGAACACGGATTTTTTTTTGCAAAATTCGAATACGATCATGCGCTGGTACAAGGGGGGGAAGGGGAAATTCCACCCCCAGACCAAATTTAAAAAAAAGTAATAAAAAGAAAAAAAGAAAGAAGGAAAATTTCTAAAAAAATTTCCGAAAGAAGAAAATCTCGAAATCCGGAAATATTTCATAAAAAAAAAATAAGGAAATAGGTCTCAAAATCTGAATCTTTTTTAAAAATTTACTATACGTGCCACCAAAATAAGTAAAGAACAAAATGTTGCAGTATAAAAGGCATTATTTTCAATTTAACCCCTACCGAAAACCGTAAATGGTACAAATGTAAAACACATTGCGTTGCTCTTCAGGACATTTGTAAATGAATAAAATTTGCATACAAAATAAATCAGATTATGAAATAAAGTTCTGGCAGATTAACTCCCAGTTTCTGTAACACGAACGCTATTCGTTCACGACGAATTTGCATGTATTTTTTAATTGTAACAAAAACAAAATACATGCAAATTCGTCGCACACAAATGACGTTCTTGTTATAGAAAATGGTGGCAAGTTGACTTCTTAATTAACCCTCGAATATTTTTGTTTAAAATGGCGTTGATAAACATTTGATGAATACTTAATTATAATTTTATTAATGAGTGTGATAAATTTAAATAACAAAAAATACAGAAAACTACTATTAACTAATGCGACATTTTTTTTTTCTTGGAAATAGACAAGACCAAAAACAATTTCTTACAATTTATAGTGAATAATATTGTTTATTTTTTAGTTTTTTATATTTTTTGAGCACATCAGCACATACATCTTTACTATCATCACACAAAATAACCACTTAACCTAAAAAAAAATGAAATAGAAAACGAGAAAAATAATGTTGAAATGAAAATTGTTTTATCTTTTTCGTTCCAGAAAAAAAAAAAATAGAGAGAAAAAAAAAAACTTAAAACAACAAATGGCAATTGTTTGTCATTTGGCACCACAATAACCAAGAAAATAATCTATGGCGAAAAAAAAGTTTAAAGAAAAAAAATCTTATTATTGTAGAGTTTTACAAATGAAATTCATAAAATTTAAAAGGTTTTTGGGAGAAGAACCACAGCAACATGAACAGACATCACAAGCTCATCATCGAACAAACAACAATAATAATAAAATGCCATTTGCCAGTAAACAATTTTAAAAAAATTATTAATTTGTAGAAAAAATTACTTAATCTATGGAAAAATTTTTCCAGATGGAAAAAAATGCTCCTTAAAGAAATAAATTCACCCCTGAACAACGCCATTATTTTACACGATTTTACCATGATAATGTTTTTAGAAATGCGTCTAATTTGAAAACT
Organism: Pegoplata infirma; assembly: GCA_963921195.1. Taxonomy (NCBI): domain Eukaryota; kingdom Metazoa; phylum Arthropoda; class Insecta; order Diptera; family Anthomyiidae; genus Pegoplata; species Pegoplata infirma. The sequence continues at coordinate 172,791,131 of OY992536.1, read as the reverse complement.
GAACCAGGCGCCACCTCTGTTTAACAGTATAAGCTAACGAATAAAAAAAGAAAAAAGGATTGGTATTTTCCTTTTCTAAGAACCAAAAAGGTTTAAACATGCCTTTGGACGTCACTGATGATTTGGCTCATAGAAATCTACGTTTATTTGAAATATGCTGCTTATTTCGATTTTTAAAATTCGGTGTAGTCTTCAAATTTTAGCGGGACAAAGTTCAACTTTTTTAGCAAAAGTCAAAAAAATTATTATTACAAAAATCCACTTCAGTGGACGATAAAGCAATAAGTAAAAAAAGGTATTTTTTATACTTTGCCATAATATTATCGAATGTAATAAATTTATTAAGAAAAAATTGTAGCTGCTAGTTCTTGCAAGTTTAGAGCTTATTAAAGTTTTTCTGTAAAGTTTAAGACACGGATTACAGTGGGAATATTTGACTATTTATTAGTTTTCTCAATTTTTAAATTTTTTGGAAATAATTCTGAACTAAAATGATTACTGAATTGTGATTTGAAGTACATTATCTAACTAATAAGGCACTATAAATAAAAATCGGTTAAAATCAGCCAAGTTATTGCAATTTCCCCCGGCGACTAACGTGTGACTGACCACTTGATCAAAAAATTCGACTTCGGTTTTCAAAATTTATTTAAATTATCTATGTTTACAATATTTTTTTATTCTTTAAGCTCCAAAGTACTAAGATGATAAATATTTTTCATATTGTGGTTTGGTAACTGGTTTAAAATAAAAACTAAAAAGGTCTGAATTTTTCAACACCGTTCTTAAATCTCCAGTTTTAAATTTTTTTTTTTTTTTTGGTTAAGAAATTTAAAAAAATCGATTATTAGACTTTAAGGTTTTGCTAAACTATCTGGAAGGTGTTACTTCTGAACTTTTTTTTTAATTTGTCAAAGTTATTAACAACTGTTTAGGCTAACTATCATTGGAATTTCATCCTTCTCGAGTAACAAGATCCACCTTTATATGTATATATATTTGAAACTTTCGGGGGGGTGGGCGTGGCACTTGTCCAATAATACTATTTATTTTATATATAGATTACAACTTACTAAACCTATTTGACAGTAAAATTCTCGGATTACTATGGATGGTGGGCGTGGCATTTGTCCAACATTTTTGTTAATTGACACAGTGATTCTATTTTACTTAAGCTATCTGAGAGTAAAATTTTGTTCTTGTAGGATTAAAATTTCCGGTTTTATCCATATATTAAACTTCCGCCTGTGTGGGAGATTAGAGTGGCACTTATCCAATTTTTCCCAAATTTTGAGATAACATTTTTTTTTTATATAATTTACGTTCAACAATTTTCTATTTTCTTCGATAACCTCTTCTGTTTTCGGCCGGTCGTTATATGGAAACACGACACTGCGTGTCGCGTTCTCTTCTCAAACGATGTGCATAAGAGATATTTATATGATTTTTTGACACAATATAAAGCATGATTTAACGAATAATTCTTTATCATTAACTTAAAAATCAAATTTTTTGAGTTATGACACTAGACAAGTAAATAAGCGATATGTATGTATGAATTTTTAAGATATATCTGTACAAAGGAAATGATTCTAAAATGGTTTATCTATAAGAAAAGGTCTTATATTCTGAAAAAATGTTATGTCCGAGAAACTTTTATATGAATATTTAAAGTGTGTAATACATATAAAATCGTCGCTTTTATATATGGGGCATTCCATGTCAAATTGGACACTTTGAAATTTTTTTTTTTAGATTTTCCCAATTTGTTAACAGTTTTTAGTACCCTTCGAAAGCTCCTTCGTGGTAAATTTTCAGATTTTTTTGATGACCCGTTCAAAAGATATCGATTTTTTAAAAATTGGTTTTGCTAAGTTTTGCTGGGATAATTTTAGTGTAATATATGGGGCATTCCATGTGAAATCGGACACTTTGAAAAACATTTTTTTTAGATTTTCCCAATTTGTTTACAGTTTTTAGTACCCTTCGAAAGCTCCTTCGTGGTAAATTTTCAGATTTTTTTGATGACCCGTTCAAAAGATATAGATTTTTTAAAAATTGGTAGTTTGTTCCTTTACTCAAACTTCTTTTATTCATAACTTCTTCAATAATCGCCCAAATTTCAAATTTTTTTTTTTTCAAAATTTTTGTTTTTTTACGTACTTTTAAAAAGAAAAAAATCTTAAAAACGTTCTAGTATGCGATTTTTAAGTTTTAAAATTTAAATCTCATTTTTGAAAATGTTTGTACTCTTCGATTTTTTTTAAATTTTTTTTGTAAAACATCTATCGATTCTACAAATTTTTTGCCCAGGGGGATTGTGGGATAACGATTATTACTATTTTTTAAAATTTTTTGAAAAAATTTTATTGTAATTTTCCAATCTTAAAATGATTTCTACTGCTCCAATGGTGCGTCATAGAGGGGTCCTTTATAAGACCGACCACCATTAATTTTCACGTCTTAACATTTCTTGGGAACAAAGTAATACCCTATCTCCAATTTCTAAGGTGGCTCCCACACAAAACAACATTTTTAAAATCTGCTCCAACTGCTCTAACTGCCCTAATAGTGCCCTTAGAGCAACAAAATGTATGACCGACCTACAACATTTTTTTAGTCCAAACATTTTCTCTGACCACACCTACCCTCTATCTCTAATTGTTAAGGCGGTCCCCATACATTTTTTTTATTTTTTGTAAATTTGTTTTATTTAATCAGCTTCTACCGGTCCAATGGTGCGTCCGAGAGTGGTCATTAGTGAGACCGACCCCCCATTATACCCTACAACATTTTTTCAAAACATACCTACGCCCAATCTCAACTCCCTAAGTAGGCTCCCATACAAAATTACATTTTTATAAAATTTACTCTAACATTTATTTGTATGGGAGCCTACTTAGAGAGTGAAGATAGGGCGTAGGTATGTTATACAAAAATGTTGGAGGGGAAAAATAAATGGGGGTCGGTCTCACTAATGACCCCTCTCGGACGCACCATTGGACCGGTAGAAGCTGATTAAATAAAACAAATTTACAAGAAATAAAAAAAAATTGTATGGGGACCGCCTTAACAGTTAAAGATAGAGGGTAGGTAAGTTCAGAGAAAATGTTTGGACTAAAAAACTATTGTGGGTCGGTCATACATTTTGTTGCTCTAAGGGCACTATTAGGGCAGGTAGAGCGGTAGGAGCAAATTTAAAAAAAAATCGTTTTGTGTGGGAGCCCCCTTAGAAATTGGAGATAGGGTATTAATTTGTTCCATAGAAATGTTAAGACGTAAAAATTAATGGGGTCGGTCTTATAAGGGACCCCTCTATGAAGCACCATTGGAGCGGTAGAAATAATTTTAAGATTGGAAAATTACAATAAAATTTTTTCAAAAAACTTTAAAAAATAGTAATAATCGTTATCCCACAATCCGCCTGGGCAAAAAAATTGTAGAATTGATAGAAGTTTTACACAAAAAAATTTCAAAAAAATCGAAGAGTACAAACATTTTCAAATATGAGATTTAAATTTTAAAACTTAAAAATCGAATACTACAGCGAGTTTAAGAATTTTTGGGGATATTTTTTTAAAAAGTACGTAAAAAAACAAAAATTTTGAAGAAAAAAAAAATTGAAATTTGGACCGTTACTGAAGAAGTTATGAGTAAAAGAAGTTTGAGTAAAGGATCAAGCTACCAATTTTTAAAAATTTGATATCTTTTGAACGGGTCATCAAAAAAATCTGAAAATTTACCACGAAGGAGTTTTCGATGGGTAATAAAACTGTAAACAAATTGGGAAAATCTAAAAAAAAAGTTTTTCAAAGTATCCGATTTGACATGGAATGCCCCATATATTTTAAGTTTCAGGCAAATCGGTTTATAAGGGTTGAGATACTTCCTTTGTAAGAAAATTGCGTTTTGTTTTTTCAATTTTAGAAAAACTGGGCAAAGTATGCGTGGTTGATTGAATATAGGAAAAATGGTAAAATTTGTGTCGAGTTCCCTTGATTAAGTATTTATCAAATTAAAACGAAATGCACCACAATCTCAAAAATTTACATTTTTGTATATTTTTTATAGGCTAGCGATTATAAATTTTTATTTTGGAAAATTTTCAAAACCTGTTCTAAAATGTTTAAAAAATTAAATTTATCAAAAATCCGGCTACAGTTTTTTTTAATCTGAGATGTGTGTCTATCCACGCATAGAAAAAAATTTTGGGTCATTGTGCGCATTTTTCGAGAAAATAGCATTTGGATTTCATAAAAAATCTGTAGTTCTCTTGTATATTATTGTGCCAACACCGCGTATGAGTAATACCTATTTGCTAAACTAACGAATTTTCGTTACTCATACGCGGTGTTGACACAAAAAAATACAAGAGAATTACAGAATTTTTATGAAATTCAATATTCAAATGCTATTTTCTTGAAAAATAAAAAAAAAACTCTCCTAAATTTTTTTGTATGAATAGACAAACATCTAAACTTTTTATAAAATATTAAAAAAAATTTGGATGGATTATTGATCATTTGACTTTTTTAAAACACAAAAAATTTCAGAACGGGTTCTGAAAATTTTCCAAAATAAAAAAATTTAAATCGAAAGCCCATAAAAAAATATACAATAATGAAAATTTTTGAGATTGTGGTACATTTCGTTTTAATTTGATAAATTTGTAATAAACTGAACATATGATTATATTCCATTAAGTCATATCTGGAAAGTTTTGGATTTTTTTGTCAAAGTTGCATTAAATAAAATAAAGAAAAATGTGTCAAAATAAAAAATTTTGAAACTTTAACTTGTCGTCACTATGTCTCGGTTTTATTCAATTTTGTATTTTATTTCATAATATGTGCCAAAAAAAATATTTGTTCCAAATATCATGAAAATTTGTGAAAACCGTGATTTTGAATTGAATTTGGATTTCATAATAGTATTTTACCCTAATTATTTATTAGATTTGATGTGCCACAATCACAAAAAAATATACGTTTTTCTAATATTAAACATTTATAATTTTTTAACAAAATGATAAATTTTAGCGACTTTGAGCGACCTTAAGAAAAAACTTTTTTTAACTAGTTTTTGAACAGAACTTACTTTTTCAAGTAGGTATAATTGTAGCATTGTGGAGCTCGCGATTTAAAACATTTTATTTTTGAAACTTTCTATTTCAAGAACTTTAAATATGGGTTTTCTTTATAGAAAATGTATCAGATTTTTGAGCATGATTTCTATTAAAAAATCTGAGACTCTGAGACCTTGGCACTATAAAGGAAAATATCCCAACCGTTATCAACCAATTTGCCTGAAACTTTAAATATATATAACAGAGACGAGTTTAAGGTTGGTGTGTTTCGGCTCCGGATTCGGAGACATAACAAATTTTTTTAAATATGTTTTTTTCTATAAAAAACCTTTGTGTCTGTTTTAATTTTATTGAAGAAAAATAATTAAAATAGCATCGAGTATTTGTTTACTGGGTCATAACAAAATCACACACACACACAAACACATACCCGTACTCTTCAAATCAAACTATAATAAGAAAGGATGTTGCTTTGCTACAAGAAAATGACTTTGCCAAAAAATGTAATAAAAATACACAAAACATGGTCAACATTTTACAAAAAAAAAAGTAAAAAAACTAAGACACAAATTGTTTTAGTCTATTTTTTTTATACACATACCAAATGGAAAAAGCCAAGAAAAACTTTTAAAAGGATTGTATGGTTAGAATGTCCTCATATATTTATTTATAGTTACATACAACAAACACATACATTCATCTTTGTAAAATAAAAATTAATGACACTAAACGGAAAAAAGAGAATAAATTTTTAAATTTGTGGTTAGATTTTTTTTAAAAGGTTTGAAAAACTTTGCAACTCTGTATAAAGTTTAAAATTGATAGTTATTTTAAAAAATAATAAATTGAATAAATAAATACGGATTCCTTACTTATTTTTTTTTTTAATATTTTATTAAAGCAGTTTTGCTTTAAGAAGAGTATTATTATTTTTTCTTTTAGAAATTAAGCCTAAAAAATGATTAAAAACATTCAGACATTTTGATATGTTTCGAACATTTTTGAAATGTGGTTTTTTGTTTATTTTTATTTATAAAAATGTCAATTTATTAAAAATCGACCCTTTTTTTTCTTTTTTATTTTTTTTTTTTTAAAGTTTAGATGTTTGGCCATCCACAAAAAAATTCAGAAACACGTTCTTCGTTTTTTTCGAGAAAATCGCATTTGAACTTTAACCCCCAATTTCTGTAATACGAACGCCATTCGTCTGCGACGAATTTGCATGTATTTTGTTTTTGTTACTATAACAAAATACACACAAATTCGTCACGAACGAATGTCGTTCGTATTACAGAAACTGAGGGTAAGTTTCATAACAATTTTGTAATTTGCTTGTATTTTATTGATTTAACATTGCAAATGATTAATATAAATTGCATAAATATTACTCATTCGAAACGTTAAATCAAGAAAATACAATCAAATTACAAAATTGTTATGAAATTTAAAGTTCAAATGCGATTTTCTCCAAAAAAACGAAGAACGTGTTTCTGAATTTTTTTGTGTGGATGGACAAACATCTAAACTTTTAAAAAAAAATTTAAAAAAGAAAAAAAAGTGGCATGTTTTTTAATAAATTGACATTTTAAAAAAAATGGAAAATTTCAGAACGGGTTCTGAAAATTAAAAAAAAAAAAAATAATCGATAGCCCATACAAAACTATATAAGAATGTAAATTTTTGAGATTGTGGTGCATTCCGTTTTAATGTGATAAATATTTAATCAAGGCAACTCACCACAAATTTGACCATAGGGCTATCCAAACAACCTATTCAGAAATTTACGGGACACACGTTTTCCTGTAGCGGGACATTTGTTGTGGAATGCCTCAAATGTGTACTTAATGTAAAGTTAATTTAATTTATTCTGTTTTTATTTGCACCAAGAAATAGGTGCAAATATTACCTTGTTGTCTCGAACTTTTTATTGTTTGTATAATGCAGGCGCGGATCCAAGGGGCGGGGATAAGGAAATACCCCCAAAATCGAATTCGAAAGGAAAAACAAAGAAAGAAAAAAGGAAAGAATTGGAAAGACGCGGGATAAAAAGAAAGTGAAATAGAAATCAAGACCTTAGGACAACAAGGTTCTATTTGCTTAAAGAAGTAGGCACAAATAGAACCTTTTTGTCCAAAGGTTACGAAATGGAAATAATCTAAGATTTTTTTCTATTAAAAAAGTTCACATTGAGAATTAGAATTAGTAGAATTGAATATGTATTAATATTTTAGTTTGAACATTAGCGATTCGTCATTTAAATTCCCTTTGCTTTTTGTAGTATAGAGTTTTTATATTTGCTAAATAACCTTGACACTGGAATCTGACAAATTCCGAAATACGCGTCGATTAAGTCTTGCAAAAATGACAAACATAAATAAATTTATAACAGTTAAATAATTTTCCTGAAAATTACTCTATGAGAATATCATAGTTTAATTAGAGAAGAAAATAATGAAATCGAGCTAGAATAAATCTATTCAAAAAGCAATATTTTAAAGGTCAAATAAAACTATTTTTTATAACCCAGCAAAACTTTGGTAATAGGTAGTGATTATATTACACATTACCAGGTAATGTATATACCTTATTTGTAGCATTATTTTAGGATGTCTTACCAAACATTTGTTCCACAACGTATTATTTTCAAATGAAAAAAAAATGCATTACTAATAATTTGCTACGTAATGCATGATTATTGAAAAAAATGTATTTCATATTTATTATTTCTAAACATTAAATCATGGATGACTTAAATTTGGTTACATTATGTATTATTTGAAAGTTTGAAATAATGCATTATTTATAACTGGATGCATAATGCATTACAATAACATAAAAAATAATTATTTTATAAAAAATGCATAAGTTTAAACTAGAGATGGGCTCACGACAGGAAATTTCTAAAGACACACACTCACGAGCATATTTTATCTACTTACACTCACTTACAATCACGTGAGTAAATTTAAACAAAATTACTTTTTCACTGCTCGTAACAGCTTATATATTATCTTCTGGTATGCTATATTATTTCATTTCTCGTAACCTATAAAATATCATATATTTTACACCTTACTCATATTCTTCGTTATAAATTTATGACTTATTTTATACCATACTGGAATTCTTTGTGATAATGTGGATGCATTACTTTGAGTCTCATCGCCTGTTAAAATCATCAATGCTGCAATGTATAAAATAAGAGATCCTATACCTTATTTTATACCTTATTTGGTAATCTAAGTTTTGCTGGGAAGGGTTCAAATTGAAAAAAAATGCTGAATAAAAATTGAATTTCTAAAAATTATAGACATTTCTGGTATTTCCCATACCGGTTTCAAACACCCCAGTTAGTGTTATCATCAGTAGGATTTTAAATGTCGGTTTGTCTTGTTAACGAAAACTGTTTTTTATATATGTGAATATTTATAGTTTCTACAGAAAAAATTTTGACAGTTTCCAACACTACGATTCTATTTCTAGCAATCTCAACCTCACTTAATACTTTGTTTCAACTTTTTTTTTTTTTTTTTTTTTTTTTTTAATAAAAATTAATCAGAATATGAAAAAAAAAAAAAATGTTATCGTCAAACGTTTCTTTTGGAACTACGGGTCATATTTATTAGTAAATTTTTCTTAGATTTTAATTATTTTTATCTTAAAGGACGAAACCCAATGAAATAGAAAAAAATCGGTTCATGATCTATTATTATTATTATTCAAGGGGTGATCTAGCCCTAACGGCCGGCCCTGCGACCCTTATGGGTCTTTTGTGCCAAGATCCATTAATCTAATTCCAACTCTGTTCAATGTTCCTAATGAACATTATAACAGAGGATGAGAACCGTCTTCTGATCCTACATATTGCGATGCATTCACATAATATGTGTTGCGTTGTCTCCACTTCCTCAAGACAAAGTCGACACAAAGACGATGCACAAAGGTTTAAATTATGCAAGTGATAATTTACCTTATAATGCCCGGTGAGAAAACCTGTCAGTAACCTAATGTCACTTTTGGTGTGATTAAGTATACTTACATATGATAATGGAGCGATTAGTGCTTTGGATTGTCGTAGACCTCCTGAATTTTCCCACAAGCTTAAGAAGTCGGTTCTTTCCAAACCCCTAATCATGTTCGAGAAGGTGGACCAGTTTACCACACAATAGGATTCTGGTCCGGTCATAGGAGTAGCGGAGGCATTTCTAGCAAGCTCATCCGCTATCTCATTACCCTCAAAACCTCTATGACCAGGGATCCAAAATAGAATAATTTTGTTTCTCCCGGCCAGCTGCTGAAGGGTATCAAAACATTCCAGTGTCATTTTGGATTTAAATTCCCAAGAAGACAGCGCTTGAAGTGAAGATTGAAATATGAGTACCCTTCATACCCTTTGCAATACTAACTCTAGCGCATATTGTAATAGCCTGAATTTCAGCCTGAAAAACTGTAGGCCACCTACCCATTGGTTCGGAGATCCGTGTGTTTGTACCGTAGACACCAGCGCCAACTCCAGAGGACATTTTGGATCCGTCAGTATACCAGTTTAGGCTTCTAGTATCCACATATGGACCACCTTCATCCCACTCTGGTCTACTCGGTATCACGATCTCAAATTTCCTTCCAAAGCGAAGCACAGTGTTTATTCTATCCGTCGGCATATCTAGGTTTTCCCTAATTCCTATTGAAGAAAGAATATTGGAGTGACCGCTCAAGTTGCGAGGGTCAGAGTAATCGATATTCATTCTACGCGCAGCCATAGTTGCCGTAGATCTAATAAATATGTCGAGAGGTGTGAGATTCAAAATGGCTTCTTGGGCCAAAGTTGGGCAGGTTCTCATAGCACCCGTGATTAGAGTGCAGGCCAGACGCTGTACCTTGCCTAGTCTTACGGTAGCATCTCCCTGCATATTCTTCGGCCACCAGACTATGGCAGCGTACGTCATGATCGGTCTTACAATCATCTTGTAGATCCACATGACCATTTTGGGGCTCAATCCCCAGGTCCTACCAACAATCCTATTCGCTGCCCATAATGCCGCAATAGCCTTTCTGATAGTGCCGTCTAAATGTGAATTCCAAGTAAGTTTCGTATCCAAGATAACTCCCAGATATTTAACCTCCTTAGAGAGTTGGATAATAGTATTCCCTACGGAAATTATACCTAAATTGAGTTTTCTTCTCCTAGTAAACGGGACTATAATAGTCTTTTTAGGGTTAATGGAAAGACCCTGTTCAGTGCACCAGCCCATTACCAAACTTAGAGCGTTGCACATAGAGCGAATTTACCAGTTACTATGACTACTAAATCGTCCGCGTAACCTATTGCCTGATAACCCATATTATCTAGACTCTGAAGCAAGTCGTCTATCACCAAGGACCAAAGTAGTGGAGATAGGACGCCGCCCTGAGGACAGCCTTTAACGGCATTCAATGTGACTCCAGTGCAACCCATAGATGCGGTTATTTCCCTGCTCTCTAGCATGTTCTTAATCCATCTACATGTACCCTGATCTACACCTCTACACCGAAGTGCAGATTCAATGGAGTCATAACCAGTATTATCAAAAGCTCCCTCAATATCCAGAAAGGCACAAAGAGCTATTTCCTTGTCCTTATGGGCTTTTTCTATAACTGTCACCAGATGATGTAAAGCCGAATCAGTAGATTTGCCTTTTGCATATGCATACTGATTACTGTGTAAAGGATATTGGTCCAAGTACGTGGATCTTAAGTGAAGATCCAGTAATCTTTCCATAGTCTTCAGTAGGAAGGATGTAAGACTTATGGGTCTATACGATTTTGGCAATTCAGCCGGTCTTTTTCCAGCTTTAGGTATGAATACAACATTTACCTCCTCCAAAGAGAAGGGATGTGTCCAAATATAAAGCTGGATCTAAAAACAGATACTAATGTATCTAAAAGAAAGTCTAACCCATTCTGCAAAAGAGCGGGGAAGATTTCGTCCCCACCAGGGGATTTAAACGTATCAAAGGACTTAATGGCCCACACTAAGAAAATTATGTCATTAACTGTTTGTAGGTTATTTTAAAAAGTAATCAGTAAAGTCATTTTAAAAGAAAAATCACTTATTTTATAAAGGATTTAATTTTTTTACTGTTTCTGTAGTTTAAAAAAAATAATTTACTGTATTAAAAACGAATTTTCTGTTACATTTAATTTCGGCAGTAAAAAATTTCTTCTATAGATATACTGTTTTTCAATACAAAATAACTGAATATTCACTAGTTTTTTAATGTTTTGGTTAGTCATTAAATTAACATTTAAAATTGACTGTAATGTGTTTTTATTTTAAACTAGCTGGCCCGGTCCGCGTTGCTGGCCCAAATATAAGATTAGTGTTATATTTAGTTTCGCTTTAAATCTTTAGCACTGCAAAAAATGTACTCAATTTCTTGGCTTAGAAAAACTTGTGGGCGTGGTTTTATAGACCCGATTTTTTTAAAGGCAGATCAATCATCATCAAATTATGTTTCGGGAATTAAAAAACTATTCCATATCTTTGACTTGCGAACGGTACAAATTTAAAACTTCTTTATTATCATTACGATCAACAAAAAAATAAAATTACGCATATCCTTCGTTCTTATCGTGAGCTATTTTTTTGAGTATTCTTGAGTTCATACAAACAAACCTTTATAGTTTTCCCGAATTTTCCATTTTTCTGGGACATTTTTCTCATTTATCTTTCCTTAAAAACCAATTATAACAAAAAAATAATCGGTCCGGTCATTAGTATTCGACTTAAAGCGATTTCACATATTTGGACTAAAGTGGGCATTTAAATTTGTGTGGTAAGTTAAACTTGTACATAACAATATCCAAGGATTTAAAATCATTTGTACCAAGTTTCAGTGGAATCTATAAAGATTTTTTTAAATATGTCGAATTAGAGTAAATATAAATTTTTGATATATCGAAAAAAAGTTAGCGAGGACAATTTTTCTTTCCAAACAACCGTATGGACTATTACGAACATTTAACACAACAAACAAAAAATAGCCAAATAAGTCCAGGCGTTCTCAAGTTTTGAAAATTTTAAAGATATTGAAAAATATGGGCGTTAAAGTGGTCGAGGACAATAATTATTTTCGTAAAAACTTTACCTGGACTAAGATCATTAAAAAAATAACAAAGGCCAGTAGTTCTCCGATTTTAGATGTATTGAAAAAAGTGGGAATGAACAATTTTTTCCCGTAAAACCCTTAGTTGGGCTATGACGAACGTGTACAAAAAATAGCTAAATCGGTCTTGCCGTTCTTCTATTTTAAATATTTATGTCGAAAAAAAGTAGGCTTGAAAAAATTTTATTTCCGTTTAAACCTAGGTTGGAATATGAAGAACATTTAAAAAAAAGTTTAGCCAAATCGATGCAGTCGTTCTCCGATTTAATATATATCGTAAAAGGAGGCGTAAAAGTGGGCGTGGTTAATTTGTTTTCCGTAAAAACCTAACACGAACATTTAAAAAGTATAATCCAAATCGCTACAGCCGTTTTCAAGTGACGCGATTTCCAATGAACGGCATTTAATTTTTATTTATATATGAGGAGTCGCAGAACAAAACGTACTTTTTCGCATTTTTTGACAAATTGATTTTTTATTCTTTTTATATTATTTGGTTCGAAATCTATCAGAAAAAATGTCCAAAGCGTGAATTTGTTTAGTTTTTCATCAAGAAAATGTATTCTTTAAAAATTGGTGCGTAACAAAACGTACTTTTTTGTTAATTTTTTAACAAAACGTACTTTTTTCATTGCATTTCATATGCAAGATTTCCATAATTTTTTAATATGCCATTTTACTCTTATATTCCATATACTTATAAATGCCCACCAAGATTTTTTGAGGCCTTCTTGGAGGCCAGTAAAGGATAATAATCCTTTATTAGTTCACAGACAGATCTAGCGATGGCCGTATGTCCCTGGAAAGCACGATGTAGTCCAAACCAAAAGACAGACGACAGTTTGGCAAGAATTTGTCTTATGATAATAGGGTAAAAAGTTATAATGTTCTAAACAATGATACAATTTTATCACCTAAGCGTACCTATCCAATTATTTTCAGTAAAATATGCTCACAGATACGCTTTTACAAATATTCAAAAATTTACTCCACCAAATCGATGGCAGATTCTTAAATAAGTCTTAAACGGCTCGTATAACAATAAAAAAATTATTTTATTGTAATTTTGTAGTTTTGATTAAATAAGAAAGTTTTAGAAACACTCAATCAAATTAGTATCGTCTAAAAAAATACGCACATCAAAACGTCGTTTTTCCATTATTTTTAAACAAAACGTACTTTTTTCATTATTTTTTAACAAAACGTACTTTTTCCAAAATAAAAGTGGTTTTATATTAAACATCCTTAACATATAATGTGGTGACTTATGGCAGTTTGATGCATCTTTTGATAAGCAAAAAACTTGTTACCATATTCAGGTTCATGCAGTTTTTTAAAGGCGCGAAATAAATAAACCTCAATTTCCCAAAAAAATTTAATATGCGAAAAAGTACGTTTTGTTCTGCGGCTCCTCATATGTACACGCAAAAAAATATTTTGCCAAGCGCTTGGGAGGAATCACGTTGAACAATATCTTTTCGTATGCAAAAACTTATAACATTTTACTAAGCGTTTGCTTGTTTTATCTTAAAGTTAGTGAAATTATGCAAGCTCATGGGAAATTTCTTGGAACGTTTGCAAAGTTAGGTATAATTATTCAAGCGCTTGGTAAAATATTATTAGTTCTCGCATAATATACGCAAAAATCTTGTTTAATGTAATTCCTCCCAAGCGCTTGGTAAAATATTTTTTTGCGTGTATGTAGATAATATTTTTTTTTCTATAGAGTGAATTTTAGATAAATCGAAAAAAAACGTAGGCAGACAACCTTTCTTACCATTAAATTTATTTGAATTTAACCAATTCAGCACAACCATTCTCAAATAATGCCATTCTATATGTATCGAAAAGGGGGCGAATAAATGAAAAATTTGGTCTTTCCGAAAAGCCTTAGGACATGACGAACATTAAAAACAAAATAAGCCAAATTGATGCAGCCGTTCTACGATTTAAAATATACATATCAGAAAAAGTGAGTGTAAAAGTAGTCGTGGCCAATTTTTCTTTCCTTAAAAATCTTTTGCGGACTATAATCAAATCGGTCTAGCCGGTCTAGTTTTTTCGATATATAGAAAAAAATGGGTGTCGGCAATTTTCTTTTCCGTAAAAAAACTTGACAAAAATTTTCAACAAAAATTGGCGAAAGTGGGCGTGGTCAATTTCTTTTTTATTAAAAATCAAAGTAGAACTATGGTGAAAACTCTTTTAACAATTAAGTCATATCGGTCCGTACGTTCTCAGATTTTAGATAAATCGAAAAAAATGGGCGTAAAAGTGGGCGTGGTCGATTTTTCTTTCAGTAAAACTTAAATTGTGTTACAACGAACGTTTAAGTAAAAAATTAGCCAAATCGGTGCAGGCGTTTTCAGATTTTAGATAAATCAAAAAAAGTGGGCGTAAAAGTGGGCGTGGTCAATTTTTCTTTACATAAAAACCTAAGTTGGACTATTACGAACATATCAAAAAAAAAATTGTCAAAATCGGTCCAGCCGTTCTCAATTGATGCGGTTACCAACGAACGACAATTGATTTTTATTTATATAGATAGATAGATGAAAAAACAGTGGAATGGTTTTTAAATAAAATTTCATTTGTTTTAAGTGAATATTCACTGGAATTTACCTACATAATTCTTTGAGTGCATCTAACCTTATCCGGGTCGAAAATGACGCCTGAAAGATTAGATGTTCTCCTACAAAATCTTATGGGGTCGTGTATAATATTATTTCCTGAAGGATCACAAATGATCGAATCAGGAAAGTGAATATGTAATAACAACTCCAAAGTCTCCTTTCGGTCCTTGGTATATATACCGTTATTTCCCCTTAAGAGACCCATTTCGTTCGTAGAGGATTTCACTAACGTTTTATGTAGTCTTGCGACTGTAGGAGTATCTTCTATGCTTTCACAGAATTTCCTCCAAGATGCCCTTTTGGATCTTCTAATTTCCTTGTTGTACTCAGTCAGAGAACTTCTATAAGTATCCCAGTTCCCAGTACGTTTGGCCTCATTAAAAAGTTTTCTAACTTTCTTCCGCATATCATCAAGAGCACCACTCCACCATGGGACCTTACGTCGTACCTTTTGTTGACGTATTGTGCTGCTTTCATGATACGAGGATTTAATCACTTGATCAAGATGTCCTGCTGCCACTTCTAGGTCCCCTATGGAACTAATATCGGTGATCAGCAAGTCAGCTTTAGAAGCGATAGATTCCCTATAAGAAATCCAGTTAGTATTTTTCCTTGATATAAACTCTTGAGTGAGTGACAGATTGCCCGGAATGTCAATTCGAATGTGCTGATGATCAGACATTGAGACTTCATCTGACACCCTCCAATTGTTTATATAAGTGGATATGAAAGGACTAGCTAAAGTGAGATCTAATACCTCCTCCCTAATAACATTAATAAAAGTAGGTTTGGATCCCTTGTTCAAAATATCTATCTGATTAAAAACTAAATAATCAAGAAGATCCCTACCCCTATCATTTATGTTGCTACTCCCCCATATGGTATGATGTGGGTTGGCATCACAGCCAATTATAAACTGAAAGTTGTTTTTCTGACAATAACTTACCAGCTTTGTGACCTCCACCGGAGGTATCGGTCCCTCACCTGCAAAGTATGCTGAGGCACAGACTACTTCCCTCGTTCCCTTCTCCGCTGGAACCTCATTAATGGCCGACACCAAATTCTCTGGATGAATTCTGGAATGGGGAGAAAATTAATGTGTTTATCTATTAAGATCGCCGTTCTTGGCGGAACATCGATACAATCGCTACGATGATAAATCAATTTACCTGATTCATGTTGAAGGCCCATTACACTAAGAAAATTATGTCATTAACTGTTTGTAGGTTATTTTAAAAAGTAATCAGTAAAGTCATTTTAAAAGAAAAATCACTTATTTTATAAAGGATTTAATTTTTTTACTGTTTCTGTAGTTTAAAAATAATAATTTACTGTATTAAAAACGAATTTTCTGTTACATTTAATTTCGGCAGTAAAATATTTCTTCTATAGTTTTACTGTATTTCAATACAAAATAACTGAATATTCACTAGTTTTTTAATGTTTTGGTTAGTCATTAAATTAACATTTAAAATTGACTGAAATGTTTTTTTATTTTAAATGAAAAAACAGTGGAATGGTTTTTAAATAAAATTTCATTTGTTTTAAGTGAATATTCACTGGAATTTACCTACATAATTCTTTGAGTGTATCTTACCCTTGACAGCCCATGGTTCCTGGAGTAGAGCCATGGCTATCTGTTCGCAGGCGAAGGTCTTGCACAATGTAGCCGACGCTCCTTTAGCGTGGTGCAAGTTCGCCTGCAGCACCTTAAGGGTGCTCATCATCCTGGAAAATCGGATTTGGAAATTGCCGCTCATGATCTAACTTGAATTGAATTGTTCTACTACCCATGTTAAAACAGGTATCATAGAGTGCATAGCATAAATCATAATGTATTTTCTTGCAGATCTTAATTATGTTCCTTTGGGTTCAACAAATACTGATTATTGGTCGCACTTACATCTTTTAACTAAAAATTTAATTTTATTATTTTTTATTTAGTAACTTAAAAACATATACGGTTTTTGCACAGCGGTAATGAGCCTTTTAGAGGTTGCTGTGTTCGCCATTTAGAGATTTTGGTTTTAAAATTTTTAGTTCGCGAATTTATCGTGTTTTTTATTTTTTAATCTTAAGCAGCAAAAAGTGTGTAATTTTAAAATGCCAAGTCTGACTTTGTAAACATTTTTAAATGTTAGCTGGCAACTCTTGTTTAGTGGCTAGACATTGGCTATTACCATGCGCGGGTACAAGGGGGGGAAAAAGGGGAAATTTCCCTCCCCAGACCAAATTTTAAAAAAAAAAGGAAAAGAAAGAAAAAACAAGGAAAAAGAAAGAGAAAAGAAAGAAAAAAAGGAAAAGAAAGAAAAAGTAAAAAGGAAAAAATTTTCTAAAAAATTTTCCACAGGAAAAAAATTTTGAAATCCTAAAATTTTTCATCAAAAAAATTTGAATATTTTAAAAAGAAAAATCTAAAAAATTTTTATAGGGAAAATCTAAAAATTTTGATAGGGAAAATCTAAAAATGTTTATAGAGAAAATATAAAAATTTTAATAGGGAAAACCTAAAAATTTGTAAAGGAAAAAATGTGACTAAATCTGAAAATTTTTTGTGAAAAAATATCTGTCATTCTGGAAGTCCTTATTGCGAAAAGAAATTTTCTATGGGAAAATTGTTGTTGAAAATTGAACGTGACAGTTTTGTTATTAAAAAAAATAGAAAAAATCTGGGAAAAAATAGGAAAAATGTCTCAGAGTCTGAGACTTACTGTATATGAACAATTTCGCAGAATCTGTGACTTTTTCTATGGGAAAAGTGTCTCAGAAACCGAAGCTTTTTCTATAGTAAAATTATCTCAGAATCTGGAAAAATGTTTCAGAATCTGAGAATTTTTCTTTAGGAAAAATGTCTCAGAATCTAAGACTATTTCTATGGGAAAAATCTCTCAGAATCTGAGACTTTCTAAAGGAAAAATCTGAGAATCTGAGATTTTGTCTATGGGAAAAATTTCTCAGAATTTGAGACTTTTTCTATAGGAAAAATTTCTCAGAATCATAGACTTTTTCTTTAGGAAAAATTTCTCAGAATCTGAGACTTTTTCTATAGGAAAAATGTTTCAAAATCTTAAACTTTTTCTATGGAAAAAATGTATCAGAATCTAAGACTTTTTCTATAGGAAAAATATCAAAATATTTTTTCAAATAAAAAATGTCTCAGAATCTGAGACTTTTTCTACAGGAAAAATGTCTCAGAATCTGAGACTTTTTGTATAGGAAAAATGTTCCTGAATCTGAGAATTTTTTATAGAAAAAATGGAAAACACGTCTCAGAATTTTAGGCTTATTTACAGGAAAAGGTCGCAATATCTGAGATTTTTGCTATAGGAAAAAGGTCGCAAAGTCTCTGAATTTGAGACTTTTTTTTATAGGAAAAAGGTCTCAGAATATGAGGCTTTTTCAAAAGCAAAAAGGTCTCAAAATCTGAGACTTTTTCGATAGGCAAAGGGCTAAGAATCTGAGACTTTTTCTGCTGAAAAAAGGTCTCAGAATCTCTAAATTTAAGACTAATTTTATAGGAAAAAAAGTCTCAGTATCTTAGACATTTTTGAATGGAAAAAGTCTCAAAATCTGAGACGTTGTCTGTTGAAAAAAAGTCTCAGAAGCTGAAACTTATTCGATTGGGTGAAAGTTGCAGAATCTGAGAATTTTTCGACAGGAAAAATGTCTTAAAATCTTAGACCTTTTTCTATAGGAGACTTTGATACTTATTCTATAGAAAAAAAGTCTCCGAATCTCAGACTTTTTCTTTAGGCAATGTGCCAAAATCTTAAGCTTTTTCTATATAAGAAAAAGATCTTAGAACTTAAGACTTTCTTATGGGAAAAACGTCTCAGAATCTTAGAATTTCTATAGGAATGGGTCTCAGAATCTCAGACTTTTTCTGTAGGAAAAAAGACTTAGAGTCCGAGACTTTTTCTATAAGAAAAAAGGTCTCGGAAAAAAAGCATCAGAGTATGAGAATTTTTCTGCAGGACAAAGGGTATCAGAAGCTAAGACTTTTTATATTGAAAAAAAGTTCGCAGAATCTGAGACTTTTTGTGTTAAAAAGTTCTTAGAATCTAGAAATTTTTCTATGAAACTTTTTTTATTTAAGAATCTGTAACATTTTCTGTAGGAAAAATTCTCAAAAATGCTTTAGAGTATGAAGCTTTTTCAATAGTAAGAAGTTTAAGAATCTGAGACTTTTTCTGTGGAAAAAAGTTCTTAGAATCCGAACATTTTTCTATAGGAAAAAAGTCTCAGATTCTAAGAAATTTTTCATTAAGAAATTTGTTGATGTTTAATTGAAAACTCGCCTGCAAGTGTTCTGCAGCCGATTTTTATTTGATTTTAAAGCTTTATTTTATAGCTCTGCCATCACTTTTTTGCAAAAAAAATAAGTATCCCTGTTTTTGCTTGTCCGACAGCGGTAAATTGATAATTTTTTTTTTTCGAAGTAAAAAAAAAAATTTCCCCCCCCAACCCCAAAAGCTGTACCCGCCACTGCTATTACATATTAATTTTTATTGAATTATTATTCAGATTTATGTGGTATGTAAACATACACACAAATCGTCACCTAAAATGCAAAACGCCCTATCTAACATTTTATAAATTTTACAGGAGAAGCAAAAAACGTGTTTATATAAAAACTATAAAAGTTTTTATTACAAATTTCTTAAATATTAGTAAAAACACACAAACAAATTCATTTCTGTTAAAACAAATTATAAATTTTTAATATTTGAAAAGTTATGTTAGTAACGCCCTTTTGTCTTGTAATTTTCAGAAACACAAAAAGCCCTAACTGCACTGAAGATGTTTAAAAACACCAAGCAGATGTGTTATAAAATGTAACAACATGCTAACAAAATTTTATACTGAATGTTGTTTTATCATATAGAACTCTAACAAAATGTGGGCGGTATTGGAAAAAGGGGCGTGGCACCTGTTATATAACCTTACACTGGAAAATGTCTCATTTTAGATTCTGTTAAACACATGCTAACTTAATTTGATACAAAATGTCAATTTACCATTTTAAAGCTCCATGTCAAATGAGGTTGGAACAGGACAAAGGGTATGGCCCGAAATAACCTAATGCATTAAAATGCTTTAACCTTTTAACGACCACAGGCAACTATACTTCCTAAATGATTTTTTGCGATTTTTTTTTGTTCAAGTAAAAGATAGGATAAATGTGCTAAAATATGAATTATAGAAGAGTTTTAGAGAAACAAAAGTTTTGGTTTTCATTAAGTCTCTAACTGGGTCCACTTACTCACTATAAGTTCTCAAAGTTTGCGAAGTAATAAATATATTAGGGACAAAATCATATTTACTTGACAGGCGAAATAAGGGTAAAGAAGGGGGTTCAGAAATCCAAAATTCTTGTAGAATAACTATTATTAAGTTGCATTTCTTAAAGATCACAGCGAGTACAAAACAGCGTAATATGGGGAAAGGAGGGGCCCAATTTTTTTATGAGTAACTATTATTAGGTCAGAAATTACGAAAATTGAAAGAGAATCAAAAACACTTCGGTCAAAAATGTATGGTCGTCAAAGCGTTTACTCGGCTTCTGGAAAATTTCTTAAGATCTACAGTAAATATTGGGAATTTGATAGATATCTCACTCGCATCCCACAAAGCTCCTAAAGGAAAATACCTTAGCTTTATTTTGAGTTAAAAAAGGGCCGGTTTTAACAAAATGCCAAATAAGTTTTTGATTTTGCAAAAAAAAAGTAAGTTTTGAAAGATTAAAGAAATGGCTATCTGAAACTCTCGGGACACATTTTGCTAGGAACATTAGGTAATCAGTTACATGGATGCAAAAAACACCTGTTTGCCCAAAATGTAAAATTACGGCCCCCTCTAACTCAAAAAGTTATTTACCGATCTCGCTGAAAAATTGTGACTAAACTACTATTGGTTTTAAAAGTTGTGTCACTTAAGATGAAAACCCCCATATGTAAATGATGAAATTTGGCACAGGTTGTTATTTTATCTTTCCTAAGCCCTGTATTTAATTTTAGCGATATTAGACATCAACTTGTTTTTTATTTCTGTCCCTTTTTATGAAGAAATTATAAGCTTCCCAATGAAGGGGGGGGTAATTATGAAACTTGATAGTCGTCAAACGTATCGTTTCCATCGTTATTCCATTACCATATAGTACCATTTTATGGTAATAGAATAATGAGCTCACAATGACGATTGACGATTATCAAGTTACATAATTAGCCCCCTGTATTTTTTGTAATAATAGCAAAAATTATAATTAAAAACAATTTTTTTTTACTAATTTAACGAAAAATTTACTTTGAATTTTATTCAATCGTAATAAAGAACTTCCAATTATGTTTTTTATAGTCATTTATTATATTGTTATTAAATTTTATGTAGAATTTATATCTTACTTAAGACTAATTGTACTGCATAAATTGCGAGGAACACGGGCCTGAAGGGGTTAATTGGTAAATTTCTAAACTTTATTTTTTTGTACATATACATATATTTTTCCTATTGGTGGACATTGTAGAAGAAGAAGCATCAAAAAATGTTTAATCTTAAAAAATAACACTTGCATCGGCAATATTATGTATACAAATAGTGTTTATAAAAAACCGACATTTTGGAAAACCGGTTTCTCGGTTAACCGAAAATCAGCTTTTTCGGTTAACCGGTTTTCTCGGTTAAACCGGAATAAAAAAACCGGTTAACCGGTTTTTTTTTTTCTTTAACTAAAAAAACCAACAAATACTTGAAAATACCGGTTTTTTATAAAATAATAAAGCGAATATAGCTAAAGTTAACATATTTGTTTCTTTCAGCAAGGTTTGCAACTATTGCGCTATAAAAAAGCGATATTTAAATAATGTACTTTAATTGACCATATTCCCTAGAACTTTAATTTAATTTGTATTGGTTTTATTTAGAAAAATACATTTATTCGTTATAAGTAAATTGCAGTGCCGAATTTTATTTTTATTTTCTTTTATTGACATTTTCGCCATTAACAGGGATTTTTGTATCTGGTTAACAGTTACTTATTAAGTTTTTCAAGAAATGTTCAAAAAACGCACACAACGGTGAGTATTTCAAATTTTTATCAGTTTCGGAAAAAAATTCCTATTTAGAAAATAATTTCTTGAAGACATAAAATATTTTAGACGTTCTTTCTCGCGGATTTTTAATGTGTTTTCAACGAAATTTTGAAAATATCATAAAAAATAAGTGTAAACCCTTAATATTTGCGAAAATATTCCGTTTTGAATGTTTTTAAAAAACCGGTTAACCGACAGAAAAAAACCGGTTTTCGGTGCACCGGAAATCTTCAATTCCGGTTAACCGGTTTGCAAAAAAACCGAAAATTTAGGAAAAAACCGGTTTTTCGGTTAACCGGTTAACCGGTTTATAAACACTATATACAAATGTGTAGTTGGGGCTTTTTGTTTTAACAAATATCAAAGCATGTAGTTAGGGCTTTTTGAATTTTGTTAATAAAATCCCCATTTTTGATCAAAGGAGTCTAAATTTTTTTGTGGACATGTATTTTGATCCAATACATAAGAATCAATTAAAATCGCGATTTTGAATTTTTTGTTAGTTAGGGCCTTTTGCATTTTAGGTGACGAAATGTACATATGCGCTCGTACTCCTTACAATGTTCTAATATGAATTTATAATTTTAAGATTTTTTTTCTGCACAGACACATTTGTTTTAATTTTATGAGATTTTTTGTTAGTTAGTTTCTAAAATTTTTTTTAAAATTGGTTATTTTCTCTTAAATGTTTTTTTTTCGTATAATGTTATGGTAAATCGAGTTTCCTTTAACACATATATACATGTACATATGTAAAGATTGAAAATGTCCATTAGAGTGGCACGAATACTGACTTCCGAGCTTCGGGGGTTAAAGTTAGCCTTAAAAAAAAAGTTTTCATACAAACCAAACGTTTTTCTTTTCGTAATTGTTTTTATTAGTAGTATTATTTATTTTATTATTTAGTTTGATTAGCTTACACAAGTTTACAAAGTTCAGTCAACTTTTGGATCAGAGCCGATGAGAACAAATCTTAACGTTATTTTAGGCGCTGAATTCAAATCCAGGTATCATTTTTATGATTGGTTCTAGTTTTCGACAATCAGCTGTTGGCATCGCAAGAAACATCATCTCAATTTTATTTTTTGTTTAAAAAAAAACCTGTGAAAATGCACTTGCGAAACCACAGAACATTTTTCTGCCACCTCTCCATATAAAGCTAAGCCTTATTAAAACTTCGAAGAACCAATGAGGAAGCTGCAGAGGCATCATTTCAAGATGTTATTCACAACTTTCTCGGTAACCGCAAATCCCCAAATTTCATTCAAATAATTGGCAGCTTGGTGCAAAATTATAGTAAGATTAGAGCTCAAATGTCTCTCAGAATACATTTAATTTCTCCCCATCAAATTTGTTTTCCTTAAAACTTAGGTGATGTGAGCGACCAGCAAGGATACCGACTACACCAAGATTTGGCGAAAGTCGAAAGACGATATCAAGGATTTTGGCATGATTAGTGACTACACTTAAAATAATTCTACAGTAAAAATTTTAGTAAGTGATTTTGTACCCGAATCTACTAATAAGTTACTAATTTTAGTACCTTCAAAGTAATAAAATTAGTAATTTTTACTGGTTTTGAAAAATATTAATAAAAAAATTTAGTATTGGTTACCCATTCCTGCACTAGATCCTTCAGGTGTTTTGTTGGAAACAAATTCCAAGCAATACAATCGACTCAAGTAGACTGCTGTTCATTTCCATATTTCGCTGGACCCACGTCTTTTTGGGTGTATTGTTGGAAACAAATCCCAAGAAATACAATCGACTCAAGTAGACTGATGTTCATTTCTATATTTTCGCTCTCGTGATAGAGGTTATATGTAAGTTTGTCATTCCGTTTGTAACACAGCGAAATATTGGTCTAGGACCCCATAAGGTATATATATTCATGATCTTCTATCGATTTTAAGGCGATCTAGCCTCCGTAAAAAACACGCTAACTTTTAAAAGCCTTTACAGAGGCTACTGAAGTTTGGCACATATGTTGGTCATTTACCTGGTCAGGTTGGTATTGTAATCCAGCCAAATTGGTCCAGTGGTTCAAAAGTTATAAGCAAAAGAGTAAATTTCGGCAAGGGTTTTTCGCGAATTTACGAGATAAAAAACACGATAACTTTCGAAAGACAATAATGAGACTGCTAAAACATGGCAGGTGTCTTTGCCATTACCCAGGTCTGTTTGGTGTTGAATTTCAGCTCAATTGGTCCAGTGGTTCAGAAGTTATAAGCAAAACCCCGAATTTCAGATTGGGTTCATCTTAAATGCCACGTGGTAAACAAGTTTTAAAAGCATTGGTGGTAACTTAGCAATGCTTTTCAAACTTGTTTAGTTTTAAAGCAATGCTTTTTAAACGTGTTTAGTTTTAAAAGCATTGGTAACTTAAAAATTACACTCGAAAAACATTTTACACTAAAAAAAAATTTTACACTCAAAAAAAATTTTACACTCAAAAAAATTTATTTTTTTTTACAAAAATGTCAATATTTTGTGTACATACGAACGTGAATTCACTCAGAAGTATTTTTACAGTAAAAATAAACATTACACTCGAAAAAAGTTTTACACTAAAAAAAAATTAGTAATTTTTCTTTTTGTTTTTTAAATGACAAAAAAAGAGTTTTTTACTCAAAATAAAATATTTCTAATCAAAACTGTTAATTTTTTTCGCGTTAAAAATGTACTATCCTTTAAAAAAGGCATTGTGGAGGGTATTCATAGATTCGGCAAAGTTATTTGATAAAATGAACATTATTGATCAATCGAAATCAAAATGCCAATATTTTCGCTTATACAACAACGGAGCCACATTTTTTTTTAAATTTGTTTTCAAAGAAAATTTCACATTTTCTTGCAGAAAAACTCTCAAAATCTAACAGATTTTTCGTATACATCTGAGAGTTTTTCTATAGGAGAAATTTGTTTCATAACAAAAGTGTCAAATTCATAGAAATTGTTCCTACATAAAAAGTTTCAGATTGTAAAACTGTTTTCCTACAGAAGAAGTTTTAGGTTCTAAAGTTTTTAAAGTCTTAAGTTCATAGAAGTTTTTCAAAATAAATAGTCTAAAATTCTCACACTATGAGACATTTTTCGTATAGAAAAAGTCTCAGATTCTTAGATATTTTTCGTATAGAAAAAGTCTTAGATTCCAAGAGATTTTTCGTAAAGGAAAAGTCTCAAATCGTTCGCCAAACAGAAACTGGGGTTTAGATTCTGAGACATTTTTCGTATTGAAGACGTCTCAGATCTAAAACGTTTTTCATATAAAACAAATCTCAAAGACTGAGACATTTTTCGTATAAAAATATTCTCAGATTCTGAAACATTTTTCGTAAAGAAATTGTAGCAGATCCTGAGACATTTTTCGATTAAAAAAAAATTTCAGATTCTGAGACATTTTTGATAGAAAAAGTTTCAGATTCTGAGACATTTTTCGTATAGAAAATGTTTCAGATTCTGAGAAATTTTGCTTATAGAAAAAGTCTTAGATTCTTAGACATTTTTCGTATAGGAAAAGTCTAATATTCTAAGATAGAAAACCAAATTGTTCTACTGGAATATCATGGTTTCAATTAGTAAAGAATACTTACCTCGAGCTTGAATATCGCGCACTCAAAAGATTGTTTTTAGTTGCTTGTTCTTAAAACAGGAATAATATGAGTATAATTTGTACAAAAAGAACGTTTTTTTTTTTGTCATGCGACTTTTTATTTTTCGGCGGGGCCCCAAATTCTTGTGGGCCCACGGGTCCAAATATCATTTTCGGAATCTTTGTTTTTTGTAAAGATTATAAAGAAATATTTTTAAATCCTACAACATGCGATTTTGGTCGCCAGATTCTGATCTAAATTTTTAGAAAAAAATCGCATTTATATATTTTTTTTATTTTTCCACAAAATTAGCTTTTCAATGGCAATCGTCATTTTTTCAAAGATTATTTCCGGATACTGATTTTAAAATTTGCCATATCATGGCGAATTTTTAATGTTTGTTATCTGTTATTGTTTTTATTTTCCAAACTATTCCTTTTAAATTGATCAATTATAAAAAACATTTTCTTTGCCCGGTGAAAAATGTGCATATATGATCATATATGAGGCATTCCACACCAAATGTCCCGCTACAGAAAAACATGTGTCCCGTAAATTTCTGAATAGGTTGTTTGGATAGCCCTATATGTAACTAAGAAAATTGCGTTTTTGGTTTTTCAAATTTTCGAAAACTGGGCTTAGGAGGCGTGGTCAAATATTGGAAAAATGGTAAAATTTGTGGCGAGTTGCCTTGATTAAATATTTATCACATTAAAACGGAATGCACCACAATCTCAAAAATTTACAGTCTTATATAGTTTTGTATGGGCTATCGATTAAATTTTTTTTTTTTTGAAAATTTTCAGAACCCGTTCTGAAATTTTCCATTTTTTAAAAAAGTCAATTTATCAAAAATTCGGCCACTTTTTTTTTTCTTTTTTATTCATTTTTTTAAAAGTTTAGATGTTTGTCCATCCACACAAAAAAAATCAGAAACACGTTCATCTTTTTTTTCGAGAAAATCGCATTTGAACTTTAAATTTCATAACAATTTTGTAATTTGCTTGTATTTCTTTGTTTTAAAGTTGCGAATGAGTAATATTAATTGCATAAATATTCGTCATACGCTCTGTTGACACAAGAAAATACAAGCAAATTACTAAATTGTTATGAAATTTAAAGTTCAAATGCGATTTTCTCGAAAAAAAAGATGAACGTGTTTCTGATTTTTTTTGTGTGGATGGACAAACATCTAAACTTTTAAAAAAATAAATAAAAAAGAAAAAAAAAAGTGGCCGGATTTTTGATAAATTGACTTTTTTAAAAAATGGAAAATTTCAGAACGGGTTCTGAAAATTTTCCAAAAAAAAAAATTTTAATCGATAGCCCATACAAAACTATATAAGAACGTAAATTTTTGACATTGTGGTGCATTCCGTTTTAATGTGATAAATATTTAATCAAGGCAACTCGCCACAAATTTGACCATTTTTCCAATATTTGACCACGCCTCCTAAGCAAAGTTTTTGAAAAATTTAAAAACCAAAAACGCAATTTTCTAAGTTCCATATGGGGCTATCCATATCACCTATTCAGAAGTTTACGGTACACATGTTTTTTTTTCGCTGGACATTTGGTGTGGAATGCCTCATATGCTTCATATATGATTGCCCATATATGACCATATACGTAATTTGAGGGCATACCCGAGTAAAAAAGATCTGATATAATCATATATGCTATTATATTATTATTTATATTTATATATGGTTATGCATGAACATTGATATGGACATATAAGTTTATATATAGCATTGTATTTTTCCTTATTTTTTAATATGATAACATACATATTCATATCTATTTACATACCGATATATATGAAATTAGATATGACATATAATTTCGGGAATTTTTAGATATAGCAGATAAAAAGATACATCCCGAGTAAAAAAAAGTTATATGACGCAATATTTAATTTTATATGAACAGATATGCTTTTATGTAAATCCATATTAATTTTGATCCGAAAATTGGCGGATCGAATATTATACGATTATATCAAATTCTATTATTTCTGATAAAATAATATCAAATTTGATTAAGTTTGATCCCAAAAATGGGTCTATCTAATTGTATTAAATCATATCTTATCTGTTAAAATTAGATAAATTTTTATATAATTAGATGAAATCTGGTCAAATTTTTTGGAATTTTAAACGTGAAATTAGAAATTATTTTATCAGATTGGATACAGTATCAATTAGAAGAGTTTTTATAGCATTCTTCTGAATTTTTTTCGGGACTTAGCAAATTATTAAAAATTTTTATTTTTTTTTTTTAAATCAGTTATAAGTGATTTGAAAATTCTAAAAAATGTTTGTGGCTTAGAAAATTTAAAAACATTTTTTCGAAACTTAAAATTTTTTAAAAAAAAACAAAATTTTTCCTAAAAACATTTTCAATGCTTTTTTTACTCCAAAAAAAAAAATTGCCAAAAAAATTTTGTGTCCGGAACTTTGGAAAATTTTCATAAAATTTTGTAGGACTTGAAATTTTTTTAATTGTCCGGGACTTAAAAAATTTTGAAAAATTTTTTCGGGATATAATTATAAATAAAATCATATATCTTTTTATCTTTCATATCTAAAAATTTCCGACCTTATATGTCATATCTAATTTCATATAGATCGGTATATAAATAGATAGGAATATGTATGTTATCATATTAAAAAATAAGGAAAAATACAATGCTATATATAAACTTATATGCCCATATCAAAGTTCATGCATAACCATATATAAATATAAATAATTATATAATAGCATATATGATTATATCAGTTCTTTTTTACTCGGGATGATTTTATTTATAATTATATCCCGAAAAAAATTTTCTAAATTTTCTAAGTCCCGGACAATTAAATAAAAATTAAAAAATTTTCAAGTCCTAAAAAATTTTATGAAAATTTTCCAAAGACCCGGAGTAAAAAAGTCATTTGGAATAAAAAAATCATTGAAAATGTTTTTAGGAGAAATTTTATTTTTTTGAAAAATTTTTATGTTCCGAAAAAATGTTTTTAAATTTTCTAAGACACAAACATTTTTTGGAATTTTTAAATCCCTTAAAAATGATTTTAGAAAAAAAATTACAAATTTTTAATAATTTGCTAAGTCCCGAAAAAATTCCGAAGAATGCAATAAAAACTCTTCTAATTGATAATGTATCCAATCTGATAAAATAATTTCTAATTTCACGTTTAAAATTCCAAAAAAATTCACCAGATTTCATCTAATTATATAAAAATTTATATAATTTTAACAGATAAGATATGATTTAATACAATTAGATAGACCCATTTTTGGGATCAAACTTAATCAAATTTGATATTATTTTATCAAAAATAATAGAATTTGATATAATCGTATAATATTCGATCCGCCAATTTTCGGATCAAAATTAATATGGAATATATCAAATTCTATTATTTTTGATAAAATAATATCAAATTTGATTAAGTTTGATCCCAAAAATGGGTCTATCTAATTGTATTAAATCATATCTTACTTGTAAAAATTGATAAATTTTTATATAATTAGATGAAATCTGGTGAATTTTTTTGGAATTTTAAACGAGAAATTAGAAATTATTTTATCAGATTGGATACATTATCAATTAGAAGAATTTTTTTGCATTCTTCGGAATTTTTCGGGACTTAGCAAATTATTAAAAATTTGTAATTTTTTTCTAAAATCATTTTTAAGGGATTTAAAAATTCCAAAAAATGTTTGTGTCTTAGAAAATTTAAAAACATTTTTTCGGAACTTAAAAATTTTTCAAAAAAATAAAATTTCTCCTAAAAACATTTTCAATGATTTTTTTACTCCAAATGACTTTTTTACTCCGGGACTTTGGAAAATTTTCATAAAATTTTTTAGGACTTGAAAATTTTTTAATTTTTATTTAATTGTCCGGGACTAAGAAAATTTTGAAATTTTTTTTCGGGATATAATTATAAATAAAATCATATATCTTTTTATCTGCCATATCTAAAAATTCCCGACATTATATGTCATATCTAATTTCATATAGATCGGTATGTAAATAGATATGAATATGTATGTTATTATATTAAAAAATAAGGAAAAATACAATGCTATATATAAACTTATATGTCCATATCAAAGTTCATGCATAACCATATATAAATATAAATAATTATATAATAGCATATATGATTATATCAGATCTTTTTTACTCGGGTATGTTCATATATGACATATATGGACATATATAATTTATATGAAAACATATATGTATCCACGTGTGTTATTTTTCATATATGAGGCATTCCACACCAAATGTCCAGCGAAAAAAAAACATGTGTACCGTAAACTTCTGAATAGGTGATATGGATAGCCCTATATGGAACTTAGAAAATTGCGTTTTTGGTTTTTCAATTTTTCAAAAACTGGGCTTAGGAGGCGTGGTCAAATATTGGAAAAATTGTCAAATTTGTGGCGAGTTGCCTTGATTAAATATTTATCACATTAAAACGGAATGCACCACAATGTCAAAAATTTACGTTCTTATATAGTTTTGTATGGGCTATCGATTAAAATTTTTTTTTTTTTGGAAAATTTTCAGAACCCGTTCTGAAATTTTCCATTTTTTAAAAAAGTCAATTTATCAAAAATCCGGCCACTTTTTTTTTTTTTTTTTATTTATTTTTTTAAAAGTTTAGATGTTTCCCCATCCACACAAAAAAAATCAGAAACACGTTTATCTTTTTTTTCGAGAAAATCGCAAATGAAATGAACTTTAAATTTCATAACAATTTAGCAATTTGCTTGTATTTTCTTGTGTCAACAGAGCGTATGACTAATATTTATGCAATTAATATTACTCATTCGCAACTTTAAAACAAAGAAATACAAGCAGATAACAAAATTGTTATGAAATTTAAAGTTCAAATGCGATTTTCTCGAAAAAAAAGATGAACGTGTTTCTGATTTTTTTTGTGTGGATGGAGAAACATCTAAACTTTTAAAAAAATAAATAAAAAAGAAAAAAAAAAGTGGCCGGATTTTTGATAAATTGACTTTTTTAAAAAATGGAAAATTTCAGAATGGGTTCTGAAAATTTTCCAAAAAAAAAAATTTTAATCGATAGCCCATACAAAACTATATAAGAACGTAAATTTTTGACATTGTGGTGCATTCCGTTTTAATGTGATAAATATTTAATCAAGGCAACTCGCCACAAATTTTACCATTTTTCCAATATTTGACCACGCCTCCTAAGCCCAGTTTTCGAAAAATTGAAAAACCAAAAACGCAATTTTCTTAGTTACATATGGGGCTATCCAAACAACCTATTCAGAAATTTACGAGACACATGTTTTTCTGTAGCGGGACATTTGGTGTGGAATGCCTCATATATCGACTAAGAAAAATATTGAATTTCGAAAATACCAATTGTGATTTGTATATTACTCCAAATATTTTTAAAAATATCAATTAAAATTCAAAAAAGATCACAAAATCTATCGAAATTTAAAAAAAATACACGTAACTTTAAATTAATTGACTATGACTTAAACTTGAAAAAATAACTTAAAGCTGAACAAAAAATAAAAAGAATTCCAAAATATCAATTAAACTCCCAATTTTTTTTTTATAGTTTCAAGACCCTTTTTTGAATTTAATTCGATATTTATCAATTTTATTTGATTTTTTTAAGTCTAATTGAATTTTCGAAGTTTTATGACTCTGTTCTGTCTTTCACAACTTTTCATTTCACATGAAAATTTCCGAATCACATGAAATCAAGTTTAGTGTTTTGTTTGTCACGTTTTCATTCGAAGTTGAAATCAAATAATTAAAATTTAAAAAATTATAAGGAAAAAAGTGCATTTGTTTTACTTTCACCAAATTTTATTTATGTGAAACAAAACGAAAAAGAAATTCGGATGTGAAATTTAGAACACCAAAAAAAATCGTTTTCACATTTTTTATGTGAATTACTTTTTTTGGAACAGCGGCCTTATGGATTTTTTTAAAATTTCAATTAAACTTTTTTAATTTATTTTTTTTATTTATTCTTTTTATTTCAATGGATTTATTTAGAATTTTAAGTGATTTTGTTTTGTATTCCACTTTATTTTTTTGAATTCCGATTGAGTTTTTTGAATTTCAATTGACTTTTGGGAATTTCAAGAGATCTTTTTTGAATTTCAGTTGATATTTTTGAATTCTAATTGATTTTATTAGGATTCAATGAAGTTTTTGAAATTGTAATTTCATAACAATCAACTTTTTACAATATAATTGAGAGTTGGCATAAATAATGTATTAAGTAACATACATTTTGTCGCTTCGCCCTAAAAAGGAGTCATGTGTAGTTTTCGAACTTTTTTTTGTTGCATCTTTAAAAACCCATATTGGGCATGAGTTTACTCGCCAAACCGTTTTTTGATATCTTGAGTGGTTTAAATGTAAGTAAAAGTATCTGTTTTCGTCATACTAAAAAAGATCCGAAAAGGAGGATAACATTTTTTGATCAAAGAGTAATAGAATGTGACGAAATTGACCACTATTTAAGTAATACATTGCTTACAAGTATTTCGAATGAATGAATTACAAGTATTTCGAAAGATTTTTTTGGAAAATACTTCCAAAGTTATGCATATTTTCATGCTGTTATCTAAATCCTAAAAGGTGAGTAATCAATCAAGCCTTGTGAAAGCAAGGCTTGATTGATTATTTCAAGGACTTTAAATACGTCGTTTTAAATAACGTCGCTTTAAACCACGAACACACTTTGTTTTGTATTCGTTCCCCTCGAAAGAAATTTACAGTAAGAATGGTTTTGTAAACAAAAGCAGTTGTTCAAAAAAACACTTAAAAGAGGAGTTATGTGTATATGTTTTGAAAATGTCTGCACCACTAGAAACTCGTTAAAGATTTCATACTTTTTTGTAGCATGTGGATATCGTATCGATACAAGAATTTTTTATTGAACAAACTTTTAAAAAATATTGCGAAGGGACGAAAATAAACGTTTTCTTTGCTCTCCTGAAAACTTGCCCGAAAACACATGACTCCATTTTTAGGAACAGCGGCGATATGAATATATCAAAACTTTCTTAGTCAGGAATATGAATCAATATATCGTCAACTAAAATGCGAAACAACGTAAAAACACTCTTCTTTAAAAACGAGTTATTGATTGATTGTGATGCATTATATCAAAATACATGTCCCCATAAAATTTAAGTTCTTTTCGTTAAAAAATACAAGTTTTACGAGTAAAATTCAAAAATACTACTATCATCATATTTTGTAATTTAAAAAATTTTGTTGGCTCCCCCATTAAATTATCAAAATATGAATCGCTAGTTATGATGCACTTCATTAACCGAAAATATGTCCAAATCTTCAACTATCCGATATAATATGATGGACTTATGAACAAAATTAAAAAAAAATATTGAACGTTTTTCGCTTTCACTGTAATATGGCATTCACACTTGCGACCTTAAACAAGTTGTTCAACAAAACACCAGTAACAGAATAAAAACGTAATAAACACAGAACAAAGACTTTTTTAAACATCTCACTCTTGAACACTTCAAAACAGCAAAACGTGTTTTTACGTTTCTGAACAATTTAAGTGATACTATACATATGGGGCAAAACGCGTCAAAGGTCCACACCCAAAAACAAATGTTGTCCGATTCAAGTATAATTTTGGCAAAATATTAGGTTAATGATAGGTAGTATAAATTACAAATATAAAATTTTTTGATGAAATATTGGCAGAGTTACAGGGTTGGGAAGTTTTGATGGTTTTGAAAAGAATATATTTTGGTGAATTTTAATTAA
This sequence comes from Pegoplata infirma, assembly GCA_963921195.1. Classification (NCBI taxonomy): domain Eukaryota; kingdom Metazoa; phylum Arthropoda; class Insecta; order Diptera; family Anthomyiidae; genus Pegoplata; species Pegoplata infirma. The sequence continues at coordinate 172,757,759 of OY992536.1, read as the reverse complement.
CACTTTGATGAAACAAAAATTATAAGTTGAAAAACTAATTTTAAAGTATTTTTGATGGCCTTTAAAATGGCATTTGTGGTTTTTTTGAAAAAAATAAATTTGACCTTAAAATTCAAGGTCAAAATATTAAATTGTAATTATCTTATAAGGGTCGCACTTTTAAATTTTTTTCACTAAGCCCATTAGAAAGCTTGACATTTTTTTTAATTTCGGTTTTTTTAAAAAAAATGGTATGTATGATACTTTATGAGAAATCAATTTTTTAGGAGTATATAACACTCAAATTGTACTGAAATCGCTTTAATCTGCATATAATAACAACAACAAAAATCAATGCTTAGATAAAGTGTGCGTTGTAAACACCCGAGTAAAAAGGAATTTATATAAATGTATATTATTTTATATGTTTTCATAAAACCATATACAACTATATGAGTCAAAGTATAAAATTATATCTCACTTTGAAATTTTCCAATTTTTTTAAATGATGTCATATAAAATCATATCTAATTATATTGTTCATAATATATTAATATAATTGGTAGATGTAATCATACGTTGCACATAAAACTTAATCCGATTTCATACATTATTATACGTGACTTTATATCTAATTATGTATAGGACTTTACTAAACAAAAAATCCAGTATCAATTTATGTATAATTATATATGACTAATATAATACCATTTAAAACTATATATAGTTCCATACTAAAAAAATTTCCAACAAAAATAATAGATATAATTATATGTGTCTTAAACGATAACATATATGTGTTTGTATGGTACTATATATACGCAAATTTCGTCTAAACTCAATATATATTTATAAATGGTCGCATATGTAATGGAATATATATTTTGATATAATCATGTATAAAAAAAATATTTTTTTGACCAAACAACTAGCCATATATAATTATATATGCCAGTATTTCAAAATTTATTTTTGTGTGTCAACATATATGGTTATACAAAACTTTTTATTGTATCATATAAGATTACATATAATTTTTGGGAACCCGAGTTCGATTCCCGGCCCAGTCGAGAAAAAAAAGTTTTTTTTTTTATTTTTTTTAAATAGAAAACACTTTTTTATTGCGTTTAATTTTTTTAGAACTAAAAAATTTTCATTTTTGGAATTTTTGCAATCATTTTTAAAAAAATATTTTTCTTTTATACAGTTATATATAACAATATTTGATTTATTATAAAATTATCTATAATTTTTTGGAACCCGAGTTCGATTCCAGAAAAAAAATATATTTTTTTTATTTTTTTTAAATAGAAAACACTTTTTTATTGCATTTATTTTTTTTAGAACTAAAAATTTTTCTCTTTTTTAATTTTTTCAATTATTTTTTAATAAATTATATTGCTTTTATATAGTTATATATAACTATATTTAATTTATTATAAAATTATCTATCATTTTTGGGAACCCGAGTTCGATTCCAGAAAAAAATATATTTTTTATTTTTTTTTTAAATAGAAAACACTTTTTTAATGCATTTGTTTTTTTAGAATTTAAAAAATTTTGCTTTTTGAATTTTTGCAATCATTTTTAAAAATTTATATTGCATTTATATAGTTAATAATAGCTATATTTGGTTTAAATTATCAAATTATCAATGACTTTTGGAACCCGATCTCAAATCTAATTCTGATTTCCTGATTCCATGAAAAATTTCAAACTTATAAGCCAAAGTCTTATTTCACTTTGGAATCCTATGACTTGAAAATAAGGCATATCGCTACATTAAAATTATTGTTTAAGTTTACCATGGAAGCCCCTAATAGCGCTGTACGTCATTCCAATTTTTTTTTTTTTGCAAATTTTATCAAAAATTTTCTAAGTCTTTTTGAAAATTGTGTACAAGTGAATAACATATTTAATTGGATATAATCATATATTACTATATGTTAGATCAATTTGATATAATTAGATACGATCAATTTATTTAAAACTAAGTCTTTTAAAGTTGTTATTTCCTAACAACGTCCGCTGGTCTAGAGGGTAGAGATTGCGATTACAAAACGGAAGACTTGTGGTTCTAATCCCCGTCCGTTCGAAGTTTTTTTTTTTTTATTTATTTTCAGTTGACATTATTATATCTAAAAATAAATCTAAAAACAGAAACATTTTTTGGATAAAAATGTATCCAATAATTTTTTTATAAAATCAAGATATCAGATATTATAAGATAACTTTGGCGCGGCCAAATTTCGGATGAAATTACATTATATAATATCCAATTTAATATAAAATCATGATATTGGATATTTTAAGATAACTTTGGCGCGGCCAATTTCCGGATGAAATTACATCATATCATATCATATTTAATACAAAATCATGATAATAGATAATTTGGGATAACTTTGGCGCGGCCAATTTCCGGATGAAATCACATACAATCAAATATTAAACTGTAACTTCATATGTTATAAGATGTTATGAGATAACTTTGGCGCGGCCAATTTTCGGATGAAATTTAGCAAAATCAGATCCAATAAATTATATATAATTTTATAAGATAACATGTTTTACCATACAATTTTTTTTTACTCGGGCACACACAACAAACGTTGCACGCATAAAAAAAAAAGAAATCAGTACAGTTTGGGTGTTATGTACTCGTAAAAAAATTGATTTCTCATAAAGTATCATACATACCATTTTTTTAAAAAAAACCGAAATTAAAAAAAATTTCAACCTTTCCAGTGGGCTTAGTGAAAAAAATCTAAAAGTGCGACCCTTATAAGATAATTAGAATTTAATATTTTGACCTTGAATTTTAAGGTCAAATTTATTTTTTTCAAAAAAAACACAAATGCCATTTTAAAGGCCGTCAAAAATACTTTAAAAGTCGTTTTTAAAATTATAATTTTTGGTTCATCAAAATGTTAATTAAAATTCACCAAAATATGTTCTTTTCAAAAACATCAAAACTTTCCAACCCTGTAACTCTGCCAATATTTCATCAAAAAATTTTATATTTGTAATTTAGAATACCTATCATTAACCTACTATTTTACCAAAATTATACTTAAATTGGACAAAATTTGTTTTTTGGTGTGGACCTTTGACGCGTTTTGCCCCATATATGTCAATATATTTGTTCATACATTTCCATATATGAGCCCATTTTTAAAAAAATATGACAACATATATGCTTCCATATACACCATATAAGTTCATATATGATTCATATATGAACATACATGTAACAATATATGAGCATATATGTACATATATGCACATTTTTCACCGGGTGATCAAAATACAAAAAAAAAAAAATGGGAATACAGTCTACTTAACAGTTTTTATTTTTAATAAATTGCAAGTAGTTACTTTTGGAGCATTTTAAAAAATCAATACAATAACTTTTATTAACAAGTTAAATATAGAAATCACAAAAAATGATCAAAATTTTTAAGTAAAAAATAAAAATTAACTTTTAAAAATCTTTTTAAAATCTTGTCTATTTTTCATTTACTTGACTTTCAAGACATTTCTTGTTCAGTAATTAACACTTTTTTCTCAACTTTGTATACTGATTTTTATAAAAATCCGTCCCTGTTAAAAAACACAAGAAATCTGAAAAATTGTTCAGAGTATTTATTTGGCTTATCCGAATTCTTACTTGTTTTCATATAATACACTGTACGACACGATTTTGCACCCATGATCGGGACCAAAAAAATCTGAAAGTAGAGGTAAAAAAAAGATACCCGTGTCTCCCAGTTTTTCTAGATCAATTCGTTTTCGCGTTTTATTAGCAAATCAATCTTTTGTATATATATGAGTTTTTATTACTTGGGGAAGTAAGGATTACGCGCGTAACAGTTAATCGTGATGGCTTAAATCAAGCTGAAATACTTGCAAATAGTATCAGATAAAATGTGCGAAACATGAGGAAAATCGATCCACGGGTTTGTAAGTGGCTGCTGACGTTTTACGTCAACACACGTAGACTCTGAGGATCCACGGGTTTAAAAGTTATGAAGAAATTTCGCAAATTTAGACGTTTTTTCTCATGTTTCTATACCTTCTTTTAGAGGTTTAAAAATACGCTAACTTTTCAAAGACAATTTGGATGCTCCTAAAGTTTGGCATATATTTTTGTTATTTCCCTGGTCTGGTTGGTATTGAATTTCGAGAAAATCGATTCAGTGTTTTAGAAGTTATGATCAAAACCGTGAATTTCGAATAGGTTTCATCTTGAATTCACTCTTTCAAAAAAACTTTAACTGCTCATTAAAAAATATTGCTATGCCCCAAAAATATTTTACAAAGTAATTTTATCGCTCGAAAAAAAAAGTAACACTCAAAAAAAATTTTACACGCAATAAAAGTACACTCAAAAAAATTTTACACTCAAAAAAATTTTACACTCAAAAATTTTTGGCCATCCAAATTGTCTATGATGGCAACAAAAAAAGATGTGTGAATTGCAAAAAGATGTTTAAAACTTTCCTAGAGTTGCCACAATTTTCTTTAGAATTGCCACTAACAAACATCCAGAAAAGTTAAAAACGACTTGGCCGAACCCATCCATACCCTCCATTAGCCCCTTTGAAGTGATAGTAATTTTTCTAAAGTAAAAACAAAATTGTTAATAATTTTGACTCGACATTTTTTATTTGGATTAAAAACTCTTTTCATAGTTTTTGTAAAAAAAATTTTGAGTGTAATATTTTTTTTTGTGTAATTTTTTTTTGAGTGTAAAATTTTTTTAAGTGTATATTTTTTTTTTTGACTGTAAACATTTTTTAGCGATAAAATCACTTTGTAAAATATATTTGTGGCATACCGATATTTTAAAAGAGCATTTAGGGTTTTTTGAACGAGGAAGTTCAAGGTAAAATTAATCCGAAATTAACGGTTTTGATCATAACTTCTGAAACCCTGGGTCGATTTCCTCGAAATTCAATACTAACCTGGCCAGGTAAATAACAAATATATATGCCAAACTGAAGGAGCATCCAAATTGTCTTTCAAAAGTTAGAGTATTTTGAACCCTATATCACTAAATAGAAAGTATAAAAACATGTGAAAAAATGGCCAAATTTGAGAAATTTCTTCATAACTTTTAAACCCGTGGATCGATTTTCCTCATGTTTTGCACATTTTATCTGATACTATTTACAAGTATTTCAGCAAAATTTAAGCTATCACGATTAACTGCTGCGAGTGTAATCCTCACTTCCCCAAGTGATTGAAACTCGAATACATACAAAATATTAATTTGCTTATAAAACGCGAAAACGAATTGATCTAGAAAAACTGTGAAACACGGGTATCTTTATTTTAGCTCTACTTTCAGAATTTTTTAGTCCCGATCATGGGTGCAACCAAAAGTTAAATTTTGTCGTACAGTGATATACATATATACCACTCTAACATTACATAGATTTTTATATGACCATAGTTATTTACTTGGTACATATGTAAGTAAATACATGGTATGGTTTGTTTTAGTGGTAAAGCCACAGAATTACAGAAAAAATAAAAACACATGTGGTTGAATAAAAAAAATGGAAGTGGTATAAAATAAACAAATAAGATTTTTTTGGAAATTAGTAAAAGTAACATTTACGAGTAATCATGAATTAAACAAAAAAGAAAAAACTAAAGTTGAACCAAAGATGGTAAGTTAAAATGTCCCGACTATCAAATTTGAGATAATCGTTGTACCAATCGATGATGGTAGACTACATAAGTATGTTCTGACATTCAAGTTTGTGATAATTGTTGTGACGAATGTACCGGCACCTGCCAAACTGAACTTTTAAATCTACGTTACAATGTTGAAGTCACTCCGCTCTTAATTATTATTATTAATTATTTCATTAATATAAAAATTATTAATTTGGTGTTTTTATTAAGCTAAATAAAAACACCAAATTAATAACAACTACATTGGCCAAACAACAACAATATATATGAAAATTATATTTTTCATAGATTTTCAATATCATATTTTAATATTTGTTTTGCGTTTGTTTTTTTATTTCATGAAAATAATGTTATTTCTAAGAACATTCTTTTTATGAACTCTTTTTGCAGCGCTGATTAATGCGCAATAATGATGAAGTGAAATCATGTGTCTTTGTCCAAAACTTGTGGTTTTTTATTCAAAAAGTGTTAAATATATTTAAAAGGAAAGCATATGTGAAATTTTATCAAAATATAATTTTAAATTTTAAGTTTTATTTAAAAAGTCTTAACAAAAAAATTTAATTTTTTTCCCCTTACTTTTACTGCATCCTCAATAGCGCTCTTTGGATGCGCTTCGGTATTCAATAAAAAGATGCTGTGTCGCCAAAATCTCGATTTATTTTTGCTGGGTATTTACTTACTTTTTTTTTAAATTTAATTGGATTTGTTGCAAAAAAAAAAAATATTTTTGCAATATGTTTTTTATTAACGTTTAACTGCAACATTGTGTGTTAATAACTCGAAAAGAAAGCGAAATATCAAAAAATTACTCATGGCCAAAATTATTCCTTCCAAAAAATGCAATAAGATCGCGAAAAATGTGATCAAACAATCTTATTAAATTTTTTGCAATTAACAATTTTGGGCATGAGCCATTTTTATACCCTCCACTCTAGTGATAGAGGGTATATATAAGTTTGTCATTCCGTTTGTAACACATCGAAATATTGGTCTAGGACCCCATAAAGTATATACTTATATTAGACTGCCCAGAAAAAAACAAAGTTGTTATTTTCTTGGGGGATACCTGCGAATTTTGTTCCTTTTTGTGCAAAAAAATTTCGGTTTTTTTTTGGGATTTTTAAAATAATATCTAGAGGTCGCGATCTCGCGTTTTATAACGATTTATTTTTTTTGAGTTTTTTATTATTTTAAATTGTTAAATATGATTAATATGATAAAATATTAATAATTTCAGACAAAAAAAAAATAAATTAAAAATTAAATATCGCTCATTCCATGAGATGTCTCCCAGCATCTAATCAAATGTTCTTTAATTTATTTGAAATTTCGCACACAGGTACACTATGGAGCAATTAAAATAAATTCGTTTTTAGTTTCGCGAAAATCCACGAATTCGCGAACGCGAATATATTCGCGAATTCACGGATTTTCTCGGAACTAACAACTGATTTATTTTAATAGCTTCATAGTGTTCATGTGTGCAAAATTTCAAATAAATTAAGGAACATTTGATTAGATGCTGGGAGACATCTCATGGAATGAGCGATATTTAATTTTTAATTTAATTTTTTTTTGTCTGAAATTATTAATATTTTATCATATTAATCATATTTAACAATTTAAAATAATAAAAAACTCAAAAAAAATAAATCGTTATAAAACGCGAGATCGCGACCTCTAGATATTATTTTAAAAATCCCAAAAAAAAACCGAAATTTTTTTGCACAAAAAGGAACAAAATTTGCAGGTATCCCCCAAGAAAATAAAAACTTCGCTTTTTTTCTGGGCAGTCTAATATATATTCATGATCCTTGATCGATTTTAAGTCGATCTAGCGATGTCCGTCCGTCCGTCCGTCCGTCCGTCCGTCCGTCCGTCCGTCCGTCCGTCCGTCTGTCTGTCTGTCCGTTGAGAACACGCTAACTTTTGAAAGACTTTATGGAGGCTCCTGAAGTTTGACATATATGTTCTCCATTTACCGGGTCAGGTTGGTATTGCAATCCAGCGAAATCGGCCCAGTGGTTCAAAAGTTATGAGCAAAATAGTAAATTTCGGCAAGGGTATTTTTCGAATTTACAAGATTAAAACCACTATAACTTTCGAAAGACAATTCTGAGGGGGCTAAAGCTTAGCATATATATTTGTCGTTTCTCGAGGCTGTTTGGTTTTGAATTTCAGCAAAATCGGTTCAGTGGTTCAAAAGTTATAAGCAAAGCAGTGAATTTCAGATTTGTTTCACCTTAAACTGTTGAAAACTCGTTAAACAAGTTTTATAAGCATGGTGAAATACCAGTTTTGTAAAACTTGTTGTTGTTTGTTTTCTTGTCGTGGGGTGCAGTTTAGTTGTTAGACAAGTAAATATTTGTTATTGTTTTGTTATTGTGAGTGTTACTGTATGTAACGGGAAAAAATCAAATAAAGTATGTGTATGATTGAATGTTAATTTGTTTTTGGTTTTTAAAGAAGAAGATGGTAATATAAAAAGAAGAAAATATGTGAAATAGTTTTTTTTTGTATTACATTATAGGTATAAAACAACAAAAATATTTTACAAAGTAATTTGTTACTCAAAGAAATTGTACACTAAAAAAGTATTTACACTCAAAAAAAAAATGTTACACTCAAAAAAAAAATGTACACATTATTATTTTTTTTTGTTTAATGAAATGGCAGACTCAAAAAAATGTTAACAGTCAAAAAAATTTTACACTCAAAAAAATTTGATTGATTAAAAGAAAGTTTGACTCAAAATAATATATATATTTCTAATAAAAAATTTGTAATGCAATTTTTGAAATTTTTTTTAGAAAATTACTATCAGATAACATAGTGGAGGGTATTCATAGATTCGACCAAGTCGAATTTAATTTTTCTACTTGTTTGATTTCTTGCTTACTTTTCGAGTTATTAGTTCACAAAGTTTCAGTTTAACATTTATAAAAAATATATTGCAAAAATATTTTTTTTTCCAACAAACCCGATTCAATTTAAATAAAGTAAATAAAGAAGTTTCAATCGCGGGATTAACAAAATTTATTTACAGAAAACGCGAAGTTTTAAGCTCGGAATTCAGAAGTGCAATTTTGTGCAACAAAAATGTTTCAAAATGTGAATTTCCATTTTTATTGCATTTTTCCCGAGGAATAACACTGCGTGACAAAACTAACCACTATTTTAGAAAACAAGAGGTACGACCATCATTTCAATATATTTCGGACATGCTGAATCGAATGCCGTACTCCGTTTTTCGATGTATGGTTTTCTTGTAAAATGTCATTAAAGATTGGCTGATTTTCAGCTGCTTTTTTAACAAAAAAAAAATCCAAAGCTAATGATTTTTAAATTTTATGGCATGGAAATCAAAGATATAACTTGTAGCAATATTTCTAATATAAATTTGGTTTAAAGCTTTTCATCTTAAGCTCTTAAATTCGCGGATTTCTTAATTTTTTTAAGTTTTCGCGAAATTAACCTCTAAATTGGTCTCTGATAAAATACTTGCATTTTGTGGATCATCAAGGCGTCCATGACACTACGAAAAGTGGACAAAAAACATCTATGTTATATGGACCATCATGATGAAAATCGTGAAAACCCGTTTTTTGTATATGGCAACATCACTTTAGGAGATGATTTGAGGCTTGGTGTTGGTAAAAACAAAAGAAATAAATTAAGTAAAAGCTATAGTATGTAAATCAGGCTCGAATTTGGGTGGAACTTTTTTTAATCAAAAAATATTTGTCACGAGGGAATCCTGACAGACCGATTTACTTCATAAATAACACCGTTTATAGTCAAATAAATGGACCTATTCAAAGTTATGACTGTCATAGCCAGTCACAACTGTGAATAAAAATTAATATTTTTCTAAACAACAATTTATTCAAAACTCCAATATTTTGACGAAAAAAATTAATAAAGTATTACTACTAGTTTTTTATTAATGTTCCCTTCAAAAAAATTTCTCAGATGTTGATATATTTTTACTACAGAAAAACTCTTATTGTTAGATTTAAAAATATTTTCCATATAGAAAAATAACCCATTTTTGAGATATTTTCCTTTATAAAAATTATGACATATTTTCCAGATTCTAAACTTTGATAAAAATACTTTAATTCTTAGATAATATTTTCTGTTGAAAAACTTTCAGATTCAACATTTTCTTATAGAAAATGTCTCAGATTTCTAAACTTTTTTAGAAATAATCTGAGATTCTAAGATTTTCTTTCTACAAAAAAATTCTAAATTCTGATTCTCATATTTAAAAGTAATTTTCAGATTCCAAGAACTTTTTCGTATACAAAAATTTTCAGATCCTGAAACATATTTTGTAAAAGAAAATTATCAGATACTAAAAAATTATCAGTTTCTAAAACATTTTATTAAGAAATTTTAATACACTTTTCTAAAAATTAAATCTTAAATTTTATAGCATTTTTTAATTGAAAAATTTTACGGTTTTAATGCCATCTAATGTTTTTAAGACAATTTTTAAGATTCTTAAACATTTTTTTGTAGAATAATTATTATTTTTTTTTTTTTTAAATTTACATATTCAGAGACACATTTCCTGTAGAAAAATTCCCAGGATTTTGTCTTTAGAAATCTTTCCGATTCTAAAATTTTTATTTTTTCAAGTTCTTGGCAGATTCTGAAGAAAAAATTCTCAGTTGCTGAGGGCTTTTCCCCAAAGAAAAGTTATTAGATTTTTTTCTAAAATTTTTAGATAGTTATTCAATAAAAAAATTCTTACATTCAAAGTAAAATAAGTATCAAAACATTTTCTAAAAATAAAGTCTGGAATTCTTAAATAATTTTCTATAAAAATATCATACTTTTTCCCTCGAAAATGATAAGGAGTTTTTCGGTTAGAAAATGTCCACGACTCTTATGAATTTTCTTTAATTCCGAAACATTTTATCCCAAGGACGTAAAAAATGCTTTAGGATGGAGGCTGTGTGTGCTGACGTAAATCACCAGCACACATATACCTCACCAAAGGATTTTTATATATCCTGGCCATTTTCTTTCGATCCTTGTTCCTTTCCCTTCCCTTTTCCTTTTCTTTTTTCTTTTCCATTTTTTTTTCTTTTTTTCCTTTCTCTTATTTTTTCTTTTGAAATCGTTTTGGGGGGGGGGGGGAGAAATCCCATTCTCCCCCCCCCTCTGGATCCGCGCCTGATAATGTGGGAACCTTAAACAATGAACTGGCCCATAATTTGTCCAAAAAAGTTTTCATTTGCAAAAGTTATCTTAACAAAAACTATAATTATTGTATCGCAAACACTGAAATAATAGTTTTTGTTAAGATAACTTTTGAAAATGAAAACTTTTTTGTCCGAATTTTTGTCAGTTAGTTGTTTAAGGTTCCCACATTATATACTAAAAGATGGAACCTTAAATCATCTCGTAAAGTGATGCTGGCATATACAAAAAAAGGGTTTTTCGCGATTTTCAACATGATGGTCCATATAACATAGCTGTTTTTTAGGGGCTTAAATTAAAAAGCTTTAAACCAAATGTGCATAAGTTTATTTAAAAACGGCTTTGGCGAAGATTTTGATTTTAGTCGAAATATAGTAGTGAGGTTAAGTACATATTTCAAAAAATCAGTACAGCGTTTTTTGATCAGTACACGTGACCAAAAATATCTAACAACTTAATTTTTTGGAGCACCATATATATAAGAGTTAATTTTGAAAATTTGATCTGCGGGTATCATAATTTTTTTGAAAGATTTAGGAGAACTAAAAAGATTAAAAGATTGGCGGTATTTTTTTGGAAACAAATTCGCTCCTTGGAGTGGTTCAACGCATCTGAAAATGCGAATTTTGAGCTGATTTTTCTGCAGAGCAAAAACGGCTAAATATATTGCAAATCTGAATTCACCAGTCGATTCTACAGCAAAAAATAATAAAATGGTCGTTTTTCAAACTCTTAAAGAAAATTCCAAAAACCCACCACTGAGGGCGGAAATATAAGGTTTTTCCATTTTATTTTTAAATTAATTTTTTAAAAAACACAATTATAGGGCATTTTCAGCTTAACAAAATGATACCAAATTTTCCGTTCTATCACAACCCGTTAAAAAGTTATAAGCTCTCAAAAATGGAAAAAACACGTTTTTTGAGAACTTTGACCTCAATTTGCTCGAAAACTTGACGTGATAGAAAAATTTGAAAACTAGATTCAGAATCAGCATCGAAATGTTAATCGAAAACAGGTTTTATGATCCCAGAATATCATCCAAAAACATCACAAAAAAATGCCCGAGTAAAAAAGATCATATATAATTATATATAGTTTTATATATACATTAGAGCAATGGTTCTCAAACGGTGGGTCGCGACCCCCTAGGGGGTCGCGGAAGAGTTTTATGGGGGCCGGGAACAAATTTGTTAAAAACTTAAATTTAGGTAAATTTAAACACATTTTTTTATTATTGTGTTATAAAAATATACAAATACTTTTATTAAAGAAAAAAATTTCTTTACTTAAGGTCCCTTCATAATCACTGTGCAGTTGTTAATTTCTGGGGATCCCAAACACTTATTTGTAAAGTGTTTTGGCTGAGTCTGGGATCTGACAGTTCGTTTTCTATTAACTTTTCGATGCTGATTCCGAATTTGGGTTCTAAATTTTGCTAGAACCTTAGGTTTTTAAGAAAATTAAAGGAAAAGTTCGTAAAAACCTATTCTTGTGCATTTTAAAGAGCTTCGTTTGTGAAATTTTCGGATGCGTCGGGGATCTGACCACTTTTTTCGATTAACTTTTTATTGCTGAATTTAAATCAGGATCCGAATAACGGATCTAGATTCGTGATCGAATAAAATTTCGATCAATACCAAAAATTGGTACGTAATTTTTAAAAAAGAACAATTATTACTCCAAATTGGACTTTAAATTCTTTTTTGGTAAACATTTTTTCATTTCTGATCAGGTTTAACTGGTGTTTTTCTTTTATATTCGGAAATAAAAAAGCGATGAAGGTAGTAAGTTTCGATATAAAATGCCGTAGTTTGGGACCTGGGTTCCAAATTTTTGAGAAAATTGATGTCAAAGTTAACAAAAATTGTGTTTTTTTTTTAGAAGTTTTTTACTTGCAATTTTTGGTATGCGTCCGGGATCTGACCACACGGTTTCGATTAATCCTTTAATGCTGCTTCTGAATTTGGTTTCCAAATTGTTTTTCATTACTTCAGTTTTTTAAAAAAACTGAGGGCAAAGTTCACGTTAATAATTTTTTTTTACGTTGGGGGGTCGCGAAAAAATTTTAATATTGAAATGGGGTCGCAAAGCAAAAGTTAGTGAGAAGCTCTGCATTAGAGTGTCCCTTATTTTGGAAATGTTGGAAATGTTGAGACGGTACCCCCTCATTTTTTTCCTTTTGACTAAAAAATAACTCAGGAAAAATTTTACGTCCCTACGACCACGCCTTCCCTACGCGACGGGGCCTTAAAGAACGGGGCCTTAAAAATAATTTTTCCATACAAACCAAAAATTTTTTTTTTGATTTTTAATTTTTTTGTTATTAATTATAATATTACTTGATTAGCTTATTCACGACAAAAAATTTGATTTTGGTGGGATGAGGCTTTCAGTTCTAAAAAATTTTTCGAAATTTTTTTTTTAGTTTTGACAAGCAACGGCTTTAGTTGTAATGTTGCTTTTAATGGTATATATTCATAAAAAAATATTATTCATATCTGTGACATCTTGATCGTGTATCGAAAAACATCAAAAATGCATTTTTTACCCTTTTTTAGATCACGATAAAGATGTCACAGATAGGAATAATATTTTTTTATGAAAATATATCATTAAAAGCAGCAATTCAACTAAAACGGTTGCTTGTCAAAACTAAAAAAAAAAAAATCCCAAAAGCTCAAAATTTTTTTTTCGAAAAATTTTTTAAACTGAAAGCCTCATCCTATCCAAATCAAATTTTTTTGTCGTGAATAAGCTAATCAAGTAATATTATAATTAATAACAAAAAAATTAAAAATCAAAAAAAAAAATTTTTTGCTTTGTATGGAAAAATGATTTTTAAAGGCCCCGCTCTTTACGGCCCCGTCGCGTAGGGAAGGCGTGGTCGTAGGGGCGTAAAATTTTTCCTGAGTTATTTTTTAGTCAAAAGGAAAAAAATGAGGAGGTACCGTCTCAACATTTCCAAAATTTCCAAAATAAGGGACACTCTATAATACATATATTATTTTGTAAAACTATATGTATTTTTTGTTGCATCATATGTGATTTTATATATTTGCACTTCTAATTTGTTTCTTATATAAAATTATATAACAGAAAATATTGACTTTTATATAATAACTAGGGATGCGATTTTCATGCACTTAAAAATCGAAAATATGCGCTTAAAATATGCGCTAAAAAATTCAAAATATGCACTAAAAAAACCTAAAAATATGCACTAAAAAATAAAATATGTGCAATAAAAATCTTGTTTTCATAGGAAAAACTTCTTAAAATGCAAAAAGTAACGCCAAGTTTAAATAGTAACATTGTAAACTTTATATAGGCAAGATTTTTAAGAAATTAACACAATCAATAAAAAAAAAATTTAAAGAAAAAAAATAATTTTTCTTATTTCCAAAATAAATTTTTAAAATTTAAAATAGTTTTTGAAACAAATAACTTTTAATTTGGGTTTTTGCTAATTTATGCCAAAATATGCAAAAATATGCACTTAAAAGTTGGAAATATGCACAAAATATGCTTTTAAAACCAAAATATGCAAAAATATGCATTTCCACCAAAATATGCAAAAATATGCAAAAACGATTCGATGGCATTTTAACGGAAATTTCTTGATTCGGAAAGATAATTGGTCGATATCGTTTTTAGACTATCGACAAAAAACATGCATTTGCATGGAAATCTCATCCCTAATAATAACATATGATTTAAAGTTCGTTTATATAATTACATATGAACAATAGGGGTGGGATAGTGCACGAGTTTTCGATTTCGACACGCTAGAACCGCTTATTTTGTGAGGTTCATAAAAAAATGCATGGGCCAAAAAATGGGGCAGATCGGATAGGATCTAGGGGTCGCTCGTCGGGGTCAAAGTTGAGCGTAGAGGGGAAAAAATTCACAAAAAGCCCCAAAACTCCCCTGGTTTTGCTCCTAGAGGCGTCAAATGTGAGACCGGCCCCCATTATTTTTTCCCCCTGAAAACATTTGCCAAACATACCTAAGCCCTATCTCCAATCCCTAAGGGGGGTTCCATACAAAGGTTCAATTTTTAAAAAAACTTGCTCCTACCGCTCTAGCTGTCCTAGAAGTCACCCTAGAGGAATCAAATGTATGACCGACCCCCAATATTTTTTCAACTCCAACATTTTCTTAGAACATACCTACCCCCTATCTTCAATCCTTAGGGTGGTCCCCATACATTTTTTTTATTTTTTCTTAAATTGTCATATTAAATCAGCTCCTACCGGTCCAATGGTGCCTCCTAGAGGGGTTATTATCGAGACCAACCCCCATTAATTTTTAGCCCCCAACACTTCTTCTGAAAATACCAATTCCATATCTCCAATTCCTAAGGGGTATCCCACACAAAATGACATTTTTGTAAAACTTGCTCTCACCGCTCTAACTATCGCAGGGGTGACCCTAGAGAAGTTAAATGTGTGACCAGCCCCCAATATTTTTTCAGCCCCAACATTTTTTCCAAACAAACCTACCCTCTATTTTAAAGCCTTAAGGGTGTCCCCACACATTTTTATTTTTTATTTATTTTTTTTTTATAAAATCTGCGCCTACCGCTCCCATTCTGCCTTTTAGGAACGGTAAATGCAGACTGACCCCCATTAATTTTTGCCCCCTACATTTTTTCTGAACATACCTACGCCGTATTTCCACTTTGTAGGGGTGCTCCCCTAGGGAAAACTAAATTAGTAATGTATGTAGAGAAGTCAAATGTATGACCTGCCTATATATTTTTTTAGCCAAAACATTTTCTTCAAACATACCTACCCTCTATCTTCAAGGTGTTACCCCACAATTTTTTTATTTATTTTATCAAGAAATCCGAGGTCTTTAATTTGTAATTTAATAGTAAATTTTGTTAAGCGTAAAAAAATATTTTTTTTAACTTGAAAATAATAAAAAATGATAAATAATATAACTATAAATCAAATTAATTTATTTTTATCGTGTGATGGATATTGTTTCCGATTTTCGGCCACGACCTGAAGCAAAAACTATTTTTTCCTCCTCGTTACGACACAACACGTTGTTATAGTCTTCTATTAATTTTACGCCTCTTTCGGCAGCGTCGTTGACAACATGTTATTTACGATTTTCCCAAGTATTTGGATCGGAAGCAATGAAATTTGTTGTTATTCGGAAGCGTACAAAAAATGTTGGCGTCTCAGGTGTGACGTAGTGGCTTAAATCAGTTTTCATGAGTTCTTGATTCACTTGTTTTGATGCCATGTTAATTCTTTTCACACCTTCGAATCCAACAACGTGTACTAGAGGATTACAATTCTTTTTGCCACTGTCGCCGCTATCCTCTGAGGCATCTTCTTCCCCGATATCATCGTCTTCTTTTTCCTCGCTGTCTTCTTTAGACGATTCGTCCATCTCATCGTCAGATAACTCTTCATCCAATTCCTCTTTCTCTTCTTCAAATATACGAATTGCATTCGACATTTTTCGTTTTATTTCACAAGAGATATTCGGATCAAATAGTGCGAGAGCAACAGCTTCGCCACTGAGATACCAGAGATGTCCGCAGAATCTCTTGACCAATCGTTGCGACAGAATCTTATCAATTGAAGCACAATTGGCAATCGCTTTCAAAAAATTCAAATCATTATTTGGAGCTTCTATTGCTTTGGTAGCGCTAAACCAAGCTTTTACGTAAATTGTTATGATGAAAACGGTCACATCAAGAAGTGCATTTAATTCTTTTTTGGCCAAACCGATATATTTTCGGAACAAAAACATTTTTAGGCAATATATGCCTTTTGCCATCCATCGAGCATGACTGATGGGTCCTGGTGGGCTAAAATGCTTATTAAGAATATTTCCGCCAAGGTATAGTAAAACAATTTCAAGAAACTCCTTGGTGTCGTCTCTGGGTTGCTTTTCTTTTATTTGAGACCAACAAAACAACTTAATGTCAGTTTGGACTTGAGCTGGTATGTTGCCTGCCACTTCCTTATCTTATATGCCAAGACTGTACGGTTTGTCTTTTATATTTTCCCACTGCTCTTTAAAACGCGCAAACATTAGCACTCCTGGTCCAGACGTTTTGCCAAATTTGGTTTCAAACACTTAGTTTTCCCCAGGGGAGCACCCGTACAAAGTGGAAATACGCCGTAGGTATGTTAAGAAAAAATGTAGGGGAAAAAATTTATGGGGGTCAGTCTGCATTTCCCGTCCCTACAAGGCACAGTGGGAGCGGTAGGCGCAAATATTATAAAAAAAAAATTTAAAAAAAAATGTGTGGGGACACCCTTAAGGCTTAAAAATAGAGGGTAGGTTTGTTTGGGGAAAATGTTGGGGCTGAAAAAATATTGGGGGTCGGTCACACATTTAACTTCTCTAGGGTCACCCCTGCGATAGTTAGAGCGGTGGGAGCAAGATTTACAAAAATGTCGTTTTGTGTGGGAGACCCCTTAGGAATTGGAGATATGGAATTGGTATGTTCAGAAGAAGTGTTGGGAGCTTAAAATTAATGGGGGTTGGTCTTAATAATGACCCCTCTAGGAGGCATCATTGGACCGGTAGGAGCTGATTTAATATGACAATTTAAGAAAAAATAAAAAAAAAATGTATGGGGACCACCCTAAGGCCTGAAGATAGGGGCTAGGTATGTTCTAAGAAAATGTTGGAGTTGAAAAAATATTGGGGGTCGGTCATACATTTGATTCCTCTAGGGTGATTTCTAGGACAGCTAGAGCGGTAGGAGCAAGATTTTTTTAAAATAGAACCTTTGTGTGGGACCCCCCTTAGGGAATAGAGATAGGTCTTAGGTATGTTTGGCAAAAGTGTTCAGGGGGAAAAAATAATGGGGGCCGGTCTCATATTTGACCCCTCTAGGAGCAAAACCAGGGGAGTTTTGGGGCTTTTTGTGGATTTTTTCCCCTCTACGCCCAACTTTGACCCCGATGAGCGACCCCTAGATCCTATCCGACCTCCCCCATTTTTTGGCTCATACACTTTTTTTTACCAACCTCACAAAATGAGCGGTTCTAGCGCTTCCAAATATTGCTGCTTAAAATCTCACACAACACTATCCCACCCTTAATGAACAAGTGTGTTTTAATTTTTATTAAATAATAAAAATTAGTTATTTATTCGACCTTTTAATTGTGCAATGAAAAAGAGTTTATTCTGATTCGAGGCCTTTTCATGTTCCCCATTATGAATTAACATAACAAGTACTTATGATAACTCTACTTTCTTTATTAGGATATTCTCCCATTAAATACTCATAGAGTTTCTTGCTTTCAAAAATTTTGGCAATTTTCAGGAATGAATTGACGATCGTTTCGGAGGTGTTCCAATTCCCCCATCATCAGAATTCTTTAGAAAATTAGGTAATACTGTTAGCATGCAAACATCAAATATTCATACTCTAAATAATCTCAACTTAGTGAGAAAGCAAATATGATTTTCGAAGTTCCACCAGCATTACACCAAATATAATTTGAAAGCTAGTTTTTTTGGTTACTGCATATACTACCGACTGTAGTTGTTAAATACAGTTTTTGTTTTTGCCTTCTGTTATAGAAAACATTATTTAGAGTATGAATATTTGATGTTTGCATGCTAACAGTATTACCTAATTTTCTAAAGAATTCTGATGATGGGGGAATTGGAACACCTCCGAAACGATCGTCAATTCATTCCTGAAAATTGCCAAAATTTTTGAAAGCAAGAAACTCTATGAGTATTTAATGGGAGAATATCCTAATAAAGAAAGTAGAGTTATCATAAGTACTTGTTATGTTAATTCATAATGGGGAACATGAAAAGGCCTCGAATCAGAATAAACTCTTTTTCATTATTACATATGAACTTTAAAATTCTGTCTTCTTTTTTATATAATCTGATAAAACAAAATATTTGAAGAAATTTTATATAAAACTTTATGCAACTGTTTTTAAATTATATGTTATCTTATATGAGTAAAATTTAAAAAAAAATCTAAGTCATTTACATATAATTTAATATAACTTTTGAAAATTTTTCTAAGTGCAGATGTTTTTTTTTTTTTGAAAATTTTCGAAGTCCTAAAAATATTTTTGAAAATTTTTAAGTCCTGGAAACAAATTTTTTTTTGTCAATTTTTTGCGTTTTGGGGGAAAACATTTTTTTCTTATATATAAATATATTTAATTATATATAATTGCATCAATTTTATACAAAAAAGGGTCCAATTTTCGCATATAACTATATAAAATTATATCAAATTTGATCAGATTTGATCAAATATCGTTTTATCGACTCATTTTTCGCATTAAACTATATATGATTATATATGATGGCTTTATATAATTTTATATTAATATATATAATCTTTTTTACTCGGGTGCTCTCAATAATGCACAATAATGTGATTTTTGTGAACTTTGACCTCAATTATCTCAAAAACCTGACGTTACGGAATATTTTAGAAACCAGATTTGGAATAAGCATTGAGAGAAAAATCGAAAACGAGTGTCCAGACCGCTGACCCATTCAACAATTTTTCAAATTTCGGTCAGTGTTTTATAATTTTGCCACTAGAAAAAAAACTTTAAAGCCTTATAACTTGTTAATGGGTTGTGATAGGAAGGTGATTTTTGTACCAATTTTCTTAACAAAAACAGCCTCTTCATCGTGCATGATAAAAAAATAATTTAAATAAAAAAAACGATTTTTCCGCCCCCTGCTGTGTGTTATTGGAACTTTCTTAAGAGTTCAAAAAACTGCTTTTGTATTAATTCTTGCTGTAGAATCGACTGGTGGAATCAGATTTGCAATATATTCAACCGTTTTTTCGCTGCAGAAAAATCAGTTCTAAATCCGTGTTTTCAGACGCTTTGAACCACCTCAAGGATTGAAAATTGTTTTAGAGTAGAATTTTTAGACTTAAAAAAAATCTAAGGTTTTGGACTTTTTCTTTAAGTCGATTTGAATTTTTAAACGTTAAAAAATAAGCGATAATTACTCCGAATAATTTTTTCATATTTTTTTTCTAAAACAACATTTTAATACCAACAAAACGTTGTCCAACTTTGTTAAGATATCTATATTTTTTACTGATCAAAATTAATTGAAAATTTAATTTTTTTGTAAAAATCGCTATTTTAAAAAATGTATTACTCAACAGCAACTTGGTACAAAAGGCTGCAAATTTGAGTGAAGTTGCATTTACTAAGTACTAAAACATATCCAAAAAAATTAATCGAAGGGGGGTCGGGTCTAAAAGTGAGTGATTTGGGCTGGAATGCCCCATAAACTTTATGGGGTCCTAGACCGATATTTCGATGCGTTATACACGGAATGAAAAAGTGACTATACCCTCATACTGTGGTGAGAGGGTATACAAATAATTTTCTTGAAAATTATTTTATGACAATATCATAGTTTTAATTATTGAAGGCAATAATGACCTCGAGCTAGAATAAATCTACTCAAAACATATTATTTTATAATAATATAAATTTAAATTTTAATTTAATGTTTTTCATTCTTTATCAATTTCTCTTCCTTTTGTCTATAGTTTCCCCTGCAAAATGCTCGTTAAGATTTTATCATCTTTTTCCGTTTTTACTGTATTTAACAGTAAATATTATAAAAAAAAGTAGTAAAGAAAAAAATTTTGTAGTTGTAAAAAAGGGATGTAAGTAGAAGAAGTATAAAAACAGTAGGAATATACTGTTTCCGCTTCCTGATTACAATCCTTGTAAACACTCGTTTTTTAAGTAGAACAGAGTGTAATTTTAAATATTCTTTCAACTCACTGATGCATATTGTCTCTGTTCAAAAATGTTTTTGTGTCGTTACTGGTTAGTGGTGATGATGATTGAAAAAATGTTGTCTGTATTTAGTACAAAATTCTACTACATAGATACAAAGTATTTAATATAGAATTTACAAGATTTTTAATCAAGATTTATTTAGAAAATTTTTAAATTTTTATTAATTAATTTAAGAAATTTTTAAATATTGTATTGTGCTAGATTGAGATTAAAGTTGAAATAGACTGTTGCCGATATGTATCTGCTGGCATTCATACTTACCAGTACTCGTAAGGGTTTCGTAGGGGTTCTTTCCAATTTTGAGGAAGCTTAACATGACTGTAAACCTTAAAAAAAAAACCTTTCTTAAGCCAAATAAATAAGGTTTTTTTTTTGAGTTGATGTTGTCAGTTTCAAATCCTCAAAGTTTTTGGAAAATCCATTGCCTGGTTGACCAAATTACAAATGTTCGTGATAGGTGTATGGAAGTATCTTCTCATATAGCAAAGCCAACGGGAAAGGATGCGAATCATTTGACTTAAAGAATTTTGTACGCGGGAGTACTTATAAAAAATAATACACGCACTACAAATGTTTGTATGACATTTGGTTGAGAAAACGGTTTTCAAATTTTTACTTTATTTTTTTCAAATTTTTACTATATTTAAATTTTAAAATTTTTGTGTAAGTGTTTCTAAAAAATTAATCTTGTACTGAGAAACTACACTACTTCCAATTGTATTTTAAAATTTTTTAAATGCATTTTAAAATTGTCCAAATGTACCTTAAATTTCGAAGTTGTAATCGAAGCTTTTTAATGTTTTTATGTGATCAAAATCGCTTCAGTAGATTTTTTTAAACACTAATATCTATTAATCCGCTGGCACTCATATTTCTGCTAAAATTGATATGTTTACTAAAATCTCTGTTCTTTAAGTTAACAAAATAACAGAAATTTTACTGCGTTTTGCTCATAAGAATGCATTTTTAAACACATATTCTGCATTTTTTCAACTTAAACCCTTATAACAAATTTAATTAGAGCCCGAGATCGATCTGTATTTACAGAAAAAACACTAATAAAAACTATTAAAGCTTTCATGAAAAAAAAAACATTATAAAACTAATATTTTCTAGAAAATGTCTTATAGTTCGTTCAGATTGGCCTCGAAATCTCGTTTAACGAGGTCTCGTGCCAAACCTGATTTAAAATACGTATTTTCCCTCACAAATTTAAACCTTTTTGTAGTGTGGTTTCAACGAAAGTACGATCGAAACCTTATCAATTTCATATTTTTACCACTGTGCGACAATAAGAAATAGAGAAAATGGGGAAATGACAAAAATAAAAAAAACAAGTAAAAAAGTTAAATTCGTCCTTGCCGAATGTAGTGATACCCACCACAATTTCAAAAAGATTATTGCAAAAAACTTTATTTAAAAGGAAATTACTTTTGAAAAAAAATTTCCGCGAAAAAATTTTTGGTAAAAAAAAATCCGCGATTTTTTTATTTTTTTGTCAAAAAATATGTTCGTACTTGTTTAAATACCATTTGGTGTTCATTAATGTTCATATATGCCAACCAGAAGCCGAATTAAAGCATTTTGTATTTTTAGGTTATGTTGAATGTACTGAAATTTTTGAGGTGTGCTTACATTTTCGTTCATAACTTTTGAACCGCTGAACCGATATCGCTCAAATGCAATACCAAACTTCTCGGGAGAACTTCCAATAAATATGCTAAGTTTCAGTCATCTCTGTGCAATATTTTGTCTGCGACAGAATTTTCCACAGACAGACAGACAGACAGACGGACAGACGGACAGACGGACAGATGGACAGACGGACAGACGGACAGACGGACAGACGGACAGACGGACATCGCTAGAATGTCTTAAAGTCGATCGGGCATCATGAATATATATACTTTATGGGGTCCCAGATCGATATTTCGATGAGTTACAAACAGAATGACAAACTTATATATACCCTCTATCACTAAGTGGAGGGTATAAAAAAAATTAATTAATTTATTTATTTATTTACAAAATTTCTACCACGGTTAAGATATATAGAGGTTGAATAAGATTGGACAACTGGTCGGCCATTTAAATTTTTTGACAAGTTTCGGTGTTTTATATTAATTTTACACACTTTTAGCGGAAACAGTTATTAAATTTTTAAAGATAAATTAAAAAAAATTAACCATTTTAAAAAACATTAAAAAATATCACACAACTTTCTAAAATTTTAAACAAATTAAAAAGAAAATTAAATTGACAATTTTCACAACTTATTTTTGGTTCGACATTTTATTTTTATACTACACACCGATTTCTGTCGTTCTTCATCATCCTTTATATATGTCATTCGTGATTTCTACGAAATATTTATTTATTTAAAATAAAAATAAATTTCAACCGTGTAAAAAAATAATTTTCGCATAATTAAATTAGTTAAAAGAAATATTTTTTGTGTGATAATTTCCGAAACCTAGAGAAGTGTCAAAATTTTTGTGTGTGAACAGGTGAGTTTTTAAATTGAAAATACGAATATATATTTTTTCATGTTTCAAACACATATTTGGTGATTCCTTTCAACCCTGAGTATAAAATAAAAAATATTTGTACTTCTAAAATATTTTTTTTGATTTTGATATAAATTAATGATATCCATTTCAAAGACTTCCATATTTTATATAAAAACTTTACGGTTGTATTAAAATTTGTTTTTTTCGCGATTTGCGAGAAATATTTGCACTACGGAAATGTATTTTTTCTGGTACGTATGAGTAATCCTATTTTCAATCATGTGCGGAACTTATATAAAAATTTAGCCGTTGAGTATGCGAATTCCGTTTTTTGCGATTTACGAAAAAACGTTGCACAACGCAAATATAGTATATTGTTTCACGTTTCTGATGTGATCCTCTTTTCTGATGTCTGTATGTAATCCTCTTTTAAAAGCTTAGCGGTTGAGCATGCGAACTCAATTTTTTGCGATTTGGGAACAATATTTGCACAACGCAAATATTTTGTTTACGTTTTTGATATATAGTAATCCTCTTTTCAACAATGTATATAACTTGTATAAAAACTAAGCAGTTTAGTTGATGCCGCAAAATGTAATAGGCCTACACTCAGAAAAAAAAAACTAACTAAAAAGTGGGAAAATTAACTAAATCCAAGGAAAATTGATAATGATTTAGCTCCATTGCTATGTATTCCCACTTTTGTCCATATTTTTCTTAAAAATTAGGACCAATTTGAACTAGAAAGTGGGAGAAAATTTCCCATTTCTTAGTTAAGAAAACATTTTTGATGAGGGCATTTTTCCTAAAAATTAGTTAATTTCATATTTCTATTGGTTTATTTATATAATAGCATGTGAATACACACAGAATTCTCATTATGTACATTTTTTATTTAAAATATATGGAAAAGACTATGGGAAAACACGCCAAAGCCAAGCCTTTGTTGTGATTAAAATATTATTTTTTCCCTAACACATACATGTGTAAAAAAAATGTATACAACAAACATTTACCTTTGAAATACATTGAATATTATATTGATAGCATGTTTAAAATTTAAACCTTAGCCTTGAAAACCACTTGAGAATAACATAGTTCTCAACGTGAAAACAATAGCATTCTCAAAGAAAACGGCATGTTAGTTCTCAAGTAAAATTTTCAAGTTTATTTAGATTTGATATATAGTTTGAGATTTTTTGAATGTATAATGTTTCTCCAATGTACACAAATATTTTCAGCTTGAAAATATGCTTACTATCTAATTGAATTTTAGTGTAGTTTTCAAAGAATTCTCAGCCATATTTATAATGTTAATTTAACATTATCTTTCAAATGAACCTCAATACTATTTTTTATAAAAAAAAATGTAAATACGAATTTTAATAATATTTGCTATTTATTTGCACTAAAAATTGTTAATAAAAAAAATTACATCGAATGCCATTTTTGAGGTAGTCTCCTTCCAGGTCTTCTTCTTCAGCCGTCTGCTCTTTAAAATTCGAAATCTTTAAAGAAAAGAAAATACGTTATTAAATGTATAACTTTTTTTTTTATAAACTCATGTGTACTTACTTTTTAAACGTTTATGCAAGTTTTTATACTTATAGCTTTCAATTAATTGGCACAAATGCATAAAAATACATAAAATTTCTATATTTTTCTTCTTCATTTTTAAAACAAAATTTTAAGTTTTCTGACAATTTGAAATTCGGAATTGAACAACATTTGAAAACAAAACTATTTTCACCCATAATCAATGTTCGATATTAGGTTTGAGAAACATGGCAAATCAATTCGATGTTTATATTTTTTTGAAAAGAATTAATAGTATAGGAAAAAACCAATATTTCCAACATGTTTCAAATTTAGTTTATATGTTTTAATTTTTGTCACTGAAAACAATTTGAAAAACACCCTTAATATTTAGTGCCAGTTTGATTTTTTTTCAAAGGCTGGAATTGATGTTTGTTGGGTAAACATTAAATTTATTTTTTTGTTTTTCTGTAAAGACAGTTGAGCTCAGGCTCTAATTATAATTATGTATTATAATTTTTTAATCATGTTATATATGGTTTGAATTGAGAAAGGTGTGAAAGAAAAATTTATTTTTCTAAAAACTTAAGACATCCTGGTTCGTTTTTTACTAGTTTCATATAATCCAGTTATTATAATCATCAGAAAAACTTTTAATGTCAAATTTATTCAGTTAATAGTCAATTTTATTCTATATGTGAAAATTATTAACAGATCGCAGCCGCCAGGGATTGAACCCATGATCTGTAATGTTTTTGCTATTAACTGCCTCTTAGGTACGATCACTCTAGACCGATAAGTTGGCTGTTAAGCAAGTATCAACTAAATCATGGTTTTTTTATTACTTGATATACAAGACCAAACCACAGTATATACAGTAGCGAAACTCTTTTTTTAGGTTTACTTGAATCATTCGGTCACTAATATTATCACATTTTCTGTTGTTTGTATTGGTAAATTTCGATAGAGGATGTTATCATAATTTTTGTGTTCACTTAACAAATTTACTAAAATGAGCATAAAAAATCATCAAATAACAGCTGCAAATGTATTTCATTTTATAAAATATCGTGCAAAGTTATTTCAAATTTATAAAATTGAATTTTTGGCGCAAAAACTGCAAAAAAATATTTAACAATTTGTTTACTGACAAAACACCCATTATAATATTTGTCAATTTGAAAAAAAATTGTAGCATACTGTTTTGGGTGTTACCAAGGTAGATTTATATAAGGTAATATTTTAGGGACGTAAATGAAAACAATTTTCTTTCAAAATCCTTTTAGTCGGCAAAAACGACTTAAATGTTTAGTGCACACATTAACCAATTTAAACACTTTTTAAGGCTTTAAAATTTTAGAAAACAACTTAATTATAAAAAATATTGAAATTCAAACGAAACTCTTTTATTTTCCAAGACAAAAATTAAAAAAAATTAAAATATTCTTAAGCATAAAAAGTGTAGTGTAAACTCAAGTCATTTATGCCGAACAAAATATTTGTATTTCGTTTTGAAAATTCAAATATTATTGTTTTCAAATTTGTCAAAAAACTTACTATGGAGGAAAAGTGAGGTTATTGGATCTTACCTTTTATAAATCTACCTTGGGTGTTACATCGAAATGTCATTTTTTTTTGTGTTTCACCTCAGGTTCGTCAAAATTTTTTAGTCACCACTTTCGAACTTGACGTTTAACATGAAATTTTGAAAATATTTATTTATTAAATTCCTCAAACAAATGGATTTTTTAATATAAAAACTAAAAGATGTGTTCATTTTAAAAAGGTAAATATTCCATCTCTAAAATGTGCTCATAATCAATCTAATTTTTCATCTAAAATTGTTTTTTTAGAGAAGCACGACGCTATTTAGGATGATATAATCATGAATCGTTTTCTGTGGAGAATATCATTTGGTATTTTGTACCATAATTCAATTGAGGAAATACTGCACTAAAAAACCTGATATTTTTCTATATATACATATTAAAACAAGGCATTTAAAACCAGTCAAGTGCAAACTTATGAATCACCAAATATGTCAAGAATCCTGCACATAAAATTTTTTGTCAGAGAAAACGAGTGTTCAAAAAATGTATTCTTTAGAATTTTTAAAGTACCAGAATCCCATGGGAAACATTAGTATTTGACATTTTTTTTTTAAAACATGTATATAAAAAGATATGAGAAAAATTGTATAATTTTAGAGACTTTTTCTATAGGAAAAATGTCTTACAATCTGTGACGTCCCAGAATCTGAGTCGTTTCCTATAGAAAAACTGTCTCAGAATCTGAGACTTTTTCTGGAGTAAAATGTCTCAGAATCTGAGACTTTTTCTATAGGAAAAATGTCTCAGAATTTAAAATTTTTTTTATAGGAAAAATGTCTCAAAATCTGAGACTTTTTCTATAGGAAAAATGTCTCAGAATCTGAGACTTTTTCTATAGGAAAAATGTCTCAGAATCTGAGACTTTTTCTATAGGAAAAATGTCTCAGAATCTGAGACTTTTTCTATAGGAAAAATGTCTCAGAATCTGAGACTTTAACTATAGGAAAAATGTCTCAGAATCTGAGACTTTATCTATAGGAAAAATGTCTCAGAATCTGAGACTTTATCTATAGGAAAAATGTCTCAGAATCTGAGACTTTATCTATAGGAAAAATGTCTCAGAATCTGAGACTTTATCTATAGGAAAAATGTCTCAGAATCTGAGACTTTTTCTATAGGAAAAATGTCTCAGAATCTGAGACTTTTTCTATAGGAAAAATGTCTCAGAATCTGAGACTTTTTCTATAGGAAAAATGTCTCAGAATCTGAGACTTTTTCTATAGGAAAAATGTCTCAGAATCTGAGACTTTTTCTATAGGAAAAATGTCTCAGAATCTGAGACTTTTTCTGTAGGAAAAATGTCTCAGAATCTGAGACTTTTTCTATAGAAAAAATGTCTCAGAATGTGAGAGTTTTTCTATAGGAAAAATGTCTCTGAATCTGAGAGTTTTTCTATAGGAAAAATGTCTCTGAATCTGAGAGTTTTTCTATAGGAAAAATGTCTCAGAATCTGAGAGTTTTTCTATAGGAAAAATGTCTCAGAATCTGAGAGTTTTTCTATAGGAAAAATGTCTCAGGATCTGAGACTTTTTCTATAGGAAAAATGTCTCAGAATCTGAGACTTTTTCTATAGGAAAAATGTCTCAGAATCTGAGACTTTTTCTATAGGAAAAATGTCTCAGAATCTGAGACTTTTTCTATAGGAAAAATGTCTCAGAATCAGAGACTTTTTCTATATTAAAAATGTCTCAGAATCTGAGAACTTCTTCTACAGGAAAATATCCCAGAATCTAAGAACTTTATAAGAAAAATGTCTCAGAATCTGAGACTTTTTCTATAGGAAAAATGTCTCAGGATCTGAGACTTTTTCTATAGGAAAAATGTCTCAGAATCTGAGACTTTTTCTATAGGAAAAATGTCTCAGAATCTGAGACTTTTTCTATAGGAAAAATGTCTCAGAATCTGAGACTTTTTCTATAGGAAAAATGTCTCAGAATCAGATACTTTTTCTATATTAAAAATGTCTCAGAATCTGAGAACTTCTTCTACAGGAAAATGTCCCAGAATCTAAGAACTTTATAAGAAAAATGTCTCAGAATCTGAGACTTTTCTGTAGAAAAAATGTGTCAGAATGAGACTTTTCTAAAGGAAAAATGTCGCAGAATCTGAGGCTTTTTCTATAGAAAAAATGTCTGGGAATCTAAAACTTTCTATAGGAAAAATCTGAGAAATTTTCTATAGGAAAAATGTCTCAGAATCTGAGAACTTTTTCTAAAGGAAAATATCTCAGAATCTGGGACTTTTTCTACAGGGAAAATGTCTCAGAATCTGAGAACTTTTACTATAGGAAAAATGTCTTACAATCTGATACTTTTTCTGTAGTAAAAATGCCCTAGAATCTGAGAAGTTTTCAAATTCTGATAAAATTTTGCCTATAGAAAAAGTCCCAGATACTGAGACATTTTTTCTGTAGAAAAAGTCTCAGATCTGGGACTTTTCCTATAGGAAAAATGTCTCTGAATCTGAAAACTTTTTCTAAATGAAAAATGTCTTACAATCTGATACTTTTTCTGTAGTAAAAATGTTTTAGAAACTGCAACTTTTTCTTTAGAAAAAATTTATCTTTTTCAATAACAAAAATATCACAGAATCTTAAATTTGTGTTTTAGTTTATTAAAAAATTAATTTAATGCAAAATATATTTAATTTTATTAAAAACAAAATAAAGGCAGAGTATTATTTATTTTTAACCATGAAAATACCTAATGTGCCGAACGCATATTTTCTCCGCGCTTAGAGACTACAAAATATGAATTAAACCCATCTTCTGATACTTAATTGTTGGCCCCAACGTCAAGTACCCATAAATTTTAAAAACGTTTGCTTTGTATGTTTTTTGATTCCAAAGCCCGTTGGCACATTTATTTTATTTTCGCATCCGCCGTAAATCGCAGCCTTTCACTTTTTTGTTATTCATTTTTCTTTTATTTTATGTTCATAAATGAAATAATTTATAAATTAAAAAAAAAAATAAATTAATATGTATAAACAATAAAATTAAACAAAAGACAAATGTCTTTTAAAAATTAAAATTTCTGACAACTATGTTGAATTCACACATTTCCTATACGTGTGAGCTAAATGAGGTGAATAAAAAAGGGGGAAAATTCACAATTAAGAGTTTCGCTACTGTATATACTGTGACCAAACTCTCTTTTTCATATACTACACAGAAAAAAATTTTTACCATTTTTAAAGCATGTTGAACTTAATTTAAAAAAAGAAGGGTATGCGAGGGCTCCAAAGATATTAATTCTTCTTCCAAGTATATTATTTCCAAAAACGTAGTAATGCATTTACTTAAATATATCTTAAAAGTAAGTAAAATTGTACTTAATATAAGTTTAATTGTTTTTGTCCCTAGGAAAAATATTTTTTTTAAAATAAGTAAAAATTTCCTTAAACTTACGGATTCTCTGAACCCTATGGAGTCCCAATGTGGGACCATACGGGCCCCCAATATATGGGGTCCGCCCATGAGCATGTGCGTACACTATTATAGGGTCACTATGGATTTTGATCCAAAATTTTGGTCAGAATCGCTCTATCTTAATTAGTTTTCGAGATATGGGAATGGGGTCTTGAGAAATTTGATCATGAAATAACTCGAAAACTATAACTCGGAGGACTTTGGGGTCTTCAGCGGTCATATTCTACAAGTTAAGGACTACAAAAATGCCTTCAGAACTTTTTGCGTAGCTGCAGTATTTGCAGAGTTATAGGCATTTAAAAATTCTGCGAAAATCGAAATTTGGATTTAAAGTTAGGGTCTCATGGGGTCTCCAGATGGGGACCCCAGATGGGGTCCCCAAAATACCTAGAGTATTTTTTCCTTAAGCTAAGTAAATTCTTTCTTAAACTGATGAAGATATGGATTCAAATAAAGTCAATGAAATCAATAAAATAAAGATTACTTTTTTCTTAAATTAAAACAAAAATTAATTAAATTAAAGAAAATGCGTTTTGGAATTAAAGATTAGTACTTATTTGATTCAAGGTCTTGAAAATGTCTATACTATTTTTAAGTAAGTTATGTACTTATTTATTTTTTTTGCACACAATTTAAATTTTTTTCTTTTAAGTAAAACTAAATTTTTTATTAAACCCTCTTTTTCTTAAATGCAATCAATTCGCCATAAACGTAAAGAATATTTAACTTAATTTAAATAAACAAATTAAGGAAAACTCTTGTGCTTTTTTAAGTATTTGCATGTATTATATTCAAGTTTATTTTCTTTGTTTTAAGTAAAACCAACTTATATTAAGATAAGTTGAAGTAAATTCAAAAAAATTTGTTTGCTTAAATTAATAACAGTGTTTATTTAATTTCAGTATAGTTATTTTTTTCAGTGTACAAATAATAAACAAAATGTGAACTACAAGCAAGCATGAAAAAAAAATAAATCAACTAAACAATTTCATGTTATGAAAAATTTACTAAACTTGTGGAAAAAACTTCCTCAAATTAAAGAAGATAAATATGATGAACTAATTGGTAGGAAATTACGTCCTAAAACTGAATTTTTTGAACTAAATTTTGTTTTAAGAAATATGTCTTAAAAATAAAGATTTTTTTTCATTTATTTAGGGAATATTTCTTTGGCGGTAAGAATTTTTTCCATTTATTAGGGAATTCCATTTAAGGAAAATTATGGCCTATTTAACAGTCCATGAACTAAAATTTTTTCCTAAAAGTTGGGAAAATTTCCAAAATTTTAGTTAAATTTAACTAAATTGTGGGACAATTTATAAACTATTTCGAAGAAAATTTTTCCAAAGTTTAAGTTAATGGTTTTTTTTGAGTGTACCTAACTGTGCAATGAAGGTAACGCAAAAGAGTTTAGAATAACCATATTATATATTTCCTCTACTACTTTACTCACGGATACATTGCATAATTCGTGTTAGCAACCAATTCAAGAAGCAACAAAAAACATTGATTTTTCGAAAATTAAGCGTGGCCTGCAGTAGTTGGCTGCCAAAGTTTTTGTGACGTCTCCAAAAACTCCAGATGTTATTGAAGCCTTCAAAAAACCCGACGTATATAAAAATTTTGGACTAAGTCTGCATGAGGACAGCGACCAGACACCATTTTTTAAAGTTTGTCACGAAGAAAAATATTTGCGTCTGACAAAATCATATCTCTGATAAAGGAAAACATTCCCAGCAATAGCAATTGCACCAATTGGATTCTTTAAACAGTTGATTCTAATACATATAGAATATTTTGAGAAGGTATGTATGTATTAAGGTTTCATTATTACGTTATATTAATTTACATTCATTTTTAAAAAATTTCTACAGATATTTCCATTTTTTTTTTGTCCTGCACAGAAAAAAATATGGAGGAAACAAATTTGAGTAATCACTTGTTTAATTTTTTAAAAAAAATTTGAGTAATTTTTTAATTGACGCAATTAAAAATTTACTCAAAAATTGAAAATAAAATTTGAGTAAATAATTTAATACAAATTTAATATTTTTTTTTATTTATTTTTTTTTCTCTTGGTGTTTTGAATTCTCATTTAGTTTATTGTTTTTTGTATATGTATATGAAAGTTTGAAATCATCTTTATAAAATTTTACTTTGTCTTGAAGACATAAGTATATTTGGTAAAGTTTGTAAAAGCAATTTTTTTGGAAAAAAAATTAGAAACTTTTTAAACTTTTTAAAAAAATAATTTGATACATTTTGAGTAAATTTTTACTTGACACAATTAAAAAGTTACTTAAAAATATTAAAAAATTTTAAGTAAAGATTAAATTGTGTGAATTAATAATTTACTCAAATTTTTTATTAAGCATTTAATAATTTTTTATTAAAAGTTTACTCAATACTATTAAATCGTTTACTGGTGGAAAATTGAGTAATTTTTTACTCAATAGTATTAAAAATTTACTCAAAATTTTTTTTTATTTTTTTCTGTGTGATGAATAAAAAATTAACAAAATGTTATTCACACTGTTTCAAATTTCTAAATAATGAAATTATAAATTTAAATGGAGCTGTGTTTATAATCGACTACGAAGCTGGTCTTCGTAAAGCTATACGAGGAGAATTTTTAACTTCTAAATTGTACAGATGTTTGTTCCATTTCTGCAAGGCGCTTCGACGCCAAATAACCACAAAACATAACCAGCTTGCTTCATTCATTCGGAAAAATAAATTTTGCAAATTTAGAGTATCACAAGCTTTTAGCACTACCATTACATTACATTAGACTGGCCCTCAAGGTATTTCAGTTTTTGAAACACAAACCAGAACAACTTCGGCAGTAGAGGCCTATAATGGAGTTTTTACCAAAATTATCCCGAAACACGGGAATTTATTTAAATTTGTCAAAATATTGCAAAGAGAACAATTTTCTAATGCCAGAGAAATGAATCTATTAGTTAATAGTGGTGGAGCCCTCGGCAAGTTAAAAAGAAAAAGAAAGAACATTGACAAGGCAGATAAAATTGAAAAGGCCAGTTCCGAGCTTAGGACAGGTTCCATTACTGCTTCAACATTTATCACCCGAATGGTTTTTCCGAAAAATGGTACGGTGACGAAAATGGAACCAGAGGAAGATCTTTTTGAGGATATTTTGTATTTGCACACAGAAAACAAATTTGCTAATTTCCAACTGAAATTCAGTTGTTGGAACAAAAAATCGATGAATGCATTTGTATTATGGTTGAAACAACTAAATATCGGTAGTTACAACTTAATTTTGTTAATACAACTGTCTTTTAATTGAAACAACTATAAAATTCGTTAGACACATCAAAATGTAGTAGCAGCAACCGAATTTTGAGTTGATACAACTGAAAAAATCAGTTGGAAATTTATTTTTCTCTGTGTGGAAGAAGAAGAAGTAGAGGAAGTAGAAGATGCGGTTGCAGTTCAAGAGTTCGCTCGTTCCCAACTTTTGTGCGTCATTTGCTTAGTCCTAGAGCCAAACAATTTAATGATGCCTTGCAAACATTTAAAGGTTTACAACCAATGTTTAATTAAGCTGCAGGCTGAGAGCATTGGAAATGGCGTGCAGAGATTTAAGTGCCCAGTTTGCCGAAAAGATGTCGATGACACAATTCAATTGTTTTTATAAATAAATTAAATAAAAATTTATTTTGAAAATTGTTTGGGTTTATTTCATTTTTCTTTGGGACTTATTTCATTGGCACTTATTTCATTTTTTTGTTGGGACTTATTGACTTTTTTTGGGAAATGTTTTATTTTTTTGGTTTGGGAGTAATTTCATTTTATAAATCCCAATCTGACGGGAATTCCCGGACAAAAAAATAAAAAATAGATATATTTTTGAATGCTAGTGAGCTTTATTAGCTTACTAGCAGGCCCGCCCGGAACTTCGCCACCGGTAATATTAAATGCCGGATTAAGGAAGGGTCAGGATTAGAGTCTCCTTTTCTAAAATTTATTTTATTTAATTTTAATCGTTGAAGTCTTTCATAAAAACTATTTAGTATAAACAATAAAATTAAAACAGCCCCGTTTAGCTTGGAATCATGTTCGTTTCGGTAAATAATGTTCTTGAAAATTTTCGAGCCCCTATATCCACTTCATTCCCCGTTTTACTCCATACGTTCCCCGTTCTATTCCATTTCGTTTCCTTTTCTATTCATTTGTTCCCCATTTTATTCCATTTTGTTCTGAATTCCAATTCATTTCGTTCCATGTAGGCTTCATTCTTAAAAAAAAAAGTACCACAGTACAATAATTTACCCTTATCCCCAATAAAATCTAAATTTCCAGAAGGTACTTTTTCAGAATGATTTTTTGGTCTGGAGGATCCCACATTTCAAGTAACTATGACCAACTTTTCCGGAGATAGAAAAAGTTACAAAATTCACTATGTCGCACGTATTTGCCCCAAAAAGTAAGAATTTCCAAAAAGGAAATTTTTCAGAATGTTCTGAAATTGGATGAGTAGTTTCGTAGATTTTAAAATTTTACGTCTTTTGATCCAAAGTGATCTTTAAAATGGGTGTGGTCAATGAGACCTACCCTAACTCACCCTGAAGGAAAATTCTAAATATTGGTGAAAACATTTTTGAAATCTCATAAGTTTCGTATATTTACAAATTTTACGTAGATGAACCGTAGCGTATGTCTAACCTGATGGACAATTCTTAATATTGGAGAAAGCATTTTTTTAAATGAATAGTTTCGGGTATTTTGAAATTTTACGTTTTCGGCCAAAAGTGGGCGCAGAAGTAGGTGTGGCCGATAAGAGCTAACCTATGTCCACCCTGAATCACCATTCTTAATATATTTTGGTGATAATATTTTTTAAATCGGATGAGTAGTTTGATCATATTTAAATTTTACGTTTTTCTTGCCAAAGGTGGGCATAGAAATGGGCGTGGTCAATAAAACCTAGAATATTTTCACTCTGAAGGACCAAGTATTGGTGAAAAATTTTAGAAATCGAATGAAAATTTTTGGACATTTTTAAATTTATTTTTTTTTTGCCAAAAACTGGGCGTATAAGTGCTCGTAAAAGTGGGCGTGGTCGATGAATCCTATCCTATGTTCACCCTGGAGGAACACTATAAATATTGGTGAAAACATTTTAGAAATCGGATGAGTTGTTTAATAGATATTTAAATTTTAAGTTTTTGGGCCGAAAGTGGGCGTAGAAATGGGCATGGTCGATGAAACCCAGCATATGTCCACTATGAAGGACCATTCCAAGCATAAATCGGTTCATTAGTTGTGGATATTTTTAAATTTTACGTTTTTTGGCTAAAAGTGGGCGTAGAAGTGGGCGTGGTCGATTAAACCTAGCCTATGTTGACCCTTAGGAAACACTCTAAATATTGCTGAAAACATTTTTGAAATCGGATGAGTAGTTTCATAGATATTTAAATTTAAAGTTTTTTACCAAAAGTGGGCGTAGATATGGGCGTGGTCGATGAAACCCAGCCTATGTCCACCATGAAGGACCATTCCAAGTATGTATTGGTAAAAACAATTTTGAAATTAATTAAGTAGTTTTGGAGATTTTTCAATTTTACGTTTTTTGGCCAAAAGTGGGCGTATAAGTGGGCGTGGTCGATGAAACCTAGTCTATGTCCATCCTGGAGGAACACTTTAAATATTGCTGAAAACATTTTTGAAATCAGATAAGTAGTTCCAGAGATTACCCTCTACAAACAAACAAACATACAAACAAAAAAACAAACATACAAACATTACCTCTTTATAATATTAGTATAATATAAATATAAAAGTATAATATAATATACACCCAAAAAATTTCCCAGTTACTGGCTACTAAGAATTTAACTTAGTCCCAGTTAAAATACACCTAACTGAGACCCAGTTGTTTTCACTCGGTTGATGGTAACTAATTTTATAATCAATTTTGAATTTAACTGAATTTCCAGTTACTGGCAACAGCATATCAGTTAAATTTGTAAAATGGTTGAAAATAGTTGGTAATAACTGGTTAATAAATACAAATGACTGCTATTTTTTTTTTTAATTTCACCATGAAACAAGAGATTTTTTTTTAATTTTTACACATTATTTAATTATTTTAAGATTTTATTAGGAAGTATTACATTGCAAAAACCATAAATAACCAAGTTTTGAACAATTACATTCCATTTTCAGAACACCAAATTCTCGACGCCAGTCTGCTTGCATATTTCCATTTCTCCTCCATCTGAAAAAATTGTTTGTCTATTTTTTAATAAAGAAAAAGACACAAATTAGCAAATAAAACTTACAATTTAAAAATAAAAATCTGTTTGAGCTTTTTTTCCTTTTTTGTTTTTATAAAAACGATGTTGATTTTTGAAATTTGTAAACAAATAAATAAAATATTTTTAACAGGGTAACTGATAGATAGTTTTAATTAATTGAAAACCCAGTTGTTCGTAACTAACATAGTTATTTTAAAATTATTTCAAATCAACTAAGAATTTTCGTAACTATCTAACTGGGGAATTTTTTCGGTGTAGATTAACGGCAAAAAAGTTCATTTCGATCGAACAAGTTTTTCAGTTCCGAAATAGACTTCGGAAAAAAAATTGAGGCTGGTTGGGTGCTTAAAGTACCTACAGACGACGCAATATTATGTACAATATGCAATTATATTGATGGTGTGTGGGTAAGATTGACACTATTAATATAATGGCTTATTGTACATAATATTACGTCATCTGTACACTCAAAAAAAATGAATTAACTTAATCTTTGGAAAAATTTTCTTCAAAATATTTTATAAATTTTCCCACAATTTACTTAAATTGAACTGAAAGTTACTGCTAGGAAAAAATTTTAGTTCATGTACTGATAAGTGGGCCATAATTTTCCTTAAATGGAATTCCCTAATACATGGAAGAAATTCTTACCGCCAAAGAAATTTTCCCTAAATAATCGAAAAAAAATCGTTGTGTTTAAGACATATTTCTAAAAACAAAATTTAGTTCAAAAAATTCAGCTTTAGGACGTAATTTCCTACCAATTAGTTCATCATATTTATCTTCTTTAATTTGAGGAAGTTTTTTCCACAAGTTTTGTAAATTTTTCATAACTTGAAATTGTTTTGATGATTCATTTTTTTTTTTTTTCTTCATGCTTGCTTGTAGTTCACATTTTGTTTATTATTTGTAGTATATGAAAAAAAGAGTTTGGTCTTGTATAACAAGTAATAAATTTAATGTTTACATTTTTTTTCTACACATGTATGTGTTAGAGTCCCCGCAAAACAATGTCGGTGACGTTTTTTTCATACAAATTTGGCAAGAAAAAATGCTCGACCGAAAACCGTTTGAATAAAATCAATTTTATTTTTGTGTCGGTTTCACTCTCTCTTTTAATTTTTCATATAAAAATGTTGCCACATTTTAATAAATATTTCGATTATTTTCGATAAAGTAAACAAAAAAATGTGATGTCTAAAAAAAATTTTATATAAAATTCTAAAAAAAAATATAAAAAAAGGAATCAGTATGAAAAAATCATGTTGATATTAAAAAAAATAATAAGATTAAATAAAATTGTGTAGAAAAAGTGAAAAAGTAATGTAAATATAAACGTTTGACTGAATTTTCCGCTGCCGCCTTTGTTTTGCGCCTATACTCTCCCATGACCGAAACCGTCAACCGCTCCGACATTTTTGTGCGGGGACTCTTAGGGAAAAACTAATATTTTAATCACAACAAAGGCCTTGCCTTTGGCGTGTTCTCCCATAGTCTGGAAACAAACGTTAAAGACAAAGTCTTTTTTCATCAAAAAATGTTTCTTTTAATTTTTTCCTTATTTTTTTCACCAAAACTACTTTTTCACCAAGCCTAAAATTCTCTCATACTCCATTTGTTTAAAAAATGTACAAGAAAAAAGTGAGAGTGTTAAATTTTTCTGTGCCGAATCATTTATAGTCTCCTAAATGTACACTCAAAATAATAACTTCAACAGATATTTGACAGAGTTTTCTGTCAAAATACAGATTTAAAGAAAATACTTTGTATTTGGTTGTGACAAAAACAAAGTTTCCTCTGTTATATTACTTGTTACTTAATGATCTCAATTTCTCAGATATTTAACAGAGTTTTCTGCTAAAATACAGATATAAGCAAAATACTTTTTTTTTTATAACAAAAAAAGTTTTCTGTTTTGAGTAATTATTGTTTTTGTTACCAAACATCAAAATTTTATCTGTATATTTTTTTTTTTTTGAGAAAAAGTTGAAAAAGTAGCAAAAAAGTTATCAAAATTTTTTTTTCAGAAATCTTATAAAAATTTTACAAAATGTCTCAGAATCTGAGACTTTTTTATGGAAAAAATGTCTCAGAATCTGAGACTTTTTCTAAAGAAAAAACGTCTCAGAATCTGAGACTTTATCTATAAAAAAAATGTCTCAGAATCTGAGACTTTTTCTATGGAAAAAATATCTCAGAATCTGACTTTTTCTATAGAAAAAATGTCTCAGAATCTAAGACTTTTTCTATCGAAAAAATGTTTCATAATCTGAGACTTTTATTATTGAAAAATGTCGTAGAATCTGAGACTTTTTTTATAGAAAAAATGTCTCCGAGTCAGAGACTTTTTCTATAGAAAAAATGTCTAAGAATCTGAAATGTCTCGGAATCTGAGACATTTTTTCTTTAGAAAAAATGCTGATTCTGAAATTTTTTTTTTCTATAGAAAAAGTCTCAGATTCAGAGACATTTTTTTCATAGAAAAATTCTCCGATCCTGAGATTTTTTTCTACAGACAATGTTTCAGATTCTGAGACATTTTTTCTATAGAAAAAGTTTCAGATGCTGAGATATTTTTCTACAGATAGTGATATATTTTTTGCAAAGAAAAGGTCTTACAATTAGATGCTAAAATTGTTTTTTCTATTGAAAAAGTCTCAGATTCTATGAAATTTTTTCTATTAAAAAAACTTTTAAACTCTGAGTAATTTTTTCTATAGAAAACCTCTTAAATTCTGGAACATTTGTTCCATATAATTACTCTAAAATTTTGGAAATTTGTTCGATAGAAATACCTCAGATTCTGAGACCATTTTTCTATAGAAAACATTAAAAATTCTTAAAAAAATTTATAGAAAAAGTCTCAAACTCACAATCGGAGACATGTTTTGTTTAAGATTTTTTTTTTTTTTCCTTTATTTATTCCACTTGGGAACATAGGGCTTCTACAAGTAAATTCCAACTTATTCTATCATTACAAACATCTTTTATTTCATTAAACGACTTGTTCTGCATATTGAGTTCTTGTATGACTGTTCTACGCCAGGTGTTCTTTGGGCGGCCAGAGCGTCTGCTACCTTGAGGATTCCATTCCAATGCCGTTCTTGTGATACTGCCAACTGGTCGTCGCAATGTGTGGCCTATCCACTTCCACTTTCGTCTTGCAATTTGGCGAATAATGGGAACTTCGTTTGTCAATCGCCAGAGATCGATGTTGGTGATTACGTTTGGCCAAAAGATACGGCATATTATGCGCAAACATTTGTTTACAAAAACTTGCAGTCTTCTCGCTATAGTACTCGTCATGAGCCATGTCTCGCTTCCATATAGCAGTGTGGATTTCACACAGGCATTGAATATACGAATTTTTGTATTCTTTGAGATTTGGGGGGATCGCCATGTTTTATTTAGCCGACCAAAAGCTGATCTTGCTTTGTTTAACCTGAGTGAAACGTCTTCTTCCACTCCTCCATCTACCGACATCATGCATCCTAGATAACAAAAGGATTTCACATATTTTATACGTTGGTTTTGTACTACAATATGGTTGTCAGTTGCGTTATTTATACGCATTGCATGTGTTTTGGCAATATTAACTTCCAGCCCAACTCTATTTGCTAACGCGACCAAATCATTTACTTTGCTCTGCATATCATTAAACTTATGCGATACTAGCGTGCGCAGAGTATTTCGTTGCCCGTAAATACAGAAAAATTACATAATGATAATAAAAGACCCATTTTTGGAACTTTTCGCTATGTAATCTTTATATATCGTCACCTGAGAATTGGTTTGCTCCATAGGATAGAGCAAACCAATTCTTAATCCTTTACAAAAACTGTGCTTATGATAATCACAACACTTACAATAAAATTCCAAATACATTAGCTGTTATAATAAATACAACGTCAAGTTTAAGACAGTCTTATGTTATAAAAAAAAACATTGATTTATTAATTTGAGCAAAAAAAAAAAAATTGAGTTAACAAAATTTTGAGTCAAAAATTTAATGAAAAAATTTTGTAATTTTTCAAAAATAAACAACACCAGAATAGAAGACGATGAAATAATGATTTCATTTGATGTAGTCGCTCTTTTTCCTAGTATCCCGGTTAATCTGGCTCTAAAAACCATTGAAGAAAACTGGAACATCGTGAAAAACTACACCCAGATACCGAAAAATCTTTTTATGGAAATTCTTTCTTTTTGTATCAAAGATACAAGATATTTTAAATATGAGGATAAATTATTCGAACAAAGAAAAGGCATGCCGATGGGATCACCAGCTTCACCGGTCATCGCTGACATTATTATGGAAAAGCTTCTAGACTTTTCAGTGGATCTGATGGAAGAGAAACCAAAAATACTCACAAAATATGTGGATGATTTGTTTTGTGTGATCAAAAGAAAGAATATAGATAATGTTTTAATGATCCTTAACTCTTTTAATAGACAGATTTGTTTTACTAAAGAAGAAGAACTAGACAAAAAAATACCATATTTAGATTGTGTAGTTTTTAGACAAAACAACTTTCTTAAGATAGATTGGTATCAAAAACCTACATCGTCAGGTAGACTTATAAACTTTTACTCAAAACATCCCAGACGAATAATTATAAACACCGCAACAAATTTTATCAGACGAGTTTTAGAGATAAGCGATGAATCTTTTCACACAAATAATATTAAAAGGATTAAAGACACGTTAAAGAAAAATGAATTTCCTAGAAAAACTATAAACGATTTAATTAAGCATGTAAAATCAATAAAACCTTGTAACAAAGAAGACCAAAAATCTGATAAAATATATAAATCGGTAGCGTACATCCCCGGTTTTTCCGAACGTTTAAAGAACTCTGACATCTACAACAAAGATAAATATGAAATAGCGCTCAAAACTACCAACTCTGTTTATCAATTATTTAGTAAACCAAAAACAAAATTGGACAAGGAAGAAAAATCGAACTTAGTGTACAAGATTAGCTGTGAGGGGGACGGGTCCCACATATGCCCAAAAGTATATGTGGGCACTACAAAATCTAAGCTCAAGACCAGATTATCAGGACATAAATCTGATCAAAAAGCTTTATCAAAACCAATTGAGCAAAAAACTGCACTGGCAGCTCACTGTACACGCACCGGCCATAAACCAAATTTCAATAATGTGAACATCTTACAAGAAGAGAAAAATTATGCAAAGAGATATACCTTAGAAATGCTGCACATTGCAAACACACCAACTAACTTACGACTCAATTACAAAACAGACACCGATAAAATCTCTCAAGTTTACAAATACACAATAAACAAACACCGACACATAAAACAAAAATAAAATTAAAATAAAATAGAACAAAAATAAAACCAAAAATCAGTTGATGAAAGCATGTAAGCAAGCGTGGACGTATCAACTCGTTGTTTAATAATTTTAATATTCCAGTGGTTTAAATGTATGTGATCATAAATAAAAATTGTTTGTTATGTTATAAATTTAAGTGTTAAAAAATGTATGTATTTATTAATGTATTTTGTAGATCCCTGAGGATGACCAACGACGTTGGTTGAAATATTGGAAGAAGAAAATAATAAAATTAAAATAATAATAAAAAAATCTGATTTTTTATTTTTGTTTTTGGAGGACCTTAAGCCTAACTAAACCAACAACACAATTAATTTTGTAAAAATATGAACAAATATGTATGAATGAAACAAAAAAATTACTGAAAAATTAATTGATAAACAAATTTTAGTACAAAAAAGAATTTAGTTAAAAAAAAAAATGAAAAAAAAAAAATAAATTGAAAACATTTTCATTTGAATTCGTTCCCTGTTCTATTCCATTTGGTTCCCTGTTCCATTCAGTTTCGTACAATGTGGTATTCATTCCTTTTCGAATAGTATCCGTTAAAGAACAAAAGAGTTTCTAGGGATAAGATCATTAAATTAAAAAGAATCATTTTGCCCCTTATTTTGTTTCAGACAATTTAAAAAGTACCCCCTTAACTCCTTAGGAATCAGAATTAAAAAAAAAAAAAATCTTTTGGGAACGACTTTTTTTCGCTAGACGATTCTACATTCCAAATTTCAAGTTTCCAGTACCATTATTTCAAATAATATGAAAAGTACCAAAGTGCTCGTTTTTACTCCCTTAGAATCGAAATTTCGAAAAATGTACTTTTTACAGAATTATTTTCTGTTGTTGGATCCTACATTCCTAATTTTAAGTTTTTATGACCTTTATTTAAGAAAATATAAACAGTACCAAAAAGTAATTATTGGGGGGCCTTTTTCCCGTACATTCCAAATTTCAAGTTAATATGCTCATTATTTAAGAATATATAATTCCCTTTTTTAATTAATTTCCTTAGGGATCAGAATTTCCAAAAGTTATTCTTTTGGGAATATTTTATTTCGCTAGACAATCTTACATTCCAAATTTCCATTATAATTATTTCAGAAAATATAAAAGGTATCATAGAACTCGTTTTTTTCCCCTTAGATCGGAATCGGAATTTCCAAAAAGTACATTTTTCATAGTTTTTTCTGTTGTTGGATCCTACATTCCTAACTTTAAGTTTTTATGACTTTTATTTAAGCATGGGATGCTACATTCCAAATTTCAAGCTAATAAAACCATTATTTAAGTATATATATATGGGGGTTTTCGTGTCAACTGACACAACTTTTGAAACCGATGTCTTCCGATCGGGATGAAATTTGCACCAAGTTAGTCCTATTGGATAGTAGTTCAGACACAAATTTTCAACGACATCGGTCAAGGACTCTCTGAGTTAGAGTGGGTCGAAATTTTACATTTTGGCCAAAGAGGTGTTTATTATCATCCATGTAACTTCTAACCTATTGTTTTTAGCAAAATGTGTCCCAAACAGTATAGATAGCTATTTCTTCAGTCTTTTGAAAAAAAATTATAAAAAATTAAAAAAAAAACTTTTTGATTTTTTTTTTTTAAATCAAAAACTCTTTTGACTTTTTCCTCAAATTGGGCCCTTTTTTTTTTTGATTAAAAAAAAAGCTTATTTTATTTCCTTTAAGACCTATGGGGTCGCTTAGTGGGATGCGAGTGGGATATCTATGAACAAATTTTTTTTTTAACTTTGGACCACAAAAAACGCTTCTTAAATTTGCACTATTAGGCGTGGGAAAGCTAACCAGTTTTCGATTTTCATTCGCGATACCCTCTAATTTTTATAGGTTCGAAAAAGAAAGCATGAGCCAAAAAATGACGGCGGTGGGGTGGGGCCATATGGCCCCACATCGGGGTCAAAGTTGGGCGTTAAGTGGTAAAATCCTTAAAAAGCGCCACAACTGCCCTAAACACGCTCCTGGAGGGGTGCAACGTGAGACAAACCCCCAATAATTTTCAGCCCCCAACATTTTTCTATTTCCAATTCCTAAGGGGGCTCCCATACAAAACATTTTAAAAAAAATTGTTCCTACCTAGGGCTGTCAATCCCGAAATCCCGAATCCCGAAATCCCGGGATTTTTGGCATAAAATGAATCCCGAATCCCGGGATTTTTAAGCTCGAATCCCGGGATTTTGGAAATACTGTAAATTTATGGTAATTTATTTTTAAAAATACAACTCTGTGTAATTATTGCTACATTTGCATCACCCTGTTAAAAACAAAACTTTTTTTGAATTTTTAATGTAGTTGGCCACGAATTTGCTGTTTATTTTGTGCTTTTGAAAGAAAGAAAATAATATATCGATACATAAAATTGTTGTTGAAAAAATTGTGTGCCATTAAAAAATTAAAGTTTTGATAAATTACAATGAATTTTATACCACATGCAACTAAATCTGAGGATAAATGTTCGGTATGGTTTTACTTTTTAATTGACTCAAATGGTTCACCTAATGCTAAATTCAAGTTATGCAAAAAACTATTAAAAACTAATGGGGGCTCCACCAAAGGCCTTTTAACACACATAAATGTAAGTAAAATACATGATTTTTTTTTATGGGTTTTTATTTACCACATATTGTATACTCATTTTAGACACACGGTGTTAAGTTGGAGAAACGAAGTGAGGATGCGCCCCCAACAAAAATTTTAAAAATAACAAATTTTGCTAGCCCACTTCAAGACCAGACGCTTGGAGCAGTAATTGCAAGATTAACGGCGGTAGATGGATTACCTTTTTCAATGTTTATTACTTCAATGGAGCTAAGGAAATCATTAAAGGCTCGGGGATTTGATATCCCAAAATCACGTTTCACAATCAAAACTATGTTTATGGATTTCTTTTTCAAATGTAAGGAGTCAGTTAAAACTGAAATTGAAAAGATTAAGAATAATGAAAATAAATTTAGTTTGACATTTGAT
The DNA here is from genome assembly GCA_963921195.1 of Pegoplata infirma. NCBI lineage: Eukaryota > Metazoa > Arthropoda > Insecta > Diptera > Anthomyiidae > Pegoplata > Pegoplata infirma. The sequence goes on along the minus strand of OY992536.1, from coordinate 172,713,338 downwards.
GAGTGGACTTCATCATCCAACAAACGTTTTATTAACGTAATTGTAAGAAGCAATGACAAATTATTTAACACTGGTTTAATCAGACTTCAAAAATCTGGTACTGCAAGTGTCTGCGTAGATCTTGTAGAAAAAAGATTAAAAGACTTCAATATATCATTATCAGAAGATGTAGTTGGCTTTACGACAGATGGTGCATCTACCATGCAGAAGGTTGGAAAAATGATAGCTCCAAAACAACAACTTTGCATGGCTCATGGTATACACCTTGCGTTGGTCGATGTACTTTACAAGCAACTTCCGAACTGGATTGAAATTCCAGATGAACAGGAATATTATTCATCAGACGACGACGATGATGACGAATCAAGTTTTTTAAATATATCCCTGAATAAAATCCATGCTGATATAACTGATAAGTATAGTATTAAGCCTGTTATTGAAAAAGTTCGAAAAATCACCAAATTATTTAGACGATCACCAACAAAAAATGATATTCTACAAAAATATGTTAAGGAAGAAAAGGGTAAGGAACTCAAACTTATTTTGGACTGTAAAACCAGATGGAATACCCTTTTTGAAATGTGCAAGCGATTTTTAGAATTAGAGTTTTCTATCAAAAAGGCTCTAATTGATATTAAATCTGAAACATTTACTGATGAAGACTTTAATGTTTTAAAAGAAATCGTAAATGTATTAAATCCAATAAAGGTAACCGTCGAGGCACTTTGTCGTAAAGATATGAATCTTTGCAAGGCGGATGCAGCTTTATCGTTTATGTTTAAGGAGATTTCTTCAAAAAAAGGTATTTTAGCAGATGAATTATACAAATCACTTCGTAAAAGGATTCAGGAACGTCGAACAATATATTCGACACTTCTTAATTTTCTAAAAAATCCAAATTTAAAATCAGAATTTGATGATCACTTGGATAAATTTCTTATTAAAATGGAAATAAAGTCCTTAATTACTCGTTTGAAAAAGGATACTAATTTAAATGATTCGAGTGATATCGAATTTTCAGATGATGGGCAAAGCCTTTCCATGGAACAGAAAATAAGCGACGCAATAGATATGTGCACAAGCCCATCAAAAAAAGTCGTAAATGATGATGTGGAAAAAAGTTTGTCAAATGAAATTGATATGTTTTTAACAGGAGGCATAAGAGGGCCTCACTTACAGGCAGCATATAATTATTTGCTCACAATACTACCCACAAGTGTTGACTGTGAGCGTTGCTTTTCTACGGCTTCATATGTCAGCAACAAAATCCGATCCAGTTTATCAGATGATACTTTGGATGCGTTAATTTTTTTAAGAAGTTTTTTAAAACAATAAGTATCGTTTAAAAAATAGTTATAATTCATATGTATTATTACTTTTCTACTTGAAATGTTTTTTTATATGCATTACTTTACTTTTTCTTTAAATGAATTAAATATGCACAATAAAATTTAAACTAAAAAGTCTAAAATTTTTTTACTTTTATAAAATTTAAAGAAATTTAATCCCGAAAAATCCCGAAAAATCCCGGGATCCCGAAAAATCCCGAGATCCCGAAAAATCCCGGGATCCCGGGATTTCGATTTTCAAATCCCGAATCCCGGGATTTTAAAAAACCGATCCCGTTTGACAGCCCTATTCCTGCCATTCTAACTTACCCTAAAGTGCCCCTAGTGGAGCCAAATGTAAGACGGACCTCCATTATTTTATTAATTCCAACATTTTTTCCGAACATACCTACAATGTATCTTTAACCCTTTAGGTGGTCCCCATACATTTTTTATTTTTTTATAAATTTGTTTTATTTAACCTGCTCCTACCGCCCCTACCGTGCCTCCTAGAGAGGTAAAAATTACGAACATTGTCCGAACATAATAGCACCCTATCTCCACTCCCTAAGGGGGCTCCCATACATTATAAAAACATGTATCTTTAAAAACTAATAAAAAAATAAAAAAAAATGTATGGGGACCCCCTTAAGAGTTGAAAATAAAGGGTAGGTATATTCTGAGAAAATGTTGGAGTTGAAGAAATATTGGGGGTCGGTCATACATTTTACTTCTCTAGGGGCACCCTATGGACAGTTAGAGCGGTAGGAGCAAATTTTAAAAAATGTTGTTTTGTATGGGAGCCCCCTTAGGAATTGGAAATAGGGGTTAGGTATGTTCAAGAAAAATGTTGGGGGCTGAAAATTATTGGGGGTTCGTCTCATATTGCACCCCTCCAGGGGCGTGTGTAGGGCAGTTGTGGGGCTTTTTGAGGTATTTTACCACTTAACGCCCAACTTTGACCCCGATGTGGGGCCATTTGACCCCACCCCACCGCCCTCATTTTTTGGCTCATGCTTTCTTTTTCGAACCTATAAAAATTAGAGGGTATCGCGAATGAAAATCGAAAACTGGTTATCTTTCCCACGCCTAATAGTGCAAATTTTAGAACCGTTTTTTGTGGTCCAAAGTTAAAAAAAAAAAAAATCATAGATATCCCACTCGCATCCCACTAAGCGACCTCATAGGTCTTAAAGGAAATAAAATAAGCTTTTTTTTTGAATCAAAAAAAAAAAAAAAAAAAGGGCCCAATTTGAGGAAAAAGTCAAAAGAGTTTTTGATTTAAAAAAAAAAAATCAAAATTTTTTTTTTTTAATTTTTTATAATTTTTTTTCAAAAGACTGAAGAAATAGCTATCTATACTGTTTGGGACACTATTACAAAAAACCCAGCCTTGGTGGATCTATATTCCGGGAGATGCAGCTACATTCCAAATTTCAAATCTCTAGCCTCATTGGTTTGTGGAACTATAAAAAGAATCAACATTTCCAAACCCAAGCCTTAGTGGACCTATTTTCCGGGAGGTGCATCTATATTCCAAATTTCAAGTCTCTAGCTTCAGTGGTTTGTGGAAATATAAAAAGTACCAAAATACCTTTTTTACCCCTTTTCCCTAGAATCAACCTTTCCAAAAACTCAGCCTTAAAGGATTTATACTTCGGGAGGCGCACCTCCATTCCAAATTTCAAGTCCCCATTTCGTTCCCTGTTCCATTCCGATTAGTCCCATGTGGCTTTCATTCCGTTCCGAATATGCGCTTACATGCGCTAAAAAACAAAAAATTCTTTGCCTTCTTTAGAAATCTTTTTTCGCTAAATGACCCTGCATTCCAAATTTAAAGTTTCCAGGACTATTATTTCAGGAATTATAATAGGCACCAAAATACACTTTTTCACCCCCCTTAGAATCGGAATTTCAAAAAAAGTACTTTTTCAAAATTTTTCCCGTTGTTGGAACTAACATTTTAAAATTTTTTTGTAGGACCTTAGGAGTCCGAATTTCCACTCCACTTAGGAGTCCGAATTTCCAGAAAGTACTTTTTTGGGGAATGTTTTTCCGTTAGAGTATCCTACATTCCAATTTTCAAATTAATACGATTTTTTTCAGAAAAAGTAAAAAGTACCAAAGTGCTCGCTTTTTACCCCACTTAGAATCGGTATTTCGAAAAAGTTCTTTTTCATAATTTTTTTCATTGTTGGAAACAACAATGCAAATTTTAGTTTTTTTGTAGGACTTTAATTTAAAAAAATATAAAAAGTACCAAAGTACAATTTTTTACCCCTTTTTACCCTTAGGAATCCGAATTTCCAGAAAGTACTTTTTTTTTGGAATGTTTTTCCGTTAGAGGATCCTACATTCCAATTTTCGAATTAATAGGATTTTTTTCAGAAAAAATAAAAAGTACCAAAGTACTCGTTTTTTACCCCCCTTAGAATTGGAATTTCGAAAAAGTACGTTTTCAGAATTTTTTCCGTTGTTGGAACCACCATTGTAAATTTTAATATTTTTGTAGGACCTTAATTTCAAAAAATATAAAAAGTACCAAAGTACCATTTTTTCCCCCTTTTAACCCTTAGGAATCCGAATTTCCAGAAAGTTCTTTTTTTGGGAATGTTTTTCCGTTAGAGGATCCTAAATTTCAAATTTCAAATTAATTGAATTTTTTTCAGAAAAAATAAAAAGTACCAAAGTACTCGCTTTTTCCCCTTTTCAACCCTTCATTTTTACCCCTTAAAATCAACATTTCCAAAAACCCAGCCTTAGTGGATATGTATTCCAGGAGGTGAAACTACAATCCAAATTTCAAGACTCTAGCTTCAGTGGTTTGGGCTGTGGGATGATGCGTGATTAGTATGTCAGTCAGTCATCAGTCATCAGTCAGTCACGCAACTACTTTTATGCGATATAAGACAAATATCGTCGGCAAAGTCCAAGTCTTCTAGGTGGTTTTGGAAATCCCAGACAATGCCTCTTTTTTTCCTGCATAATTGTGACATAACCTCATCCAAAACAACGGCGAACAGTAATGGTGAAAGGGGGCAACCTTGTTTAACTCCAGCGTTTGTCATAAAGGGTTCGCTGATCATACCATTGTGACGAACTTGCAGTGTGGTATTGTTGTACATAGCTTTAATCAAATTTATTAATTTTGTTGGTACACCTTTTGCTTTAAGTGCATCCCATATAGCACTACGTTTTATCGAGTCAAATGCTTTCCTAAAGTCTATAAATACCAAATAAAGCGGTGTGCGCCATTTGACCGATTGTTCTATTATTACACGGAGGGTATTGGTTTGATCTACACAGTTGCGATGTGGTCGGAAGCCTGCTTGTTCATCGCGTTTTGTTTAAGATTATTTTGTTATATTCTTATTAATTTTTGTGTATTAATAATTTCATTTATCGATTTAAATAAACATTTTATGAAAAAAAAACTGATTTTTTTTTTTTGGAAACGGTGTAGTATTAATTAAATAAATTTAGTAAGTAACGTATACTAAAAATCGATAGGGGTAACCAAAGCATTAATTAACAAGTGGTTATTTCAATCGAATATCTATACCCTCAACCGAATTTAAACACAATATTAAAATTGGTTGGTGTGACCGCATGAATTCGATTGGCGACAAATTCGGTTGTCCCAATGGATTTGTTCTCTGTGTGCAGCAAAACATTCATGATTTAATGTTTTGGGCTAGAGTACAAAAGTCGCAGGCTTTTTTCGTAATATGTAGTCAACATTATTCGTAATAAAGAAGCATTTGCATTAAAAAAAAGCATTTGCATTCACGAATATGTCTTACACAGAGAAAAATAAATTTCCAACTGAATTTTTCAGCTGTATTAACTCAAAATTCGGTTGCTGCAACTACATTTTGATGTGTCTAACGAATTTTATAGTTGTTTCAATTAAAAGACAGTTGTAATAACAAAATTTTGTTGAAACTACCGATATTTAGTTGTCTTAACATTAATTCAAATGCATCTCAGGTTCTGAAATATGAAATATTTTTTTTATATGTACCTTCTTTAGTTGATTTTTTTATGGTTTACATCGTAAAACTGAACGTAGGCTACTGAAAAAACCTGCACAAACCCAGCCTTCATCCACAACTATTTTATTTGAAATCGCTGTGTGCTTGTTAGTTTTCCAGCACTTAACACAAAATGACGTCCATTTCATTTATTATAACCCCTTTTGTATTGTAAACATTCATTGTTTTCATTATCCTTTAATTTAAAACAACATTGACATCTACTCTAATTGTCTTTAAATAAATAAATAAATTAAAAAACAATTTTAAACAAATATTTATTTAAATTGTATTTTCTTCGAAATTGTATGTATTCTTGGAAAAAAATAATTGAATTAAATTTCCATTAAAACTGTTTTCTTTACTAATTTCTCCAACTCCTCTAATGTTCATTTAAAAATAAAAATAACACTAAATACGTTCAAAATGCTCAATGCAGACAAATATTTTGGCCTCAAAACAATAAGAGAAAAAAAAACGTTAAGACAATTTTAAAGGAAATGGCAGATACCAGCACTACTACTTCAATTTTTTTAAATGATCCAAATAAAAGCAGCAAGAAGAAATAATAGAAATAATGAAAGTTAAGTATATTCTTTTTTTCAATGGAATAGGAACAAACTATTGTAGAATGATACTTTATTGTATAAATATGTATACACCAATAATATGAAGTAGAAACATTTAGAACTTTGCTTCGGTTTTATATTGTGTTTAATTGTTGACAGTAAAGACAAATACTATTTTTTTGGAGGGCCATTTCATTTATTCCATTATGTACACAGAACAAATTTTGTACATAAATAGTATGAATTGCTTTCATTGATTTCAATTCATACTATATATGAAAAAATTTATACTATTTATAAATAAATTAATAAAATTTAAATTTCTAACAAATAAAAAAAAATCGAAGTTAGTTTGAAAATATTAAAAATAACAATTGTCAGAAAATTTGTTGGGAAGATATAATAATTTGAACATGAAATTGCAATTTTTGGCGAAAGAAATGTGTGTAAAATATGTGAGTTAATATATTTATAAAATTTAGCATATTTTTTAACATACATATTTATTTTTTTTCAGAAATTTTGTCGATTCTGTAACATACAACATGTATGTATTTAATTGTGGAATTCAATTCATCAAAAAGTTATATCTTAGAACCTTCAAAAAATCATCAAGTACCACCAAAATAGATCAAGAAGTACCACCAAAATTCATCGATCATCAAACAATTACTTACAGAAGAAATTTAGCAAGAATATTCGCTATTTTGTATGTTTTAGTTAAAAATTATGTTTATTTTATATTTGTATTTGGAAAAATAGTTCATTTACTAATAAAACCGCGGGTATTCAACAATTTAAATGTCCACGTATTGTTTTTATTGATTAAAATGTTCATTTAGTGCAAAAAATAAAAGCAAATCCATAAAAAATTCAACATGAATTTGTTCATACCACGTATGACCAAATTCATAAATAGTATTAAAAAAGTTTGGGAAAAAAAGTCATGTTAGATTCATAATATTTATGAATAAATTAATTCCAAGTATGAACTTTTTTTTTCTGTGTAATAACTCCCAAATTATAATAATGAAATAACTCCCAACTGTTTGAGAGTGAATTATGAAAATATAAATCGCTTATTTTAAACTTATTTAATTATTAAGGTTTTTAAATTTTTATTTGATATACCACAAAATCTTTTTTAAATTTCAACTCATTGAAACTGAAATAAATGTTTAAAAAAACCGGCAGTTTTTGGAATTTAGAAAAACTGTAAATGCAGTTGTGTAAACAAGACTTTGAACCATTAATGAGCAATGTTTAAGGATTACCCCACTTTATCCGTAAAAGTTACAGAGGGTTAAATTTGAAAAATCGATAAAAATGGCTTGAAATAATCCATAGTTTTCACCAGCGACGTATCCAGGAATTTGAAAACGGGGGGGGCACAATTCCCAAAATTTTGTTCGTCATCGCCTATTAATCTTTATTATTAAATACATCAATAACCACCCCCCAACACGATTTCGTCTTTATTTATATACAAAATGCTTGGAATATCAGATTTTTTTTATTAAATCTCAAACTCTTTGTACAGGAAAATTTTTTAGAATCTAAAAATTTTCCTTTAAAAAATTATAAATTTTTGATGAAAATAATGTCTGACAAATTCTCAGAAATTAATGTTTCTATAGAAAAAACTTTTCAGAATCTGAGAAAAAAAATTTATCTTACAATGGAAGTATCTCAACCCTTATGAACCGATTTGCATGAAACTTAAAATATATATGAGGGTTTCTTCGTCAACCGGGCCACGCTTCTCTCCAAAATTGGTATGGGTTTAAAAATTTTTTAAAAAATTTCGAAATTACTTAAAAATATTTGGTTTTGAATACCGAGTGGCGGTTTTGAATTTCAATATGGCTCCCAATTTAAAATATTACAGATTTGCTTATAATTCCTTATGCACGGGTTCTTGGAGTCGCTTAAGAAGAATTTGCAGTTGGATTTTTAAAATTCAAAATGTCGGATCCAACATGGCAGTATTTTTTTTTTTTAATACAGGTTCACTTAAAACTCTTTACGCACCGGTATGTAGGGTTGCTAAATAAGAATCTGCCATTCGAAAATCTAGCTTCAGATTCTTGCTTAGCGACCCCAAAAACTCGGGTAAAAATCGCATTATTTTTTAAAAATATTTGTCGCCATGTTCGATCCGCCATTTTGAATTTTAAAATTCCAACTTCAGATTCTTCTTAAGCGACCATAAAAACCTGTGTTTAAAGAGTTGACGAAGAAACCCTTTATGTAAAAGAAACAATTCCCGGCTCATCGGCCACATCGGGGATTTTGGGATGAAAAATTGCAATTTTTTTGATTATTCAGCCATTTCTTTCTAAGAAACTATATGATGTTTCCATATGAGAATAAATGTTTTTTAATGCCTATCTAACAGGGGTACAACCTTGTAAAAATTTGGCATCGTTAAATATCTTTTTTCCATGAAAATGTGAAAATTTAAAATCGTGTTTCAAGTTTCAGTGAAATCGGTTTTATCTTATTGTTTGAAAATTGTTTTGTAGAAATTATTTTTCGTGATTTTTATTAGATAAAACGAATACTATCTATTTTTAAACATATTTTACTGATTTTTCGGTATAAATGACTTTTTAGAAACGAAACTATTTCAAACTCTAGACTTTCTTTTAAAATCAAAATATTTAGAAACTTGTGAATTATTTTTTTTTTAATAAAATTTTCAAAATTTTCAAATCGAAAAGGGGGGGCACGTGCCCCCTGTGCCCACCCCTGTGCCCACCCACTGTGCCCACCCCCTGTATACGTCCATGGTTTTCACCTTCTTTCGCTTTTTTTTTAAGTTCTGCTTATATTTCAATCCTTTCCGGCATAATACAAAGTCAGTACACATAAGAAATTATTTTAATGTTGGTTTAATAGATACTTCATCGCTTGGTAAGAAGTTATTAGACGTTTAAGTTTTGAAACCAAAAATTAAGAGTTTTAAATTTTCGAGGTTTTTTGATCAGGGATTTCGGCCCCCTCCGAAAATTAAATGAAAAAAGTTGAAGTAGAGTTGGTAGCTGTTGTAATTCTTAATACTTTGGAATTAATCCCGTTAATGTGTCACGAATATTTAAGGAGTTTCAGCAGATCAAAGTTCGAAAGAAAAAACGTAATTTTTTTAAAATACCAGTTTTTCACGCGGCACATTCGCGGTTTCATTCGAAATTTGGTGGACTCTTGCGTAAACCGAGTTTTTTGTGAGTTTACATAAAAAAATCACTGGCGGGTTTAGAAAAATAAATTGCAAAAATTTTATGGCATTTTTGAAAATTGTGCGAAATTGGCAAATTTGTTTCCTATTTTTTTTAGTAGCAATTAATGCATCATGTTCATTTTAATACACCAAAAGACGTGCCTTAACGAGTAGAACTGATTTGCTTTTTGACTTTTTACTTTAACCCATTCTGGACGGAAAGCGCGATGATTTTATCTAAACCTGTTTTGATCCGGCACATCCAAGGCTTCACACGAAATCGTATGAAATTTTTTTTAAATGAAAGTCCACTTGATGTGTCATCATAAAATCAGAGGCGGGTTAAAAAATTTTAATGATTATAGATTTTTTGGACCATATTAAATTTTCTTGTTATAAAAAAGCATCAACGATTTTTTTTAAACTACTGGTACAATGATACGATTTTCCGTGATTTTTTTCAGTAATACCAACGCGCATTGCCTAAATATGTTATAAAAAATTGTGAAACTCTCTTTTACCGCGAATTAATCGCAATTTTAGGTACTTAGATATTTTTTTTTTTTTAAATCGTTTGGTCATTAAAAGGATAAATTTATATCATATATTTTAGAAGAAATGATATATCCTGGCATGTTTTAATAACGCATGCAACAAATGTGTAGAAAAAAAATCTTTAAAATATTTTTAAGATTTTTAAAACCGCTAAATCTTAAAACCGCCATAACTTTTGACCCCCTAGCGCGATTTAATTGACGCGAACGAATTTCTTATTCTTAAATAGCTTCTAATATTTATGCCAACTTTCATCGATGTGCCATCAAAACAAAAATCACATCTTTTTACCTCAAAATTTAAGTCTTAGACGGAACTCCTCATATATTCTTTTTTGTTAAATACTTTCTTGGCCTTACAATAAGTTCTTGGCCTAACAATCCCTATTAATATTATAAATCTGATTGTTGGTTTGTCTGTCTGTCTGTCTTTCTTTCTGTCTGTCTGTCTGTTCCGCAATAAGTACAGAACGGCTTAACCGATTTTCATGAAATTTTCACCACAGGTAGTACTAACCGAGGCGGGAACTATAGGCCATAAGCGACCGTGATCGGACAAAGGGGCGTAAAATGCCACGCCCCTTTGTACCATGCTAATGCTATATATACCTTTCCAATAACGGAAAAACGGCTGAACCGATTGTCATGAAATTTTCACCACCGATAGTAATAACCGAGGCGGGAACTATAGGCCAGAAAAATCCGCGATCGGAAAAATGGGCGTAAAATGCCACGCCCCTTTGTACTATACAGAAACTATGTCAGCATGTTCCGCAATCATTGAAAAGCGATTTAACCGATTTCACTGAAATTTTTACCACAGATTGTACTAACCGAGGCGAAAACTATGAGCCACAATAGAGGGCGATCAAAAAAAGGGGCGTAAAAAGCCACGCCCCTTTTTGTTAGACTGAAAGCTATTTCTGCCTTTTCCGCAATTACGCTTATACGGCTGAACTGATTTTCATGAAATTTTCACTACAGATAGTATTAAGCGAAGCGAAAAGTATGCTCCACAATAGAAGGCGATCGAAGAAAGGGGTAAAATGCCACGCCCCTTTGTATTACATCGAAAGTTATTTCTTCCTGTTTCTCAATCACGCATAAACGGCTGAACCGATTTTAATGAAGTTTTTACCAAAGATAGTACTAACCGAGCCGGAAACTAGAAATTATAATAGAGCGCGTTTGGACAAAGGGGCGGAAAATGTCACGCCCCTTTTTACTATACTGAAAGTTTTTTCTGTATATTCCGTAATCATGTTTAAACGACCATACCGATTTAAAAGAAATAAAATATCTCGCCCTTTTTTATTTAATTGAACGCTATTTCTGTCTGTTCCGTAATTTAGCATAAACTGCTAAAGCGATTATAATGAAATTTTTACCACAGATAGTAAGTACTTACCGAGGAGGGAACTATTGATTAAAATAGAGCGCGTTTGGACAAAGGGGCGTAAATTGACACGCGCCTTTGTACTATACTGAAAGTGCTTCTGCCTGTTCCTTAATAACGCTTAAACGACTAAACCGATTTTAACAAAAAATTTTCCATAGATAGTACTAACAGAGGCGGGCACTTTAGTATGTAGCAACTGCCACGCCTTTTGCAATGTACTGAAAGTTCATTCTGCCTTTCCGTAATCATTTTAAACGGTTATCATAATATTCACCACAGTTAGTTAGTACTTATTGAGGCGGAAACTATAGACACGACCATACAAAGGCGTGAATTGCCACGTCCCTTTGTAATACATTGAAATTTATTTCTGCCCGATCCGTACACACGCGCTAACGGTGAAAAAATTTTAATTAAATTTCATTACAGATGGTATCACCGTGGCGATCGGGAAAAGGGGCTTAAAATGCCGCACCCCTTTGTATTAAATTAAAAAAATATTTTTTCCTGTTGAACGATATGCAATATTATCCCGTGATTAGGCAAATGGGAGTAAAATGCCACGTCAATTTGTAATATACAGAACGCTATTTCTGGCTTATTTGCTATCATGCAAAAACGGCTTAACCAACTCCTTTAAACACTACTGTTAGAACTAACTAAACGCGAACTATTTGCTATATCATAACCTGAAAACAGTTGAGCCGATTTCAATGAAATTTCCAACACAAATAGTGATATAGCCAATATTTTTGATAAAAAGGTATATAATGGCACGCCCCTTTGTACTTTAGTGAGAGTTATGTCTGCTGAGCAAATTTAGTTGCAATTTTCTTCACGTGCTAACCAATAAGGGAATTATAGGTCACATGAGACCAACATTGAACTAAATGCGTTAAATGCCACACCCACTTGAACTACAGTGAAAGTTATGTTTTATTGATGTTTTCACTTCATAAAGTGTTAACCGAGGATGGAACTATAGGTTCCTTTGAAAAGCCATTAAATAAATACATTAGGCGTTTTTTGTTGGCATAATTATCAGTGTTCTACCATACAAAGTTCACATTAGTGTTAACGCTCAAAATTCTAGAAGTTAAAAATTAACTTGCATACATTGTGAATGATTCTCTTATTGTTAATGGCTCTCTTTGGTATTAATAAAAAAGATAAATGTTTTTGTGTTGCTTTCAAGCAAAATTGCATTTAATAAACTAATTTTATCAATATTTCATCGAAAATGTGTAATATTTTACAAAACTATTCCAAACGACGCTAAATTAAATTGAGAAATTTATGGAAGTTAATGTTTCGTTTTTTTTTCGTTTTGATGCATGTTAACAATCTAAGTTTGCCAACAAAAAAGGCCTATTAATATTAGGTTTGTTCCCATGACGGAGGAACACGTACACACCATGTTCCCGACGCTAAGAAAAATCGAAAAATAAAATCGACCAAACCTCATGAATAGGTTTATATTCATTAGTGAAAAGCCACGAAGAAGTAGATAAAATGATAATAAAAAACTCATTCATTACATAACATTTTTTTTCAACCCGGGCAACGCCGGGTGCAAAACAGCTAGTAAGTGTATAAATCTTACAAAACTAACTTAAATACTGATATGAGGCATTCCACACCAAATGTCCCGCTACAGAAAAACATGTGACCCGTAAATTTCTGAATAGGTTGTTTGGATAGCCCTATATGGAACTAAGAAAATTTCGTTTTTGGTTTTTCTAATTAGCAAAAACTGGGCTTAGAAGGCATGGTCAAATATTGGAAAAATGGTCAAATTTGAGGCGAGTTACATTCTTATATAGTTTTGTATGGGCTATCGAATAAAATTTTTTTCTTTAGAAAATTTTCAGAACCCGTTCTGAAATTTTCCATTTGTTAAAAAAGTCAATTTATCAAAAATCCGGCCACTTTTTTTTTCTTTTTTTAAATTTTTTTTTTTTTAAGTTTAGATGTTTGTCCATCCACACAAAAAAAAATCAGAAATGTATTTTTCGTTTTTTTCGAGAAAATCGCATTTGAATTTTAAATTTCATAACAATTTTGTAATTTGCTTGTATTTTCTTGTTTTAACGTGTCGAATGAGTAATATTAATTGCATGAATATTACTCATTCGACACGTTAAAACAAGAAAATACAAGCAAATTACAAAATTGTTATGAAATTTAAAATTCAAATGCGATTTTCTCGAAAAAAACGAAAAATACATTTCTGATTTTTTTTTGTGTGGATGGACAAACATCTAAACTTAAAAAAATATTTAAAAAATCGAAAAAAAAAGTGGCCGGTTTTTTGATAAATTGACTTTTTTAAAAAATGGAAAATTTCAGAACGGGTTCTGAAAATTTTTCAAGGAAAAACAATTTATTCGATAGCCCATACGAAACTATATAAGAATGTAAATTTTTAAGATTGTGGTGCATTCCGTTTTAATGTGATAAATATTTAATCAATGCAACTCGCCACAATTTTGACCATTTTTCCAATATTTGTGTGGATGGACAAACATCTTAACTTAAAAAAAAATATTTAAAAAAACGAAAAAAAAGTGGCCGGATTTTTGATAAATTGACTTTTTTTAAAAATGGCAAATTTCAGAACGGGTTCTGAAAATTTTAAAAGGAAAAACAATTTATTCGATAGCCCATACGAAACTATATAACAATGTAAATTTTTAAGATTGTGGTGCATTCCGTTTTAATGTGATAAATATTTAATCAATGCAACTCGCCACAATTTTGACCATTTTTCCAATATTTGACCACGCCTCCTTTTGAAACTGATTATTCAGATGTACAACAAAAGATTTTAACAAAAAAAAAAAAAATAGCTCGATTTTTTTTTTAATTTTTTGTTAAAATCTTTTGTAAAATCCAATTCAAATCTTTTTAAAATAAACATCATATTGTTACCACGCTTATCATATTGATTTCTACACAAGATAGATTTTTTTTTTTTCAAAATAAAAGCATGTCCATGAATCTGTTCGATCTAGTAGATCTTCCACAGGTGCTTGTAAATTATTAAAATTTAATATTGAGATTTAAGTTAATATTTTTATGCGGTTTCTCTGCCGATGTTATCGCAAGCGCCGACTAGACCTTATATAAGTTAGGTTTTGAAAGAAATATTCCAATGATTCCAATCAAATATTATAGAACTGTAATCAATGTGGCCGTAAAGCCATAATCAGTTTAGAAGTGAGGTAGTGAAGTAGTAAGGTATAGCCTTATGAGGTTTTCAATAAGAATGTAAACAAGAGATAGTTTCAAATTCAGTTCTGCCGAATCTTTTATACCCTCCAACATGTAAAAATATTAAAAACAAAAATGCAGTGCCTTTTTTTTTGGGGTGGTGGGTCGGAAGGGGATATTTGGGGACCCCTTTTCCTGTTCGTAATTCCAACGAATAATTTTCTTGTTAATTTAGCTTAATGTTTCCAACCTCCGCATATCTGTAACTCCAATCGTTGTAAAGTTAATATACTGGTATAGGTGAAACTTATACCTACAAACATAATTGTAACAGCATGTACCCTTTACTTGTATTGTGGGTACTTGAAAGTATTATTGTTTCTGTTTCCCCGTCGTTGAATAACATTCAACGTTTTTCGTTAACTTGAATTTGCGCCATTATATTTAAACACGACTTCAAGTGACTGCAAAATAATTATTATTGTAACAAAAGCAAAAACAATAATAGCAACAATAATAATAACAATCAAATTATATCATTACTATTTGTGCATGGGTTAAACTTATTTACACATTTTGTTTCATCTTGCAAAATTTCAGAAATTTTTCTTATAAAAACAGACTCAGATTATGTAAAAATTTTTCTCATTAAAATCAAACAGGTTCTGAGACATTTTTCTTATAGAAAAAGTTTCAGATTCCGAGAAATTTTTCTTACAGAAAAAGTCTTAGATTCTGAGATATTCTTGGTATAGAAAAGTTCAGAAATTCTGAGACATTTCCTTAAAGAAAATGTCTCAGATTCTTAAAAATGTTTCTGTGTATAAAAACATTTTTCTCTCTTATAGAGAAAAATAGTTTCACTTTTGACACTTTTTAAACAAAAATGTCTTAGAAACTGAGTTTTTTCAATAAGAAAAATGTCTCAATATCATAGACCATTTTTAAAAGAAAATATCCCAGAGTCTGAAACTTTTTCTACTGAATTTTTCTTATTAAAAAGTCAGTTTCTGAAAAATTTTCAATTTAAAAATTTATCAGATTTTGAATTATTTTTCTTGTAAAAAAAGTCTCGGATTCAGAAAATTTATCTTGTAAAAAATATACATTTTTCTTATAGGAAAAGCTTCATATTCTGTGACATTTTTCTTATACAAAAGTGTCAGATTCGGAAACATTTTATTTATTAAAATGTCTCTGTTTCTGAGACATTTTTCTAGTAGAAAAAGTCTCAGAATCTGAGACGTTTTTCATGTAGAAAAAGTCTTAATTTCTAAGATATTTTTCTTTTAAAAAAGTATCATATATTGCGACATGTTTCTTATAAAAAAAGAGAGTTTTGTTGTAGAACAAAAAAAAGAAAAGAGAGTTTTGTGGTAAAAAAAGTAAAATTCAGAGTTATTTTTCCTAAAGAAAAAGTCATAGTTCTGTAATTTTTTTATTAAAGAAAACGTCATAGTTTCTGATACAGTTTACTTAAAGAAAAATCTCAGATTCTGAGACATTGTTGTTTTAAAAAAGTCTCAGATTCTGTGACATTTGTCTTACATAAAAATTCTCTCATACTTAGAGATATGTTTCTTACAGAAAAGTCTACAGTTCTTAATCATTGTTGCAAGCTGTTTGTCTGCCGCTCTTAATATTTTGGAACTTTTTAACAGAAGGTACGAAAACTGTTAGACGAGGAAAATACGATAATGTTAAATTAACATTGTTGGTTTGACAAATAATGCTCACTTTTTATATCGAAAAAGCGCTTAATAAACTTTAAAAAAATGTATCAATTTATAATTTTTATGTTAACATTATTAACATTAGCAAATAAAAAGTCATTGGATTTTCCGATAATCCACAAAAAAAAAATTTTTTACAGCTAGATGAAAAAAAAAACGCTTGCTTTAGTCTGAAAATCGCCAAACTGCAACACTTTTTTTTTATTTATATCGAACTTAAGGGACTTTTTTTGGTTTGATCAAACGTCCAGTTCGATGGCGGACAAAGGGAATTTAAGAGAGGGTTTAACAGAATAAGGGAGACTTCACATATCTTTAAGTATTGATAGTCTTTGATTGTTGTTACATAAAATACGCGAGTCTTAAAAAAAGTTTTTTTAGAAAAATCTTGGACTCTGAGACATTGTTCTTATCGGAAATGTTTGAGATTCTGACCCATTTTTCCTACGGAAAAAGCCTTATATTCTTTATATACTCATCTTCAGAAAAGTCCCAGATTCTGATATAGAGAGAGAGTCTCATATTCAGAGAAATTTTTTTTCTAGAAAAAGTCGGATACTCTGACTCATTTTTCTTAAAGAAAAATATTCGGAAACATTTTCGTTACAGAAAAAGTCTCCGATTCCGAGAAAATTTCTCAGATTCTGAGACATAGTTCTTATCGAAAATGGTTTTTCTTACAGAAAAAGTATTGCATTCTGAGACATTTTTCTTACAAAAAAAGCTATAAATTCTAAGAAATTTTCTTTTCAAACAGAGAAAGTCTTAGTTTCTGAGACATTTTTGTTATAGAAAAAGTCTTATATTCTTGAAAATTTTTCTTTAGAAAAAGTTTTACATTCAAAGTCGTGTTTCATGCAGAAAAAGTCTTATTGTATGTTTCCAGTGGCATGATTTGGGCAAATCAGAGTGTTTTGAGATAATCATGTAATTTTTTACATGTTTTCCCATACATTTTTCATATAGCTGGATTTTTTTTTTTACCTTTTATTTTTCGTTTAATTTTGCTGGTTGTTTTGATTTAATTATATTCATTTCTATTTTTTATTATGTATTTTTTTATATTCAAGTGACACAACAATAATTTTCATTCATAATTTTAAAATTTTTTAATGTTTAGTTTTCGTTATTCCCAAATCGTTCCCAAATTCTTTCCAAAAAAAGATTGCCATCTATAGATAACGACTTCGTTATTAATGACACTACTATTCATGAGTTACCCCTGCGCCCAAAAACTTAAATATATAAAGACTATGCAAGAGTCAATTCTTTTTGACGTTTAAAGGTGGTGTTAGTTTTACAAATGGTATCTGGGAAAGCTGGAAATTTTGTTTACCTTTCATTTTTCTTTTAATTTTGCTGGTTGTTTTGATTTAATTAGATTCATTTCAAGTGACACAACAATAATTTTCATTAAAAATTTTAAAATTTTGTAATGTTTATTTTTCGTTATTCCCAAATCGTTCCCAAAAAAAAGATTGCCATATGTAGATAACGACTCCGTTATTACTGACACTACTATTCATGAGTTACCTGCGCCTGGACAGGGGTAACTCATGAATAGTAGTGTCAGTAATAACGAAGTCGTTATCTACAGGTGGCAATCTTTTTTTTGGGAACGATTTGGGAATAACGAAAAATAAACATTAAAAAATTTTTAAATTATGAATGAAAATTATTGTTGTGTCACTTGAAAATAAAAAAATACATAATAAAAAAACGAAATGAATATAATTAAATCAAAACAACCAGCAAAATTAAACGAAAAATAAAAGGTAAACAAAATTTCCAGCTTTCCCAGATACCATTTATAAAACTAACACCACCTTTAAACGTCAAAAAGAATTGACTCTTGCATAGTCTTTATATATTTTAGTTTTTGCGCCTGGACCGATTTGGATAATTTTTTGTTTTAAATGTTCGTAATAGTCCATACGGTTGTTCGGAAAGAAAAATTGATACATCTTAAATTCATATTTAATCTGATTCGATCTATTAAAACAAATATTTCTTGATATATTTCGCTTAAAATTGGTTCAAATGATATTAAATCCTTGGGTATTGTTAACAGATGTACAAGTTTAACTTACCACACAAATTTTAAAGCCCACTTTTTTCTAAATATGTCGACTACTAAGGACCGGACCGAGTTTTTTATGTTAGTAGTAGTTCTAATTAGGTTTTTAAGGATAAATGAGAAATTATGAATAAATGAGAAAAGTGACCAGCAAAATGAAAAATTCTGGAAAACTTTAGGGGTTTGTTTGAATACAAGACAATTGCTCTCGATAAGAACGAATGATATGCTTAATTTATTTTTGTGTTGTTCGTAATGAACCAAAGAAGTTTTAAATTTGTACTGTTCGCAATGTCGATGATATGGTAATTTTATCTTAGTTTCTGAAATATAATTTGAAGATAATTGATCTGCCTAATCAGGTCTTTAAAACCACGCCCACAAATTTTTCTAAGCCAAGAACTTCACATAATAGAAGCGAGACGAAATATAACACTGATCTTCTATTTGGGCCAGCAACGCGGACCGGGCCAGCTAGTTATTAATTTTCTTTATTTAATTATAATAATTTACAAAATTAATTGTTTTTGGTAATTATTTTCTTAATTTTGTTGTTTTAACTATTTTGTAGAGAAAACGTCAAATTAATTACGAAAATTCGTGGTAACATCTCCAAGTGTTTTTCTCAAATCAAGTGTTTTTGATCTTGATGGAAACATGGTTTCAGATTCTTATTGTTAGACGTTTTCTAGAAAATGCTTTTGATTGAGACGTTTTTCATATAGAGAATTTTTCTTTTAGAAAATTTCATGTTCTGAGATATTTAATCTTTAAAAAGTGTTTTTTTTATAAAAAAAAAATTTTCCGATCCTTATCAATGAAAAATTTTCTAATAAATGTCTACTTAATACAATAGATGGTTACAATTGTTTAGAGAATCATTATTGTTTCAAAAAGAAAAACAAAAAATAGAAAAAAAAACAACTACATAATATAATAAATACAATATTATTTTTATTATTTTAAAGGTATTACTTAATTTATTTTAATAGACGAACAATTAAATTTAATTACATGTTGTAACCCAAAGTATCATGATAAATGAAACAAATGAAATGAATACGACTTCTACAAGGAAGTTTAACTTACTCTGCAATTAAATGAATGATAGAGTTGATGATGGTGTTATGAGCCATGTAATTCTAATACTTCTACAGAAAATGTGATTAAATGTTTAGATTTTTTTTTGTTTAAGTACAAAACTTTCTTGAGTTTGATTCTCTAATGATTTGGCTACAAAATGAATGAAACTCCATTTTGTGTGCGCTCTATCATTTAATGAGTTTTACTATTGTCACTCATTCGGTAGTGACATCTTTGGGGAAAATCGATTATTGTCATCAACCACAAATACAAACCGCAGCAACTACTTGTATTCCCACAAAATAGGATTATATGTGGACAAAAATTTGTAATTCATCAATCTTAATGTTGGTGACGATGCCGTTGAGGTAAATTAGTTTAAAATTGGGCCCCAAAATAAATCAATCAAATTTAAAATATATTTAAAAATATTTTATAATATTGAAACACAGTTCTGCTTAACAAATACAAAAATTTTTGTAATAGGTGTCTGACCTTGTCATTTTCTAGTGGGTGTCGGGGCGCATTAAAATAGCTCCGAATTAAATAACTCAAAATGAAATAACTCCCAATGAAATAACTTCCATTTATTCCATTTATTTATTTTTTATCTCTTTTAATCACAAAAACGCTAGAATTATATCAGTGACATCTTTACGGAAAAAACATGGCTAAATATTCTCACTTTTTTCGGTATGCAGCTTACTGACACATTAATAACAGTTCTCTTAATTACAAAGTGATACAAAATCGAACTTTCCGAATCGGAATGGGGTGAACCATTTTTTCAGTTCAACGTATTTAAAGTTGATGATTTTAAAGCATTTAAAGTTTTTGTGTATTTAACATGTCCCACTTTAGGGGCCCCTGGTGGTGCCCTAATTACCTAATTACTGAATAGCCAAATTATTATCCACTGTGCAACAATGCGTATGATTGTTATTTAAAGGCAATTACAAAATTAATCATACGCCTTATCTAGTTTTCAAATTATTATTATAATACTATGTTTAGACCAAACAAAAACCAACTTGTTTTTGGCAAAAAAGCATTTTGGAAAACCAAACTGTTTACACCGAATAAAAAGAGTTTTTGTTTGTCAAATCAAATTAATTATTTTCTAAATCCACTAAAAAACACAAAATTGCAATAGCCACACGTTATTAAAAAAATTAAATGACACATTTATTTACTTTTTTTAAAAGATTTGAATATTAATTTCACAAAAAAACAAATATTTTTATTTTGACATTCGTTTTTACCAAAAGAAAATTGAAAAAAACATTCACACTGAATTAATAGTAGCATTGACCAGAACCTAAATTCTAGTTTTTGTCCAGTTTTAGTTGGCAACGCAGTTTTTAAATTGTATGGAAAATTTATGTGGTTTTTGCCAAAAACCAAAAAAATATTCAAAAACAAGTTGTTTTCGTTGGTGTAAATACCGTATAATTCCATTTAAAAAAAGTTCACTAACTTCAAATGAGTGTAAAAATTTAGCGCAGAACTAAAAAAAGCCTTGAGGGTTTTGTTATGGAATATGTCAACTTTCATTTGCTTTTGGTTTCACCCCATTCCGCTTTTGGTTTTTGCACTGTGTTATTGATAGAAATCATTGGAATATTCCAAACAAAAGCTAACTTATAACAGGTCTAGTCGGCGATTGCGATAAGGTCGGCAGAGAAACTGTATAAAAATATTAAATTAAATCTCAATATACAAGCACCTATGGAAGATCTACCATTTTATTACTTTGTTATCTTAAAGAAAATATAAATTATTTTAGAGTAAACATTTACAAAGCAAGCATAAAATTAGCGATCGAACAGATTTGTGTGCATGTTTTTCTACAAAGCACGAAAAAAAGTGAAGAAAGAACAGATTTGTGAGCATTAGAAATTAGAGTTCGTTTGGTGACTATGTCACTTCATCTGTTTAGGGGGCCCCTGTAGATAAGTTGATAGCGTGCTAGCGTATGAAACATGGGGTCGTGGGTTCGATTCCCACAAAAACCCTTGGTCGATTTCGGTACAACGAGACGACGGTCCAGTTCTCGTTTAGGTTTTAATTATTAAAAATGATCAGAGTTGGGCACGAATCATTACCATTAATTTTTCATTATTATTAATCTGTTCAATGTTAATGATTTTTTATTTTCATTTCAAATTCATTACACAATGTTAATGAAAATCATTTTTTCAATTTCATTTGTTTACTCATTGTCAATGAAATCGAATTTATGATTTGAAGGGCTTACTGCAAGAACTTGATAAGCAACATTTTACTTTTTCGTGTTTTTCGCCTTCTGCTGATGTTCCATTGACAGATTTTTGGCAGAAGTCTTGCTTTAACCCTTCGTACAAGTATATTGAGAGTAAAAGTTCTGCAAAAGTTCTATTTTCTACATTATTTCAAAAGTTTTAAGGCAAAAACCACCATAAAATGAAATGTTGCTTATCGAGTTTTTACAATAAGCCCTTCATTTCATTGTCAGTGTTAATGAAATGCCCCATATACATTTTTTTATTAAGAAATGAAAATTCAAATTTTTATGACAACTTTAAAAATATAAAAAAAAACTATTAATTTTTTTATTTCTTTGAGAAAATCGGTTGTTTTGCTACGTAAGCGAAAGAAATTGTCTTTAAAAAGCGCTTTGTTCTTCAAGAAGGGACCCTAATACCCAAGATCCGATTTTGCCCATTCATACAATTAACCAGCCAATGATCATAACGTCGGTGCTCCAACCGGAACTGGTATGTATATTTTAACATTTTTTTGTTCTTTAATAACAGCCAAATTTTTTACTTTTGCGCATAAATAGAAAATTTGCAATATTATTTAAATATTAATGAAAGAAATATTGTTTATTTGTGCCAAGTTTCTTGCGTCTAGCCATTTTAGTTTGGAATGCATTGTGCTTTCTCAGACGGACGGACCTCGATAGGATGTCTCAGATTCTGAGACATTTTTTTATAGATAAAGTCTTACGGCCGTATTCAAAATCAAAAACGAGTGCCTAACATCGAGTGTCTAACTTTTTTACTTCCAATTTTCATCCAGGGAAAGTAAGGCTTTCGATGAAAGTCAATCATTTTACCATTATAATGAAGATAAAATAATAATAACATCGATTGAAAAGTTTTATCTAGTAGAAAACTTGATATAAAAAGATAGGCACTAGATGTTAGGCGAGTTCATTTTGAATACGGCCGTTAGATTCTGAGACCTTTTTTACAGAAAAAGTCTCAGGTTCAGAGAAAAAATCTCAGACTCTGAGACATTTTTTCTATAGAAAAAGCATACTTGGGACCTAAGCATTGAGGCATTAGTTTTTTTTATGTAAAATGCCAATGAAATAGCAGGCATTGTTTTTTCATACAAAAGTAATGCCAGGTCCCAAGTATGAGAAAAAGTCTCAGATTCTGTGACATTTTTTTCTTTACGAAAAATCCCAGATTCTGTGACATTTTCTTATAGAAAAAGTCTCAGATTCTGAGACATTTTTTCTATAGAAAAAGTCTCAGATTCTGAGACATTTTTTCTATAGAAAAAGTCTCAGATTCTGAGACATTTTTCCTATAGAAAAAGTCTCAGATTCTGAGACATTTTTTCTATAGAAAAAGTCTCAGATTCTGAGACATTTTTTCTATAGAAAAAGTCTCAAATTCTGAGACATTTTTTCTATAGAAAAAGTCTCAGATTCTGAGACATTTTTTGTATAGAAAAAGTCTCAGATTCTGAGACATTTTTTCTATAGAAAAGGTCTCAGATTCTGAGACATTTTTTCTATAGAAAAAGTCTCAGATTCTGAGACATTTTTTCTATAGAAAAAGTCTCAGATTCTGAGAAATTTCTGCTTCAGAAAAAGTCTGAGATTCTGAAACCTTTTGTCTATAGAAAAAGTATCAGATTCTGGTACATTTTTTCTATAGAAAAAGTCTCAGATTTTGAGACATTTTTGCTTCGGAAAAAGTTTCAGATTCTGAGAAATTTTTTCTATAGATTCTGAGAAATTTTTTCTTAAGAAAAGTCTCAGATTCTAATACATTTTATCTATAAGGAAAGTATCAGATTCTGAGACATTTTTTCCACCTACATATAACAATTTCAAAATTTGTTATTATCACTTTATCGTTTGCTTTAAAAAAATATTTCCAAAAATTCAATGAAATTTTTGTTTTTCATTATCATTGATTAATTGGTAATGATTTTATTTCAGACAAGGGAAAAATTCGAATTTTATTTAAAATTCATAAGGTATTTGAAATAAAATTTTTGTATAAATAAATATCTCAAAAACATTTGAATTTTATTATTTCCAAAAATAAAATTCTCAAAAAAAAAAGAATTTTATTTTTCCAAAAATAAAATTTTCAAAATTAAAGATTTTGGGGGAAAATTTTGAAAAATTGATTTTGGTCGATCCCATTGTTGTTCCAACATAAAAATTGTAGAGTATGTTCATTAGGACTTGCACTTTGAGAATACCAAGTAAAAAAAAATCGAGGGATACTTTCCCCCCATTTCCTCCACCCTTTGCCACGACCTTCAAATAAGGGGGCCACCAATTCCTTTTTTTGGAATTTTTTTTGGTTTTGGTATGTCTTGTAGAGCGTATTATAAGCTTTAAAACAAAAAAAAAATGGGCTCTGTAGCTACAAAAGCACTTATGATATTAAATTTTTAAGGTTAAAGAGTGTTGCGATTTGGAGATTTTGGGGATAATTGTGAAAAATTTTGATTTTGAGCGATCCCATTGTTGTCCCAACTTAAAAATTTTAGAATATATTCTTTAGGACTTTCTGTATAAGATTATCAAGTAAAAAAAAATCGGGGAATACCATCCTCCCCATTTTCTCCTCCGTATATCACGACCTTAAAACAAGGGAGGTAACCCTTATTTTTTTTCGAAAATTGGTTATGGTTGGTCTTGTAGAGCATATTATGAGCTTCAAAACAAACCAAAAATGGGCTTTCTAGCTATAATAGAACCAACGATATTAAGTTTTTACGGTGCAAAGTGTCGAGACAGGGAGATTTTGGGGAAAATTTTGACCCTCCGTGTTTTCGCCCACTGTTTAGTTAGAGGGCTGAATATAAGTATGCATTAGTTTATCACTTAGTGTTACAACTAAACCAAATTTCATCCAAATCGGAGGGGGTCACGAAAATTTTTAGCTATTTTTGATTGATTTCACTAAGACTGACCCAGTATTGATTTTTGGTTTCGTCGTGTAGATCCTAAAAATGCCCATTAAACTGGTCAGACACTCTCAAATTTTAAAGTTATTGACAAAGGTTTTTTTTTTTTACTTTTCTCACGTATCAAGTTAAAACGCAGTCAGTTTTCAAACGATTTTTAATTTCAGTAATGTTCTGGATGGAGTAACGAAAAGGCTTTTCATGTATGTATTAAGATTTAATAATTTTACAAAGATTTGTGGATTATTTTTATACCCTCCACTCTAGTGATAGAGGGTATATATAAGTTTGTCATTCCGTTTGTAACACCTCGAAATATTGGTCTAGGACCCCATAAAGTATATATATTCATGATCCTCGATCGATTTTAAGACGATCTAGCGATGTCCGTCCGTCCGTCCGTCCGTCCGTCCGTCCGTCCGTCCGTCTGTCCGTCTGTCTGTCTGTCTGTCTGTCTGTTGAAAACACGCTAACTTTTGAAAGACTTTACGGAGGCTCCTGAAGTTTGGCATATATGTTGGACATTTACCTGGTCAGGTTGGTATTGCAATCCAGCGAAATCGGTCCATTGGTTCAAAAGTTATAAGCAAATGAGTGAATTTCGGCAAGGGGTTTTCTGGAATTTACGAGATAAAACACACGGTAACTTTACAACGGCAATTCTGAGGGTGCTGAAGTGAGGCATATATATTAACCGTTCCTTTGGTCCGGTTCGTTTTAAATTTCAGCCAAATCGGTCCGGCGGTTCAAAAGTTATTAGCAAAACTGCAAATTTCAGATTAGTCACCTTAAATTCACGTGTTGAAAACCCGTTAAACATGTTTTAAAAACATTTGTAAGTCAGAAAAATATTTTAAAAGGTATTTTTGTCACACAAAAATATTTTTACATAAACCAAAAAAAAATACACTTAAAAAAAAAGTTTACACTCAAAAAAAATTTTACACTCAAAAAAAAGTTTTTTTACACTAAAACAAAAAAAAAATACACTCAAAAAAAATTTTACACTCAAAAAAAAAAATTAGTTATTTTTTTTTTTTCAAAAATTAATAAAAAAAAGTTTTTTTACAGAAAATAAAATATTTCTAACCAAAAAAAAGTTTACACTCAAAAAAAATTTTACACTCACAAAAAAAATGGTAAATTATTTTTTTTTTTTTCAAAAATTAACAAAAAAAAAGTTTTTTTACACTAAAACAAAAAAAAAAAAAAAACACTCAAAAAAAATTTTACACTCAAAAAAAAAAATTAGTAATTTTTTTTTTTTAAATTAATAAAAAAAAGTTTTTTTACAGAAAATAAAATACTCTAACCAAAAATGTTATTTTTTCACGTTAGAAAACTTACTATCACTTAAAAAGGGCATTGTGGAGGGTATTCATAGATTCGGCCAAGTCGAATTTAACTTTTCTACTTGTTTTATAATATAATAAGTGATTTTAGAATTCTGCATTAAATTTCCTTTAAAAATAAGTTTTTACATATGTACGTTGTGGAATAAAGTTTTAAAAAAATCACTCAAGATATTTTCTTAAAAAAAAATTAAAAATTTTTGTAAATGGATAATATCTTAATTCCTAAAAGGTCTTTTGTTATCGTTTCCAAAACAGTACTGTAATTAAAAATCGGCTAAAATATGCCTGAGTTTCAAGTTGCCCGAGTAAAAATAAACATATATAACAATATATAACTTGATGCAAACATAATAAATCGGATATGATTATACATCCCGTGAGGTATTTTCTATTTTTTTTTAAATGCAGTCATATGTTGTAATATATAATTTAATCATGATTCGGATTAAAAGGTATACGGTTGATATAAATATATGAAATAATATTAGGGCCAATACAAAATTTGTTTTTCTGTATAATTTAATATAAAATTATATATAGCTTATTCTGTTCCATATATAAATGTTTCCAATTAACCAAAAATGTTCTAAGTTTTTTAAGCAAAGTACTATAAAAAACTTTTAAAATTTTCCTAAACATTTCCTTGTTAGGGTTATGTATATCACCTATCTGGTTCGAAGCGTACCCAAACATTTTTTTGTTTTAGAAAATTACACTCAGTTACCAAAATATACATACGGTAAATAAAATGATGTTTTCTTTGACAAACGTGTCAATTTTTGACATTTTTACAGATGAAATTAATTAGTAGCCATGTAAATAGAATTTCGGCTACATTAAATAAAATATTTTTGCAATTGCATCCAAAGAACATCGAAAAAACCTCTAAAATGCACATAAGCAAAGTTACATAAATATACATACGCCGATTTTATTTCAATGTACCGTCATTGTAATCGCTCGGAGTTTGATGAAATCACATATTTTAATATAGCTGTATTGCTAGCTTCTAAAAATTTCGCAGATACGCAATTTGTGTGCTAAAACTAGCCACCAATTGGCCAAAACGAATATTATTTCAAGGATGCCTACAGATTAGTCTTAAAATCGCCTTATAATGTCTAATATCTGACAGAAATTGTTCAAACAGTATATTAAAACAACAAACAACTCTAAATATCATCAAAAACTTTAATGATAATGGTTATTGTAAGCCCAAACCACTAAAAGATCATCCTTTAGAGCATAGAAGCATGATGAAAAAGGCTGGTATTTGGACCACAAACAAAAATCAATAAAAATGTATGGTCCGTATTATTAAGGGAATATTGCCTGATCATGTTGTGGTGGTACGGTATCAAAAAGTTTACTGGCGCCTTCACAAAATGAGTGCAAAGTTAGACTTGCTAAAAGTAGGGTATTTTAACACTGAAAAAGAGTGCTTTTTAGTAACTCTTACTTTGCACTCGTATTGTGAAGACGCCTGTAAACTTTGTGGTACCGTACCACCGCAACATTGTCTGGTATTATTCCCTTAATAATACGGACCATACATTTTCATTGATTTTTGCTCGTGGTCCAAGTAACAGTCATTTTCATCCTGATGCTATGCTCTGAAGGATGATCTTTTAGTGGTTTCCGTTTAAAATAACCATTCTCATTAAAGTTTTTGATGATAATTTGAGTTTTTTGTTGTTTTAATATACTGCTTTAACAATTTCTGTAAGATACTGGACATTATAAGGCGATTTTAAGACTAATCTCTAAGCATCTTTAAAATTATATTCGTTTTGGCCAATTGAGGGCTAGTTTTAGCACACAAATTGCGTATCTGCGAAATTTTTAGAAGCTAGCAATACAGCTATATTAGAATATGTGATTTCATCAAACTCCAAGCGATTGCAATGACGGTACATTGAAATAAAATCGGTGTATGTATATTTATGTAACTTTGCTTATCTGCATTTTAGAGGGTTTTTCGATGTTATTTGGATGCAATTGCAAAAAGATTTTATTAAATGTAGTCGAAATGCTATTTACATGGCTACTAATTAATTTCACCTGTAAAAATGTCAAAAATTGACACGTATGGCAAAGAAAACATCATTGTATTGACCGTATGTATACTTTGGTAACTGTGTGTATATGTTTGGTGAATGTATCGTTGACCTGTGGTGTATCTCAATAAAACCAAAAAACACCAGGATTTTATATGTTTTTATGCAATTAGATCTAATTAGATCCACCAATATATGGCAATGTCTGGTCAAAACTCGGATGAAATCAAATCATATTTTATACAATTTGATCTTTTTTAATGCAAAAACATCCACCATTATTCGGATTAAATTGCGTATAAATATATATTGTGTTATATATCATTATGTATTGCATCATATAAAAATTTTTACTCGGGTGTTACGTCAGAAAAGTAATTGAGTGTGTCTGGCAAGTTAAATTGAAATTTTTCTGATCCACTCGACGACATAGATGTCTCATAAAAAGTATTATTCATATTAAACAACGATTCAACTAGATTTGATTATAATAATAATAATAATTACAATATTAATTACTAAAAACAGAAAAAAACTAAACAATCTGAAACCTAAATGAGCTGGATCTCGTCTAAAATGTCTTCATTAAGCTTCACTAATAGAATATCGTTAATTGTTGTTTTTGAAAGTCTGGATCTTTGCTTTGTTAATACAAGAGACAACGAGCTAAAAGATCTTTCCACTGAAACTTGTGTTGGCGGTACTGCCAACACAACATTAGTCAAGTTGGCCATTTCTTCACTTTTAATTTTACTTTGATTCCAAAACTGCAATACGTCGGCATCAAATGATAACCTTTCTCCAAAACAAAGACTGTCCAAAGATTCTCTTATTGATGTGGGAAGAACTACGCTACCTGAACTACTTGAACATTGCAATATTTTTTGTTCTAATTTAGCGCATTGCCCTGTGGAACATTCAGATATATTTTCTGGAGTATTTGGTGACAAATTTGGATCAGACAACAAAATAATTTTTTTGTTTACAAGCAGCAAATGATCCTAAATAAGATAAGTATACAAAAAATATTAAAAATGCAAAAAAAAAAAAATAAAAAATTATACCATTGCAATATTTTTTTGATGGATTGTTAAAAATGGAGTCTCAACGAAATTAAACCTCGGGTCTATACATAGGGCAGCAACAAAGGCATCTGTTTCGATCAATTTTTGTTCTCTCTTGATCATCGATGGTAAAATTTGTTTGCTGTAAAAGTTTCCCTTTGCTGTTTCCTCTTCTACGTCTAATTTAGCACACATCCAATCGCGATTAAAATCACCGATAATGTATTGTTGTGCTTGTGCTTTAACAGTACAACTTGCAAGTGGTTTGAACGCTGCCAAAAAATTATCTATAAATACCCAATTTATGGCATTATAATTATTAAAATGTTCATTACAACTACTTTTAACGCGGTGATGCGATTCTATCATAGTGTATGTCGAATTCCAACGAGTTGGAGTATCTAAAGTAGGCATTTGGACGTCTAGATTTGTTGACTTAATTACTTAGATTTCGGAAGGCTTTTATTTGGGTTCGTAGCTCATCAATATCTTCACTTATAACTTTAAATACATCGTGACAGCAAACTCTTCACTTGGCTAAAGTAAAATAAGAAGTTTAAGTTAAAAAAAAAAAGTTAATGAATAATATTCGGCATGCTAAATCCTTTATTTTTAGATGATAACAGACTAAAGAACTTAATCACAAAGTAAATAAAGTACATAACTTACTTGTGGTTCATCTTGCAAATTCTTTAACAGTTTTGAAATTTTATTACATTAGATGCATTATCGGTTGCACAGGAGTATACTTGAGTAACGTGGACATGATATTCCTCTAAACATTTAAGAACTTCTTCTTTTAAATTTTGAGCCGTGTGCTTTTTATTAATTTGAATTATGCAAAGATTCAAAATTTCTACTTGGCCATTGGATATTATTTGTGCATTAATACCCAAAATATGTTTGTCCATCCGCATGCCTATGTCAATTTTTAGTGACAACAGTTTATTTAATAACTTTTCTTTAATTGTGTCTTTCATTTTAGCAGAACAAGTTTGTAAATGGGTTGTAATATTTTTGGAGTTTATGTTTAAGCCATGCGCATTTTCTAATGGCGCAATTAGTTTTTTGAAGTATTTTTTGTCTTCAAATATTTTAAATGGGACACATTTTACTGTCACAAGACCGACACAGCACTTAATAAACACAGACTTTATTAGCATAATTTTAGATTTTAAAATAGGACATTTATTTTTAAGTTGAGTGCCCCCAAATACATTCATGTTATGAACCATTTTGAAATGCCTTTTGAAATTACCAACTATATATATTAGTTACTTTAAACTCTTACAAGGAGCATAGGTCCAAAACAAGTTGCTTCCAATATTCTCGATCCGATGCTCGATGTTTAAGTTCATTCCAATTTAGATTTAGTTTGGACATCTCAATTGTTATCTGGCGTTTCCAGGTATGCGATGGACGTCCTGAACGGCGACTGCCTTGTGGGTTCCACTCTAAAGCTTGTTTTGCTATATCTTCTGGTGGTTTTCGCAAAGTGTGACCTATCCAGGACCATTTTCGCTTGCGGATTTCATTTTGAATCGGTTGTTGGTTGGTTTCTGACCACAGTCGAGTGTTGGAAATTGTTGAGGGCCAGTATACCCGCAGAATCTTGCGTAGACATTTGTTTATGAAAACTTTACCAACTAGCTTTCCTTTTATCTTTTTATTGCACTTTCTGCATGTTGATTCATTAAGATTTTCATAATAATCAAAATATTCATCAATTTTATACGCGACTCTACCCATTTTTCAAAATAATTTTTATCAAAACTTTAACCAATATGAGAAAAATTTTTTAAATTTTATGTTGAATTATATTTGAAGTATTGTAAAATGTCAGTTTAGTGATAGAAATTTGTACATGATAAGAAAGTAAGCCTACAGTAGTGTTATTAAAAATGACGTTAAAAAAAAACCTAAAGTTAAACGTTATAAAAAGTTGCATAAAATTGGCTGTAGGCAAAATCGCCCAAAAAGTTTTATGAAAAATCGCCCAAATGCAAAATCGCCCAAAAAATATGAAAAATGACCCAAAAAGAAAAATACGAAACTTCGCCCAAAATTAACGAAAAAAAGCCCAAAAAAGAAATGGAAAATGGCTTAAAAAAAAATAAAAAAAGATTTTTTCTAACACAATTTTTCCAAAACACATACTACACAGAAAAGCTTTCTTTTGCGAAGAGGTTGGGTCTAAGGCATGTAGTTTGTAATCCCTAAGTCCGGCCAAAGGCCGGCTACGCAGAAAAACTTTAAGAAAAAGAAAAAACTTTTGAGATAAGACCATAGGTTACGTGGTTCTTGTTTATTTTTATAGATCGTTGTTTCGAGAATACAGCCCGTAAAACGCATGAGTAATTGACGTAAAAGTTTTAAGTGTGAAACTTAAATAATTATTACCGATCAAAGCGCCGCAGTCGAAAAATTTTACCAACAAATTTTAACAAAAAATCGCGCGGTTTTTGAAAATGATTTGTAATTTAATTGGATAAATAAATACAAACTGATCATTGGATCAAATTATTATTTAAAAAAAAAAAAAATAATTTTTGCTAAGAAAATTGGTACCAAAAAACATCTTTCTATCACAATCCATTAAAAAGTTATATAAAGTTTTTTATTATTATTATTTAATGCTTTTACGCCAAATTGTGGGCGCATAGTGCCATTACAAAGTTCTTCCATTCTTGTCGGTTGTGTGCCATTGATTTTAGTTGTTGCCATGAGAGCTGTTGGTTATAGGACCGTAATTCATCTAGCAAGCTGCGTCTCCAACTTCCCCTTGGCCTGCCACGCCTTCTATGGCCTTGGGGGTTCCATTCGAGGGCTTCTTGGCCGATATCGCCAGCAGGTTTTCGTAATGTGTGGCCTATCCACCTCCACCTACGTTCTCGGATTTCATGGTCTACTCGTTTTTGTTTGCATTTGCGGTATAACTCTTCGTTGGAGATCCAGTTGTTTGGCCACCATATTCGGAGGATATTTCGGAGGCATCTGTTTACAAAGCATTGTCGCTTGTTGTTGAGGTCTACAGAGGTTAGCCATGTCTCACATCCGTATAACAATATGGATTTGACGTTCGTGTTAAATATCCGAATTTTGGTGTTTTTAGTTATTTGATTCGATCGCCATACGTTATATAATGCTGCAAACGCTCCTTTTGCCTTTCTAATACGTTGTAGAATATCTACACGAGCTCCGCCATCAGATGTTATTTGGCTGCCTAGGTAAGTGAACTCGTTTACAGTTTCTATTGGGTGACCAGTAATATTAAAAGTTGGCTGTTCAGATCTGTTGTTCATATGTTTGGTCTTGCCTATATTGACTTTTAATCCAACTGGATTAGATATCCAAACTATATCGTCAATTTTCGACTGCATATCTGTTTTTCTATTCGACAGTAAAACAATATCATCGGCGTATGCAAGATCGTTAAGATGATCCATTTTTATAGGGTGCCATATAATACCGCGCTGAGGATGGTTATCGATCGCGTTTATCAATACATCGTCGATAACAATTAAAAAGAGTAGTGGGGATAGAATGCATCCTTGACGAACACCTGATGTAACTTTAATTGCGTCTGATAGTTGGTTGTTATGACGTACCCGACATTGGAAATTTGTGTACTGTGCCCTGATGAGGTCGCGTAGTTTTGATGGGACTCCTCTGTGTTGCATTGCAGCCCAAATGCTGTCATGTCTAATGCGATCGAATGCCTTTTCGAAATCAATGAACACTAGATGTAAAGATTCGCACATCTCGTTTATTTGCTCCATTATAATACGTAATGTTGCAATATGGTCTATGCAGCTTCTTTGGGGTCGAAATCAAGCCTGTTGTTTTCTTAAAGTTTCGTTGATTTTGAGTTCGATTCGGGTAAGTATGATTTATATAAAGTTTTTTAATCATGACAAAATTATAAAACTCTGACCAACATTTGAAAAATTTTTGAATTGGCCAGCGGTCTGGACTCTCGTTTTCGATTTAACTCTCAATGCTGGTTTCAAATCTCGTTTCCAAAGTTTTCCATAACGTCAAGTTTTTGAGAAAATTGTGGTCAAAGTTCACTATAAATGCGTTTTTGCGCCTTATTGAGAGAATTTTTTGCGATTTTTTTGGATGATGTTCTGGTATCGTACCACTCGTTTTTGATTAACATTTCGATGCATACTTAAAAAATTAATTTAAACAAAAATGGAAAACCATATATTTTCGCCCTCTGTGGTGGGTTTTTTGAACTTTTTTTAAGAGTTCAAAAAATGACTATTGTGTTATTTTTTGATATAGAATCGACTGGTGAAATCAGATTTGCGATATATATACAGCCGCTTTTTCTTTGCAGAAAAATCAGCTCAAAATCCGCGTTTTCAGATGCGTGGAACCACCCCAAGTGGGGAAAATTTTTCCAAAAAATTTCTTTTTAGCTCCCCTAAATCCTACAAAAAAAAATTATGATACCCGCAGATAAAATTTTCAAAATTAACTCTATTACATATATAACTCTATTAGATATACAATAACAAAAAAACAAGAACACTTTTTTTACATTCGCGAAAAAGACAACATTTCTTACTGAAAATTTCCTATCATAGTGAAAAAGTACATAAAAAATCAGTAAGAAATGTCGGTTTTTTCGCGAATATTAAAAAAGTTTTCTTGTTTTATTTTGTTTTAAAAGACAAAAAACCTAAAAACGGTAGAAATAAAGGTTTCCCACCATAAAACATAAATAACCAAACAAACCTACATTTAAAATCCTACTGATGATAGCACAAACTGGAGTGTTTTAAACCGGTATGGGAATTCCAGAAATGTCTATAATTTTTAGAAATTCAATTTTTCTTCTGCAATTTTCAAATTGAACCCTTATAACAAATATAATTAGAGCCCGAGCTCGCTCTGTACTTACAGAAAAAACACTAATAAATAAATTAAAATTTGTGGTGTTTATGAAATTTCAATCAGTGTCGATGTTTTTTGGACCAATATATATATATTAGATTTCGTTTCGTGACTATGTCACTTCATCTGTTTATCGGATATCATAATTTTTTTAAAGGATTTAGGGGAGCTAAAAAGAATGCCGGTATTTTTTTGGAAAAATTTTCACTCCTTGGGGTGGTTCAAAGCATCTGAAAACGCGGATTTTGAGCTGATTTTTTTGCAGAGAAAAAACGGCTGAATATATTGCAAATCTGATTGCACCAGTCGATTCTACACCAAAAATTAAAATAATAGCAGTTTTTTGAACTCTTAAAAAAAGTTCCAATAACCACAACAGGGGGCGTAAAAATTGATTTTAAAAAAAAAAATTAAAATTATTTTTTTAATCATGCACGATGAAGAGGCAGTTTTTGCTAAGAAATTTGGTACCAAAAGCACCTTTCTATCACAACCCATTAAAAAGTTATAAGGCTTCAAAGTTTTTTTTCTAATGGCAAAATTATAAAACACTGACCGAAATTTGAAAATTTTTTGGATGGGTCCGCGGTCTGGATACTCGTTTTCGATTTTCATCTCAATGCTGATTCCAAATCTGGTTTCCAAAATGTTCCGTAACGTCAGGTTTTTGAGATAATTGAGGTCAAAGTTCACAAAAAACGCATTTTTTGTGCATTATTAAGAGCATTTTTTGTGATGTTTTAGGATGATATTCTGGGATCATAAAACTCGTTTTCGATTAACATTTAAATGCTGATTCTGAATCTGGATTTCAAATTTTTCTATCACGTCATGTTTTCGAGAAAATTGAGGTCAAAGTTCTCAAAAAACGTGTTTTTGTCCATTTTTGAAAATTGATAACTTTTTAACGGGTTGTGATAGAACGGAAAATTTAGTACCATTTTGTCAAGCTGAAAATGCCCTTTAATTATGAATATTTAAAAAATTAATTTAAAAAGAAAATGGAAAAACCTTATATTTCCGCCCTCTGTGGTGGGTTTTTGGAACTTTTTTTAAGAGTTCAAAAAATGACCATTGTGTTATTTTTTGATATAGAATCGACTGGTGAAATCAGATTTGCGATATATATACAGCCGTTTTTTCTCTGCAGAAAAATCAGCTCAAAATCCGCGTTTTCAGATGCGTGGAACCACCCCAAGGGGGGAAAATTTTTCCAAAAAAATACCGGCATTCTTTTTAGCTTCCCTAAATCCTACAAAAAAATTATGATACCCTCAGATAAAATTTTCAAAATTAACTCTATTAGATATATAACTCTATTAGATATACAATAACAAAAAAACAAGAACACTTTTTTTACATTCGCGAAAAAGACAACATTTCTTACTGAAAATTTCCTATCATAGTGAAAAAGTACATAAAAAATCAGTAAGAAATGTCGGTTTTTCCGCGAATATTAAAAAAGTTTTCTTGTTTTATTTTATTTTAAAAGACAAAAAACCTAAAAACGGTAGAAATAAAGGTTTCCCACCATAAAACATAAATAACCAAACAAACCTACATTTAAAATCCTACTGATGATAGCACTAACTGGAGTGTTTTAAACCGGTATGGGAGTTCCAGAAATGTGTGTAATTTTTAGAAATTCAATTTTTCTTCTGCAATTTTCAAATTGAACCCTTATAACAAATATAATTAGAGCCCGAGCTCGCTCTGCACTTACAGAAAAAACACTAATAATTAAATTAAAATTTGCGGTGTTTAAGAAATTTCAATCAGTGCCGAAGTTTTTTGGACCAATGACCCCTGGATAACGTTTTTTGTTATAAATACAACATTGGCCATACCGTTATGATAGGTTCTTATTTTGGTTATTCCGCCAGTGGGAATCCTTTTATTTTTATAAAATATATGTTGTGTAGGTTCTAGGAATCTGTTTGATAGCATGGTATCAATACTATGGTTGTTTTCAAATGCTTTGAATATACATGAGTGTGAAGAAAGCGCCGCATTCGAAAAATTTTTAGAAGAAATTTTAACAAAAAATAAAAAAAAAAAGTCTAATAAAATTTTTTCGCCTGTATCGCTTTCTTCACACCCATGTTAGAATATTCAAATCTTATCAAAATAAAATCGCATACCAACCACATAAATTTTATAATTAAGAAGAGTGTGATCTATGCAAGACCGAATGCAAATTTACCAAGATATATTTCGTTAACACTTAAAATAATAATCCAATACCCACTCCCAACTTCCGGGGCCCCAAAAATGTTTCTTACCTCGTTTGACTTCCTTCAGTTAGCCATGCAATATCTCTTAGTTTTCATAATTTTTATTAATAAAAATAATTATTTTGAAGAACTCGACATTTTTAACAATTACTCGCGGTGTGCATTTCACCTTGTAGCTAACCAAATTTTTTTCGCGGATCTTAATTGACATTGTTGTACTTCAGAATAAGAATTTTTCTAAATTTATTTACAAAATAATTTTATAATTTATTTATTAACAATTTTTAATTTCATAATTTACTTTCTAACTTATCGGAGGTATTTCCATAAATAAATTTGGGAGTTATTGCATAATGAAATAACTCCAAAACTTAAAAATATTAAAGATTTCCAAAAATAGATCTTTCTTAGTTGTGGCTCATTTTATTAATATTGCATAAACAAAAAAAGTATAAGTGGTATGAGGACTTTAAAAATATTGGTTGCCCTATTCTTACTACTTCCTACATGGGCCCTTCCTTTCCTGACCCTGAAATGTTTACTATACAATTTGATGTAACTTGAATTGTTTGCTCTCCCTTAGCTAATTTTTTTTTGCTAGTTTTAGATTTTTGTTTTTATACGAAATGGCTAATTTTCGAATCATGTCTTGTTGTACAACTTTTGCAACATTACTTTTTCACATTATTCGTTTAATTGGCACATACTCCAACACACTGTAAATGTTATGTATAATCTATACTACATCTGTATAACATACACTATTCCACATACACATACTATTGTAGTACGTTCTTACATCTATAACAAAAATATGTAAGTATGTATTTGTTAGTTTCCATAGTTATGTCAGGGGCGTATGTATAAAATTTTATGTCTCAGATTTTAGGAATTTTTTCTCTAAACTGAAAAAACACATAACTAAAATTTAGGAAAAAAAAATTCTTTGAAAATAGTTCATGAATTTTCTTAAATTTAGTGAAATTTAACTAAATATTGATTAATTTTTTTTAACTTTGACCAACAAAATTTTAGTTCATTTACTTATAAATAGTTCATAGTTTTCTTTACATTAAGTTTTTAAATATAAGAAAACAAATTCTTACTGCCAAAGAAATAGCCCTGGATCTAAGAGATATATTATTATTTTTAATATACATTTCTTAAAAATATGTCACATTAAAAATATGTGCACACGCAATTTAGTTGAATTTAAGTTAAAATTTACTAAAAAAAACTTCATCGTATTTCTCTTCTTAGTATTGAGGAAGTGTTCTTCTAAGAATTTAGTTAATAACTTCTTAGAACTTACAATTAGTTAATAAGTTCTTAGAATTTAGATAAATATTCAAAATGGCGTTATCTCGAAAACTAAGCAGGATAGAGCAAAACGGATGAAAATTTCAAAAAAAATTACTACAAAACAAAATATGGAATAGCCGGGCTCTACATATCTGTCGGGTCTTAAGGCCCTTATTTCGGATGTAAAATTTGACATTCCTGAACTTTTATATATGCACATATTTCGGTAAATATTGCCGACGCGAGAAAAAGTACTACGTCGATTTTGTAGCTCTTGACTTGTAGAACAGTCCCGCAAAATATCCGAAAGCCGGACCCAGAAACAGGCAAAAGTTTTAAACACAACGGAGTCTCGAGTCAACAGGATCTGGACCCATGGTGTCCGAGTCCAATGGGGCCTAGATCAAATAAACAAAGAACAAAGTTTTTCCCATTTTTTAGTTAAAATTAAAAAAAAAAAAAAATTTTTCCCTTTTTTTTTGGAAAAATATAAACTAAACCGAATAAAAAAAATCTTTGGAGCCAACTCATTCCCATTTTTTCTCAAAACTTAATTAACTTTCCTATTTTTTAGTTCACTTGCTTTTGAGTGTAGAAAAAATTCGAATCTTATAAATTTTAATGAAAAAATGTTTTCAATAAAAAAATTTTTTGCAGTTTAAGAATCTGAGAAATTTTCATCGGAATATTGTGAAGGAGCCTGTTGAATTTCTACAAGAAATTGATCCAAAGTGAAAATTCCATATAATTCTAAAATTTTTGAAGATCAAAAATACATTCCAAACTTTTCTTTTTTTGTTTAAGTTTTTATTTTCGATTTATTCATTTTCCTGAATTTTTCTATTCTTTTTCTAGTTAAAATTGGAAAAAAAATTAAATTAGTTTTTCCTTTTTTTTTGGGAAAAATATGAACTAAACCGAATAAAAAAATCTTGGAAGCCAACTCATTCCAATTTTTTCTCAAAATTTAGTTAACTTTCCTATTATTTAGTTCACTTATTTTTGAGTGTAGGAAAAATTCGAATCTTATAAATTTTTAAGAAAAATATTTTCAATAATAAAATTTTTTGCAGTTTAAGAATCTGAGAAAATTTCATCGGAATATTGTAAAGGAGCCTGTTGAATTTCTATACAAGGATGGAATTCAAAGTGAAAATTCGGAATAATTCTAAAATTTTTGTTGTTCAAAAATATATTCCAAACTTTTGTGACCTTTAAATAAGTACGATTAAAACTGCATACTCAGTTTTTGAAAATATTTAAAAAACTTCAATGTCAAAATTTAAAAAAAAATACAAAACCACTAATTTCGCTGTTAACAGTTTTGTGACATTTAATCTTGTAGAAATCGAACTGCGCTTACACTTTTCGTCGACACTTAAGTTCAACCTAAACATCGCTGAAGCTCACCGTGTAAAGTACACGTTTAACACCTAAAAATAAAATTTTTATCAAACATTTCCATTTTCATGAATTTTGAGGGATTTATGTGAATATCGGGAGGGTGGTTTGTATGGGGACTACCAGAAGGACTGACCCGATTTCTTTGAAACTTGGAATGAAGATTCGTGCATACAAAATTTGATTACACAGAAAGAATTGAAAACGAAAGTCAATCAACAAAATCGCGGATTCAATTAATTTTTTAATTGAAACTCCTCCGATAAAGAAAATTGTTATATCAATCATCAAATTGTAGGTGATTAATTGATTTTTATTTCAATTAATCATTTTTCCGATTTTGATTAAAAATTTGATAAATTTTTTATTTAAAGTCAATTAAAATAATGATTGATTTAACAAATGAATTTCAAGCTTATGGAAAAATTATGAAGAAATTCATATTTTTTGCTTTCCAAAATGTTGCCGACAATAAAAAAGTAAAACCCTAGTATAAAGTATATTTTTTAATTAATGGGTACGTTCAGCAGAGAAAGGTGCCACTCAACATTCTGCTGAACGGTTTGATTTTTGACATTTCAGTCAACATGTTGAGTGAGCGCTTTTCATCACTAGAAACGTACACAATTCATGTTGCATTTGATTACAAACTGATAAATAAGCTGTTTTATTGAAATTATTTATTTTTTTGACGTTATTCAAAGAAGTAAACACAACAAATCATAAAAAAGTATTTTTTACAGGAAAAAATAAATGAAAGCGACCAAAAAAAAAATATTCCAATATTTTAAAACATTTACAAAAAAAAATGCGTTCAGCAGATTCAACTAATCAAAACATGCTACATCTCAACTGTTGAGTAGCAGGTTTCTCTGCTGAACACGCTCAATGTAATTCAAAAAATAAAAAAATAAATTGAAGCGAACAAAAATTTGGTATGTTGAAAATTTGTAATTTGATAGTTGAAGAAAATAACAAAAATGTTGATCAAAACAATAATTGACTCATTTAAATTTTGTTGATCAATAGATTTAATTGAAATTTTTAGGCCAATAATTTTTTGTGTTAACCTGTTAAATTTCAAAGCGATATCTATTATAATACGGTTATTAGAGTCATTTAAGCCGAATTCAAAGGGGGCGTTTGTATGGGGGATTGGTCTTAACATTGACTGATTTTCTCCAATTTCAATAGGCTTCGTCCTATAGGTTAGGTTAGGTTAGGTTGTAAGTGGCTGCTGAAGTTTTACGTCAACACACGTAGACTCTGAGGTCCATTGTGATACCACGGGATCGTAATAGGTTTCCCTACTAGTCCCTGTCGTTAAACCAGTTTGAGCTTCTTATGAAACTCCTTAGATGTTGAATTTTGACATCCGACAAATCTGAAAGATCGTACAGCTCCCTAGATCCCAGTGAAGCAAGTCGCTGACCAGAAAGTGCCGGGCAATGGCAAATAAAGTGTTCGATAGTTTCCAACTCCTCTTCATACATGCAACTTCGGCAAAAGTCATTCGACGGCACATTTAACCGCTCTGCGTGCTTCCCTATAAGACAGTGTCCGGTAATTATAGAAACCACCGTTGAAATCTCTCCTCTTGGAAGCGATATCAGCTCACTTGTGCGCCCCTGATTAAGAGAAGGCCAAATCAGTCGTGTTGTCTCACACGTCCATCCATTTGCCCATCTTTGATTAGTCTCCGTCGCAGAACAAAGCCGTAGGTTTTGCTTGCAAGTTTCTAGAGGCATACCAACACATTCCAATTCTGTTGGAACCTGTAAGGTAGTTCCTAGTCTTGCAAGCTCATCGGCTTTGCAATTCCCTGGAATGTCTCTGTGCCCTGGGACCCATATGAGTCGTATGTTAAACTGCTTGGCCATCTCATTTAAAGACGTGCGGCAGTTAAGGGCAGATCTTGTTTTCAGAAACATTGAATCCAGGGACTGGACCGCGGCTTGCCTGTCAGTATAGATGTTGACTGCGGTTGTAGACAAGACATTGCAGCTCAACCAGTCAGCCACTTCCTTTATTGCCAGCATCTCTGCCTGGTAGACACTGCAATGATCTGGCAATCTACGAGCCAGGCTCAATCCAAGCTCTTCCGAATAGACCCCAAAGCCCACTTGTTCGTGCAGCCTCGATCCATCTGTGTAAAAATTTATGGTAGCTCCACTTCCCGGAGTATCCCCCATCCAAGACTCCCTGGATGGTATCATAGTGGTAAAGTGGCGCTCAAAGAGGCTCAAAGAGGGAGCACAATCCACATTTTGTGGTATTGTTATCTTTTCCAAGATCGCGCTATGGCCACAATCGCTTCTCCTCCATTGCAGCGTGCTATTAAGTCGAATTGCCGACGCAGCTGCATACTGCCTACCCAATATGTCCAAGGGTATCAGGTGAAGGAGGATTTCTAATGCAGCCGTAGGTGTAGTACGAAGAGCACCAGTGATGCACATTGACGGCTTCGTCCTATGCTTAAGTTTCAAATTTCAAGTCAATTGATTGAAAATTGCGACCTGTATCGTGCTTAAACCGATAGATGGACAGACGGACGGACGGACGGACAGTCGATCGGTATGCTTGAAGGTAGGTCTAGGACCAATATTTCGGGTAGTTACAAACATCAGCACAAACTCATTATACCCTGTACCACAGAGTGGTGTGGGGTATAATAAATCCGACTAAAGACGGTCACACAATTGGCAAAAAACTGAATCAGGATCGATCAAAATTTTAAATTTAAAATGTCTATATCTTGAAAAGTTAAAGAGATAACCACACCTAGCAAGCATGTTTTTAACCCATTGACGACATACATCTTCTACCGAAGCGATTTGGATTTTCTGTTCATTTCCGTGAGCATGTAGCAACCATATATTTTCTCTATAACTGTTACAAGCATCATTTGGCATAGGTAAGGCATATGGGGGGAAACAAAAAATTTTTTTTTTTTTGTGGCGGTTTTACCCTTTCCCGCCCATTTAAGGTTATTTGGTGCAAAAATCTTTGCTGATTTTTTGATTAAAAAAAAAATAAAGGTGTTTCAAGAAAATTTTGTATCCGTAGTGCATTTTTTTAAATCTAAAAAATAAGGCAAAGATTTTTGCACCAAATAACATAAAATGGGGGGTGCAACCGCCAAAAAAAAAATATTTTTTGTCTCTCCCATATGCAATACGGATGTCAAATGAATCATTCTATACTTTTTTTAAAAATCTGAAAAAAACAGGCTAAACTTTTTGCACAAAAAAAAATATTTATTTTATTTTGAACAACTCTAGGCCTATATTCCAACTTAAAAACAAAGCAGTCTGATGTTTTTCCTTTTTCAAAATCGGTAAAAAGTTATCAATTTTCAAACACTTATGCCGAAATAAATAAAATTTTATCCCCCCCACCAAACCTATTCTTATGTACAACTCTGAGCATAGTTTTTAGTTCTCTGAACAACATTTTACTTGGTAAATGTACTTATACGTAAAAATATAGCAAAAGGGTTAAAACTGATGCTGTTGTTGTAACAAAATAAAAAAAAAATAACAAATTCAACTCACTGCACTCCCTGAGGGAATGTATAAATGTTGGAAAAACAAAAGACTAGAGAGAATATAAAATGTTTTGGCACTATGCTTCAAAAGTTTAAATGATTTTGAGAAACATAAATCATAATTTTTGACTCTTGCTCTGAGCTGATAACCTCCGGATTGTTCATTGCGATGGTCCACGCAACGGCAAGTGACATTTGCTGATCACCTTTGTCCAAGAGAAGGACTATGATCTTTTTCTGACGTTCAGAGGTTGTCTTAGTTCATTAAGAAGGAACTCCTTTACGAATTTAACTAGCATTAAAATAACTGGAGCATACTTTTTGAACACAATGTTTGTGTATTAGTTTGAAAATGTTTTAAATATGTACGGGTATGTACTTACTAGTATGTGTGTGTAAGGACTAGGACATTGAGAAAACGTGATGAATACTTGGTCCCAAGTTAATTACTTTTGTCAGTTGCAAATATACGCAATATAAAACAAAAAAAGGAACAGTAGTGCTATTAAAATCAACCGCATTTAAAACCAATGTATTTTTATTAAAAAAATATAAAGAAAACCAACAATAATTGAAATAACTGAAACATTTGGATGAATAATCATTGAACATTCAATGAATATACTTGGTAAATACCACACTAGGGAATATTGAACCATTTTCTTTACGAATTAATTAGGGTTTAAGTGAAAAGATTAAGGGCGGATTTTACAGTCAGCACTAAGTGGTGACTTAAGCTAAGAAGTTTCTTAAATCCAAAAAACTATTTTATAAAATCTACTTAAGTAAAACTTAAGTCATCTATTATCATAACTTAAGTTTTACTTAAGTAATTTATTTTGATTTGACAATTTAAAAAAAAAAATACAAAACAAAATTCAATTAATAATAAAAACGTACAAAAAAAAAAAAAAATCCAACAATTGCTCTTCTTTTCCTTTAAAATCTCCATCCGAAACTCTCAAATTCAAGGTATTACCATCAAATTTCAAGATATTTCCATCATATCGAAAAAAATAATTAAATAAATAAAAATCTGTAAGGAATTTGAGATTGGTGGAAATGACCCATCAAATGGATAACATCCAATCTTTTTCCTCAAGATTTTGTTGAAAATAATAAAAACGTTTGTTGGTGTAGAAATCCGAAGTCAATCGGATAGATAATTTTTCAATGATGACCCTAGCGCCTTGGTCGTTTTGGTTCTAACAAGACCCAAGGCAGATGATTGTATTGGTATAGAAGAGCAATTGAGTGATGTGATGAGTATGTGATGAAGATTGTAATTACTCAAATTACACTGTGTGACAGCGAAAAAAACCTGGGATGCGATACTTTTTTTCTTGTAGGTGTTGTCGAGTACAATAAGACCCTGTACTTGAAATTTGCGAAACACCTCCAAAATCTTGAGTTACGGGTAAAAAACCGGTTTTTCGAACTTTTTACACTTATAAGCCAGTAAATTTGTTGAAAACCAGCCGATTTTAAATTTATCGACGGTTTTAGAAAGAAGAAAGTGAGACCTTCCGATGATCTGAACATAATATTTAAGTAATATTGAGACAACTATGCGTATTTCACCTGCAAACTCAATTTTTTTTTTAAATTTCTCTATTTTTCAACTTTGGAGATGTTTTTACACATTTTTTTGTTAAGGAACCGTATTATTTATGAATTTATTAAAAAAGTATATTTGTTTGTGAGAAAAACTCAACTTTGGTTTTTAAAATCGGTAAAAAATTGACCGAGTTATTAAACTTTTAATAAAAACAAAACAAAAGAATAAATGCCTGCACAATGTTTTTATACCCTCTAACCGTAGTACGGGGTATATTCACTTTGTCATTCGGTGCGAAACGCATCAATATCGGTCTAGAGTCTCACAGCGAATATAATTTTTTGATCAGTGATCGATTCTAAGACATTATAAAGATGGCGAAATATCGGTCTAGAGTCTTACAGCGAATATAATTTTTTGATCAGTGATCGATTCTAAGACATTATAAAGATG
Source organism: Pegoplata infirma (assembly GCA_963921195.1). NCBI lineage: Eukaryota > Metazoa > Arthropoda > Insecta > Diptera > Anthomyiidae > Pegoplata > Pegoplata infirma. The sequence continues at coordinate 172,669,047 of OY992536.1, read as the reverse complement.
GCGAAATATCGGTCTAGAGTCCCATAAAGTATATATTTTTTTGATCATTGATCGACTCTAAGACATTGAAGAGATTTAGTGGAATGTAAATCTTGTATAAATGACAATGGAACTCTAAAGCAAAAAAGTTTTGCTAAAGCTCTTGTTCTAAACTGTTGTTGAGAAGGGGAACTCAGCGGCGCGGATGTATGGCCTGCATGGGACACCTTTCCCTTGCGATAAATGAAAATAAAAAACTACAAGGACGTTTCGCGGGTTTGTGGGGGGGGTTGTGGGTGATGCTGTCTGGGAACACCTTCCCCTAGCAATTAATGTTTACAAATTTATATATTATAATATTTACACTCAAATAATACAATTTTATATTTTTTTTTATTTTTCGTTTAACCTAAAAGGAAAGCGGACCCAAAAAATGGCATTGTTTAATCCCCTTGGTTCAACGTCAATGAACTTCATATGACCCAAAAATGTTTTATTTGTTGAACAAATAGACAAAAAAACTTTAAAATAAAATAGTGTATTTCTGGGGTTGCATTAGTTCTCCAAGGGGAAACTTTTTTCCCCTGGTCCGGTTTAGCCCATTTACAAACTTTACTGACCTATAAACATATCACATATTCGTGTCAAAACTTCAGGAGTCTAGCTCTTTTATTTTAGACGGACGGTCAGACAGACGGACAAAGCTAGAATGCCGTAGAATCGATCACTGATCAAAAATATATACTTTATGGGACCCTAGATCGATATTTCGATGTGTTTCACACAGAATGACAAAGTGAGTATACCCCGCATATTATGGTTGGATGGTAGAAAAACATTGTGCAGGCATTTATTACAAAATTTTGTTTTTATTAAAAGTTTAATAACTCAGTCAATTTTTAACCGATTTTAAAAACCAAGCTTGTAATTTACTCTTAAATTAATATACTGTATTAATAAATGCATAAATGGTACGGTTCCTAAATAAAAAAATATGATAAAACATCTTCAAACTTAAAAAATAATGATTTTTTTTTGAAAAATTGAGTTTGCTAGAAAAATACGCACAGTTGTTTTAATATTACTTAAATTTCATGTTTACAACTTCGAAAGATATTAGTTTATTCTTTCTAAAACCGTCGAGAAATTCAAAATCGGTTAATATTCAACAAAGTTACTGGCTTATAAGTGTAAAAAGTTCGAAAAACCGGTTTTTTACCCGTAACTTAAGATTTTGGAGGTGTTTCGCAAATTTCAAGGACAGAATCTTGTTGTACTCAACAACACCTACTAGAAAAAAAGTATCGCATCCCAGGTTTTTCTGTTTCATTCATTTTTGTAACACTGTGTTATTTGTCCCAGACCCACATTTTAGAATACTGATCTACTGTTCGTCCGTCTGATTGTCCATGTATCGTTGAAAATGTGTCCGTGAAAAGGTTGCTGTTATTTCCAACAAGAATTAAGATTACCGGTTATGTTACCCACTTGATGGACCCTATCCAAAGCTTTAACATTTCTTAAACATTATTTTTTTTATGGTAATATCACTCAATTTTATGGAAATACCTTTTATTTAAGAGTGGCGGAGATTTCCTATCAAATAGGTAACATAATCGTAATCGAAAAAAAGTTTTGGTGGAAATAACAGCAACATTTTCATGGAGGCCCCAGCAAAATGTTCGATTCCAAAGAATCGGTTGTGGAATCAACTATACTACCCTGCAATCGATTCTACTATGCATTGCATCATCGATGATTTTTGTTTGAGATTGTCACGAAAGCAATACATCCTTTTCCTTCAAACTAGAACACTTATCTGTTCTACGGAATCTATTCTAGAATATGTTGCATATAGTGGTACAAGAAGGGATTCCGAGATTTTTTAACGGTTACATATCTGTTCCATGTAATGAATTACGGAACTAGTTCTGAATAATTAATGAAATTATTTTTTAAATTTTTTATTTTTTTTATTTTTACAAAAATTGTAAAACTAAATACACAAGTACATACATATAAACTAACAATAATTTTAGCACAATAATCTTATTAAAAGAAAATCTTTAGACTTATGTATTAAGGATTTAAACAACCAATAAAAAAGGAGAGAACTTCACCAATAAAACTAATTAAAATTATGGAAGATAACAGAATATATATATGAATCCGAGAAGATAACAGAATATATATATGAATCCGAGACTTTCAAAAGAAAATCTGGCTCAGCACCATACTTTTTCTTTAGGAAAAATGTCTCAGAATCTTAGAATTGTTGTTATGGGAAAATATATTTGTTGTAAAAATTTGTCAGATTGTGAAATATTTTTTCTTTAGAAAAAGTCTCAGATTCTGAGAAATTTTTCCTATAGAAAAGTCTCAGATTCTGAGAAATTTTTCTTATAGAAAAAGTCTCAGATTCTGAGAAATGTTTCCTATAGAAAAAGTTTCAGATTCTGATAAATTTTTCCTATAGAAAAAGCCTAAATTCTGTGACATTTTTCCTATAGAGAAAGTATCAAATTCGGAGACATTTTTTCTATAGAAAAAGTCTCAGATTTTGAGACATTTTTTCTATAGAAATGGTCTCAGATTCTGAGATTTTTCTATAGAAAAAGTCTCAGATTCTGAGACATTTTTTTTATGGAAAAAGTCTCAGATTCTGAGACATTTTTCCTATAGAAAAAGTCTCAGTTTCTGAGACATTTTTCCTATAGAAAAAGTCAGATTCTGAGACATTTTTCCTATAGAAAAAGTATCAGATTCTGAGACATTTTTCCTATAGAAAAAGTCTCAGATTCTGAGACATTTTTCCTATAGAAAAAGGCTTTGATTTTGACACATTTATTCTATAGAATATTAAAATTCTCGACATTTACTGAAGAAAAAATCGCGGACTTTAAAACATTTTGTACCTAACAATAATTATGTTAAACTATGGATACCTACCTACTCGTGCATACATGCTAAAATCCTGATCTTACTTTAACAATGAACATATTCATAACCCACGTTTCTGGTTTGGAGAAAGTGGATAGAAAATACTCCTAAATATAACCACCAGATCAGCCGACAGCACCAATAGAAAATACGCCTAAATAAAACCACCAGACAGCACCAATTCTCCTAAATTGCAGCTTCAAATATGTATATTTTTACAATCTGCAAGCATAAATAAATCCAATTATAAGTACCGCTTATACCAAATTAAGATGTGTACTTACGTTAATTCTACCATATGTATCCAAAATGTATTAAAAAGCACAATAAGTGCTGCGAAAATCTAAAAATTTGTCAACAAAACGTTAACAAATAAATTGTTTTTTTTTTATAAATTCATTTTTCAGTTTGACTTTTTTTTCAAAAATTATAAGTTTTTTTATCGATTCCGTGGAAACAGTAGAGGAATGGAGTTAGATTACTGGGGAATCTATTCTAGAATACATTCACAAAGAAACGATTCCAAAAAATTTTGCTGGGGCGTTTGTTGGTGTGCAAATCCAAAGTAAAGCGGGTGGAGTATTTTTTAATGATTCCCTTAGCCGCGTTCTTAAATGTTATGGTTCTAACAATACCCACGGTGAAAGATTTTAAGGGATTTTTCGTTAATTTACATAATTTTTGTTTTGTATATTTTTATTATTTTATTTTTTTGTATTCTTTTTGAATTGTCAAATCAAAATAAATACCTTGTGTTACCATATTTTTAGCATATTTTCTTTTTAACTTAAGTACAAACTGAAAAATCGAATTTAACTTAAGTAATAAAAAATACTTAAATAAATCTTAACTAAGATTTTACTTAAGTTAGCACTTAGTTTAGACTGTAAAATCCGCCCTAAGTTTTTTTATCGAGAAATGTGTGTCCGTAAGAATTAGAGTATGTAAGTGGCTACAAAAAAGCACTTATTAAACAGTCTGAAATTTAAAGATTGCATATTTTTCAAAACATACTGTACGTCAAATGCACATTAAATGATTTTTTGTTTTTGAGATTCTCTTTAAAATCTATATATATAAAGTAGTTGCGTGACTGACTGATGACTGACTGACATACTAATCACGCATCATCCCACAGCCCAAACCACTGAAGTCAGAGTCTTGAAATTTGGATTGTAGTTTCACCTCCTGGAATACATATACGCTAAGGCCGGGTTTTTGGAAATCTTGATTTTAAGGGGTTAAAACGAAGGGTTGAAAAAGGGGAAAAAGCGAGTACTTTGGTACTTTTTATTTTTTCTGAAAAAATTCAATTAATTTGAAGTTTGAAATTTAGGATCCTCTAACGGAAAAACATTCCCAAAAAAAAAACTTTCTGGAAATTCGGATTCCTAAGGGTAAAAAATGGTACTTTGGTACTTTTTATATTTTTTGAAATTAAGGTCCTACAAAAATATTAAAATTTGCAATAGTGGTTCCAACAATGGAAAAAATTCTGAAAACGTACTTTTTCGAAATTCCGATTCTAAGGGGGGTAAAAAAACGAGTACTTTGGTACTTTTTATTTTTTCTAAAAACAAATCCTATTAATTCGAAAATTGGAATGTTGGATCCTCTAACGGAAAAACATTCAAAAAAAAAAAGTACTTTCTGGAAATTCGGATTCCTAAGGGTAAAAAGGGGTAAAAAATTGTACTTTGGTACTTTTTATTTTTTTTTAAATTAAAGTCCTACAAAAAAATTAAAATTTGCATTGTTGTTTCCAACAATGAAAAAAATTACGAAAAAGTACTTTTTCGAAATACCGATTCTAAGGGGGGTAAAAAGCGAGCACGTACTTTTTACATTTTCTGAAAAAAAAATCCTATTAATTTGAAAATTAGAATGTAGGATCCTCCAACGGAAAAACATTCCCAAAAAAAGTACTTTCTGGAAATTCGGACTCCTAAGGGTAAAAAGTGGTAAAAAAATTTACTTTGGTACTTTCTAAATTTTTTGAAATTAAGGTCCCACAAAATAGTTTTAAAATGTTAGTTCCAACAACGGGAAAAATTTTGAAAAAGTACTTTTTCGAAATTCCGATTATAAGGGGGGTAAAAAATGTATTTTGGTATTTATTATAATTCCTGAAATAATGCTCCTGGAAACTTTAAATTTGGAATGCAGAGTCATTTAGCGAAAAAAGATTTCTAAAGAAGGCAAAGAACTTTTTTGTTTTTTAGCGCATGTAAGCGCATATTCGGAACGGAATGAAACCCACATGGGGCTAATCGGAATGGAACAGGGAAACAAATGGAATAAAACAGGGAACGAAATGGGAAATTGAAATTTGGAATGGAGGTGCGCCTCCCGAAGTATAGATCCTTTAAGGCTGAGTTTTTGGAAAGGTTGATTCTAGGGAATAGAGGTAAAAAAGGTATTTTGGTACTTTTTATATTTCCACAAACCACTGAAGCTAGAGACTTGAAATTTGGAATGTAGATGCACCTCCCGGAATATAGGTCAATTAAGGCTTGGGTTTTGGAAATGTTGATTCTAAGGGGGTAAAATGTGCAAAAACAGGTACGTTAGTACTTTTTATAGTTCCACAAACCAATGAAGATAGAGATTTTAAATTTGAAATGTAGCTGCATCTCCCGGAATATAGATCCACAAAGGCTGGGTTTTTTGAAATAATGATTCTATGGGGGTAAAGCGGGTAAAAAAGGTATTGTAGTTCTTTTTATATATACTTAAATAATGGTTTTATTAGCTTGAAATTTGGAATGTAGCATCCCATGCTTAAATAAAGGTCATAAATACTTAAAATTAGGAATTTAAGATCCAACAACAGAAAAAAACTACTTCTAGCAAATATCAAACAATCAATTTAGCTGCGATTTTGGAAATGTTGATTCTAAGAGGGTAAAAGGGGTAAAAAAAGGTATTTTGGTACTTTTTATATTTCCACAAACCACTGAAGCAATACATTTGAAATTTGGAATGTAGGTGGACCTCCTGAAATGTAGATCTAATAAGGCTGGATTTTTGGAAATGTTGATTTTAAGGGGGTAAAAGGGGTAAAAAAAGGTACTTTGGTCCATTTTTTATTTCCACAAACCACTGAAGAATTACACTTGAAATTTGAGACCTCCTGAAATGTAGATCCAATAAGGCTGCGATTTTGGAAATGTTGATTCTAAGGGGGTTAAAGGGGTAAAAAAAAGTACTTTGGTCCTTTTTTTATTTCCACAAACCACTGAAGATAACCACCTGAATTTGGAATGTGGGTGCATCTCTGAAATGTAAATCCAATGAGGCTGTATTTTTGGAAATGCTGATTCTAAGAGAGTAAAAGGGATAGAAAAGGTACATTTTATATTTCTACAAACAACTGAGGCTATAGACTTGAAATTTGGAATGTAAGTGCACCTCCCGGAATATTTTCTTTTTTTTTACTTTGAGCCAACACTCAGGGGATGCCCCCTACTGATGGAATGCATTGTGTTGGTATTAGGAAAATAGGTTATGAGGAGAAGGAAAGAGGGAGTAGTGTTTGTGGACGTTTATTTGAATTTTTCCAAATTGTAGCTGGTTGGGAAGACGTCTGCGGGGAGTTTATTCCACATACGGCTAGTATAATATAAACAAGTAGAAAAGTTAAATTCGGCTTGGACGAATCTATAAATACCCTCCACAAAATTAAACGAAAAAATAATATTTTTAGGTCATTATGGAGGAAAAAAAATGCAATTTCTAAAACCCCCAAGATTTTTCTAACTACAGAATAGGGGTATAGGCTCATTTTGCCATTCCGTGTGTAACGCATTGAAATATCGGTCTAGGACCCAATAAAGTATATGAGGCATTCCACACCAAATGTCCCGCTACAGAAAAAGATGTGTCCCGCAAATTTCTGAATGGGTTGTTTGGATAGCCCTATATGGAACTAACAAAATTGCGTTTTTGGTTTTTCAATTTTTTAAAAACTGGGCTTAGGAGGCGTGGTCAAATATTGAAAAAATGGTAAAATTTGTGGGTTGCCATGATTAAATATTTATCACATTAAAGCGGAATGCACCACAATCTCAAAAATTTACATTCTTATATAGTTTTGTACGGGCTATCGATTAACATTTTTTTTTGAAAAATTTTCAGAACCCGTTCTGAAATTTTCTATTTTTTAAAAAAGTCAATTTATCAAAAATCTGGCTACTTTTTTTTTAAGTTTAGGTATTTGTCAATCCACACAAAAAAAAAATCAGAAACGCGTTTTTATTTTTTTTCGAGAAAATCGCATTTGAATTTTAAATTTCATAACAATTTTGTAATTTGCTTGCATTTTCTTGTTTTAACGTTGCGAATGAGTATTATTTATTGCATAAATATTACTCATACGCTCTGTTGAAACAAGAAAATACAAGCAAATTACTAAATTGTTACGAAATTTAAAATTCAAAATCAATTTTCTCGAAAAAAACGAAAAACGCGTTTCTGATTTTTTTTTGTGTGGATGGACAAACCCTGCAAAAAAAGTCATTACCACTTCTCAGTGGAGTGCTTTAAAACTATAACAAATGTAATGAAATACAACAAAAATAACAAAAAACACAAGACAAAAACACACAAACAGTTTTTTCTACTCCAGAATACATAGATATTCAGCACTTAACTCATTACCTTCCGCGACACTCCCATACAAATGTAAGTAGATATTCAGTAGATAAGAACTACTCCGTGGAATAACAACAACTACTTAAGTGCTGAATAACAACTTCACAGATAAAAATGAGTTGTTAGATCAAGCACGAAATACACCAGGTTGAGCATTATTTTAATTGAAAGTCATCTAATGAGGAAAATTGTTGGATCAAGCACGAATATTTTAGGTCAGTCATTGACTGTTCCTTGATTAAACCAATGCTTGATTTGAGTAATTTGTTAATTGTTATTTTTCTGTAATTTTTGATTAAACCAATGCTTGATTTGAATGAGCGGTTAATCAATAATTTTGTGTTATTTTTGAGTAATCCAATGCTTGATCTGAGTGAATGGTTAATCATTATTTTACAGTTGTGGTGTTTTTTGACAGTCTTTTCAAGTCTTTTGTTTAAATTGTTTTTTTTTTTTGCTTTATATTATTTTGTTTATTTTCGTCTTGTGTGCGTGAAAGTACTTTTCTATTTGACGACTAACTAAAACTAAAACAAACAAGTAAAAAAGTTAAATTCGGCCTTGCCGAATGTAGTGATACCCTCCACAATTTCAAAAAGATTATTGCAAAAAACTTTATTTAAAAGGAAATTACTTTTGAAAAAAAAAATTTTTTTTGAAAAAAAAAATTTCCGCGAAAAAAATGTTGGTAAAAAAAATCCCCCGTGTAAAAATAATTAGATCTGTTTAGATCTAATTATATATGAACATATCTGATTATATCTGATACCTGATCAAATTATATATTGCAAGATATGCTAGATATGGGCCTATATATAGTCATATCTTGTCTAACATCTACAAACGTTTTGTGTCAAGATTTTTATATCTAGTAGATATGATCAGATCTACTTATATATCTATCATTAATAAAAATAAATACCAAAATCATTATTTACATATTTTAAATAGCTTAAATGAAAACCCCTAATGTTCAATTTCGATATCATTTTGATTTTTGCAAATATCGATATTTTTGATGTTTTTATTTATTATCATAATAAAAAAATCAATTCAAAACAAATCAGAAAAAAACAATTTCAAAATTTGAAATGTCTTTCAAAATAAAATATTTATTTTAGAATTTTTTTTTACATACAGAAAATTTTGATTCTTTAAGTGAAAATTGTAAAAAAAACGTTAAAAATTATAAAAATATTTCGTGGCTGTGTTTGAAGTTTTTTTTAGATTTGAAGAATCTATTTTCCTGCTGTTAAGTAGCCGAAACATTGGGATTATTAATTTTTCTTGTAATGAATGTTGGGGCTGTTAGGATACATAGATGTCCACATGGAAATTATGTGTGGCAAAGATGATTGCAGATGAGTATATATGTATGTATAGATCTGTTGTCGTTGATGTGTGTTGGACAATGGGAAATCTGAACTGCCCTTATTGCCAAAATTCTCAAACGTTATTTAAATGTGTAAAGGTGTGTGGAAATCCATCGAAGTCTAAGAGGTTGATCTGATACTACAATTGGTACCTTTCTACCCTATGGAAGAATCCATCTAAAATTGGCAATAATTTTATTTATTTTAGTTAATTACTGTCTGTTTTTTTATTAATATATTGTCAGTCTTTTATTTAAATATTTTTTATCTTAAAATTTGTTTATATTTAATGAGTTTTGTATGTATTATGTAAATAAAATAATTACTTCAATAAAAGTTTAAAAGATTTGAAAGCGAATTAAGAAGAAATTTTTTTTTCGCGTAATTAAAGTACGGATATAAAAAATATATACTAAATTTGATCAAATTAGATCTAAAACTTACATATCTTTTTGTATCAGTTTAGATCTGATCAGATATATTTAGATCCGAGATTTGTCCCCATTTCTCGGATCTAGCATATCAAATTATATATGGTATCAGATATAGCAGCAGATATGATTATATATAGTTCAATATCTATTTTTTTTTACACGGGCCGCGATTTTTTTCTTTTTTTTGTCAAAAAGTATGTTCGTACTTGTTTAAATACCATTTGGTGTTCAATTATGTTCACATATGTCAACCAGAAGCAGAATTATAGCATTTTGTATTTTTAGGCTATGTTGAATGTACCGAAATTTTTGAGGTGTGCTTACATTTTCGTTCATAATTTTTGAACCGCTGAACCGATATCGCTCAAATGCAATACCAAACTTCTCGGGAGAACTTCCAATAAATATGTTAAGTTTCAGTCATCTCTGTGCAATATTTTGTCCGCGACAGCATTTTCCACAGACAGACAAACGGACAGACGGACAGACGGACATCGCTAGAATGTCTTAAAATCGATCGGGCATCATGAATATGTATACTTTATGGGGCCCCAGATCGATATTTCGATGAGTTACAAACGGAATGACAAACTTATATATCGTCGGTGCGCCGACCAGAACACCTATGTGTAATTTTTTTATTTTTTTTTTTATTGGCCCATTAGGAAGCCTATCAGGTAATGCATTTATCCCCCAGAGCGTTTCCCGTTATCTCAAATGGTTTCAAAGTTAGCTTAAACTCCTATGTGTTACCTATAATAGAAATTCTCCGGCAAAAACACTTATGTGTTATTAGTACACATAACTGTTTTTGATTTAAACGTAAAAACATTGCGTCTGCCTTTGGTTTTTTTATAAATTGATATTTTAAAAGTTTTCTGAACATTTTTTTTGTAATATTCCGAAACTTTATTGCATAACACTGTGCAACACGATTTAAAAAAAAATAATTTCCAAATTTTTTTAAATGCGTTTTGAACAAGCTAAAAAAATGTATAAAGTATAATTCTGAGGTAAATAATATCAAAAGATGTCCTTAGTGAAATTTTAAGGCGGTTCGTTTCTAAGAACATACATTTACATACATTAACCCTGTGTGTCCCATTTTTACGTGTCGTTTTGGTACTTTTTTTAAATATCCTCGTTGAACGCCATTAAAACGTGCGGTTAAATTTTACTAGGGGTTGTCACAGGTCAAAATTTTGTGCGAAAAGTGCAAAATGCTTAAATAAATTAAATTGTAAATTATCACAAACTGTTAAATTGTTTTTCACCAAAGTCGTGTAAAATAAGTAAAAAAAAAATATAAATCTTTGTCTGAGCTAAATGATGATGTCTTCAGTGAAATTTGATGGCGGTTCTTTTCTTGGAACACATTATCTTCCATTTTTAGGAGTAATCTTGGTCCTTTTGCCAAATACCCTCATAGAACTTCACTTAAACGTGCGTTAAAAGGGTTAAAATGTTCTACAAAAAAGTTTTGCAGTAAATTTTACTAGGGGTTCTTAAAGGCCAAAAGTTCGTGCGAAAAGTGCTTAAAAAAGTAAAATTGTAAAGTATCTTGGTAAGACACAATTTAACAAATTATGATAATTTAAAATTTTCCTTTTATAAACCTTTTGCTTACATCGCACGAACTTTTGGCCTTTGACAACCCCTAGTAAAATTTGATGCAGAAAATGTTTGTAAAATTGTTTAACCCTTTATACGTATGCCTTAGTAGTGGACTATGATGATATTTAAAAAAAGCACCAAAATGAGGATAAAGGGTTAACATGTTCTAAGAAAAGAACCGCCATCAATTTTCACTGAATTATCTCTTAACTTTATTTAGCTCAAAAGCAGATTTATATTTTTTTTCGACTTATTTCACTCGATTTTTGCAAAAAAAAAGTTTAACAGTATTTGATAATTTACAATTTTACTTTTTTAACCATTTTGCACTTTGCAGGAACTTTTGGACTTTGACAACCCCTAGTAAAATTTGATGCAGAAAATCTTTGTAGAAGATTTTAACCCGTTAATGTACGATTTTGTGGTGTAGGTGGTGTTGTATGAGGATATTTAAAAAAAGGACAAAAATGACCCCTAAAAATGGCAGATAGAGGGTTAATATGTTCTACGAAAAGATTCGCCATTTCATTTCACTGAAGATACATTTTGCCATTTTTTGCATCAGAATTATATTTAATACTTTTTTTGACTTATTACTTATTATTATTTTGGTTTTCCTGATAATCACTTTCTGCATTGGTAAAGTTTTTCCGTCTCTTTGTGATAACAAAATTCACATCAGAAGTTTTCAGCCTTGCAAAGTACGAAATGAAAAACTTTTTACAACAAACACATGGGATGAAAAAAAACACCAAAATAATTTTACGTGTGTTTTTTGTAGTAAATGTTGCATTTCGCACATTGCAAGGATAAAAATTCTAACGTGAATACCATCAATATTTCGCTACAAGTCCATGCGGATATATAACTTGCAAAAATTTTACTTTTAAACAACAAATAAAAATTTATTTAAAATAAATTTAAGAACAAAAACACCTATGTGTATTATATATTTTTTATAAACATGTAAAAAGTCCGAAACAAAATCACCTATGTGTAGTTTTTTGTTAAAATCTTGTACCACTTCAGATTAAAAAACGATTTTGTATGTTTTTCAACGCGTAATATTTTTAAATGGGTTTAGGAAAAATAAAAAAAATTTACTTTACAAAAATGTTCCGAATTGGCAAAATAAAACGGTTTTTTTGCTCTCCTGAACATTTCATAAAAAACACATAGGTGTTCTGGTCGGCGCACCGACGATATACCCTCTATCACTAAGTGGAGGGTATAAAAACGCAACAGCGTTCATCGCATTGTTACTCAAAGCCTACTATGATGAGTTTTTTTGGTTTTATGAATTTTTTTGTGAATTTTTCAGATTTGAGCAAATGGTTAATTGATTCAAGTAAAATTTAATTAAATGTCAAATTTTAAGCTGAGCAAATATTTAATTGTTTTTTTCCATTGAATATTTTTTTCTGTGTTTTTATGGAGTAGAAAAAACTGTTTGTGTGTTTTTTTCTTGTGTTTTTTGTTATTTTTGTTGTATTTCATTACATTTGTTATAGTTTTAAAGCACTCCAAATAGAAGTACTCCGCACTTTTTTTGCTGGAAAACATCAAAACTTAAAAAATAAAAAATAAAAAAAGTGGTCGGATTTTGATAAATTGACTTTATTAAAAAATGGAAAATTTCAGAACGGGTTCAAAAAAAAATCGATTTAAAATTTTTCCGTGTACATTTATTTTATTTATAACAATCGCGAAATAGCATCACTATATCGCGATTATAATTTTTAGTTGCTGAAAAGAATTTAGCTAGTCGGAAAATTGCGTCATTATATCGCGATTTTTTCATGTCCTCCATCCAATTGCTGAGATTTTGTTTCTATATTAATGAAATTATAAGAAAATCCTAAATACTTTGCATTTAAATTTAATTTTTTTATACGTAAAAGAAACACTAATATTTAAAACTTCATTGCGTTTGGTGCGTAATCTTTTTAAAGATCGTGTAAAAGTACTATATCATTTCTTAATATTTGTTTTTTGGGCGATACGGCTGTGAGATAGACTTTTTGATATTTGCAAAAATTATATACAAGATAAAAAAAAATTAAACAGAGTGGCAGGTGTACCTCCTGTACTTCAAATTTTTATAAACGATTGACATAAAGTGATCAGAAACTTAAAATTTTCTTGGGGTATCCCAGTCACTCTCTTAAAGTTGTATATGGGGCGCCCTTTTAAATAAATTATTAAATTTTAAACATGGCAACTCGACACAAATTTAACCCTTTTCCAATATTTGACCACGCCTACTGAGCCCAGTTTTTGAAAATTTGAAAAACCAAAAACGCAATTTTCTTAGTTCTATATAGGGCTATGCATACAACCTATTCCGAAATTTTCAGCAACATGTTTTTTTTCGCTGGACATTTGGTTCGATACTCATACATATAAATATCGAATGATTCCCACATATGTTCAATTATTCCGCCAGTTCGTCCATCTTTTCCTTATTTGGCCCCGCCTATATTTTCCAGAATGTTCAATTGTGTTGCTATGCTGCCAAGTGTTGCCGTTTTCTTTACCCAGGCATCCCCCCGACATCAAGGTAGATTTATACAAGGTAAGATCCAATAACCTCACTTTTCCTCCGTAGTAAGTTTTTTGACAAATTCGAAAACAATAATATTTACGAATTTTCAAAACGAAAAAAAAAATATTTTGTTCGACATAAATGGCTACACTACCTTTTTTATGCTTAAAAATAAATATATTTTTTTTAAATTTTTGTCGTGGAAAATAAAAGAATTTCATTTGAATTTCAATATTTTTTTATAATTTAGTTGTTTTCTAAAGTTTTAAAGTCTTAAAAAGCGTTTAAATTGGTTAATGGGTGCACTGAACATTTAAGTCGTTTTTGCCGACTAAAATGATTTGAAAGAAAATTGTTTTATTTACGTCACAAAAATATTACCTTATATAAATCTACCTTGCCCGTCATATTTGTCCGTCATTTGCCCTATTTCAAATATTTCCCTTACTAGGCTCTCTGAAAATTTAACGGCTAGTACTTTTCATTTGAGTTCGTTTGTTTTTTTTTTATTTCCTTATTTACAACGAATATTTTATATCCTTCAATATGTAAAAAAAATGACGGGGCGTTTTTTTTATTATTTAATTGCAGGTCTCCGACTCTTGGCATTGAAATGTTTCAATTGTCTAACAAAAATACAAAACAAACGTATCCACAATCCCAGCCAGACCACTCGTGACTGCTTCCTCCCAGCTTTTCCATGGGATGGTTACCTCATTCTGGTACCACCCTTAGAATCCATAGCAACAGCATTTGAACAATCTAATAAACTGAAAAAATATTGATGTTTCAAAAGTGCATTTTATATGCTAATGCAGTTTTCAAGTGCAATTTTAGAGACTTTTTTAAATTTAATTTTTTTTAATTGACATATTTGGAAAATTTTAGATTTTTACCAAAAAAAAAGTGCATTCCTTACAATGGACCTAGAATGTGTGCCATTTTTAAGGGGGGTTTAAAAGAAAAAAAAAAAAAACAGTCTTAATATGAGCAGTTTTTAAATACCCGGGTAAAAAAGAAATATATATATTAGGGTGGCAGCTATTTTGCAAAACTTCGAATTTCAAGGAGTGCACCCCTAATTTTTATTACATTTGGTCTAAAAATGCTATGCTAAAAATTTCAGCCAAATCGGACAACGTTAACACGAGGCTCATCGAGGTCAAAGGTCAAAGGTCAAAAAATAGCCATATTTTGATTAAAAACATTAAATAAATGGTGTTGTTTTTTGAATATATTGTTAAAAAGTGGTACACGAGTTGTTTTTAGTATAAGAAGATAAACTAAAAATTTTTGGGTTTTCAAAAATTAACCCTTGTAAGTCTTTCGGGGTCAAAATGATCCAATTTTCACAAAATGACCCTTAAAACACGAAAATCAGCCCCAATCAGCCTAAATTTATTGAAATAAACCAATGTAAACCCATATTTATATTCTATTCTATCATAAATATTCAGATATGAAATACTGTCTTTCTAGGATGGCATTCACCCGTTTCACGGTAAGGCCAAAAATATGCATTTTATTTGGCGTGATTCTCAAAACTGATATTTTGGTTTTTTCAAAATTTTCTTAAACAAAATTAGGAAAAATGCTGAAAAAACCACAGAATCTTATAAAATATATGTTAACATATAAAAAAAATTTTTTTTGGGGGATATCCCTCGGATAGTTTGGCGGGGGCATCGATTTAAACTCAGCGGATTTCGAGGAAAATGCCTTTTTTGCCCACAATTTATTCAATATGGAAAAAATTTGGTAAATATTTTAAAATTTGACAAAGTCAGGGCCATTAATTATTAAAAACTATGTTAGACATTAACCCTTAACGTTTTAGGAAAATAGAATAATATTAACCCGGTTTTTATTCGGGTCAAAGGTCAAATTTAGGGATATTTGGATTTTTTTTAGAAAAAGGCATCTAAATATGAAATTATTATTGCGATTCTTTATAAAACTTGGTATAATTATTGTACGAGCTCAGAAAAATAATTATTTAATTTTTTTAAAATTAACCCATAAATGAACATGGGTCAAAATGGCCCAGCATATTAAAATTTCTTTATATAGATTTTTATATTTTCTTTCGATTTTTATAAAACTTGTTATGATTATGTGCGAGGTCAGAAAATAAATTATTTTTTTTTTAATTAACCCATAAATGAACATGGGGTCAAAATGGCCCAGCACGTTAAAAATTCTTAATATATTTTTTTTATTTTTTTTTCTATTTCTATAAAACTTGTTATTATTTTTATGCAACGTCTGAAAAAATAATTATTTGATTTTCATTGTTCATTTATGAGTTAATTAAAAAAAATATCTGACCTCGAACAACGGTTATACCAAGTTTTATCGAAATCGAAAAAAAAAATCATTAAGCATTTTTAACGTGCCCCCATGTCCATTTATGGGTTAATTAAAAAAATCAAATAATTAGTTTTCTGACCTTGCACAATGTTTATACCAAGTTTTATAGAAATTTTTTTTTTTTTTTTTTTTTTTTCAAATACTTTATTTTTCAGATTATTGAATCTGCCCTTTCTTGGCCTAACAATAAGTAAATAAATCTTACAATCTAACTTAAATACTAGTTACTCCTTAAGAGCCATTTTGAAGGACGGGCCTCATAATTAAATGGGCGGTAAATCTGCACGTTGCAGTCTGGTGTGCGCTCGGGTCCGAGTAAGGGCTCTCGCCAATGGATTTGGGTGGTTGTCGAGCTTTTCCTCGTATTTCAGTCTGATGGTCATAAACTCTTCTCTAACTAGCGGAATATTTAAGTCCTTATGAATGTTCACATTTCTGATATACCAGGGTGCACCCGTAATGATTCTCAAAATTTTTGATTGTGCCCTCTGTATAAGCTCAATATTAGACATACTGGCTGTACCCCATAGTTGGATACCATAAGTCCATATTGGTTTTAAAATACAATTATACAGGGTGACTTTCGAGTCAAGGCTAAGTTTAGAATGCTTGTTAATTAACCAATGTAATTGGATGGCTTTTAGCTTCAAATGAAGCCTCTTGGCTTCTAAGTGCTTTCGCCATGTTAGACGTCTGTCCAAGTGAATACCAAGGTATGTAACACTCTCAGACTGTGGGATACTTATACCATTTAAAGAAACCGGAGCACAAGTGCCCGTTCTAAGTGTAAACGTAACGTGCTTGCTCTTAAGCTCATTAACTTTAATTCGCCAGTTCCTGAACCACGTCTCCACAGCTGTAAGGTGATTGTTTAGCCTCAAGGAGGCAATATAGAAATATCAAGGAGTTTTATAGAAATAAAAAAAATATATATTAAGAATTTTTCGTGCTGGGTCATTTTGACCCCTTGTTCGTTTATGGGTTAATTTACGAAAATCAAATAATTATTTTTTCAGACGTCGCATAAAAATTATAACAAGTTTTATAGAATTAGAAAAAATAAAAAAATATATATTAAGAATTTTTAACTTGCTGGGCCATTTTGACCCCATGTTCATTTATGGGTTAATTAAAAAATCAAATAATTTATTTTCTGACCTCGCACATAACTATAACAAGTTTTATAAAAATCGAAAGAAAGTATAAAAATCTATATAAAGAAATTTTAATGTGCTGGGCCATTTTGACCCCATGTTCATTTATGGGTTAATTTTAAAAAAATTAAATAATTATATTTCTGAGCTCGTACAATAATTATACCAAGTTTTATAAAAAATCGCAATAAAAATTTCATATTTAGATGCCTTTTTCTAAAAAAAATCCAAATATCCCTAAATTTGACCTTTGACCCGAATAAAAACTGGGTTAATATTATTCCATTTTCCTAAAACGTTGAGGGTTAATGTCTAACATAGTTTTTAATAATTAATGGCCCTGACTTTGTCAAATTTTAAAATATTTGCCAAATTTTTTCCATATTGAATAAATTGTGGGCAAAAAAGGCATTTTCCTCGAAATCCGCTGAGTTTAAATCGATGCCCCCGCCAAACTATCCGAGGGATATCCCCCAAAAAAATTTTTTTTTATATGTTAACATATATTTTATAAGATTCTGTGGGTTTTTCAGCATTTTTCCTAATTTTGTTTAAGAAAATTTTGAAAAAACCAAAATATCAGTTTTGAGAACCACGCCAAATAAAATGCATATGTTTGGCCTTACCGTGAAACGGGTGAATGCCATCCTAGAAAGACAGTATTTCATATCTGTGTATTTATGATAGAATAGAATATAAATATGGGTTTACATTGGTATTTTTCAATAAATTTAGAAAATTGGGGCTGATTTTCGTGTTTTAGGGGTCATTTTGTGAAAATTGGGTCATTTTGACCCCGAAAGACTTACAAGGGTTAATTTTTGAAAACCCAAAAATTTTTAATTTATCTTCTTATACTAAAAACAACTCGTGTACCACTTTTTAACAATATATTCAAAAAACAACACCATTTATTTAATGTTTTTAATCAAAATATGGCTATTTTTTGACCTTTTACCTTTGACCTCGATGAGCCTCGTGTTAACGTCGTCCGATTTGGCTGAAATTTTTAGCATAGCATTTTTAGACCAAATGTAATAAAAATTAGGGGTGCACTCCTTTAAATTCGAAGTTTTGCAAAATAGCTGCCACCCTAATATATATATATATATTAGAGTGACTCAAAAAAAAAAGTTGATGATGTACCCCCCTCAAAATTAACTTTGACATATTTTATGAAGATTCCCAAAATATTTGGGCTCTAGCGATAATCTCCCGTGAGCTAAACCGCGTCAAAAAAGGGTCCAAAAATGGTATTTTTCATGAATAAAAAATTCAGTAAATTTTTTTTTGTCCAATGAATGACCAAATATAATAGATATTTAGGAATTCTTTGATTCTGCATTAAAACATTTTAAAAATCTAACCACAGACTCGAGATAAAGAGATGTTTATGTCAGTTTTTTGATGCTTTTCAATTCGATTTTACTAAAAACTTTAATAACTTTGTTATTTTTTGTCCGATTTTCACTTCTAATACATCGTTAGAAAGGTGTTGACCACCGCTTGGGATTTTAGTCAAAAATTAACCCTTAACTGTACTGTCTTACTTTTTTATAACATTTACTTCGACATCATTAAAAAAACATTTTATAACCACAAAAAGCACATCTTTGTGCAGGAAACACGTTTAATTAATATATTTGGTCACAATTAATTTAACCCATGCATGACCAAAATATTTTGGCAAAAATTTTTAAAAAAGTTTTTGCGGAAATTATTGAAAGCTAGCAGAAATACTTTAAAAAAATAAAATAAAAAAGGTTTTTGCGTTTTTTGCACGAATATATGCGATTAAGACCAAAATTTGTTTATATACATATTATTTTTAAAATTAATTTGCACATACAAATTTCGAAAAAAAATTTGACCGGGAATGTGGTACACGTAATAATTATTTGATATTAATAAGGACGTCTAGATACACAAAAACCTTATTTAATTATATTTTTTTAAAGTATTACAACTAGCTTTCAATGATTTCCGCAAAAACTTTTTTAAAAATGTTTGCCAAAATATTTTGATCATGCATGGGTTAAATTAATTGTGGCCAAATATAATAATTAAACGTGTTTCCTGCACAAAGATATGTTTTTTGTGGTTATATAATGGGTTTTTAATGATGTCGAAGTAAATGTTATAAAAAATTAAGACAGTGCAGTTAAGGGTTAATTATTGACTAAAATAAACAAAACCTTATTTAATTTTATTTTTTTAAAGTGTTACAACTAGCTTTCAATAATTTCCGGAAAAAATTTTTTAAAAATGTTTGCCAAAATATTTTGATCATGCATGGGTTAAATTAATTGCGGCCAAATATATTAATTAAACGTGTTTCCTGCACAAAGATATGCTTTTTGTGGTTATAAAACGGTTTTAAATGATGTCGAAGTAAATGTTATAAAAAAGTTAGGCAGTGCAGTTAAGGGTTAATTTTTGACTAAAATCCCAAGCGGTGGTCAACACCTTTCTAACGATGTATTATAAGTGAAAATCGGACAAAAAATACCAAAGTTATTTAAGTTCTCATTAAAATCGAATTGAAAAGCATCAAAAAACTGACGTAAACATCTCGTTATCTCGAGTCTGTGGTTGGATTTTTAAAATGTTTTAATGTAGAAACAAAGAATTCCTAAATATCTATTATATTTGGTCATTCATTGGACAAAAAAAAATTTACTGATTTTTTTATTCATGAAAAATACCATTTTTGGACCCTTTTTTGACGCGGTTTAGCTCACGGGAGATTATCGCTAGAGCCCAAATATTTTGGGAATCTTCATAAAACATGTCAAAGTTAATTTTGAGGGGGGTACAACTTGAACTTTTTTTTTGCCCATGTAAGGTGAGTCGGTCTAATATATATATATAATAATTTTGATCCAATGATCAGTTTTTATTTATTTTTCCAATTTTTATTTACAACTCATTTTTAAATAATTTTTTAACCTAACCGAGAACTGGTAACAATGACCGTCGTCTCGTTGTAGCGAAATCGACCCAGGGCTTTGGTGGGAATCGAACCCACGACCCCCTGTTTCATAGGCTAGCACGCTACCAACTAGCCTACAGAGGCCCCCCAAAAAGAAATATATATGATCATATATAAAGATATATGGTTCATATATGGATTTATATAACCATATATTATCATATATGGAGGCATATATGATAATATATTATCATATATGCCTCCATATATGAACATATATGGAGGCATATATGATAATATATGGTTATATAAATCAATATATGATCCATATATCTTCATATATGATCATATATATTTCATTTTTACCTGGGTAGATATAAAAATATTAATACGCAATATTTTTTAATTATGTTTTTTTTTTATTAGGAGGAGGAACAAAATTTGAGCAATTTGATGCGTATGGATTGCCATACCCGAGTAAAAATTTTTATATGATGCAATACATAATGATATATAACACAATATATATTTATACGCAATTTAATCCGAATAATGGTGGATGTTTTTGCATTAAAAAATATCAACTTGTATAAAATATGATTCGATTTCATCCGAGTTTTGATCAGACATTGCCATATTTCATTGGATCCAATTAGATCTAATTGCATAAAAACATAAAAAATCTTGGTGTGTTTTGGTTTGGGTGAGTTACACCACAGGTCAACGATACATTCACCAAACATATAATTTTCTAAAACAAAAAAAATGTTTGGGTACGCTTCGAACCAGATAGGTGATATAAATAACCCTAACAAGGAAATGTTTAGGAACATTTTAAAAGTTTCTTATACTTTGCTTAAAAAACTTAGAACATTTTTGGTTAATTGGAAACATTTAATTGGAAACATTTATATATGAAACAGAATAAGCTATATATAATTTTATATTAAATTATACAGAAAAACAGATTTTGTATTGGCCCTAATATTATTTCATATATTTATATCAACCGTATACCTTTTAATCCGAATCATGATTAAATTATATATAACAACATATGACTGCATTTAAAAAAAATAGAAAATACCTCACGGGATGTATAATCATATAAGATTTATTATGTTTGTATCAAGTTATATATTGTTATATATGTTTATTTTTACTCGGGTACATAATTTCTAGTAGATTTTGGCATGCTGATTCCGAATCTGTGCTCCAAATGTCAAGATTAGCTCTGATAATTAGATATTCGCAAATTAATTATTACACTGTGGAACAAATTCAGGTTAGCAAAAGTTAGGTCGATTCTGAGAGTGAGGTTTGAAAATAGAGGCTAAATTAGAAGACCAGTATCGCGGCGTTTGTTTATGTTATGGGGTTTTCTTTTCTGGAAAAAAATGTTGCACTTTCGGCACTTTTTTTTTTTAATGACTCTTTGTGCACAGTTATGTACAGTAAATATAGACGTATTTGGTACCAAAAGAAAGGTATTTATAAGACTATAAAATGCTATATCAAGCATTTGAAAACAATACTCAGTTTTTGAGCTGATCTGATAAATGTAAAAATTTATGGGTTTTTGAAATTTTTTTCAATAAAATAAGCGTGTTTCGACGATTTTCAAAATTATCTTGTTTTATATACAAAACGAAAAATTTATTTCAACATTTTTTTTTTTTTTGCAAAAATGCCTAATAGCTACACCTTTCACTTATGAAGTAAAAGGACCAAAGTGTTTTCTACAAATCACCGTAAACATTTCAAAAATCAGACCACAGGGTCTTAAGATATAAACAAAAATGCAAAAAAAGATATATGGGCAATTCCATCATGTCGAACGTGACCGTTGCACACATTAAAGTTGAAAAAAAAGTCAAAATAAAAAGATTTTTTTTCTTGACAAAAGGGGAAACTTATAGCTCTTAACTAGCTCTATAATTGTTGCTCAGGTTGATTTTGAAAATTGTTTCAAGCTTTCGAGATAATCGCAAAAAAGACAACCATTCGCACGGGACAAAAAACAGAAGTCGTTTTCGCGACTATCAATCAAAACTCTGATTTCAGCGAAACCTGAGGCAATATCACAATGCGACTAATTTTGAAATGTTGCCTTATAATGTCTCTTAAAAGTTGAAAAATTTTACCTCAAAATTATTTCTACTTTTTTTTTAATTTAACTTTAATACCTGTCGCACGGGACATGTCGCACGGGACCATTTTTTCCATCATCATATTTATGTTTTTTTTTTGTTGTTCTTTTTTAAATAAATTAAATAAATAAGCTTAGAAAACTTGGCATATATATTTTTCGTTCCCCTAGTCTGGTTCGTATTGAATTTCAGCCAAATCGGTTTAGTGGTTCAAAAGTTATTAGCAAAACCGAGAATTTCAGATTAGTTTCACCTTAAATTCACGTGTTGAAAACCCGTTAAACATGTTTTTAAAACATTGGTAAGTCACAAAACTATTTTACAACGTATTTTTGTCACCCAAAAATTTTGTCACAAAAAAGTACACTCAAAAAAGTTTTACACTCAAAAAAATTTTACACTCAAAAAAAAATTTAGTAAATATTTTTTTTTTTTTAAATTACTTAAAAAAAAAATTTTACAAAACATTAAATATTTCTAATCCAAAATGTTATTTACTTTCACTTAAAAAGGGCATTGTGGAGGGTATTCATAGATTCGCCTAGTCGAATTTAACTTTTCAACTTGTTTAATTTATTGTCTTGTAATCAGACCTTTGAAGAATTAATTCACTTTTTGATTTGATTCGCAAAAAGATTAATTCATATTAATAAATCAAGGAATTAATTCTTGATGATTTGATTCAAAAGAATTAATTTCAACTTTTTGTTGAAAGAATTAACTAATTTTTTGTTTAATTCCTTGTTTAAATAAAGATTCAAATCAACTTGATTCAAATCAACAAAGAATTAATTCACTTGATTCAAATCAATTGATTCAAATCAATTGATTCAAATCAATTTGATTCAAATCAATTGATTCAAATTTGATTCAAATCAATTAATTCAAATCAAAAATGTTTTGATTCAGTTGATTTAAATATTTTTTTCTTAAATCAAAGTATTTACTTTACACACGCACACACATACTATAACATATATTCTTGTGCGGTAGTAGCAAGCAAAAAGTCAAAGCAACAGAATTTTATAGTGTACATTTTATCTGCAGCATTTTTTAGCCTATGCATGCATAGGAATCACAAAAATGCAAGACATTGCTTTAATATAACATTTATTAATTTGCACATATACATTAAGGGTGGGATAATGCACGACTTTTCGATATAATGGAAATGTATGTGTATAATAAAAATGTAAATAATTCATTGTTTTTGTGTTAAAAGTTATTTTTATGCTGAAGAGCCAAATTCGTTATTGACTAAAGTAAAGATAGGCGCGAGAGTGGATTTTGACTCACACTCACTAACGCAAAAAATAATCGGATCACTCACTAATCCCTCACTCAATATTTTTTTACTCACGCTCACTCACTATTCACGTGAGTAATAAAAACTTACTCACACTCACGCGTGACTCACGCCAGATTCAATCACGCTCACGCGTGAGTCACGCAAAATCTACTCACGCAATAAAATTTTCTTACCAAAAAAAAAAAAAACTCGAAAAAAAAAAATTTTTAGAAAAATTTTAAAAAAATTGGGCAAATCAAAAAATTGTGCAAATCAAAAAATCTAATCACGCAGACTCACGCAAAAAATAAATGACTAACTCACTAATCACTCGCTCAGGTTTTTTTCAAATCACGCTCACTCACAATCACGTGATTGAAATGGAAATCACTCACACTCACGCGTGATTCACGTGAATCACGCAAATCACGTGAACAGCGCCCATCTCTAGACTAAAGGTACACATTTAATAATACTGTACAATTTGGAGTGTTGTTAATTGATGGCGTGGTGTGTTTAAAATTGACGATATTCCAATGAATTTAACGCAATCAGACCTGATAAGATTTTTATAATGTGCATTTTTAGTGTTTGATTTAAGTGAAAAAAGTTTAAATCAAGTTGATTCAAACCAAAAGTGATTTGAATCAGTTGATTTGAATCAAAAGTGATTTGAATCAGTTGATTTGAATCAAAAGTGATTTGAATCAGTTGATTCAAATCAAGTGATTTGAATCAGTTGATTCAAATCAAAATGTATTAATTCAATTGATTCAAATCAACGAATTAATTCTTTGCAATGAAATTAAGTGATTTAAATAATGAATTAATTCTTTTCGATTTATAGAAACAGGGAATTAATTCAATTATCTTAAATCAGATTTAATAAATTGAATTAGGGAATTAAATCTTCAAAGGTCTGCTTGTAATTTCATTTCATCTTCCTTAAACTTTTCTCTCCACCGTTTGCATCTCTCTTTATTTTTTTCGCCGTTTATACTCGTCTATATTTAAATAATTTAAAAGAATGTATTAAAATAAGTAAATCATTTATTTAAGAAAAAAATATTTTTTCAAAATTTTAAAATCCACACTTACACAGAAAAAAAACGTCGAGGTAATGTTATCTAAGCTGGCATAGGTGAATTATTTTTGTATGAAATTTAAAAGCCACGACTTATTACCTATGCCACCAGTATAATTTTACTTTACATTTTTACCTAATCGCCATGTAAGATTTACTAATGAATATAGGTAAAATTTCGAATTTAATTTTTTTATGTTTTATTGACATTTTCAATTTTAATATTTTGAACAAATTTAATTAATTAAAAAATAATAAAATAATAATTTGCATATTAAATTTTTAGAAACTGAATACATATTTAATTTGAATTAATCTGGAACTGATAGCGATTTTAAAGAACGGGTACATGGATTATAATTTACATTTGCAAGCTCTTGTAGGTACGAAATAGAAGCGCGAAATTTCCCTTGAAACTGCGACAAATTAAATATGGAGACTGGAAAAAAAGGATTCTGTTATAAATATTTGAAGCTACTTAGAGGTAAAAAATATAACGATTATTTCTGTATGCTGTCTTTTAATATAAATCATATTTTGCAACCAGTTTCAGATTACAAGAACATTCCATGCCCAAAATTGTTAAAATGCAAATTGATTGTAAGATTATCAAAACAATAGAATTGGAAAATAAATCCCATTTGATCCCCGAAAAGTTAACGCCAACATATATAAAATGGACCACTTTCAGCTTCTAATTAATACCTTTGAAAAGAGAGAAAATGAAAGAAAGGCCACTGCCTCAGAATCTGCGATTTTTTCTAAAAAAAGAATTTCTGAGAATCTGAGAATTTTTCTATAGAAATAATATTTCAAAATCTGAGAATTTTTATATAGAAAAATATTTCAAATCTGAGAATTTTTCTATAACAAAAATGTCTCAGAATCTGATAATTTTCCGATAGAAAAAATGTCTCAGATTCTGAGAATTTTTCTATAGAAAAACTTTTTCAGAATCTGAGAATTTTTTTATAGAATAAATTTTTCTATAGAAAAAATGTCTCAGAATATGAGAATTTTTCTATAGAAAAAATGTATCAGAATCTGAGAGTTTTTCTTTAGAAAAAATTTCTCAGAATCTGAGAATTTTTCTATATTTTATCAGATTCTGGGACATTTTTCTAAAGAAAAATTATCAGATTCTGGAACATTTTTTCTATAGAAAAATTCTCAGATTCTGAGACATTTTTTCTATAAAAAAATTCTCAGATTCTGTGACATTTTTTCTATAGAAAAATTCTCAGATTCTGAGACATTTTTTCTATAGAAAAATTCTAAGATTCTGAGACATTTTTTTTGTATAGAAAAATTCTCAGAATCTGAGAAATTTTTTCTATGCAAAAATTTTTAGATTCTAAGACATTTTTTCTATAGAAAAATTCTCAAAGTCTGAGACATTTTTTTCTATAGAAAAATTCTCATATTCTGAGACATTTTTTCTATAGAAAAATTTCTCAGATTCTGAGACATTTTTTCTATAGAAAAATTTCTCAGGTTCTGAGACATTTTTTCTATAGAAAAATTTCTCAGATTCTGAGCCATTTTTTCTGTAGAAAAATTTCTCAGATTCTGAGACATTTTTTCTATAGAAAAATTTCTCAGATTCTGAGACATTTTTTCTATAGAAAAATTCTCAGATTCTGAGAAATTTTTTCTATAGAAAAATTCTCAGATTCTGAGACATTTTTTCTATAGAAAAATTCTTAGATTCGAGACATTTTTTCTATAGAAAAATTCTTAGATTCTGAGACATTTTTTCTATAAAAAATTCTTAGATTCTGAGACATTTTTTCTAAAGAAAAGTTCTCAGATTCTGAGACATTTTTTCTATAGAAAAATTTCTCAGATTCTGAGACATTTTTTCCATAGAAAAATTCTCAGATTCTGATACATTTTTTCCATAGAAAAATTCTCAAATTCTGAGACATTTTTTCTATAGAAAAGTTCTCAGATTCTGAGACATTTTTTCTTTAGAAAAATTCTCAGATTCTGAGACATTTTTTCTATAGAAAAATTCTCATATTCTGAGACATTTTTTCTATAGCAAAATTCTCAGATTCTGAGACATTTTTTCTATAGACAAATTCTCAGATTCTGAGACATTTTTTCTATAGAAAAATTCTCAGATTCTGAGCCATTTTTTCTATAGAAAAATTCTCAGATTCTGAGACATTTTTTCTATAGAAAAATTCTTAGATTCTGAGACATTTTATCTATAGAAAAATTCTTAGATTCTGGGACATTTTTTCTATAGAAAAGTTCTCAGATTCTGAGACATTTTTTCTATAGAAAAATTTCTCAGATTCTGAGACATTTTTTCCATAGAAAAATTCTCAGATTCTGAGACATTCTTTCCATAGAAAAATTCTCAAATTCTGAGACATTTTTTCTATAGAAAAGTTCTCAGATTCTGAGACATTTTTTCTATAGAAAAATTCTCAGATTCTGAGACATTTTTTCCATAGAAAAATTCTCAGATTCTGAGACATTTTTTCTATAGAAAAATTCTCAGATTCTGAGGCATTTTTTCTATAGAAAAATTCTCAGATTCTGAGACATTTTTTCTTTAGAAAAATTCTCAGATTCTGAGACATTTTTTCTATAGAAAAATTCTCAGATTCTGAGACATTTTTTCTATAGCAAAATTCTCAGATTCTGAGACATTTTTTCTATAGAAAAATTCTCAGATTCTGAGACATTTTTTCTATAGAAAAATTCTCAGATTCTGATACATTTTTTCTATAGAAAAATTCTCAGATTCTGAGACATTTTTTCTATAGAAAAATTCTCAGATTCTGAGACATTTTTTCTATAGAAAAATTCTCAGATTCTGAGACATTTTTTCTATAGAAACTGAGACATTTTTTCTATAGAAAAATTCTCAGATTCTGAGAGATTTTTTCTATAGAAAAATTCTCAGATTCTGAGACATTTTTTCTATAGAAAAATTCTCAGATTCTGAGACATTTTTTTATGTAGAAGAAATGTCTCAGAATCTGAGAATTTTTCTATAGAAAAAATGTCTCAAAATCTGTAAATTTTTCTATAGAAAAAATGTCTCAGAATCTGTAAATTTTTCTATAGAAAAAATGTCTCAGAATCTGAGAATTTTTCTATAGAAAAAATGTCTCAGAATCTGAACATTTTTCTATAGAAAAAATGTCTCAGAATCTGAGACATTTTCTACAGAAATAATGTCGCAGAATCTGAGAATTGTTCTATAGAAAAAATGTCGCAGAATCTGAGAATTTTTCTATAAAATAAATGTCTCAGAATCTAAGAATTTTTCTATAGAAAAAATGTCTCAGAATCTAAAAATTTTTCTATAGAAAAAATATCTCAGAATCTGAGAATTTTTCAATAGAAAGAATGTCTCAGAATCTGAGAATTTTTCTATAAAATAAATGTCTCAGAATCTAAGAATTTTTCTAAAGAAAAAATGTCTCAGAATCTTAAATTTTTTTTATATGGAAAAACTGTCTCAGAATCTGAGAATTTTTCTATAGAAAAAATGTCTCAGAATCTAAGAATTTTTCTATGGAAAAAATGTCTCAGAATCTAAGAATTTTTCTATAGAAAAAATGTCTCAGAATATGAGAATGAAAAAATATTTCAGAATCTATGAAGATTTCTACAGAAAAAATGTATCAGAATCTTATAATTTTTCTACAGAAAAATTATTTTAGAATCAGAATTTTTCTATAGAAAAATGTTTCAGACTCTGAGGAATTTTTTAAATATATAAAAAATTTTAAAAATCTGAGAATTATCTATAAAAAAAAAAAAAACAATTTTCTATAGAAAAAATGTCACAGAATCTGATAATTTATTGTATCGAAAATATGTCTCAGAATCGGAGAATTTTTCTATAAAAAAATTATCTCAGAGACTGAGAATTTTTCTATAGGAAAAATGTCTCAGAATCTGAGAATTTTTCTATAAAAAACTGTCTTAGAATCTGAGAATTTTTCTATAGAAAAAATTTCTCAGAATCTGAGAATTTATTTTTTGAAAAATATTTCTCAAAATCTTTCTATAACAACAATAATTGTAATTCATGATAAAATTTATTTATAAAAACATAATAAAATCAAATAATTTTTTAATTTATTTAATTTAGTAAAGTGTGTAATTATTAATACCTAGCGTATTAACAAAATAATTTACATAAATTACCAAAATTTGTATATAAATTTTTACTCTGCTAAACTTTGAAAAGTTTACAAAGTTTCCTAGGAATATTTCCTAAAAGCATAGATAATTTTTCGAACATATCATTTTTTAAAAATCACCTTGGCTTTTTAGTAATATTGTCTAAAAACTTTGTAGGCTCTATGTTATCTTGGCACTTAGATAAAGTTATACTATAAATTTAGGTAATATTACCTCGATTTTTTTTTGTGTGTACCATGTCGCACGTGACCAACTTTACATAAGAACCAAGATCACAGATTTTATTATTTTTTAATTATTTTTTTTTATTTTAATTGTAATAAAAATCTGTGTTTGTTCTCAATATTTGATGAACTTTCGTCATGACCACTTGACGCACTAATTACAAATGTTGTTTTTCAATGTCGCACGGGACATCGAAATATGTGATAAAGCATAGCAAAAACTAACCGATATTTTTTGAATTGCATAGTTTGTTATGCATTTTTTTTTTAACTCTTTGTATCTCCAGAAAGATTTTTTTAAAAGCAAAAGTCAATATTTAATGCTTCTCTTTAAGAACTTTTAACAAAACAAAAGGTGCAATAGAAATGTCCCAATGAGAAAAAATTGGCTTGCTCGACTTCACATTCGAATATCGCGAAATGGGGTATGAATAAATGTTAAATTTGATCACGTTAGTTAAATTTGATTGCTTTCCTATGAAAATATGTTTAAACAAATTCGTTTCAAGAACTTTTGGTTTTTTGGTCTTGGTAGACCTTTCGGTGGAAGTGCCCATATTTAAAAAAAATCGACAATATTTTTTTTTTTTTTGCATGACACAAAATTCTTTATTACATAATTTAAAATGCAAAGCTAATTTTAAAATTTGGTGTACATATTTTTAAAATACGTCCCAAAAACGATTAGAAAATTTTTTTTTTTGAATTTTAAGCTAAATTCACAATGATGGAGTACTCTGTGCCATAGAGTGGATTTTGGTCCTTTCTCTTTCACACTTACACGTTTTTTGTATAATGTGTTCTCCATTTTTAGAGATGGTACTCTGTAGTACTGAGTACTCAGACATTGTATCGAAACCTTTATATATATTTTTTAGAGATCCCATTTTTTTGTTTAATTTATCGAAAATAATGGAAATATTTATAAAAATGTGGCAACATTTTTATATCAAAAACTAAAAGAGAGAGAGAAATCGATTCAAAAATAAAATTGATTTTATTCAAGCGGTTTTCGGCCGAGCGGTTTTTCTTGGAAAATTTGTATAAAAAAACGTCACCGACGT
The DNA here is from genome assembly GCA_963921195.1 of Pegoplata infirma. Taxonomy (NCBI): domain Eukaryota; kingdom Metazoa; phylum Arthropoda; class Insecta; order Diptera; family Anthomyiidae; genus Pegoplata; species Pegoplata infirma. The sequence continues at coordinate 172,639,070 of OY992536.1, read as the reverse complement.
TGTTGTTCGGGGACTCACACTTTCGGTCTACTGTAACTTACTAACTTAGTCTGTAAGGAATACATTTTCTTGTAGCAGAAACATTTTCTGAAAAGTTTTTCCTATAGAAATATACTCAGGTTCTGAAAAATCTTAAATTCTAAGATTCGGATTCCGAGACACTTTTCCTTTTCTTTAGATTCTTAGATTTTGAGACATTTATTAAAGAAAAAGCTTTAGATTCCGTAAAGAAAATTCTCAGCTTTTGCCTATAGAAAAATAATCAGATTTTTCGTAAAGAAACATTCACAAACTCTTTCTATGGAAAAAGTATTTTTTTCTGAAACATTTTTCATATTCTGAGTTATTTTTTTCTATAGAAAAATCAACAGATTCTGATAAAAATTTTTTTAGCAAAATTTGCCGGAAGAAAACTATCAGATTTTTCCTGTAGAAAAAATCTCAGGTTTTTTATTTTAAGTATTTTTCTTTAAAAAGATTCTCATTGTTTTCCTATTGAGAAATTGACACAATTTTCCTTTTTTCTTTAACAAATTCTGTTTTAATTTTTAAATTAATAAAAATTGTTAATTATTCAACCTTTAAAATTTTATGTTGAAAAATATTATTCTAGCTCAAGGTCATATTTTTTTACTTATCATTACGATGATATTGTCAAAGTAACATGATTTTGTAGTATTCCCTCTTATTCATAATACGAATAGATGGTGAGGCATGCTATACATACGTTTGTTTAAATTTCTGTTTTAATTTTTAAATTAATAAAAATTATTTATTATTCGAATTTATAGCAAACTTCTCAAATTTTTCCAGAAGAAAATTATCAGATTTTTCCTGTAAAAAAATTCTCAGATTATATTCTAAGACTTTTCCTATACGAAGAAAGATTCTCATAGTTTTCCTATCAAAAAATTGTCACAGTTTTTCTATAGAAAAATTAAAAAATTCCAAACATTTTTCCCTATAGAAAAATTCTAAGATTCCTAGAATTTTTTTTAGAAAAGTTTGTGATTCCAAGACAATTTTCTTTGAAAATTTTTTTCACATTATTTCCTTTTCTGTTTCTCTCCCCTTTCCTTCCTGCTTTGATTTTTCTATAGTAAAAATTCTTCGGTTTTCCTATAAAAAATTCTCAGATTTTTCCCAAGAAAAATTTAAAGATTTCAAGACTTTTTCCATAGAAATTTTTTAAGAGTCCGAGTAATTTTTTGTGTAGATTATTCCTCTAATTATACCCTCCCTTACAAAGGGAGTCTCCCTAGTGTCACCCGCGGATCTTTATGGAATTAGTTTTATTTTGTAGAGCAGAAAAAATAAAGGGACATGTATTTTTGTTAGCGGCCCAAATTAATATTTAGGGGGTGAAAAGGAGGGGGAAGAAACGGCCATTTTTCAGTTTTTTTTCGTTTATTTCCTATATTTATTTCGTTTATTTCCTATATTATGCAAAGGAACTTAGTCATGTTACATACCACATGAAAGGTCTTTGGAAAACCTATCTACGTGTGTTAAGATCGAGTCCAAACATGCACAACTTTTCGTTATTTTGAGGAAAATACCAAAATTTTAGGGCTTTTTTGTTAATAAGTCGAAAAATATAAGTTTGTCATTCCGTTTGTAACTCATCGAAATATCGGTCTGGGACCCCATAAAGTATATATTTTCATGATGCCCGATCGATTTTTAGGCATTCTAGCGATATCCGTCTGTCTATAGAAAATATATTGGAAGTTCTCCCGAGAAGTTTGGTATTGCATTTGAGCAATATCGGTTCAGCGGTTCAAAAGTTATGAACGAAAATGTAAGGACACCTCAAAAATTTTAGTACATTCAACATAACCTAAATATACAAAATGCTTTAATTCGGCTGCTGGTTGACATATGTCAACATAATAGAACACTAAATGGTATTTAAACAAGTTCGAACATATTTTTTGGACAAGAAAAGAAAAAAATCGCGGATTTTTTTTACCATTTTTTTTTTCGCAGATATTTTTTTTTCTAAATTTTTTTTTTTTCAAAAGTAATTTCCTTTTAATTACTGTTTTTTGCAATGATCTTTTAGAAATTGTGGAGGGTACCACTACATTCGGCGAGGCCGAATTTAAATTTTTTACTTGTTTTTTTATATCTTTGGCCCCCCCTCTTCCTTCTTTTTCTTTTCATTTTTCCTTTTTTTCAAATTCGGTTTCTGAAGGGGGAGTTATATTTTTAAATTACTCAATTGAATTATTTTTTTTAGTCAAATAAAAGATTTTTTTTTTTTAATATGCACTTTACTTTACCTACGTTTTTATCACGTCCAATTTGCATATTATAACAACGATGTTGATGATGGTAATAATGACGATGATTGCCATGTGAAGTTAACCCCATCTGGTGTTAAATACCAACACGTGTCAACCCAACTAAGAATGCTTAAAATGTGTTTAGAAAACACTAATATATATAACTGCATACTATATTCTTGTTGTTATTTCAGACAGCAAGTAAAATGTCTTCTCTGGCTCACATTGCGTTTGATGTCGTCATCTAAATGTGTCGCCTATTAGTAACATTGTCAACATAACCAAGTTATGTACCACCAAGTTAGCCCAAGGGAATTGTATAAATACAACACTACACAAAAAGAAATTTATCACATTAATGAACAAAAAAAATATACATTTCAATGTGTTACAAATTTTTGTAACACCCACCAACCAAAGTATGGGGGGATACTCACTTTGTCATTTCGTGTGTAACGGTCGAGGACCCCATAAAGTACATATATTATTGGTATATTAATAATAAGATATTTTATGGGTGCCCATCTGTCCATCCGTCTGTAGATAACACGGTGCAGTCCAAAATAAAAGATATACTGGGCTATTCATAATGAGTTAATCAAATCTAATGTTGGTTTATTTGACTGATATTGCATGTATATTTGTCAAATAAACCTACTTTAAGTACACTTTAAGTATTATGAATAACCCCCATAGCACAGTATATACAGTAGCGAAACTCTTAATGGTGAATTTTCCCCTTTTTTATTCACCTCAATTTGCTTACACGTACAGGAAATGTGTGAATTCATCTCCTTTGTCAGAAATTTGAAATTTAAAGACATTTGTTATTAATTATTTTTTGTTTTGTTTATAAAATTAAAAAAAGAAAATTGTTTTAAAACAAAAATTTATAAATTTAAGAAAATAAAAAGTGCAAAATTAAATGCTAATGAAAGTAACAATTTATCAATTTAGGGTCCTAGTGATACATCATTCTCCCAAAAAAAACATTTTCCCGGCAGATGAAGGTGTTGTTAAATAATTTGTTTAAATCGTGATTAACTTGGTCAATATGAAGAGGAATTCCTATGAAATAATTTGGAGCCAAAAAACGTTCAAGCTATTGCGAATTTTCCGAGTGAATCTTACAAATTTTTAAATTAATTAAATAATACACTATTTCATAAGTTTTGAACGTAAATAAATATTTTTTTATTGAATTTTTTATTAAAAAAAAATAGTAATAAAAATATGAAAAAAGTGTTATTACTGAGACATTTTTTCCTATACAAAAAGTCAGATTCAGAGACATATTTCCTATAGAAAAAATCTCAAATTCTGAGACACATTTTCTGAGAAAATGTCTTAGATTCTGAGACATTTTCCTATAGAAAAAGTCTCATATTCTGAGACATTTTTCCTATAGAAATAGTCTCAGATTCTGAGACATTTTTCCTATAGAAAAGGTCTCAGATTCTGAGACATTTTTCCTATAGAAAAAGTCTCAGATTCTGAGACATTTTTCCTATAGAAAAAGTCTCAGATTCTGAGACATTTTTCCTATAGAAAAAGTCTCAGATTTTGAGACATTTTTCCTACAGAAAAGTCTCAGATTCGGAGACATTTTTCCTATAGAAAAAGTCTCAGATTCTGAGGCATTTTTCCTATAGAAAAAGTCTCAGATTCTGAGACGTTTTTCCTACAAAAAAAGTCTCAGATTCTGTGACATTTTTCCTATAGAAAAATTCTCAGATTCTGTGACATTTTTCATATAGAAAAATTCTCAGATTCTGAGAGATAGAAAAAGTCTCAGATTCTAAAAGCATTTTTCCTATAGAAAAAGTCTCAGATTCTGAGACGTTTTTCCTACAAAAAAAGTCTCAGATTCTGTGACATTTTTCCTATAGAAAAATTCTCAGATTCTGTGACATTTTTCATATAGAAAAATTCTCAGATTCTAAGATATTTTTCCTATAGAAAAAGTATCCGGTTCTGACACATTTTTCCTATAGAAAAAGTCTCAGATTATTTGGTACTTTTACTATTGAAAAAGTTTCAGATTCTGAGACATTTTTCTTATAGAAAATATCTCAGAATCTAAGAAATTTTTTCTATAGAATAATCTCAGGGTCCCGGACATTTTCCAATAGAAATAATCTCAGAATCTGAGACATTTTTCCTATAGAAAATATCTCAGATTCTAAGACATTTTTATTATAGAAAAAGTCTTTGATTCTGAGACATTTTTCCCATAGAAAAAATCTCAGATACTGAGACATTTTTTCTTTAAAAAATGTCTCAGATTCTGACACATTTTTCCTACCGAAAAAGTCTCAGATTCTAAAACATTTTTCCTGTAGAAAAAGACTCAGATTCTGAGATATTTTTCCTATAGAAAGTTTCAGATTCTGAAACATTTTCCTATAAAAACGGTCTCCGCTTCTGAGCTGTTTTTCATAAGGAAAAGGTCTCAGATTCTGATACATTTTTCCTAAAGAAAAACTCTTAGATTCTAAGATATTTTTCCTATATGTATATAGGAAAAGCCTTAAGTTCTGACGCATTTTTCCTACAAAAACAATCCAGACTCTAGGAAATTCTTATACAAACTATTTCTTATAAATATAGGACACGAAATTCCAATTTTTCCTATCCCATCCGGTTTTTTGAAGATTACATTTTCAGATAACATATGTATACTTTTAATATTTTTAAACAATCAGCGCATCCAATTTTTAATATATGTAACTGGATTTTTCTTATTGTCTATAGATGATGATTAAAGAATCTGCAATTTAATGACATCTAAAATAAAGAATAAAATAAAAATCATTATGTGCATATTTTTGAGATTGAAAACTTTAATATTTACCCTTTTATAATTGCTAAAATATTTGTAAATTTTAGATTTTTGAACAATTTTTTGATTTCAAGAATTTTTATATAAATATTTTTGAAATTTGATGTTAACCGTCAAATCTTGAATGTGGTGATTATAAAATTATGACGTGTCCGTGGTTAATTTCCAAAAAAATATGACATTTCGATGTAACACCCGGAACCATAGAGAAACATAGAGGCGAAGGTGAAAGAAAAAACCATATTGCTATCTTTTTCTAATTTCTCACACGTACGTTGTCGATGTGAATTCACCACACAATACATGTTTACAAGTTGTACTTTGTCAACAAATACATGTATACAAGTTGTACTTTGACAATTCATTTTTTGACGCCTTCGCCTCTATGTTTCTCTATGCCCGGAACAGTATGCTACATTTTTTTTCCTAACTGACAAATATAATAACGGGTGTTTTGTAAATTATCAAATTGTTAAATTCTTCTACCCGGCTAAAAATAAATGTGTATGTTCGTATATGCTTATATATAGATCTTTATATGATCATATATGACATATATGAAAACATATATGTGACCATATATGCAAGAAACGATCCCATATATGTGTATATATAAAAAATATGTGCCATATATGATATCATTTATGGAAACATATATGTTATCATAAAATGTTAAGTTTTAGTGCATGTGTATGAAAATATCAACCGGAATTACAAAACAAAAGTTTTGTAGGATTGAAATTATATTTTATTACCATATTTATACCTTAATACCGATTCGTATCAATAATTTAAAAAATATTGTTCCCTAGTTGCAAAATATTCTGATTAAAAAAGTTACTTTTACATAAAGAAAATGGAAAAGGTAAGTTTTAATTAGAATTTTAAAATCATAAGTATTATTTTTTTCAGTTCATCGTCATAACAAGTATAAGCGTGTACATTTTATTCCAAAACAAGATCATATTCAAAAGGATCATATATATAGAGTGCTTTGATGTTGAAGAAAATTAAACTACGCAGCTTCGTTAATCTCGTGCAACTTCGTGGAGAGGGCATATGCACCACCATTATGTTTTCACTGCGATTGCAATACTGCAAACTATTTTGAAATCCCTTAATGTCGCCATAACAAAATGGAAATGATAGATCGTATAAGCAGTTTTGAGGCCGAGTAACGTTAAGCTCACACAACTTGGAGAAAAGGACATATGCACCACCAGAAATGTTATCACTACGGTTCCAACGCTATAAATTATTTTGAAATCCCTTACTGTAGCAAATAGGAAATGGAAAGAACGTATAAGAAGTTTGAATGCCGAGTTACTAAAAAATTCAACCATGCGGAGGTACGTTAAGCTCGCTTAACTTAGAGCAGAGGGCATATGCAAGACCATAATGTTATCACTACGGTTCCAAAACTACAAACTATTTTGAAATCGCTTACTGTCGCCAAAGCAAATCGAAATGAAAAGAACGTATCAGTTTTAAGGTTGAGTAACGATTTGGGAAGGACAACGTCTTTATACAATTACAAGAAAGCTGTCTATAAGCGAAAGTGACAACCTGGCACATTGTCACCATGATGTAAGTAGAAATAGTTATTATCCCTGTCTTTCAAATATCCTTACAAACATGATGTAAGTAGAAATAGTTTTTATCACTATCCTTCAAATATTCTTACAAACACAACCCAGCAAGATAAAATACATACTACTAAATATATTGTTTTTAATCGAAGTCTCTTTTGATGCATGCATTTAGTAGTAGCAAGTTCTTTTTTGCTGGAATAAAAAAGAAATGTGTAATAATTTTTAATATTTTTTTTCAGATGGATTTCTGAAAGACAATATATCTTTCCTTAAAAAGCATTCCATAGTCTTTAGCATCCAATGAGCTTTAGCATCCCATGGTCTTAACAAAATACACTCCAACATGTATGTATGTAACTAGCGGTTCAATGTGCCGTCGAATGACTTTTGCCGGAGTTGCATGGATGAAGAGAAGTTGCAAACTATCGAAAACTTTATTTGCCATTGCCCGGCACTTTCTGGTCAGAGACTTGCTTCACTGGGATCTAGGGAGCTGTACGATCTTTCTGATTTGTCGGATGTCAAAATTCAATATCTAAGGAGTTTCATAAGAAGCTCAAATTGGTTTAACGACAGGGACTAGTAGGGGAACCTATTACGGTCCCGTGGTATCACAATGGACCTCAGAGTCTACGTGTGTTGACGTAAAACGTCAGCAGCCACTTACAACCAAACCAAACTAGCAGTATCTAGCCAATCTTTAAAGGTTGCTTCGTTAAATGACATCCGTGTTATCAGTAACCTATTAGCACAAAATGCTATCGTTGGTAATACTTAAATACAATAAAAATTCTAGAAATATCTTAAATATTAATATTATTTTATATCCTTTTTTTAGATTTTGATTATAAATATTGTAAAATAGAGGCTTATACCATAACAAAAACGCTAAGTCTGAAGATAATCGGAAATAAAACTAAAACAAGAAAACACTATGGAAATCAACGTTCCTTTAATAAGCTCTTTGCTCGCATCTTTCGTAATTGATATCAATTGAAAAACTTGATATATAAGATCTTTTATGTTCAAATTATTTTGTTGACTATCAAAATGTATTCTCATATCTATAAGTTAAATAATTTATTTTTATATGGTCACCAAAAATGCAAACGATAGTAACTAAAAAATGAAAATCATCGAACTAAAGGGTTTCATTAAAATATACGAAAACACCAAAATTAATAAAAAAATATTTTTAATTTTAAATTATACTTATGTACACCGTTTGCAATTCTGGTGAATATATACATAATAATCTATTACATATAGTTTAAAATGAAAAAATAAATAAAAAATATGAAAAAGAATGTAAAACAAATTGAAAACGACATCATATATGATCCCATATATTATTCAATATATTATCCAATATATGATTCAATATATGATCTAATATATGATCACATATATTAGATCATATATGATCGTGTCTTATATAAGCGCCAATTTTGGAATATGGTCATATATGAGACCATATTTGATACTATATATGCTACTGTATATGGTCTCATATATGATATCATATATGATAATATACAACATTTTTAGCCGGGTATCGTAATTTTTGCGTAAATAATGCAAATATATTTATATTAAATAATTTTTCAAGTTATTCTATTAAAGGACATTTATTTGTAACGATGTTTTAATGCGTAATAATGCTCATGTTAATAAATTTGTAAATAGAAGACCAAAATTATTATCGCATCCTGTATCGAAATTTACCAATACAAGTAAAACAAAATGTGATAATATTAGTGATTCAAATAAACCTAAAAAAAGAGTTTCGTTACTGTATATACTGTGCCCATAGTATTCTTTGGATAAAATATATGAGGAGTTCCGTCTAAGACTTAAATTTTGAGGTAAAAAAGATGTGATTTTTGTTTTGATGGCACATCGATTTGGCATAAATATTAGAAGCTATTTAAGAATAATAAATTCGTTCGCGTCAATTAAATCGCGCAAGGGGGTCAAAAGTTATGGCGGTTTTAAAAATCTTAAAAATATTTGCATGCGTTATAAAAACATGCCAGGATATATCAGTTCTTCTAAAATATACCCTGCAAACAAAACGATACGACATCGATTCGCCGGTTGTATCGCCGATACGATAAATTTTATTGCGGCAATTATCGAATTCGTATCGCCGGCGATACACCTTTCGGGAGAAACTGTTACCCGACGGCAATACATCCCGGCGATACGAAAACGATTCGCCTTGGCGATAAAAGGGCAATATCGACAGATAATCGTATAAACGAAAAAAAAATAGATTTGTATGTATCGCCGGAATATCACTAAAATGATAAACCGGCGATACAGCTATATCGATTCCCTGAAGCTGAAAATAGACATTATTTTTTTCATTCATATGTTGGTCATGTTAACAGGACTAAAAACATTTGCATTCACCTGAAAAATATATCGGCAACATTCGCTGAATTTATTTTTTTATCTTTGAACGCACATTTGTGTTTTTCGGCCAAATTTATATTCTTTCAAAGATTTCTTGTTGTGCTTGATAAATTATTTTATTTTAAATTGACAAAGAAATACAAATTTTCAATATTTTTTTTTTGTTTATCGCCTAAATATCGTTCGTATGAAAAAATGTCGATATAATAAAAATACTACTTTGATTTTTTATTGAAATGATAAATTTTCGTATCGCCGCAATATCTTTTCGGCGATATATCGCCCTATTGTTTGCAGGGTATGATATAAATTTAACCCTTTAACGACCAAACGATTTAAAAAAAAATATCTAAGTACCTAAAATCACGATTAATTCGCGGTAAAAGTTTCGCAATTTTTTATAACATATTTAGACATTGCGCGTTGGTATTACTGAAAAAAATCACGGAAAATCTTATCATTGTACCAGTAGTTTAAAAAAAATCGGTGATGCTTTTTTATAACAAGAAAATTTAATATGGTCCAAAAAATCTATAATCATCAAAATTTTTTAACCCGCCTCTGATTTTATGATGACTCATCAAGTGGGCTTTCATTTAAAAAAAAAAATCATCCGATTTCGTGTAAAGCCTTGGATGTGCCAGATCAACACAGGTTTAGATAAAATCATCGCGCTTTCCGCTCAGAATTGCTTAAAGTAAAAAGTCAAAAAGCAAATCAGTTCTACTCGTTAAGGCACGTCTTTTGGTGTATTAAAATGAACATGATGCATTAATTGCTACTAAAACAAGTAAAAAAGTTAAATTCGGCCTTGCCGAATGTAGTGATACCCTCCACAATTTCAAAAAGATTATTGCAAAAAACTTTATTTAAAAGGAAATTACTTTTGAAAAAAAAGAAAAAATTTCCGCGAAAAAAAAATTTGGTAAAAAAAATCTGCGATTTTTTTCTTTTTTTTGTCAAAAAATATGTCCGTACTTGTTTAAATACCATTTGGTGTTCAATTATGTTCACATATGTCAACCAGAAGCCGAATTAAAGCATTTTGTATTTTTAAGTTATGTTGAATGTACTGAAATTTTTGAGGTGTGCTTAGATTTTTGTTCATAACTATTGAACCTTAACCGATATCGCTCAAATGCAATACCAAACTTCTCGGGAGAACTTTCAATAAATATGTTAAGTTTCAGTCATTTCCGTATAATATTTTGGCCGTGATCACCATTTCCACAGAAAGACAGACGGACATCGCTAGAATGTCTTAAAATCGATCGCGGATCATAAATATATATACTTTATGGGGTCCCAGACCGATATTTCGGTGAGCTACAAACGGAATGACAAACTTACAGTGGGCGACAATACATTGGAAACTTTTTTATAGTAGATGAAATTTGCGAAAAACAAAGTTAACAAAACTAAACGTTTTAATTATCAAACAAGTAATATACAAAAACGATATGTAGATAATTTATCAAGCTTTAATTTAAGCTTAATAGCGTCCAGATTGGGAAAATAATGAATGTGTTACGAGGGTCGATGTGGAAAATTAAAAAATTTAAAGACATTTTTCAGAACATTTTTAAAAAATATTTGCGAGTCGATTTTTTCCAAGTTAAAACATTAGAAATTTAAAAAAAAGTCCAATAGTTGTTATTCAGTGATCAAGTAATTTTTCCAACAACCCAAATAGACAGCCCGGCTAAAAATGTTGTATATTATCATATATGATATCATATATGAGACCATATACAGTATCATATATAGTATCAAATATGGTCTCATATATGACCATATTCCAAAATTGGCGCTTATATAAGACGCGATCATATATGTGATCATATATTAGATCATATATTGAATCATATATTAGATCATATATTGAATCATATATTGGATAATATATTGAATCATATATGGGATCATATATGGTGTTGTTTTCAATTAGTTTTACATTCTTTTTCATATTTTTTATTTATTTTTTTCATTTTAAACTATATGTGATAGATTATTATGTATATATTAACCAGAATTGCAAACGGTGTACATAAGTATAATTTAAAATTAAAAATATTTTTTTATTAATTTTGGTGTTTTCATATATTTTAATGAAACCCTTTAGTTTGATGATTTTCATTTTTTAGTTATTATCGTTTGCATTTTTGGTGACCATATAAAAATAAATAATTTAAATTATAGATATGAGAATACATTTTGATAGTCAACAAAATAAATTGAACATAAAAGATCTTATATATCAAGTTTTTCAATTGATATCATTTACGAAAGATGCGAACAAAGGGCTTATTAAAGGAACGTTGAGTTCCTTTGTGTTTTCTTGTTTTAGTGTTAATTCCGATTATCTTCAGACTTAGCGTTTTTGTTATGGTATAAGCCTCTTTTTTACAATATTTATAGTCAAAATCTAAAAAAGGATATAAAATAATATTAATATTTAAGATATTTCTAGAATTTTTATTGTATTAAAGTATTACCAACGATAGCATTTGGTGCTAAAAGGTTAATGATAGCACGGATGTCATTTATCGAAGCAACCATCTACCTTTAAAGATTGGCTACATACACGATGGAGTGTATTTTGTTAAGACCATGGGATGCTTAAGCCCATTGGATGCTTAAGACTATGGAATGCTTTTTAAGGAAAGATTTATTGTCTTTCAGAAATCCATCTGAAAAAATATTAAAAATTATTACACGTTTCTTTTTTATTCCAGCAAAAAAGAACTTGCTAAGTACTACTAAATGCATGCATCAAAATTCATAGCAAGCAAATAATTACTTAAGACTTCGATTAAAAGCAATATATTCAGTAGTATGTATTTTATCTTGCTGGGTTATGTTTGTAAGAATATTTGAAGGATGGGGATAAAAACTATTTCTACTTACATCATGTTTGTAAGGATATTTGAAGGACAGGGATAATAACTATTTCTACTTACATCATGGTGACAATGTGCCAGATTGTCACTTTCGCTTATAGACAGCTTTCTTGTAATTGTATAAAAATGTTGTCCTTCCCAAATCGTTATTAACCTTAAAACTGATCGTTCTTTTCATTTCGATTTGCTATGGCGATAGTAAGCAATTTCAAAATAGTTTGTAGTGTTGGAACCGTAGTAATAACGTTATGGTCGTGCATATGCCCTCTGCTCTAAGTTAAGCGAGCTTAACGTACCTCCGCATGGTTGAATTTTCTAGTAACTCGGCCTTCAAACTTCTTATACGTTCTTTCCATTTCCAATTTGCTACAAAAAGGGATTTCAAAATAATTTATAGTGTTGGAATCGTAGTGATAACATTTCTGGTGGTGCATATGTCCTCTTCTCGAAATTGAGTGAGCTTAACGTTACTCGACCTCAAAACTGCTTATACGATCTATCATTTCCAATTTGTTATGGCGACATTAAGGGATTTCAAAATAGTTTGTAGTATTGCAATCGCAGTGAAAACATAATGGTGATGCATATGCCCTCTCCACAAAATTGCACGAGATTAACGAAGCTGCGTAGTTTAATTTTCTTCAACATCAAAGCACTTTATATTATTGTATTTGCGACATATGTTCTTACTCATTTTGAATATGATCTTGTTTTGGAATAAAAAGTTCACGCTTATACTTGTTATGACGATGAACTGGAAAAAAATTATACATATGATTTTAAAATTCTAAATTCATTTAAAATTCTAATAAAAACTTACCTTTTCCATTTTCTTTATGTAAAAGCAACTTTTTTAATCAGAATATTTTGCAACTACGAAACAATATTTTTTAAATTATTGATACGAATCGGTATTAAGGTATAAATATGGTAATAAAATATAATTTCAATCGTACAAAACTTTTACTTTGTAATTCCGGTTGATATTTTTATACACATGCACTAAAATTTAACATTTTATGATAACATATATGTTTCCATATATGATATCATATATGGCACATATTTTATATACGGCCACATATATGGGATCGTTTCTTGCATATATGGTCACATATATGTTTCCATATATTTCATATATGATCGTATAAAGATCTATATATAAGCATATATGAACAGACACATCTATTTTTAGCCGGGAGTGGAATTTTTTAAGTACAGTAGCGAAAATCCACATTTTTTGACCTCCAATTCTTTTGACCACCAATTTTTTAAAAACAAAGAAAAGATGTTATTGCTTACTAACTTTAGTACACTTAAGTATATGCTAAGTATATATTAAGATAATTTTAATTTCTCTTTGTTAACAAAAAATTGGTGGTCAAAAGAATTGGAGGTCAAAAAATGTGGATTTTTGCTACTGTACTTAAAAAATTCCACTGTTTGTTTGGGTTGTTGGAAAAATTATTTGATCACTGAATAAAAACTATTGGACTTTTTTTAAATTTCTAATGTTTTAACTTGGAAAAAATCTACTCGGAAATATTTTTTAAAAATGTTCTGAAAAATGTCTATAAATTTTTTCATTTTCCACATCGACCCTCGTAACACATTCATTATTTTCCCAATCTGGACGCTATTAAGCTTAAATTAAAGCTTGATAAATTACCTACATAACATTTTTTTATAAAACTTAAGTATTTGATAAGTATAACGTTTAGTTTTGTTAACTTTGTCTTTAACAAATTTCATATCCCGGCTAAAAATAAATGTGTATGTTCATATATGGCTATTTATTGATCTTTATATGATCATATATGACATATAAGGAAACATATATGTGACCATATATGCAAAAATCGATCCCATATATGAGGTCGTATGTAAATTATGTACCATATATGATATCATATATGGAACCATATATGTATGCAAATTTTAATCAGAATTACAAAAAAGTTTTTTGCGAATAAAATTATATTTTATTACCATCGATTAACTTATATATACATAAACATAACTGCAATACCGGTGCATATAAATAACTTAACAACTATTGTCCTACTTGCAAAATATTCTGCTTAAAAAATTACTTTTACATAGAAAAATGTTGGAAAAGGTAAGTTTTATTAATATACATAAGGAATTCTAAAATCATGTTTTCATTTTTTCCAGTTCATCATCATAAGCGTGGACATTTTATTCCAAAACAAGATTAACTGAAAATTTTCTTATTCAAAATGTCGAAAAAACAATATTATTGAGTTCTTTGATGTTGAAGAAAATTAAACTACGCAGCTACGTTAAGCTTTCGCAACTTGGAGTTGAGGGCATATGCACCACCATAATTGTATCACTACGATTTCAATATTACAAACTTTTTACAAATACCTTAATGTCGCCATATCAAATTGGAAATAAAAAGATCGTATAAGCAGTTTGATACCGAGTTACGATTTGAAGAAAGCTCTTCTACTTGGAAGAGAAAACATATGCGCCACCGTAACGTTATCACTACGATTTCAACACTACAAACTGTTTTGAAATCCCTTACTGTCGCAATAGCAAATTGGAAATGGAAAGAACATATATGCAGTTTGAAGGTCAAGTTACGAGTTACAGCAACGTTCAGCTCACTCAACTTGGGGGAAAAATCATACGATTTCAATATTACAAACTTTTTACAAATCCCTTACTGTCGGAAATGAAAAGAACGTATAATCAGTTTTGATGTTGAGTTACGATTTGGGAAGGACAACGTTTTTACTAACAATCACAAGAAGACTGTAACCTTACCTGTATGGAAAATATTATCGGCATGATGTAAGTATTAATAGTTTATTTCTCGCTCTCCTTCAATTATCCTAACAAACATAACCCAGTAAGACAATATACATACTACTAAATATATTGCTTTTAATAAAAGTTTTAAGTACTCATTTGCTTATTATGAGTAAAAAATGCTTTTAGTAGTAGCAAGTTATTTTTTGCTGGAATAAAAAAGGAATGTGGAAATTTTTTTAATATTTTTTCAGTTGGAATTCCGTAAAAAGTATTCGATGGTCTTAAGCATCCCATGGTTTTAACAAAATACACTCTATTAACATGTATGTATCTAAGAAGTCAATATTTAAAGGCACATGGTTGTTTCTTTAAATGATATCAGTGTTATCATTAAAACCCATCAGCACCAAATGCTATTGTTGGTAATACTTAAGGGCTTGTCACAGAGTCAATTCCGTTCCGAAGTGGTTTGAAAGTTTTTCTCTAAAAACGTAAAACAAAATATTTTTTCGGAATAAATCCACTCCTATGCAATGGAATCCCACTTTGATTTTTGAAAGTGATTTCATTCCGAAAAAAATATTCGTTTTGCGTTTCACGAGTAAACCACTTATTACAATTCCGAACGGAATTAAGCCTGTGACATGCCCTTTAATACAATAAAATATCTAGAAATACCTTATATATTAATATTTTATATCTTTTTTTATAGATTTTGACGCTAAGTCTGAAGAAAATCTAATTTAACAATCAAACAAGAAAACAAGGAAATCCCCCTTCCTTTAATAAGCCCTTTGCTCGCTTCTTGATATTTTAAATCCTTTATGTTAATTTTTTTACTATAAAAATGTGTTCTAATATCTATAAGTTAAATTATATATTTTTATATGGTCACCAAAAATGCAAACGGAGTAAGTAAAAAATCAAAATCATCAAACTAAAGGTTTTTATTGAGATATATGAAAAACTCCATAAGGAATAAAAAAAAAATATTTTTTATTTTTAATTATACTTATGTACACCGTTTGTAATTCTGGTGAATATATACATAATAATCTATTACATATAGTTTATGATGAAAAAAAATTAAAAAATAAGAAAAAGAATGTAAAACAAATTGAAAACAAGATCATATATGATCCAATATATGATCCAATATATGACCCAATATATGATACAATATATGATCACATATATTGTATCATATATGATCGTGTCTTATATAAGCGCCAATTTTGGAATATGTTCATATATGAGACCATATTTGATACTATATATGATACTGTATATGGTCTCATATATGATATCATATATGATAATATACAACATTTTTAGCCGGGATACTATAAAAAGTTTCCAATGTATTGTCGCCCACTGTATATAGACCCTCTATCACTAAGTGGAGGGTATAAAAAGGTTAAAAATGCCAATATAAATTTAACAATTATTAATTTTTACACCATATATTCAGAAAATATACGTTAAACTTAAAAAAAAAATACATTTCAGAAATTCCCAAATATATTTAAAAAATTTCCAATTTTTATACCCCTCAACAACAGTATGTCCTTGCAGGAGTAAAAGGAACAAATATATATAGCCACAGTATATATAGGGGTATACTCATATTGACATTCCATATATGAGGTATTCCACACCAAATGTCCCGCTACAGAAAAACATGTGTCCCATAAATTTCTGAATAGGTTGTTTGGATAGCCCTATATGGAACTAAGAAAATTGCGTTTTTGGTTTTTGTAATTTTCAAAAACTGGGCTTAGAAGGCGTGCCCGAGTAAAAATTTTCTGATATAATCATATATAATTTGATACAATCTTATATGAGTTAATATGATTCCGTATAAATTTATATAAAATTATATCTATCATTTTGATACGGTTGATCCACTTTATATGGTTAGATATTGCTCCATATATGATTAGATTCGTATTTTGTTTTCTTTTTTTTTTAAAGTTTGTTTTTTTTTTTTAAGTTTAGTTGTTTGTCCATCCCCACAAAAAAAATCAGAAAAGCGTTTTGGTTTTTTTTTTTCATAATATAACAATTTTCATAACATAACAATTTCATAACAATTTTGTAATTTGCTTGTATTTTCTTGTTTTAACATTGCGAATGAGTAATATTTATTGCATGAATATTACTCTTTCGCAACGTTAATACAAGAAAATACAAGCAAATTACAAAATTGTTACTACCTCCGTCCCGAAATATTCTTAACATTTCTATAGATTTTTTTGTCCCAAAATAAACTTTACATTTTATTAAGCAGTGTTTTATTTGAAATAATACAAGATAAAGTTAAAAAACAATCTTATACTAATCTCGTGTACTAAAATTGTATCAAAATTAATTAAAAATATTTGCACGGTGTCCCTATTGCATCCATAATGCATTTATTAAAATCTGTTAAAAGGGCCTCTAGAGTAAAATTTCTTATTTCATACGCCGCATTTTGTAATTATTTTCATCTTTTCGACCATAGTGGACACTAGAGTGGCTCGTTTTTGGGCTTTTCTCTCTGATCAAATTCTAATACCCGCCAAAAGTGTCGGTCCCCTAAGGGTAACTCACATGCAAAATATCACTCCGATCGGAGTTTATCTTCTGTCTCCACTATGAGCCTCAAAATTGGGGTTTTCGCCAAAAAGGACTTTATTTAAAAAAAAAAGAAAAATTAAGTTTTTTTATTAAAATAATTAAAAAATTATTTTTGTATAATATTTGATATTAAATACTTAAATATGAAATTTAAAGATTTTACGGTATCATTAACCCGTTCAAACTTGATACCAAAAAAATGGCATGATTTTAGGGGCGTTCTCAAAACACCTTTTTTCAAAATTTGAAAATTTTATTAAAAAAAAATTTTAAATATACCATTTTTCTTTCTGAATTCATTAAGAACACCTTGGAGAAGAAAAATGTGAAATATGGCGGATATCCGTCGAGCCACTTTTCGGAAATCGCTTGGGGAAGTTAGCGGATTTCAAGGAAATGTTGGTTTTATTAATAATTTGGATTAATAAAATCTTATAAATTTCGTTTTTGTGCAAATTAACGGTTTTTTGGTGTCATGGCATTCTATTAGATAACTTTAAGTCTGTCATGAAATTTTACAGATCTAGGACGTCTTAAACCCACATTGGCTGGGGGTCAAAAATGACCCCCGCGGAAAATTTGAAGTTTAGAGCTTTAATTTTGTGCTATAAACAAGAATAAAACGGCTTTTATGTTTTTTACCCCAACTATTATTTCGTATTAATATATTATCTTTAAAAACAATTGTTAACCCTTCTTGGTAGGGGGTCAAAAATGACCCATTCTATAAAAAGTATATTGAGGGGGTTAGAGCACAAGGGGTTCAAGTGCCTTATATTTGATAATGAGAAAAAAGAGGTTAAAGTTAAATTGCAATAAAAAATGTTAGATGCTATCTATAATATTATTTTTTAGTTAGTAGAGATCCTGAGATATATTTTAATCTAACAAGTTAAAAAAATACCGTCTTTTACACCCTTTTGCACCCAAAAATTGCATCTGAAGTAAGTAAGTCGCACTTATACCCCTTGTGCTCTAACTTTTTTTATAAATTTCTATTTAGAGCACAAGGAGTTCAAGTGCCTTATTTTTAATAATGAGAAAAAAGGGGTTAAAGTAAAATTGCAATAAAAAATGTTAGATGATATCTAGTATATTATTTTTAAGTTAATAGAGTTCCTGAGATATATTTTTATCTAACAAGTTAAAAAAATACCGTGTTTTACACCCTTTTGCACCCAAAAATTGCATCTGAAGTAAGTAAGTGGCACTTATACCCCTTGTGCTCTAACTTTTTTTTATAAATTTGTAAATTCGTAAAAGGAAAACCACATTTTATTAAGAAAATGTGTAATGGTTCTTTGTTTAATTTTTTAGTCGTCATAATCAGATTCCATGACATCATTGGGCTCATCTTCATCTTCATTAGGGCATCCCGTCAAATCTAAACTTTCGAATTTCGTATCATAATACCTGCTGAAAATTATTTAACCAAATCTGGCTCAAAAATTCCTAATTTTTGAGTACTTTATGCGAACATTTTTTTGAAAATTCCACTTTTGGTCCACGGATGCTGATTTTCAAACATAAAAATTATTTTTAACCAAATTGGTCTTAAAAGTTAAATTTTAAAAATTGCTTGGAGCACAAGGGGTTTAAGTGCATTAAATTTAATAATGGGAAAAAAGAGGTTATAGTTAAATTGCAGTAAAAAATGTTAGATGATATCTAGAATATTATTTTTAAGTTAATAGAGATCCTGAGATATATTTTAATCTAACAAGTTAAAAAAATACCATATTTCACAAATACAAGCACCCAAAAATTGCCTCTGAAGTATGTAAGTGGCACTTATACCCCTTGTGCTCTAACTTTTTTTATAAATTTCTAAATTATGAAAAGAATGTTAGTTATTTGTAAAAGGAAAACCACATTTTATTACAAAAGTCTTTAATGATTCTTTGTTTAATTTTTTAGTCGTCATAATCAGATTCCATGACATCATCGGGCTCATCTTCATCTTCATTAGGCCGTCCCTTGAAATCTAAACTTTCGAATTTCGTGCCGTGATACCTGCCGAACGATGGACATGGAGTAGCTAATTGTGGGAAAATTTATGAAAAATTTTTGCAAGGTCATTTTTAGTCTGCAACCAGCGGTCAAAGTTTAAAAAATTACGTTTTTGGACCAAAATTTATATCTGAAATATTTAACCAAATCTGGGTCAAAAATAAGGAACTTTTGCGCGTTTTATGGGAAAAATATTTAAAAAATTTCAAAATTGCGATTTTGGTCCACAGATGCTGATTTATAAACATAAAAAATATTTTTAACCAAATTTGTCTTAAAAGTCGAAAAACGTTGAGTATTTTATGTGAAAAATTTTAAAAATAAACCCACGACTTTGGTCCAAAAAAGCTGATTAGCATCTGTGTATCAAAATCTTTGATCAGCATTTTTGAACGAAAATCGTGTTTTTTATATTTTTTTAATATTTTTTAGATAACTTGCTTTACATTTTCCAACTTTTGGGACCAATTTGGATAAAAAAATAATATTTATGTTAAAAATCAGCATCTGTGTGTGGACCAATATTTTTTTTTTTTAGGATTTTTTTTTATTTTTCCTATTATGTACGCAAAAATTCCTAATTTTTGAGCCCAATTTGGTCAAAAAATTCGGACATGAATTTCGGTCGGAAATCGCCATTTTTTCACACTTTAACCGCTGGTTACAGACTGAAGATGCTCTTGCAAAATTTTATTACTATTACTACAAGAACTTCTCGGAATTCAACCACTTGTCCAAGTGAAAAACTAAATTTTAATAATTGCTTGGAGCACAAGGGGTTTAAGTGCTCATATACCCCTTGTGCTCCAAGCAAAACAGGTATTTTAGTAACAAGAGCTAGAAATGGTCGCCATATCTCGCTAACGGATAAGAATTTCACATTCACCTCTTGTGCTCTGAACTTCTGTGAACTTCACCTACAAATTCCATATGTTAACTCAATTTTTTTAAAAAGTCACTTGAACCCCTTATGCTTTGAGCCCCTCATATATTTTTTCATATAAAATTAATTTGTGGCAATCTATTAGATAACTTTAAATCAGCTTCTAAATCTCACATATTTAAAATATCTTTAACCCACATTGGCCAGGGGTCAAAAATGACCCCGGAAAAAACTTTTAGGCATAGTGCTTAATTTTTTGATATCAACAAAATATATATTTTTTATTGAATGGGTCATTTTTGACCCCATACCAAGAAGGGTTAACGATTTTTTTAAAGATAATATAATAATACGAAATAATAGTTGTGGTAAAAACACAAAAGCCGTTTTATACTTGTTTATAGCACAAAATTTAAGCTCTAAACTTAAAATTTTATTTGGGGGTCATTTTTGACCCGCAGCCAATGTGGGTTAAAGACGTCCTAGATCGGTAAGATTTCATAACAGACTTAAAATTATCTAATAGAATGCCATGACACCAAAAAACCGTTAATTTGCACAAGAATAAAATTTATAAGATTTTATTAATCCAAATTATTGATAAAACCAACATTTCCTTGAAATCCGCTAACTTCCCCCCGCGATTCCCGAAAAGTGGTTTGACGGATATCCGCCATATTTCACATTTTTCTTCTCCAAGGTGTTATTAATGAATTCAGAAAGAAAAAATGGTATATTTAAATTTTTTTTTAATAAAATTTTCAAATTTTGAAAAAAGGTGTTTTAAGAACGCCCCCAAAATCATGTAATTTTTTTGGTATCAAGTTTGAACGGGTTAGTGATACCGTAAAATCTTTAAACTTCATATTTAAGTATTTACAATCAAATATTATACAAAAATATTTTTTTAATTATTTTAATAAAAAAACTTAAATTTTTTTTTTTTTTTTTTTTTAAAAGTCCTTTTTTGCGAAAACCCCAATTTTGAGGCTCAAAGTGGAGACAGAAGATAAACTCCGATCGGAGTGATATTTTGCATGTGAGTTACCCTTAGGGGACCGACACTTTTGGCGGGTATTAGAAATTGATCAGAGAGAAAAGCCCAAAAACGAGCCACCCTAGTGGACACCATGCCTGTTTATAACGTCGAAAACAAGTTGTCTCATTTATCTGGATGCAGTTTATTGAATCCATTTTGCACGTGAATTGAAAAATTGCAAAGCTATAAAGAATTTCTAAATTATTGATATGTCCCGATATGTATTAAAAAAAAAACTTTTTCAAAAAATCCTCCATAATCCCAACCAAAATATAGAAATGTTAAGTTAATTTTGGGACGGAGGTAGTATGAAATTTAAAATTCAAATGCGATTATCTCGAAGAAAACGAAAAATGTGTTTCTAATTTTTTTTTGTGTGGATGGACCAGGCGCGGATCCAGGGGGGGGGGGAGAATAGGATTTCTCCCCCCAAAACGATTTCAAAAAAGAAAAAAGAAAGGAAAGGAAAAAAAAAAGAAAGAAAAAAGAAAGGAAAGGAAAGGAAAAAAAAAGAAAGGGAAAGGAAAAAAGGAAGGGAAAGGAACAAAATTACAAAGAAAATGACCAGGATGTAAAAAATCCTCAGGAGAGGTATATGTGTGTGTATATGATTTACGTCATCACTCATAGCCTCTATCCTAAGAAAAAGTATTATCTCAAATGTTTGTTTTAGAAAAATGTCTCCGAATTCTATATTTTATATCAAGGTTGGCAATCGATACCCACCCAGAATAACGGAATTTGTACCGCAACTAATAAAGATATGAATATTTTTAAAAGCGATTATGAAAGTCGATGAAATTTCTAGTTTTTTTGATGTGTTACTTCGTTTTTGTACCGGCTGCTTTTCGAAATATAGGCCAATAGCTTTATAATACCGTTTGAAACGGTATTTTAAAGGTATTGGCCTATATAACGAAAATGAACCAGTACAAACACGAAGTAACACATAAAAAATATTAGAAACTTTATCTACTTTCATAATCGATTTTAAAAATGTCCATATCTTTATTGGTTGTGGCAGCGACGTATCCAGGAATTTGAAAACGGGGGGGCACAATTCCCAAAATTTTTTTCGTCATCGCCTATTAATATTTGTTTTTAACTACACCCATAACCAACCCCCCCCCCCCCCCCCCCCTACACGATTTTCGTCTTGGAAAGTTAACATTTTAAATGAGGGTTTCTTAGTCAACCCTTCTTTCCGAAATTGGTATGTGTTTAAACATTTTTAAAAATTTTTGGAAATTACTTAAAAATAATTGGATTTGACTGCCGATAGGCGGTTTTGAATTTCAATATGGCGGATACAATATGGCGCACAATTTTTTAAAAATATTACAGATTAGCTTAAAATTCTTCATGCACAGGTTCTTGGAGTCGCTTAAGAAAATTTGCAGTTGGATTTTTAAAATTCAAAATGTCGGATCCAATATGGTGATATTTTTTTTTCAAAAAATAACAGATTCACTCAAAACTCTTTGCCATTCGAAAATCTAACTTCAGATTCTTATTTAGCGACCCCAAAAACTGGGGCATAAGAAGTTTCAAGGAAATCGGTTGATTTTTTAAAAATATTTGTCGCCTTCCAACTTCAGATTCTTCTTAAACGACCACAAAAACGTGTGTTTAAGAGATGATGAAGAAACTCTCATATAAAAGAAACAGTTCTAAGGTTGTGGTGTCTCGGCTCATTGGCCACATCGGGGATTTTGGGCTTAAAAAAAGTGTAAAAAATGGCGAATTTTAGATACTTCAGCCATTTTTTTCTAAGAAACTATATGATATTTCCATATGAGAATAATTTTTTTATGCCTATCCAACGGGAGCACAACATTGCAAACATTTTATTTGAAAATTGTTTTATAGAAATTAATTTTCATGATCGTGATGTATAATTTTTATTAGATATAAGTAATATTTTGTGGTTTTTTATCCTACTTTACTGATTTTGCGGTATAAATGACTTTTTAGAAACGAAATTATTTCAAACTCTAGAGTTTTTATAAAAAAAAATAAAATTTCTTCTATTAAAATCAAAATATTTAGAAACTTTTTTTTGTATAATGCTTTTTTGGGTATAAAATTTTCAAAATTTTCAAATCGAAAGGGGGGGGCACGTGCCCCCTGTGCCCACCCCCTGTATACGTCCATGGGTTGTGGAACAATAGCCAAATACCGTTTTTCTGGGTGGGTATCGATTGCCAACCTTGCTTTATATATAGAAAAATTTTTGAGAAAGATTATTCTAGCTCAAGGTCATATTTCTTTTACTAATCATTACGATGATATCGTCAAAGTAACAATTTTCAAGAAACTTTTTATAAAGTTGTTTGTTTTAAATTGATTGGTTTGGTTATTTTGCAAGACTTACTCGACACGTGTTTCGGAATTCGTCAAATTCCATTGTCAAGAGTATTTAGCAAATTGACAATCGTTTGTGGCAAAACATAAAGTCTTATATTCGTATGTAAATAGGCATAATGAGAAATGTACTAAATACACAACATAATACAGCTCTAAATTTCAAACGAAAAGTCATAACCAAACCATCACTATTTATTTCAAACATACCTTCATATATACAGCTTGTTTTACAGGCTAAGGAGTGAGATCATAAAAATGTTAACACACATAAAGTTAAATAAAAAACAGACTACTGAATTTTAAGACTTCAAACCAAATTTTTATTAAATAAAATTTAATACAAAATCATAACAAAAAAACCGCATGGAACTCTAACCACTACGAACAAAGTTATCCACTTTTTCCGGAAACCCTCCCATTAAGGCTTTTATGGTAGTTTCTGTCACCTTTTTAGAGCAGGTGGTCCATCTACGTTTGAAATCTTGCATGTCCTGGGAGACCTTTTTTGTGCCCTTTAATTCTTTTTTAACAAGAGCCCAATATCTCTCCACTGGCCTGAGCTCCGGGCAGTTTGGTGGATTTGCCTCTCTTGGTACAAAAACCACATTATTATCATTATACCACTCCAGCGCTTTCTTGCTGTAGTGACAAGATGCTAAATCGGGCCAAAAGTAAGTGGATACATTGTGCTGACTCAAGAACGGAAGAAGTCTCTTCTGCAAACACTCCTTGATATAAATTTCGCTGTTTATAGAGCCAGATGTCACAAATGACTGGCTTCTTTGGCCGCAGCTACATATGGCTTGCCATACTAGGAATTTTTTGGGGAATTTCGTTTGCTTTTTTGACCGAAATTTTTCCGCAACATTTCCTCGAACATCGGAAACATAAAATTCTTGACCAGGGAGCTGCGCAAAATCAGCCAGGACATAAGTTTCGTCGTCCATTACACAACAGTTGTATTTTTTTATAAAATTTGATTTCAATTTTCTAGCTCTGGTTTTGGCCTCCAAATTTTTAAAAGCGTTTCTATCGGGAACTTTTTGAACTTTGTAGGACTTTAGTCCCGCCTTACGTTTCACTTTACGTACAAAAAAGTCTGAGCATTGGGCTAACCGAGCTGTTTTTCTGCCAGATGTGTTAGGAGCTCTCTTAAGGATGCTTTTAACTTTATATGCCTTACCAATGTTACGATAACCAGTCGTTGTTCCTGTTCCCGGCTTCCTTTCAATTGTTAGGTGTTCCAGATACCTTTTTACCACTTTTGAAACTGTTTGGCGGCATACATTAGTTTCTTTGGCAATTTTTTTGTATGTCCATGTTTGGTTTTGTTGAAAATATTTAATTATTTTTGAACGCACTTTTCTTTCATCGTCCATTGTGTAAAAAATTGCAAATTAAAACTCATGATGTAAATTAATTTATTAACTGACATATTTTTAAAATGTAAACTGCCGAAAAAAAAAAAAAATTGGAAGCTTTACACCAAAGTTGTAGGCAAAAATGTGTGTTAACATTTTTATGATCTCACTCCTTAGTATATACATACAGACAGTAGATTTCTTACGCGAGTAAGATGTTCACTGCTTTTGTTGTATTCCCTCTTATTCATAATATGAACAGAAGGTGAGGCGTGCTACCTTTTTGTTTAAATTCTGTTTTAATTTTTAAATTAATAAAAATTATTTAATATTCGACATAATTTAAACAAAAGGATAGCACGCCACTCTTATTTTTGATTAAAAAATTACCTCAAACTTTAGGAAAAATGTTCAATAACTTTTCTATAGAAAAAATCCCTCAGTAACTGTGCATTTTTTCTTGGGAAAAATGTTTCAGAATCTGTCCAAAAAAAAATCTGCAAAAAAAAAAAATTCACAGAATCGGACAACATTTCTTCAAAAACCCTCTCAGAATCTGAGTTTTTCTAAGGAGAGATATATTTTAGATTCTTAAATTTTTGTATGGATCTTTTAGAATCTGCGAATTTTAATACGTAAATTTTTCTCTTGTCCAATAATAGTTTTTCTATATGAAAAATATTTTAGAATCTAAGAAGTTGCTTTAAAAAACATTAGGTGGCATAAAAACGTCAAATTTTTCTATTGAACAATTTGTACACCATTTAAGATTTTGTTTTGAGAAAAGTGTATCAACATTTTTTTATTAAATGTTTTAGAAACTGATACTTTTGTAGTATCTGACAATTTTCTCTTACGAAATATGTTTCAGGATCTGAGAATTTTTGTATAGAAAAAATTTGTTAGAATCTGAGAATTACTTTAAAACGAGAATTATTTCAGAAATTTTTTATAAAAAAATTTTATCAGAATTTGAAAAAAAAAAAATATATGAAGAATCTCTCAGAATCTCAGATTATTTCTATAAAATAAAGTTTAAACATCTGAGACATTTTCTATAGAAAAAAAACTTCGATCTGAGAATTTTTATATCAAAGGGTTTTAAAATCTGAACATTTTTATATCTTAAAAATTGATGATTTTTCTATATGAAAAATATTTTAGAATCTAAGAATTTTTCTGTACTAAAATTATTTCAACATCTGAGAAATTTTGTGAAGGAAACATGCATAAAAATCTCTTAGATCAATATTTTTCTATTCAAACCTACATATAACAAATTTCAAAAATTTTAGATTTTATTTTTCAACTAGCTGACCCGGTCCGCGTTGCTGGCCCTAAGAAAACATCGATTCTGTTT
Source organism: Pegoplata infirma (assembly GCA_963921195.1). Lineage (NCBI taxonomy): Eukaryota > Metazoa > Arthropoda > Insecta > Diptera > Anthomyiidae > Pegoplata > Pegoplata infirma. The sequence goes on along the minus strand of OY992536.1, from coordinate 172,612,607 downwards.
TCTATTGCATCTTGATCTGAATATACAGTGTCGGGCAAAACTAAAGCACGGGACCGTGCTATAGAGAAATCTATAGAGAAACAGATAAACAGAAATCTATAGTACAAAGGGGCGTGTCATTTTACGCATTCTTATCGAATCGTGGGTTTTAATGTAGCTAAAGTTCCAAGTTGCGTCCTCGGTAAGTACTATCTATGCAGCAAATTTTAATAAAATCGGTTTAGACGTTTTTAGTGATTGCGGAAGAGGAAGAAATAAATTTTATTAAATAAAAAAGGGAGTGGCATTTTTTACACCTTTGCCGAATAGAGCTCTAACATGAACTATAGTTCTAGCTCGGTTAGTACTATCAGTAGTAAAAGATAAAATAACGTTGAGTATAGCATAAAGCGAGTAAACTTACGCTTCTTTGTCGAATCGTGTTCTTATATCGCTGATTTACTTGTATAGTGTCATAACACAAAATGTTTGATTTTACAGAAAACCGGTTTAAAGTTTACAATTAAAAATTGGTTTGCATTCCAAAAGGCCTGTATATTGAAAATGTTATAATGGCGAGTTCTCTTCTCCAACGGTAAGATTAAAAGATATTAATACGAATTTTTGACACAATATAAAGCAGGATATAACAAATAATTCTGTATTGTTTACCAAAAAACGACATCGCTCGGGGGATGTCCCCTATAAATGAAATTCATTGTGTTTTTGCGCCTTTTTACAATAAAAATCTTATATGGCCTACATATGCAATTGTTTAGAACTATCCTGATTAAAAACGCCAAGAGAATAGGTTCAACTGTTTTGCGTTATTGCGATCGTAGTGTACTATAAGTGATACTATCAGTACTAAAAATTTAATTTAAATTGTATCTGCCGTTTTTGCATTATTGCAAAGCATGCAGAAATATTTTCAATTCAATACAAAGGGGCGTGGCATTTTACGCCCCTTTATCCAGTAACGCTCTAATTTGGCCAGGCGCGGATCCAGGGGGGGGGGAGAATGGGATTTATCCCCCCCCCAAAATGATTTCAAAAAAAAAAAGAAAGGAAAGGAAAGGAAAAAAGAAAGGAAAAAAGGAAAAGAAAGGAAAAGGAAAAAGGGAGAGGAACAAAGATGGATGGAAAATGACCAAGATGTATACAAATAGAGGCTATTTGTACTGAAGTAAATTTTTTTTAAATCCTTAAAATGTTTCAGAATGAAAGAAATTGCATTTGAAAAACTTAAATGACAATATAGATAGAGTTAAATGGCAATAGAGTTAAATGGCAATAGAATTATCATTCTCTAAGAAAAAATTATTATCTGAATATTTTTATAAAAAAATGTTTCGAAATTCCAGACTTTATTTTTAGAAACTGTTTTGATACTTATTTGACTCTAAATGTAAAATTTTTTTATTGTAAAACTATCTTAAATTTTAGGGAAAATGTCTTAAAACTTTTCTATAGAAAACATCCCACAGCAACTGAGAACTTTTCCTTTGAAAGAATGTTTCAGAATATACCAAGATTTTTTTAGCAAAAAATTTCTTAGAATCGAATAACATTTCTAAAGGAAAAACGTCTTAGAGACTGAATATGTAAATTTTTCTTTTGAAATGTGTCTATTTAATAATAAAATTGTTTCTATATGAAAATGTTTCAGAGTCTAGATGACATTAAAACCGTAACATTTTTCGTATTTTAAGAAAATTGATTCAAAATTTCTTCATATGTAAAATGTTTTAAAAACTGATAATTTTTTAGTATCTGAAAATTTTCTCTTACGAATTATGTTTCAGGATCCGAGAATTTTTTTATACAAAAAAGTTCTTAGAATCTGAGAATAACTTTGAAATATGAGAATTATTTATTATTTCAGAGGTTTTTTATAAGAAAAATATATCAGAATTTGGAATTTTTTTATAGAAAGAATGTCTCAAAATCTCAGATTATTTCTATAAAAAATTTTAAAAATCTGAGACATTTTCTATAAGAAAGGGTTTCAGAATCTGAAATTTTCTGAAAGGGTTATTTTTTTATATGAAAAATATTTAAGAATCTAAAAGTTTTTCTGTAGTAAAATTGTTTCATCATCTGAGATATTTTGTGAAGGGTACATGCATAAAAATCTAATACTTTATTATATAAGGTTTGCATTGAGAAAGGTGTGAAAGAAAAATTTATTTTTCTAAAAATTTAATACATCCTGGTTCGTTTTTTAATAGTTTCATATAATTTTTATTATTTTTTTTCGGAATATTAATGCCTTATTATTATTGTTTTCGAAAATTAAAAATTTGTATATAAAATTTTACGTGTCTATTCACAGTTGTGACTAGCTTTAACTGTCATAAGCAAATTTTTATGACTGAAAAGTCATAATATCAATCTTAAAATTCGCAAATGAAATTTAAAACTTTTAAATTTTTTTTAATAGAAAAATGGCTGTAGGCAAAATCGCTCAAAGAAAAATAGCCCAAAAAAGAAAACGAAAATTCGCCCAAAAATTTTTCATACAAATTTGGTCATTTCATATGAAAAGTTACCCAACATTTTTGGGCAAATTTTCATAGTTTTTGGTCCGATGAAAGCTCCGCAGGCGAAAATTTGTTGGTAAAAATTTTCGCCTGCGGCGCTTTGATCGATGCTAGTTCCATTTTTTTATTTCGTTAAAATTTAAGTTTCACACTTAAAACTTTTACATCAATTACTTATGCATTTTACGGGCTGTATTCTCAAAACAACGATCTATAAAAATAAATAATAACCACGTAACCTATGGTGTTATAATAAAAGATTTTGTCTTTGTCTTAAAGTTCATCTGGATAGCCGGCCTTCGGCTTGGCTTAGGGATTACTAACTCCATGCCTTAGACCCACCCACTCCGCAAAAGAAAGCTTTTCTGTGTAGTATGTGTTTTGGAAAAAATGTGTTAGAAAAAATTTCTTATTTTGGCCCATTTTTCATTTCTTTTTTGGCCTTTTTTTTGTTAATTTTGGGCGAAGGTTTGTATTTTTCTTTTTGTGTCATTTTTCATATTTTTTGGGCGATTTTGCATTTGGGCGATTTTTCATAAAATTTTTTGGGCGATTTTGCCTACAGCCTAGAAAAATATTTGATGTTATGACTGTTCAATCATAAAAATTGGCTTATGACAGTCATAACTGTGAATAAGCACGTTTGTAAGACTATAAAAATGGTCCTCTTTTGGAAGTAAATACGACTGACAGGGTCTCCTTGTGAAAAAATTTTTTTGAGTAAAAAAGTTCCCCTAAATCCAAATGCTTGAAAAAAAAGAGTTTTTCTTGGTTATTAATTTGTTACACAATATTAAAAATATTAACAAACCCCCCCCCTCCCCCTTCAAACTAAACTTTATTGCTTTCCGATTTTTTGGTAAAAAAAAATCTCCCCCCCCAAATGAAATTCCTGGATCAGCGCCTGAATTTGGCGCATAGTTAGTACTCGATTTGTACTATCTTTGGTTTAAATTTCATCAAAATCGGTGTATTCCCTATTTATATGCAGATGTCAAAAGTGGTCCAATGAAAAAATTCGATTTTGCCACGCCCCTCCACCCACAGACAGAGTATAAAAGACCTGACCGCACAGTGTTACTCCCAAGGCTATTTTTAAATATTCCGTGAAGATGTCATCAAGATTGGTCCAGCCGTTTTCGCGTCCAAAAGAAACATAAATACAGCCGTTTTTGCAAAGCATGCAGAAATATTTTCAATTCAATACAAAGGGGCGTGGCATTTAACGCCCCTTTGTCCAATAACCCTCTAATTTTGCACATAGGTAGTACTTGGTTAGTACTATATTAAGTTTAAAATTCATCAAAATCGGACAATCCGTTTTTGTTATATATAGATGTCATTAGTGGTGGAATGTAAAAATTCGATTTTGCCACGCCCCTCCGCCCACAGGCAGAAAATCAAAAATCTGACCGCACAGTGTTACTCCCCAGGCTATTCTGAATATTCCCTGAAAATTTCATCAACATCGGTCCAGCCGCTTTCGAGTCCATACGGAACATACATACACACATACATCTATACACACATCCATTTTTATATATATAGATAGGTTCAACTGTTTTGCGTTATTGCGATCGTAGAGTACTATAAGTGGTACTATCAGTACTAAAAAATTAATTTAAATTGTATCAGCCGTTTTTGCATTATTGCAAAGCATGCAGAAATATTTTCAATTCAATACAAAGGGGCGTTGCATTTTACGCCCCTTTGTCCAGTAACGCTCTAATTTGGCGCATAGTTAGTACTCGATTAGTACTATCTTTGGTTTAAATTTCATCAAAATCGGTGTATTCCCTATTTATATGCAGATGTCAAAAGTGGTCCAATGAAAAAATTTGATTTTGCCACGCCCCTCCACCCACAGACAGAGAATAAAAGACCTGACCGCCCAGTGTTACTCCCAAGGCTATTTTTAAATATTCCGTGAAGATGTCATCAAGATTGGTCCAGCCGTTTTCGCGTCCAAAGAAACATAAATACAGCCGTTTTTGCAAAGCATGCAGAAATATTTTCAATTCAATACAAAGGGGCGTGGCATTTAACGCCCCTTTGTCCAATTACCCTCTTGTCCAATAACCCTCTGCACATAGGTAGTACTTGGTTAGTACTATATTTGGTTTAAATTTCATCAAAATAGGACAATCCGTTTTTGTTATATATAGATTTCATTAGTGGTGGAATGTAAAAATTTGATTTTGCCACGCCCCTCCGCCCACCGGCAGAAAATCAAAAATCTGACCGCACAGTGTTACTCCCCAGGCTATTCTGAATATTCCCTGAAAATTTCATCAACATCGGTCCAGCCGCTTTCAAGTCCATAAGGAACATACATACACACATACATACATACACACATCCATTTTTATATATGGGGCATTCCAAGCCAAATCACTCACTTTTAGACCCGACCCCTTTCGATTTATTTTATTTTCGGATATGTTTTAGTCCTTATTAAATGCAACTTGGACACCAATTTTCAGCCTTTTATTCCAAGATGGTGTTCAGTAATCAATTTTTCAAAATGGTGATTTTCTCCAAAAAATTAAAAAATTGAAATTTTTAATTAATTTTGACCATTAAAAAATATAGATATTTTAAAAAGGTTGGACAATGTTTTGTTGGTATTTAAATGTAGTTTTAGAAAAAAAATATGAAAAAATTATTCGAAGTAATTATCACTTATTTTTTGACGTTTAAAAATTAAAATCGACTTTTTGAAAAAGTCCGAAACCTTCGATTTTTTTGTAAAAAACTATAAAAATTCTACTCTAAATTACGCAACTTTTAAGCCATAACTCGAGATGTGATCGCAATTCTTTCTATTTTTTTTTTTAATTTTTAAAATTGCACCTTTTATGTTTTGGCTCTGATTTATTTTATATGGAGCTCCAAAAAAAAAAAAATTGGTAGATACTGACCCTAACTTACCCTAAATATATTCTTTTGGAGGTAAGTATACGTCTCACAAAAATTTTAGGACGATCGGACATGGGTAAGGCGTTTAGCATAGTCCTTGAAGTTTAAAAAACGGATTACAAGGAAAAATATGAATTTTTTTCTGTTTTCGCAATTTTTTTGGTATTTTAAGTTAAGTTTTAATTCAAGTGATTACAGAATTATGATGTGGAGTTGCGTAATTAAGAGTACAAATTCCTTTCTAATAAGGTACTAAAAACTAAAATCGGTTGAAAATCAGCCAAGTTATTACAACTTCCCCAGGCATCTAGCGTGTGCCATACCACTTGATTAAAAAATACGAGTCCCTTTTTTTAAATTTATTGAAATTTTCTACTGTAATAACAATTTTTCATTATTCATGTTTCAGTGTAATATTTTTTTGGTTTTTCCAAATTTTAAAACAAAAAAAAGATTTTTTTTTTTAAAATAGAGATTTCAAAAGGGTGTTGAAAATGCAGGCATTTTTAGCACTAATTTAAAAAATGTTAGCAAAACACAATATGAAAAATACTTGTCATCTAATTACATTTGAACTTGAAGAATAAAAAAATGTTATTACAGTAGAAAATTTCAATGAATTTCCAAAATCGTATTATATTGCTTAATCAAGTGTTCTGCCATACGTTAGATGCCTGGGGAAGTTGTAATAACTTGGCTGATTTTCAACCGATTTCAGTCTTTGGTACCTTATTAGAGAGGCATTTTACTCCGTATTATAATTCTGTAACCACTTGAATTAAAACTTAACTTAAAATACCAAAAAAATTGAGAAAACAGAATAAAATTCATATTTTTCCTTGTAATCCGTTTTCTAAACTTCAAGGCCCATGCGGAACACCTTATCCATGTCCGATCGTTCTAAATTTTTGTGAGGCGTATTTTTTGCCTCGAAATGAATATATATAGGGTAAGTAAGGGTCAGTATCTACCAATTTAATTTTTTTGGAGCACCATATAAAATAAATCAGAGTCAAAACATAAAAGGTGCAATTTTCAAAATTTGAAAGAAAATAGAACAAATTGCGAACACATCTCGAATTTTGGCTTAAAAGTTGCGTAATTAAGAGTAGAACTTTTAGACGTTTGTAAAAAAAAAATCGAAGGTTTCGGACTTTTTCAAAAAGTCGATTTTAATTTTTAAACGTTAAAAAATAAGTGATAATTACTTCGAATAATTTTTTTAATATTTTTTTCTAAAACTACATTTAAATACCAACAAAACGTTGTCCAAATTTTTTTAAGATATCTATATTTTTAACTGGTCAAAATTAATTGAAAATTTTAATTTTTCCATTTTTTTGAAAAAATCGCCATTTTGAAAAATTGATTACTCAACACCATCTTGGAATAAAAGGCTGAAAATTGGTGTCCAAGTTGCATTTAATAAGTACTAAAACATATCCAAAAATAAAATAAATCGAAAGGGTCGGGTCTAAAAGTGAGTGATTTGGCCTGGAATGCCCCATATATAGAAAGATAGAAGATAGATAGATTTTATAATCGTCTCGGTCTTTAAATTTGCAAATAAAATTTAAAATTTTTTAACGTTTTTTTTGTAGTGTGTATAGAAAAATATTGAAGTTATGACTGTTCAATCATAAAAATTGGTTTATGACAGACATAGTCATAACTGTGAATTGGCCAGTTTACATGACAATCAATGGCTTTATTTATGAAGTAAATCATAAAAAAAAATTTGAGCAAAAAAACTTCCCCAAATCCAATAGATGGATTCATGCCTGATTTAAATACTATAGCATTTTTTTATTGAAAAAAAAAAATATTTTTTGGTTTTCAATTTGTAACTCAATATTAAAAATATTAACAAAAATTCATGCAACCCCCCCCCCCCCCCCCACCATTCCAACCAAACATAATTTTTGTTTTTTATAAAAAAAAAATCTCCCCCCCCCCAAATGAAATTCCTGGATCCGCGCCTGGGTTGGACAAACATCTGTAATGTACAGGGGTTTAAAACAACACAAAATAGTTTTAAGCATTTAAAATACTTAACTATCGCAAACCAAGATATTAACTTTATATATGAGGGTTATTTTTGTCTTTTGGACTACCAGAACTGTTTATAGGGAATATCAGGAAGGACGAGCAGGAGCCATTAAAGCCACTAGCAAGCAGTCGGATGGGGGGTTCGTGTCCACCTAATTCCTTTAGACCACATATATATACCCACTACATACAGATTATATAGACTCCTTGTTTAGTATTTTTACGATTAAATGGACCAGATCAACATTAACATAACTAAAAAAAGATGAAGTATGTTATTCAGAAAAAAAAGGGCTTTACTTGATTTAAGAAATATTTTGTTTGATGGGGCTTCTAGTTGGTAAAGAAGCCCAACGCATCAATACCCTCCCTACCTATGATTTCAGAAGCGCTAAATTTATCTGAAATCCCACATATGCACTAAATTACCCTATCCTCGTTAAAACATCACGTAAGAAAACAAAAATTTAAGTTTACAAATCCATTATTTTAAATATTTATTATTCAAGAAAAATTTAACATAATGTCATAAAACATGGTTCAATCCTTAATCGATTGTTCGCAAAGTATAGATTTTTGTAACATTAAATCTTCTAAATTTAATTAAAAAGTTTGAATTTAGCTAAAAAAAAATTGTTTTTACCAAAATTCATTTATTTTGCCGTTAAGGCCTTATTATTCAAATTTTAATAAAATTCCTAGGGGGTATTTTAAACTACTTATAGATTGTTTATTATAACAAAATTGGATTTAAAGAAAATATAAAAAAAACATTTTAGAAATGTACAAAAAAAATAGAATAATAATAAAAAAATCTATCGTTGTAAGTTTATATCGACATATTTACATTATTATTAAGAAAGAAGTAAGAACTCTAAATTACAAAAACAACAATTTATTATGTTTTAATTTCGGTCGTTTCACAGTGGAACACGAAGAGAAATAATGAGTTTTTTTACTCTGATGGTAAAACTCTCTTAAACTTTCATTAGTTATTAAGGCTGAGTTAAGGCTGAGTTAGCTACCCGTAACTCTCCCCTAACGTAGCGTAGCGATCAAAATCAAATAGAAAATCACGTAGACGTCTGCAAAGATGAATAATTGCTCTCATTTGTTCTCATATAACGAAAACCTCTCTACGCTACGCTAGTTTACGGTTACGGGTGCCTAACTCAGCCTTTAGGCACCCGTAACCGTAAACTAGCGTAGCGTAGCGATCAAAATCAAATAGAAAATCACGTAGACGTCTGCAAAGAAGAATAACTGCTCTCATTTGTTCTCATATAACGAAAAACTCTCTACGCTACGCTAGTTTACGGTTACGGGTGCCTAACTCAGCCTTTACTTCTTCTTAATGTAGAACTTTAATAATTTGCAAAAACTATATGTAATAACAAAATGATTGTAATTGACTCACCAAAAAAAATACAGCTGCAGCAATACGTTGAGGCCTCTCGATTTTGCTGTAGTTGGATACAATACAAATTTATCTAAAGCTAAAATAACAAAATTATAAGTTTATGTGTTTTTGCATAATTACTAACAATACTTAATTATCATCTTCAAATGATCGTTTAGTGTAGGGTGTTCGATTAATAAGAACTTTTTTTTTTGAAATATAAAGTCATTTAATAGAAAAGTTAAAAATTCAATAATTTTTAGATTTTAGCCACATTTGATATGACATAACAAAAAACCAAAATCGTTAACGACTACACTTTCGTTTTGTGGTTATACATTATTTGACTTTGTAAATTTTATAACAAAAAAAAAACTGTTCTATAGAACTCAATATAACAGCTTATTATACTTCGTTAGTAAAAGCTTTAATATATCACACTTTAGTTATATGGCACGGGTGATAAAAGGTTCGCACATTAAATGAACTTTCGAGTTAAAAAATGTAATAAGCTCAAAAAAAAAGAGTTTTAAAGTCACTGTTATAAATTATGACACTTTTAATTGTAACTTTTATTTAATATATAAAACTGTTATAATTTTATAATAGATTTATATATGAATGGTTAATGTGGATGACTTGTGATAATTTTGAAATGCCATTTGAAATGCCACTAGTAAATTATGATTTTCGTTTTAGTTTTCAAATCCCACGATTAGGTGGTGTAAAAGGTAGTTTCATAGAAACTAGAAAAAACATTACTAATAAAGCTACACTCTAACGACCATAATTAAGATGATTTTAGTAAAAATAATAAACTTCATTAAATAGTTACGATTATCATTATCATTTAAATTAGTGGTTATCACTAGTAAATTGGATTTCCCTTTTGTTGTAATTCTTTGTACTTGTTGTTGATTTTTATTGATATTTTTGGGTGATGATTTTAAGAATTGGCATATCGGGTTTACTTGATTACGCACTACTGACGGATAACTTTTGTAAGGTTAGGTTCATTTTATCAGGTGGTGATGTTAATATTTTCTTCGGTGATTGTAAATTCTTTAATACCACATATTCCTCAATACCATACCTTCCTAAATTGGCCTGAGCGGCATTGCTAGTTAAAATTCAACAACGGATTTCTTGATAAGTGGTGTGTAATAGAAATTATAAGTAGAGCTGTTGTCAAGGCAAGATAAACGTTGTAGGTAGCCAAACTTATATTGTTTTTTTATCGTAGGTTAGGAGACTTAAAAAGTAAAGTCTGATTTGGAATACTCAGCTCTCTTACTGTTGGACATACAAAACAAGTATTGAGTGATGTAACAATTCTTGCATTCGTTTTTGATTTTGCCTGACCTTTTACAAAAAATGTTACAGTGGTGGCTCCGAGTCCCCGACCACCACTGAAATTTCGCAAATTATTTCGGATAACCTATTTTACGGAGATTTTATGATTAACCAATGTTTATTATTTAGATATGTAGGGTATGTTACCTGAACTTCGTTCTTATTGCACCAGGTATATGGGGACGCCGACCATGTGGGTTGTACCCTAATATGAAACAAGCCTGCACTTTGTCAAAAATTTCTCGGAAATTCTTGCCACGAGTTGACGAAATTTTGCACTAATTTATTGGAGACGTATCCCCAAATTTATTGCAATTAGGAATCTTTTAATTACTTGGATGACGATTTATCAAAAGTTGAAAAATTCTGCATAATAATTAATTTTATTACTTTTTATTCATTACCGAAATTTAAAAAAATATTAGCAAAATTACCCTTTTTTGTAATAGCACTCCAAATTTGTAATAAAATTTAATAAATTTTGTAAAATAAAATATACGATGCACAAGAATTATTTCACTGGTAATTGCTGAAAACTTTCCACTATATTTTTTTAATATACTTGTTATTTAATCGACTGTCAGAGTAGAAAGGAAATAATCTACCTGCCAAAATACTCAAGAGAGCTAAAATCTACTTGGAGGTTTACATATTAAAATTGTTGCCAATATAAAAAGATAGAGGTATCTATATATCGATAATAATTAAATTGAACCAGTTTATTACATATAAACACAGCTCAATATTAACGTTAAAAATTTTTGAACATATAGATTGTAATATACCAAAATTATGGGGAAAATCGAGAAATAAAATTAAAGAAATAAAATAGTTTCAATTTTAGTGTTTTTCTAATCCGAATGGTTTTTCTTTTTACTGTTTTCGAACAGTTATCGATTTTAAGTCAAGACACAAACCGAAATTTAGTTAAGGTGATGTGTACAGAAAGTTTCGCAAAAACGCAGCTCATATTGTTTTAGCGAATAATTATTTTAGGTTTAATTGTGTTATATAACAAAATTAAAGTACAAAAAAAAAATGGTAACGAGTAAAGGCATATATTTGATTTTATGGATATACTTGGTGGCCAACAATAAAAAAAAATTGTAGATGTTTCAAAATCAGTTAACACAAAGATCCATGCCATTACACATCTAATGGCGTTTTCTTTTCTGGAAAAAAATGTTGCACTTCTGCACTTTTTTTTCTTTAATGACTCTTTGTGGACAGTAATAAAGAGTAAGTATAGACATATTTGGTACCAAAAGAAAGGTATTTTCGAGTTCTATCTAACTGTTAAATGTGGAAACACGCTTATTATATTGAAAAAAATTTCAAAATCCCATAAATTTTTACATTTATCGGATCTGCTCAAAAACTGAGTAGTGTTTTCAAATGCTTGATATAGCATTTTATAGTCCTTATAAATACCTTTCTTTTGGTACCAAATACGTCTATATTTACTGTAAATAACTGTGCACAAAGAGGCAATAAAGAAAAAAAAGTGCAGAAAGTGCAACATTTTTTTCAAGAAAAGAAAACGCCATAAGCTATAAAAAAAATAAAAAAAGTAGCCGCAGTTTTGATAAATTGAATTTTCCAAAAAAAAAAAAAAATTTAATCGATAGCCCATACAAAACTATATAAGAATGTAAATTTTTAAGATTGTGGTGCATTCCGTTTTAATGTGATAAATATTTAATCAAGGCAACTCGCCACAAATTTGAGCATTTTTCCAATATTTGACCACGCCTCCTAAGTCCAGTTTTTGAAAAATTGAAAAACCAAAAACACAATTTTCTAAATTCCAGGGCTATCCATACAAGCTATTCAGAAGTTTACGGTTCACGTGTTTTTTTTTTCGCTGGACATTTGGTGTGGAATGCCTCATATAACACAATGAATACACCGTCCGACAGCCAATATTAAACATGAACCGAATGATCTACGTCTGAAAGTAGGGATCAAGTGGAGTAAAACTGCATTTACAGTTTTTCATTTCGTGATCCTGTTTCCTTTAAAAAGGACTTTTGAAATATTTGCACTTGTCCGACTATCACACTGGTGGCAAATGAAAGAATAGGATCTCCCATAATTTGTTCATTTTTTTATTTTACCATATCAGGACTTAAAAACTTTATCAAAATATTTTTTTGAAAATTTTGAAAAATATTGAAATATACATTTTTGAAAGGGCGTAAATAATCTCCCTTTTCCTGATATGTAAAACATAAAAATATTAAAATTACGGGAGATCCCCCTCTTTCACTTTCTGCCACTAGTGGCGTCCCAGGACAAGTACAATTTTTTAAAAAATATTTTACAAAATTTAATCATCTAAAACTTTGAAGTCATTTTAAAAGGAAACAGGATCGCGAAAAGAAAAACTGTAAATGCAGTTTTACTACATTTATGGGTCTATTCTAAAAAACAAATATTTTTTTTTTGCCAATTTTTATTTTTTTTTATTACAAATATTATAATGCAGTTTTTTTAATTTTCAAATTTCGCTTCTCTTTTTTCTGAAATTTTGATTATTGTTTGGTTTTAATTGGCTCCTTCTCTTGCAAAAAAAAAAAAAAAAAAACATAATTGTCTTTATAAAAAAATAATATTTCTTTTATATCCACACTTTTTTGCATGCAAAAAAAATTGCAATAATTTTTGTAATAATATGATTCTTATTTTTGACTACACTCTAATTAATTTTCATGTAAATTTACCCTGTTTATAGTAGGTAACTTGTCTCCTACTATAAACCGTGTAAAAATACTTGTTGTGCTTAAAGTGATAGACACAAAGTATGTAAACGTATGTACATATTCAAGTGTCTACAAAATGCTTCGCAACAAAAATGTTTCAGGAAAATTTACACGTTTTGTGTCTAAATAAACATGTTTATTTAGTAAACTTAAAGTAGAAATGCCTGGAAATACATGAAAATTATGTACATATACATTGAAATTGCTTTTTATAAAACCACCCTAACTTTTCCAAATTCAAATATCAAAAAACAATAAATGCATTTTTATATATTTTATTTAAAATAAAAAAGGCTAATGAAGGCTTAAAACAAACGTGTTAAAATTAATTAAAAAAAAGCTAAAACAAATAAAATAATTAATTAAAAATGTAACCAAAAACATTTCTTTCTATAGAAAAATTCTCAGATTCTGAGACATTTTTTACAGAAAAATTCTTGTACAGAAAAATTCTCAGATTCTGAGACATTTTTTCTATAGAAAAATTTGCAGATACTAGGATATTTTTTCCATAGAAAAATTCTCAGATTCTGAGACATTTTTTCAATAGAAAACAGATTTTGAGACATTTTTTCTATAGAAAAATTCTCAGATTCTGAGACATTTTTTCTATAGAAAAATTCTCAGATTCTGAGACATTTTTTCTATACAAAAATTCTCAGATTCTGAGACATTTTTTCTATAGAAAAATTCTCAGATTCTGAGACATTTTTTCTATAGAAAAATTCTCAGATTCTGAGACATTTTTTCTATAGAAAAATTCTCAGATTCTGAGACATTTTTTCTATAGAAAAATTCTCAGATTCTGAGACATTTTTTCTATAGAAAAATTCTCAGATTCTGAGACATTTTTTCTATAGAAAAATTCTCAGATTCTGAGACATTTTTTCTATAGAAAAATTCTCAGATTCTGAGACATTTTTTCTATAGAAAAATTTTCAGATTCTGAGACATTTTTTCTATAGAAAAATTCTCAGATTCTGAGACATTTTTTCTATAGAAAAATTCTCAGATTCTGAGACATTTTTTCTATAGAAAAATTCTCAGATTCTGAGACATTTTTTCTATAGAAAAATTCTCGACATTTTTTCTATAGAAAAATTCTCAGATTCTGAGACATTTTTTCTATAGAAAAATTCTCAGATTCTGAGACATTTTTTCTATAGAAAAATTCTCAGATTCTGAGACATTTTTTCTATAGAAAAATTCTCAGATTCTGAGACATTTTTTCTATAGAAAAATTCTCAGATTCTGAGACATTTTTTCTACAGAAAAATTCTCAGAATCTGAGAATTTTTCTATAGAAAAAATATTTCAGAATCTGTGAATTTTTCTATAGAAAAATTATTTCAGAATCTGAGAATTTTTCTATACAAAAATATGTCAGAATCTGATAATTTTTCTATGGAAAAAATGTCTCTGAATCTGATAATTTTCTATACATTCTATTGAGGAGGTCATTAATACTTTTGGCAATGCCGAATTGTACTTTTTCTTAGCTGTTTTCAAATATTTTTGACCTGCACTTTGTTCAACGTCCCCTGTCGCACATCACCGACACACACAACCTTCTCTATCACAAGACACCCATGTCAATTTTTTTTTCTTCCTGGTTAATTTTTTTTAAGCTACCAAAGATTCCGCACAGCGGAATTAAATGCTCTCTTTTGTTGCCCTTCTTGACGTAGAATTCTAACGCTGAATGCTGGAAATGCATCTGAAAAATAGCTTATGAGTGGTTTAGTTTTATTTCTTCAAAATTTTAAAATTTTTACCTAAATTTTTATACAAATGTGGCTCCATATTTTACCCTTAATTTTGGTTCCGTTTCGTTATATGATTCTCACATATCTTTCGAGACCAAAAGGACCTTAAGAAATAAAAAAATAAATAAAAAATTAAAATTGGCATTTTTAGATTAAAGATTTACAACCGATAGGGTCTGAACACGAGAAGAATGGTCTTCATAGAATCCAAAATTCCCTCATGCGCGCAGCTATTAAAATAATACATTTACTTCCCAGCAAAAAAAGTGCGGAGTACTTCTATTTGGAGTGCTTTAAAACTACAACAAATGTAATGAAATACAACAAAAATAACAAAAAACACAAGAAAAAAACACACAAACAGTTTTTTCTACTCCATAAAAAGTTGTTATTCAGCACTTAACTCATTACCTTCCGCGACACTCCCATACAAAAGTACACTCATAGAAATCCTACAGTATTCCTTACTAAAAAGTCTGTTATTAATGCTGACACGTTAGTATTAAAGGGCCCTACAACGCGTTAGTCAAATTTTACTAACGCGGTTATAAAAAAATGGTAAAGTTAGAATAACTGAAAAAATTAGAAAATTTTCAGTTTTACAGCAAAATTGTTAGTATTGTGGTGAAATAAATTTCCAAATGAAATTTAAAATAAATAAAAATTTTATTTTTATAAATAAATTAATAAAAATATTAAATTGAACACAAAATTCACTTAAAGAACACAATCAGTTTAAAATTAATAATTTTGAGATGTGTGTTTTTTTTATTGTTGAGTTCTTCAATTATTTAGACACCGCTCGCATCTGAAAAACAAATTGAAAAAAATGTACATATAAAATGTATATACATGGGTAAGAAAATGCAAAAAACTTACGCTTGCTAAACAAAAATTGCACACATGATGACGCCATTTAAAAGGTTTTATGATTGTGTTGCGCTGTTGTTGTAAATTTAAAATATATTTCCAGATTTTTTACCTAATGTTATAAATAAAAAAATATATATTTGTCGTGTTATAAATATAGCACTATTTAAAGAACTTTGTGTATTACCTGATGTTTCATCAGTGCGGTATTCGAATTTGTTTATTTATAATAAAAGTATTGGTGTTTTCACGATTATTTTTCTATTTTTTTTTTGTACTTGGGAAAAAAAAAACAATTCCGCTTCACGTTTACATGATTGAAGATTTTTTTTGTAACTAAATAATGAGAGTCTTGAGAACAACAATGTTACCAATTTGTTGTTTTTCCGCAAAAAATAGCGATTTTTTACAGTAATCACAATAAAGGCTTTGGCTTTAAATTGTTTAACAAGGAAACGGTGATTCATGAAATTGAGTCAATTACCAAAAAAACTCGAATTTTTTATGATAGAGATCAATACCGGCACGGGATGTGTTCCTAAGGGACATGTCCCTAGTGATGTATGCGGGGCTGAAACATTCCTAAACAAAAGTGATACTTATTGTTATATGAAAGGTTCGAATTTGTAATATGTTATTTGGGTCCGGGTAATATGTCACGTGACCTACCACGTACTTATCACTTTTCCTCAGTGACGGTCCGTGAAGTTGTCACTGGGTGTTCTCTAATTTATAAAAACAGAAAATTTAAGCATAAAATTCATGTTTTCATGGACCTAACGCATTCCCGAGATAGGTAAAGTTGGGATGTTACTAGTTTTGTACATTTTTTAATGAGATGCAGCCTAAATTCTATTTTATTGTCATTTTGTTACCTCACCACATCGACAATTAACAATAAATGGAGTACAAAAATTAATTTTGGATGCATGTCAATAAAAAAAATTAAAACTGAGGCTTTGTCTATCACGGGAACGTGTTACGTCCAGAAAAACATATTTTATATACATAAATTTTATATTTTAAATAAGTAGAGAACACCCAGTGACAACTTCACGGACCGTCACTGCTTTTCCTGCTGGTTCATATAGCAAACACATTCACATTTTTTTAATTGTCAAATAACAGTATTTCAAATGTTATACATGATATTTTTTAACGCAGGTAATTTTAAAAACATGCAGTTTTTGCAGTACCTAAACTGGAGGGTATAATTCTAAATACCGATATTGCTTATACATGTGCAAATTTTAATTCTTTCAGAAAAATCGAAAAGTTTTAAAAACTTCAAACAGTTTAAAAAACAGGTGTATATGTCGGATCAGATGTCTTTAAAATATAAAAATATTTTTAGATCTTTCTTGTTTTGAAATTTCGGTTTTTATGATGAATTTTGTCGTTGGCCATTCTTTATATGTGGCATAAAATTAACTTTTCAACGTTACTTTTACTATATATAATTAAAACACCTTTTGTCGTCATTTGTATATTATTGTATACCTATCTAAAAAATAATTACGTTTTATGTTAATTAAATATAATACCCAATTTTTTAACTTGCAAAAAATCGACTTGGAAATATTTTTGAAAAATGCTTTAAAAAATGTCTATAAATAATTTCATTTTTCAGATCGACCCTCGTAGCACCTTTATTATTTACTCAATTTAGACGCCATTAAGCTTAAATTAAAGCTTAATAAATTACCTACACAACATTTTTTAAAGTAATACTCATTTGATAATAATAACGTTTATTATTGTTAACTTTGTCTTTATTGCATCTACTATAAAAAAGTTTCCAATGTATTGTCGCCCACTGTACGTCTGAATGTAGAGATCAAATGGAGTAAAACTGCATTTACAGTTTTTCATTTCGGGATCCTATTTTATTTCAAAAAGACTTCAAAGTTTTAAAGGATTACATTTTGTAAAATATTTTTTAAATATTTATATTTGTCTTATAATAGGACTATTGATGGCAAATGAATAAGGAGAATCTTCGTTATTTTTCGATTTTTTTTTTATATTTGCCAGATCAGGAAAAACGATGTCCTTTCAAAACTTTATTAAAATATTTTGTTAAACATTTTAAATAATATTGAAGGATAAAGTTTTGAAAGGGCATTACTTACCTCCTTATTTTGTGATAAAAATAATAACATCGGAGATCTTCCACTTTCATTTGTCATCGCAAGTGATATCCTAGAACAAGTACAAATATTTAAAAAATATTTAACTAAAATTTATTCCTCTAAAACTTGGAATTAGCTTTTAAAGGAAACAGGATTACGAAATGAAAAACTGTAAATACAGTTTACTCTTTAAGTCTTTATGGTTTTAATACATTTAATCTCTAGTTTCAAACGTATGTATATTATCCAGATCGCGTTTAAATACTTTTTTTATTTTTATCGGTCGAGCAATGTTCTACGAATGCATTTTGTAATGCGAAAATTAAAAATGGTTTACTGTAGATTAAAACCGCTGTATTGCTTGCTACATACGTAACTAAAATCGCTACTTTTAGCAAAAAAACTCTTTGTTGACAACAGTCTTTAAAAATGTGTTCTCAAACAAATACTCTCCTTCTCTCTCTTTTTTTCCTTTTTTTGATTTAAAAAACGGAAAATCGAAATTCTCAAACACATGTATTTTACAACACAAGGATATTTTATGATCGAAATATTTTATTGTTATACAAATGGTCTTTCTAAGATGATGTAGATTCTACATTGTAGAATAACAATATTATATTAAAGAAAACATTTTAAGGTCTCGTTTTAATTTAAAATTTAAAAAAAAAATAATACAATTTTAAAGAAATTGATAAAAATTCTTGTATGGTTGAAAAAAAAAAAAAATTATGGTCTCAACCTAAGCTTTTCATAATCCATTTTTTTTTAAATGTTTTCATTTTTTGATAAATTTTGTGCCAAAATGGTATTTTCTTAGATTTTTAAACAAAATTTTATATATATTTTTTTTCCAATTTTTAATAACAAAAATTAGTAGAAAACCGGTAAAAAATCAGTATTTAGTAATGCCCACTTATAAAAAAAACGTACTAAAAACTAAAATTATACTGTAAATTAGTAAAAATGTAGTAAATTTAAAGTTATAACACATTTACTGTATTTTTTACTGTAGGATTTCTATGAGTGTAAGTAGATATTCAGTAGATAAGAAGTACTCCGAGCTTTCAAACAACTTCCAACTACTTCCACGGAGTAGTTCTTATCTACTGAATATCTACTTACATTTGTATGGAGGTGTCGCGATAGGTAATGACTTAAGTGCTGAATATCTATGTATTCTGGAGTAGAAAAAACTGTTTGTGTGTTTTTGTCTTGTGTTTTTTGTTATTTTTGTTGTATTTCATTACATTTGTTATAGTTTTAAAGCACTCCACTGAGAAGTGGTAATGACTTTTTTTTCAGGGTTACCAAGGGAAGCAGAGATGCATTAGTATTCTTAGTTGAAATCTATTTTCTTTGTATTTCAATTTTTTTCTAAAATATTTCAAACTGTTTTTTTTAATAAAGTTTTGACAATTTGTTAATTTATGTTTGATTACATATTTTGTGCCTGAAACAAAATTTACATAGAAATAATGTACATTTAAAGTGAAAGTGTTTATTATCTTATAAACATGTTTCACAATACACGATGTACTATACTTTGCGTGTAATTCTTTACAAAAAAATGTGTAACTATTTTGTTTAAACACTCCGTGTTTATATTTGCGCCTTCTCTGTAAATATACATGAAAATTTACTTACTTAATAATAGTAAAGTTACATGCATTTTTTAGAGTGTACAATAAGGGTGGGATAGTGTTGTGTGAGATTTTAAGCAGCAATATTTGGAAGCGCTAGAACCGCTCATTTTGTGAGGTTGGTAAAAAAAGTGTATGAGCCAAAAAATGGGGGAGGTCGGATAGGATCTAGGGGTCGCTCATCGAAGTCAAAGTTGGGCGTAGAGGGGAAAAAATCCACAAAAAGCCCCAAAACTCCCCTGGTTTTGCTCCTAGAGGGGTCAAATGTGAGACTGGCCCCCATTATTTTTTCCCCTGAACACTTTTGCCAAACATACCTAAGCCCTATCTCCATTCAATAAGGGGGGTCCCATACAAAGGTTCAATTTTTAAAAAATCTTGCTTCTACCGCTCTAGCTGTCCTAGAAGTCACCCTAGAGGAATCAAATGTATGACCGACCCCCAATATATTTTCAACACCAACATTTTCTTAGAATATACCTACCCCCTATCTTCAATCCTTAGGGTGGTTCATATACATTTTTTTTTATTTTTTCTTAAATTGTCATATTAAATCAGCTCCTACCGGTCCAATGTGCCTCCGAGAGGGGTCATTATCAAGACAAACCCCCATTAATTTTTAGCCCCCAACACTTCTTCTGAACATACCAATTCCATATCTCCAATTCCTAAGGGGTCTCCCACACAAAATGACATTTTTGTACAACTTGCTCCCACCGCTCTAACTATCGCAGGGGGGGGGGGACCCTAGAGAAGTTAACTGTGTGACCGACCCCCAAAATTTTTTCAGCCCCAACATTTTTCCCAAACAAACTATTTTGAAGCCTTAAGGGTGTCCCCACACATTTTTTTTTATTTTTTATTTATTTTTTTTTATAAAATCTGCGCCTAATGCAGACTGACCCCCATTAATTTTTGCCCCCTACATTTTTTCTGAACATACCTACGCCGTATTTCCACTTTGTATGGGTGCTCCCCTGGGGAAAACTAAGTGTTTGAAACCAAATTCGGCAAAACGTCTGGACCAGGAGTGCTAATGTTTGCGCGTTTTAAAGAGCAGTGGGAAAATATAAAAGACAAACCGTACAGGCCTGGCATAGAAGATGAGGAAGTGGCAGGCAACATACCAGCTCAAGTCCAAACTGACATCAAGTTGTTTTGTTGTGCTCAAATAAAAGAAAAGCAACCCAGAGACGACTACAAGGAGTTTCTTGAAATTGTTTTATTATACCTTGGCGAAAATATTCCTAATAAGAATTTTAGCCCACCAGGACGCATTGTAGCATATAACGTATTGTGAAAAGCTGGCTGATGTCAAGCAGGAACAATTATCGAAGCGGGGCACGCAAAATTTCTCCGGCCTTATTGCTCGTCGTTAGGGGGGGTTCATGTGCTTCATTATTCCCATTACCACAATGCTCACTACAAATTTATTTATTTGCGTGCAATACAACAAAAAACAGAAAAGACAGAAAAGAAACAGGCCAACACATAAGAAACCGACGTCCAACAATGATACCCTGATGTTATGGTACCAAAACTGCCCTCCCAACCATGATCGTCAATAACCCCAAAACCCAACAAACACTATTAACGATCCCATATTCACCCTACAACAGAACACTACCTTTAGTTAGAAAACAAACAGAAAATATTTAACTTTAGCCAATCATATTGATTTTATTAAATAGAAAAAAAAAACAAAAAAAATCACTCACAATTAACATTAAAATTTATATTTAAAATTATCATTGAAACAACCAAAATTTAACCCGAAATAAATTTCAGAAAAATAATCATAAAGACAAAATAAAAAAAAAATAAATATGACAATAAAAATGAAAAGAAATTAAAAATACCTAAAAATAATAATTAAATCATAATAAAAATAATAATATATTAGATAGATAAATTAACAAAAAAAATATAATAAAAGCAAAATTAAATCGCGTGAATCAAAATTTTTAAAATTCTCAAAAAGTGTTTTAAGGCAGGAAAATTAAAAAAAAACGAACGTTAAAAAATCCGCAATAAAATAAAAAAAATGAGTTTGTAATTTGATGGGTTTAACTTTTACCACAATAAAAAAAAATTTAGAACAACATTTTACATTAACCCGAACAAATAAATAAATAGTTGGTCACGTTAAGCCAGTTATTAAATATTCAAACTTATTTGTATCTTAAGTCTGAAGATTTATTTTGATTTTATCGAAATAGACAAAATATAAACAAACGGAAAAAAATGTAAATAATGAGAGGATAATTAAGAGTAAATAAAAACAGATGACTTACTTTACAGAACCAAAGAGCCGCTCCTTCACCAAAAGATCTCTTGTGTAGGTTGCTGCTGCTGTAAAGGGGAAAATAAATAACAACACTCTCACTTTTCACTTCTCTTAATTAAGTGACCTTTAACAATTCAACTCAAAATAATTTCTCCGCTGAGCTTTGGTTAATTTTAAAATTATCTTTAAAAAAAAACACTTGCTTAACTACAAGTAGGGGATAACCAAACCAAAGCTTACAAACACACAAACGTATTGCAGACAAGTTGCAAATGGACAAAAATGT
This sequence comes from Pegoplata infirma, assembly GCA_963921195.1. NCBI lineage: Eukaryota > Metazoa > Arthropoda > Insecta > Diptera > Anthomyiidae > Pegoplata > Pegoplata infirma. The sequence continues at coordinate 172,590,619 of OY992536.1, read as the reverse complement.
AATTTAACATACAGTGTGTGTATAATGCAATTTTGGTTTAACTAAACCCTACCATGTATAAAAAAAAACACAAGGCAAAACGAAATTTAGAAAAAAAACTAAAGAACAAAAAAATTAGAATTGAAAAATATTTTTACACAGGGAAACAAAAAAAAACAAAACCCGGTTAAAATTTTTAAATTTAGAATTTAAATTGTTTAAAATGTTATGTATTTTAAGATGGCTTTTGTTATTGTTTAAAAAAAAAACGGTTTTGAATATTTTAATTTTTTATTTTGTTCCGATTATTCGAATTTTCTTTTGTTTAAATATTTTCAATAATTTTCCCCGGTTTTAATTTCCCTTTTTCTCACAATTTCTGTTATATTTTTACACTTTTCGCTGTCGTTATTTTTTTTTATTATGCCACTGTATATGATTTTGTTTTTCCTTTATGTAAATTTTCTCGCGCACACACTTTTAAATATTATTAAAATTTTAAAATTTTCACGGCTTATTAAAAATAAAATAATTAATAAATAAAATAAATAAATAAAACAACAGAAAAATTAATACTTTAGAAAAAAAATTTTTTCCTTTTCACTTTTGCTATCCCGACGGCATTAGCAACACATCATCTCTCACGATCAAAACCACCACTAAATTAAGAAGTTGATGCGGCCGATAGCTTTTGATTTTAGCCGATGTTAATGAGAGTAGAAACAAAAAAAATTGAGCGCCTATAATTAGGGCTTGTTGTTAGAATTCCTTGTTGAACAATTAAAAGCACACACCATGTATTTAATCTATATAAAACAAAAGTTTCATAAAAATTGGTATTAAACCACAATTAATTTAAACATTAATTTACCACTTAGAGATGGCACGAGCGGGAAAATTGATGAGTATTTAGACCCAAACAATAAATAGTAGCAAACTTTCCTTAACAGCGGACCAGGAAATGGGCATAGACTTTAAAAATAGATTTAACACCCAGGCGGCAAACTTATGTTGGTATTTCGGAACATATACCATAAAAAAACTTATTTTTTTTCCAAAATACTGTGGCAGAAACACTGGCCAAACTACGCCTTAACAAAAAGGTACTTTTCGAAGTGGTTGCACATACGTGAATATTAACCAGCACCAAGAGCTGTAGACAAATAAAAGAAAACAGGAGTTTCTTTTATAAAAAAAATATTGCAACCCATTTCTTTATAAAAAAAATATATATAAAATTATAAGAAAAATTAAATACTCACAGATTTTTCACAAAAATTGTAAAAGAAAATTATGTAATTTTCTTATTCAAATAAATTGAATTTAAAAAGAAAATTATTAAAAAAAATCACTTTAACTTTTTGTTTATAAGAAAAAAACCCGAAGTTAAATTTTTCTTTGATTTTTATAAAAATTACGGCACTGTTTAAATACACTTTGATGTTTCACTGGCGACTTTTGTTTAATACAATGGCGAAAATGTATGCTTGAAGGTCTAAGGAAAGCTCGGTTTTCCATGTACATACATGCAACATATAATGTTCAACGTTATCCTTCCAAGCGCTAAAACAATCCTTGAAACGAAATTCAGTATAAATGTCAACATAGCGATACATATTCAAATACTAGTGGCACTGTTTCTCACACACAGATGGCGTTGTATAAATCAAATTTAAAAACTTAACCGTTAAAAATTATAAAGTAAAATTTGATAATGAATAGAAATAAGAACTTGACAAGCGCCATTACAAATACCCCCCGCCAAAATCAGACTTTGGGGTTGAATTAACAACACCAAAGCTGATCCCGCTTGCAAGAGTACGATGCATGAATACCTATTGGCGAATATCTTTGGCATGATAATTCCCCACTAAATTTCCCTTTAAATCTTCGAGCTCGTAGTAACTTGTTCCCAATTTTCGACGTATTCGCGCTTTGACAAAAGTGGGAGCTAATTTGGCGTTATAACCCTGTTCGAAGTTACTTTGCTTAAAGTTTCTACGAAAAACCTCTTGACCTACATCATAGGTCACCTCTCTAGATCTAAGATTGTAGACTTTTTCATTCCTCTCAAATTGCTTTTGCATAAGTTCTGCTGCCTTTTTACTCATGATTTGTAAAGAGTCGTTTCGATCGAACCTAACAGAGCGATCATCTAGCATATCTAGCTGCCGCATTAGGGAGTACGTTGAACCATTTGTCACCATATGTTGGCCAAACGCGAGATAATATGGCGAGGTACCTATAGCCGAGTGTACTGCTGACCTAAGTGCACAACAAATGCTAGACAAAAGCTCATCCCAATTCTTTTGATCTGGTTTAACGTACGATTTTATGGCGGACAAAACAGATCTATTGACACGTTCTGAAGCGTTCGCTTGTGGAGCATGGACGGCAGTATATACATGGTTTATACCATAACGCGAAAGAAGTTGATTAAACTGGTGCGATCGGAACTGAGAACCGTTATCGGACACGACTGTCTCTGGAACCCCAAAGGTATGGAACAGATCACATTCCATATAGTTGACCACAGGATCAGCAGTAAATTTCTTAATGGGTTTTAAAAATGGGAACTTGGAAAAGTGATCTAGAACTATGAAAATTCCTATATGACCAGAGCGAGACCGAGGATATGGCCCGAGAAAATCCACGTACAATTTTTGGAAAAATCTCTCCGTACCCGATGTCTTACCCATAGGCGGTCTGAGAACCTGATTTGGATGTTTCGTAGATTTACAAATTTCGCAATTATTAATGTAATTTTTAACATCCACAGCTAAGTTAGGCCAGAAATAAAATCTTCGGATCCTTTCAAGAGTCTTATTAATGCCGCTATGCGACGACAACGGATTATCATGAGCCCGCTTAAGAACTTCTGGAACCAATCCCCGTGGGATCCATAGTTTCCAAGCCAGGTCATCTTGCAGTTTTTCCCCTGTAGCGTGCTCAGTCCGTCTGTACAAGTAACCGTCCACTATCTTCAAGTCCGGCATTACGTTAGTATTTCCCTCAATTCTTTTTAACAGGTCCTTATGTTCGTCTGATTGAAAATGTGTAGAGCTAAGATCTACGAAAAGTCCACTATCATCATCAAAATTTGTCAGACTGTCAATCCCTAATTCGGACAAGTCCTCAGTATTGGCCCTAGATAGAGTATCAGGAACTATGTTCAAACTACCTCGCCTATGTTCAATGTTAAATTTGTACCCCTGCAGTTTTAAAGCCCACCGAGCCAGTCTTGTACTCAGATCTGTCTGGGACATGAGCCACTTCAATGATGCATGATCAGTGATGACTGTGAACTCATGTCCTTCGACGTAAGCTCTGAACTTTTTAATGCTCAGCAAGGCTGCCAAACATTCTTGTTCGGTCACTGAATAATTGCGCTGGGCTTGGTTGAGTTTCTTGGACATAAATGCCACAGGAATCTCTTCACCCTCCGCATTCTTCTGAACCAATACACTTCCTATACCTGTTTTACTAGCGTCGCAGTGTATATAAAACGGCTGCGAGAAATCGGGGCTATGTAGAACAGGCGCTGTACTCAAGTGGGTCTTTAAAACTTCAAAAGCTTGTTGGGCTTCATCAGTCCATACAAATTTACGCTTCCCTTTCAACAAATCTGTCAAAGGCGTGGTAATAGAAGCATAGTTCCGGATAAACTTCCGGTACCAACCTGTCATCCCTAAAAATCTACGAATTTGCTTAACAGATCTCGGCGGAGGAAAGTCAGTTATAGCGGACACTTTATCCGGATCTGCCTGAATGACCCCATTACCCACCACATGGCCTAAATACTTTACCTCTGGGACACAAAAATGACTCTTTTCAACGTTTATTGTCAACCCTGACTCTCTTATTTTCTGTGCAACAATCCTTAGAACCTCAAGGTGCTTTTCAAAAGACTCCGATATGATCAGAAGATCGTCCAGATAGACAAACACCTCCGCCCTGAGAGCCGGTGGGACCACTTTATCCATAAGGCGCGACATGGTCTGCGGGGCATTACAAAGCCCGAAAGGCATCACATTGTAGTGATACAACGGCCTCCCAGGGACGGTGAATGCTGTCTTCTCTTTAGATTTCAAATCAAGCGGGATCTGCCAAAAAGCATCCTTGAGATCTAAGCTTGTTATAAATTCGGCTTTGGGCAGTCTACTTAAGATACCATCGATTTGTGGCAAAGGGTAGGCATCACCAACCGTTACCGAATTTAATTTTCTACTGTCCAAGCAAAGCCTGTTTTTACCAGGCTTTCTGTGGAGCACTACAGGGGAAGACCACGCACTATTAGACTCTTCAATAACCCCCAAAGATAACATCCGATCTAACTCGTCATAAATCAGTTTCTCGACCGCGGGTGACACGGAAAAATGTCGCTGCTTTATCGGCTTGGCGTCACCGGTGTCAATAACATGACATAACACACTGGTTTTTCCCAAACCCTCTTTTACAAATGAAGGAAAGATACTGATGACCTGATTTAACCGCTGTTTCTGAATCGGAGTAAGCGGTATCTGTTCCGATATTTCATGAACTTCGGTCGAACTATTGTCTGAATTTAATTGAGTTAAGCATGACGGTAATAATTCAAATGACTCCCAAAAATCAATCCCTAAAAATAAATCTTTTTCCAAGCTAGGTATAATAAAAATAGTGATAGGTTTCACGATCCCTTTAAACAAAATAGTCGTTTCGACAAAACCGACTATGCTTTGACTTTTACCATCTGCCGTTTTAACGGAAGATTTAAGCTTCCGGTATGGTGAACCGGAAGTAAAGTAATTATCAGCAGCTTTAGAACCTATGCAACTAATGGAAGCTCCAGTATCCATAAGTCCTAACATCTCTTTACCAAAGAGGATAACCTCAGCATACGGTCTTACGTCACATGGTTTATTCAAAACTGAGCAGACAAACTTCTTTTTAAAACTCCGCACTTTTTGCCAAAACGAACTAATACGCCTAGCTGAACGAGTTGGTTTACGATCATCGTTAAAAATCCTATTTCTAGCCTCATTATACTCTTTTAAACGTATGTGAAAGGGTTTGAATTGGGTGGAATTTCTATTTATTGGTAAATTATGGTCACATCCGGTTTTAAAACTTACATTTCCGGTCGTACTTACGTCCGGCATAGTAGTGTTATTGGTATGTCCGGTTAAATTATCGTCACATTTGGCAGTATTGCTGTTAGCAGCTGTTCTTTTTAAAATGGTTATTTGGTTTCCGGTTCCGGTTGTTTCGATGGTCTGTGTGCACCTTTCTGTGCACTCACTACCCCGTTTTTTGCACTACACTTTTTGCAATTCGGAAGATATACATTCGGAGCACCACATCCATAGCAAAATATTGTCCTTTTTAAAAGACAATGCTTAAATTTATGTCCAGCACCAAGACAATTCCAGCAGGTTAAGCCTAAAGCTGAAATTTCGCCATCTTCCATTTCGAAGTCCTCAGGAGTATCGGTTTCCTCATCCTGATTGAAAGCATTGACTTTTCTGGGTTGATGAAGAGGTTTAGACCATTGGGGACTGGGTCTCCAAGCCGTATCCTGTAAAAAGGACTCACGTCTTCTACAAATTTCCCTCAGCTGCGCCACTGAAATAATGTCTATGTTCAAAATTTTTTGTTGAATTTCCGGAAGTAGATTTTTTCGCAATCTTTCGATTAATTCATTTGTCTCTAGTGGTTTGGTCTCGGTCTGTCAATTTAAGTATGGCTTCATAAAAATTATCAAACGATTCGTTAGGTTTCTGTTTTCGGTTGCGTATCATTTCGTGTACGTCCATGTCAGTCCGTGCGTCTTTGTATTCATCAGTTAACGCCTCACACAACTCCGGCCAAGTGACATTATTTACCGATTTATGGTATCGCCAAAACCAATCATAAGCTTTACCCTCAAATAATAAGCTGGCATTGCGACATAAAGCATCAAAATTTCCCTCTAAAGTTTGAATTGTTTGGGACTTTACTATATATATAAAATGATCTACATAAAGACTTCCAGGAGTATTCAGGCCATTAAATTTAATTTTCCAATTAGCAATGGTCTGCAGAACTTTTTCCGGACGTAAAGTAAAAGTAAAATTAGAACGAACAGAATTATTATAGGCTGAATTATTATAAGCGGAATTATTATAAGCAGAATTAGAACGAGCCGATTCATTGCGAGAACTAGCTCCACCATAATGGTCATTCTCCCTAAACGCCTGATGTTCTACTGGAGGGTTTTGAATTTGTTCATGATTAGGTGGTGGATTGGACCACAAAGGTAATGAATTTTGCTGTGACATTGCTGGAGTTTGCTGTGCCGGAGGTGGACCTGACGGAACTAGTGGCAAATTTTGCTGAACTATTGGGAGAGTTCGCTGTTCATGTACATTAGGCCGGTTAGATATGTTAATCTTTGCTAAACTATTCTGAATGTTCGTTTCTACCAATTTTGCTATTTGGCTATTTAATGCAGACCCCAATTGGGCAGACACAATAGATGCTATCATTTCTTGTAGAGATTCGGGAGATAGAACGGAAGGATTTGTTTCGAGACTTGCTGATGCATTATCAACACTCGAAGCATTGGAAGAAGTACCAGCTTGTTCAGCAGTTGGTGGGACTGTTTTACTTGCTGAACGAGTATTACCTGTAGGACCATCGCTAACTACCCTAACGTTACAAACAGGGCAATAGGGTCTAAGTTTTAGAACTTTAGACAAACAGGTTTTGTGAAATGTATGACCGCATACGGTTGTATGAAGGAATGTCTTTGACGTAATGGGTGTGTTACACGCATCACAATGTGCATGCTTATCAGCTGGACCATAAGCACCTAAGTTATCTTCAGGTTGACCAGTTTGATCCATTTTAAAAAAAAATATATAAAAGTAAGGATTGGTAAATAAAATTTAAAAAAAAATGTATTCACAAAATAGTTTTGATTAACCGGGTAAAATAATAAAAACAACTAACGAAAATTGCTGTTTTTTTTTTTTCTTTTATAAAAAAAAAAAAAAAATCTAAAAAAAAGAAAAGAAATCACAAAAAAAAATCAGTAGAATTGTATGGGAATTTTATATGAAAATGTAACAGCTGAGAAAAAAAATATATTTACTGAGTGTCAGTGAAAATTTAAATATCAGACTATTTTACAACTTGTAAAAAAAATTGTCTGCTAAAAAAAAATTTTAATTTAATTTGACCAGTAAATTACTACACAAAAAATCCGAGTGTGCGTAAACGTTTGCTGTATTATTTAAAATTGTGAAATAACCACCTATTGAAGTGTGCGATAACAAAACCAGAAACGGAAATGATCTAAACCAGGCAATATTGTAGTATGTGTTATGAAAATAAAAAAAAAGTAAATGTAATGTATACTGTGCAATAAAAAAAAATCTGTTATTATTAATAACAAACTGATAATTATTCGAACAAGTTTTATGCTCTTTAATATCCCTTTCTAGAAGAAAATATTGTTATTTCTGTTTGTTTATGTACAAACAAAAATCTTTAAAAACGCGATTTTATATCCTAATAGTTTGTATCAAAAAAAAAAAAAATAAATCCGAATTTTCAGATAAAAAAAAAATGCTGAAAAAAAATTATGAGTTATGTATATGTAAAAAAAAAAATGTAAAAAGGAAAAAAAATTAATCATGCAAAAACATAAAAATAAACAAATAAAATGTCTATGTTTATCAAAAAAAAAAAACTTTAAAAACTTTCTTTAACAAAATTTGTAACTCTGTTTGTGTTCTTACTTTTTTGGTGAGTGTCTGTTGTAAAAAAAAAAAATAAAGAAAAACAATCAAAATCTTAATATTGGCCACATAATAGACGGAAAATGGAATAGAATATACTATATGGAATTTAGAGATATCTACATTGGTTAGAACTAATTCGAGTTCTATCTTCCAATCGTAAAAACAAAGGGTGAACTTTATAATCACTTTTAACCCGTGGTCAGATTTAGCTTTTAAATCCAAATACTGCATTCCAAGCAGTTTAAAAGTTTAATTAAATAAGTTCACAGTATTTTAGAGGGATAAATGTCTATTAACTTATGGTTGTAATTGAATGTTTATAGAAACTTGATCAAAACAATTTCCAATAGTATCAAGACATTTATATAAAAAAAACTATATCAGAAGAAAAAATAAAAAATTTACGGCAAAAAAAAAAAAAATTAAATTGAAAATAAACCAAGAAAAAAAAATTAGAATAAATTATAGCAAAAATTAAAAAAAAATAATTTATAAAAACAAAATTAAAAGCAAATATAAAAACAAATTTATAGGAAAAGGATAAAATTAAAAGAGAAAATAAAGGAAAAGGAAACAAAAAAAAATAAAAAGGAGCCGAACAAATGGTTTTACATTTAAAAATAAATGGAACAATTGATGAAATACTTGTTAATTTTAATTTGTTCGTGCCCCACGTTGGGCGCCAACATTTATAATGTAGCATATAACGTATTGTGAAAAGCTGGCTGATGTCAAGCAGGAACAATTATCGAAGCGGGGCACGCAAAATTTCTCCGGCCTTATTGCTCGTCGTTAGGGGGGGTTCATGTGCTTCATTATTCCCATTACCACAATGCTCACTACAAATTTATTTATTTGCGTGCAATACAACAAAAAACAGAAAAGACAGAAAAGAAACAGGCCAACACATAAGAAACCGACGTCCAACAATGATACCCTGATGTTATGGTACCAAAACTGCCCTCCCAACCATGATCGTCAATAACCCCAAAACCCAACAAACACTATTAACGATCCCATATTCACCCTACAACAGAACACTACCTTTAGTTAGAAAACAAACAGAAAATATTTAACTTTAGCCAATCATATTGATTTTATTAAATAGAAAAAAAAAACAAAAAAAATCACTCACAATTAACATTAAAATTTATATTTAAAATTATCATTGAAACAACCAAAATTTAACCCGAAATAAATTTCAGAAAAATAATCATAAAGACAAAATAAAAAATAAATAAATATGACAATAAAAATGAAAAGAAATTAAAAATACCTAAAAATAATAATTAAATCATAATAAAAATAATAATATATTAGATAGATAAATTAACAAAAAAAATATAATAAAAGCAAAATTAAATCGCGTGAATCAAAATTTTTAAAATTCTCAAAAAGTGTTTTAAGGCAGGAAAATTAAAAAAAAACGAACGTTAAAAAATCCGCAATAAAATAAAAAAAATGAGTTTGTAATTTGATGGGTTTAACTTTTACCACAATAAAAAAAAATTTAGAACAACATTTTACATTAACCCGAACAAATAAATAAATAGTTGGTCACGTTAAGCCAGTTATTAAATATTCAAACTTATTTGTATCTTAAGTCTGAAGATTTATTTTGATTTTATCGAAATAGACAAAATATAAACAAACGGAAAAAAATGTAAATAATGAGAGGATAATTAAGAGTAAATAAAAACAGATGACTTACTTTACAGAACCAAAGAGCCGCTCCTTCACCAAAAGATCTCTTGTGTAGGTTGCTGCTGCTGTAAAGGGGAAAATAAATAACAACACTCTCACTTTTCACTTCTCTTAATTAAGTGACCTTTAACAATTCAACTCAAAATAATTTCTCCGCTGAGCTTTGGTTAATTTTAAAATTATCTTTAAAAAAAAACACTTGCTTAACTACAAGTAGGGGATAACCAAACCAAAGCTTACAAACACACAAACGTATTGCAGACAAGTTGCAAATGGACAAAAATGTAATTTAACATACAGTGTGTGTATAATGCAATTTTGGTTTAACTAAACCCTACCATGTATAAAAAAAAACACAAGGCAAAACGAAATTTAGAAAAAAAACTAAAGAACAAAAAAATTAGAATTGAAAAATATTTTTACACAGGGAAACAAAAAAAAACAAAACCCGGTTAAAATTTTTAAATTTAGAATTTAAATTGTTTAAAATGTTATGTATTTTAAGATGGCTTTTGTTATTGTTTAAAAAAAAAACGGTTTTGAATATTTTAATTTTTTATTTTGTTCCGATTATTCGAATTTTCTTTTGTTTAAATATTTTCAATAATTTTCCCCGGTTTTAATTTCCCTTTTTCTCACAATTTCTGTTATATTTTTACACTTTTCGCTGTCGTTATTTTTTTTTATTATGCCACTGTATATGATTTTGTTTTTCCTTTATGTAAATTTTCTCGCGCACACACTTTTAAATATTATTAAAATTTTAAAATTTTCACGGCTTATTAAAAATAAAATAATTAATAAATAAAATAAATAAATAAAACAACAGAAAAATTAATACTTTAGAAAAAAAATTTTTTCCTTTTCACTTTTGCTATCCCGACGGCATTAGCAACACATCATCTCTCACGATCAAAACCACCACTAAATTAAGAAGTTGATGCGGCCGATAGCTTTTGATTTTAGCCGATGTTAATGAGAGTAGAAACAAAAAAAATTGAGCGCCTATAATTAGGGCTTGTTGTTAGAATTCCTTGTTGAACAATTAAAAGCACACACCATGTATTTAATCTATATAAAACAAAAGTTTCATAAAAATTGGTATTAAACCACAATTAATTTAAACATTAATTTACCACTTAGAGATGGCACGAGCGGGAAAATTGATGAGTATTTAGACCCAAACAATAAATAGTAGCAAACTTTCCTTAACAGCGGACCAGGAAATGGGCATAGACTTTAAAAATAGATTTAACACCCAGGCGGCAAACTTATGTTGGTATTTCGGAACATATACCATAAAAAAACTTATTTTTTTTCCAAAATACTGTGGCAGAAACACTGGCCAAACTACGCCTTAACAAAAAGGTACTTTTCGAAGTGGTTGCACATACGTGAATATTAACCAGCACCAAGAGCTGTAGACAAATAAAAGAAAACAGGAGTTTCTTTTATAAAAAAAATATTGCAACCCATTTCTTTATAAAAAAAATATATATAAAATTATAAGAAAAATTTAATACTCACAGATTTTTCACAAAAATTGTAAAAGAAAATTATGTAATTTTCTTATTCAAATAAATTGAATTTAAAAAGAAAATTATTAAAAAAAATCACTTTAACTTTTTGTTTATAAGAAAAATTTTTCTTTGATTTTTATAAAAATTACGGCACTGTTTAAATACACTTTGATGTTTCACTGGCGACTTTTGTTTAATACAATGACGAAAATGTATGCTTGAAGGTCTAAGGAAAGCTCGGTTTTCCATGTACATACATGCAACATATAATGTTCAACGTTATCCTTCCAAGCGCTAAAACAATCCTTGAAACGAAATTCAGTATAAATGTCAACATAGCGATACATATTCAAATACTAGTGGCACTGTTTCTCACACACAGATGGCGTTGTATAAATCAAATTTAAAAACTTAACCGTTAAAAATTATAAAGTAAAATTTGATAATGAATAGAAATAAGAACTTGACAAGCGCCATTACAGCATCAGTCATGCTCGATGGATGGCAAAAGGCATATATTGCCTAAAAATGTTTTTGTTCCGAATATATCTCGGTTTGGCCAAAAAAGAATTAAATGCACTTCTCGATGTGACCGTTTTCATCATAACAATTTACGTAAAAGCTTTGTTTAGCGCTACCAAAGCAATAGAAGCTCCAAATAATGATTTGAATTTTTTGAAAGCGATTGCCAATTATGCTTTAATTGATAAGATTGTGTCGCAACGATTGGTGAAGAGATTCTGTGAACATTTCTGATATCTCAGTGGCGCACTATTTGATCCGAATATCTCTTGTGAAACACTCAGAAAATTATGTAAGTTACTACATGTTAGTTGTTTGTATATTTTACAGTAGTTAGTTGTTTTCAACTACAAAGTCAGTTGTTTTTGTATGAAAAATATTAAACAACTATTTCTGTTAGTTATTTCAAGTCGTTTTTTTGAACAACTAACAAAAAGTACTGTGATGTAGTAACAGTTATTTAAAGTAGTTAATTTTAATTTTTTATCTCTGAAAAATTTTCAAAGTTTTTTTCCAAAAAATAAAAAAAAAAATTTCTTTTTTTTTCACAACTTTTTTTAAAAAAAAAAAAAAACTTGGAAAAAATTTGGTCTTCAATTTTTTTTAAAAAATTTTGGTCTTCAATTTTTTTGAAAATTTGGTCTTCAATTTTTTTCCCGAAAAATTTTTTGAAAAAAAAATTATATATTGATTATAATATTTTTACTACATTTTAGTTGTTTTGACTACAAATGTAAGTAGTTTCTACATAAGTCAGTTGTTTTTTGTCAGTTAAAATAACTAACATTGTTAGTTGATTTAACTGAAAAAGTAGTTGACCCCAAAACAACCTACAAAGTAGTTATTTTAACTGACATTTTCAGTTGATTTTACTAACATAATTTTTTGAGTGAATAAAACGAAAAATGTCGAATGCAATTCGTATATTTGAAGAAGAGAAAGAGGAATTGGAGGAAGAGTTATCTGACGATGAGATGGACGAATCGTCTAACGAAGACAGCGAGGAAGAAGAAGACGATGATATCGGGTAAGAAGATGCCTCAGAGGATAGCGGCGACAGTGGCAACAAGGATTGTAATCCTCCAGTACATGTTGTTGGATTCGAAGGTGTGATAAGAATTAACATGGCATCGAAACAAGTGAATCAAGAACTCATGAAAACTGATTTAAGCCACTACGTCACACCTGAGACTCCAAAATTTTTTGCACGCTTCGGAATAACCACAAATTTCATTGCTTCCGATCCAAATACTTGGGAAAATCGTCAGGACTACCAGCAAGCGCTGCAAATATTATGTAAATTACATGTTGTCAACGACGCCGTAACGAGGAGGAGGCTAACACCTTGAAGATAGAGGGTAGGTATGTTTGAAGAAAATGTTTTGGCTAAAAAAATATATGGGTAGGTCATACATTTGACTTCTCTACATACGTTACTAATTTAGTTTTCCCCAGGGGAGCACCCCTACAAAGTGGAAATACGGCGTAGGTTTGTTCAGAAAAAATGTAGGGGGCAAAAATTAATGGGGTCAGTCTGCATTTACCCTGCGATAGTTAGAGCGGTGGGAGCAAGTTTTACAAAAATGTCATTTTGTGGGGGAGACCCCTTAGTAATTGGAGATATGGAATTGCCCGGGTAAAAATGAAATATATATGATCATATATGAAAATATATGGATCATATATGGATTTATATAACCATATATTATCATATATGCCTCCAAATATGTTCATATATGATCTGATCCGAAAATTGGCCCTATATGACCTCATTTTTACCCGGGTGGTATGTTCAGAAGAAGTGTTGGGGGCTAAAAATTAATGGGGGTTGGTCTTGATAATGATCCCTCTCGGAGGCACCATTGGACCGGTAGGAGCTGATTTAATATAACAATTTAAGAAAAAAAAAAAAAAATGTATGGGGACCACCCTAAGGATTGCAGATAGGGGGTAGGTATGTTCTAAGAAAATGTTGGGGTTGAAAAAATATTGGGGGTCGGTCATACATTTGATTCCTCTAGGGTGACTTCTAGGACAGCTAGAGCGGTAGAAGCAAGATTTTTTAAAAATTGAACCTTTGTATGGGACCCCCCTTAGGGATTGGAGATAGGGCTTAGGTATGTTTGGCAAAAGTGTTCAGGGGGAAAAAATAATGGGGGCCGGTCTCATATTTGACCCCTCTAGGAGCAAAACCAGGGGAGTTTTGGGGCTTTTTGTGGATTTTTTCCCCTCTACGCCCAACTTTGACCCCGATGAGCGACCCCTAGATCCTATCCGACCTGCCCCATTTTTGGCCCATGCATTTTTTTTACGAACCTAACAAAATAAGTGGTTCTAGCGTGTCGAAATCGAAAACTCGTGCACTATCCCACCCCTAGTGTACAATAGGGGTGGGATAGTGCACGAGTTTTCGATTTCGACACGCTGAGACCGGCCCCCATTATTTTTTCCCCCTGAACACTTTTGCCAAACATACCTAAGCCCTATCTCCAATCCCTAAGGGGGGTCCCATACAAAGGTTCAATTTTTAAAAAATCTTGCTTCTACCGCTCTAGCTGTCCTAGAAGTCACCCTAGAGGAATCAAATGTATGACCGACCCCCAATATTTTTTCAACCCCAACATTTTCTTAGAACATACCTACCCCCTATCTGCAATCCTTAGGGTGGTCCCCATACATTTTTTTTTTCTTAAATTGTTATATTAAATCAGCTCCTACCGGTCCAATGGTGCCTCCGAGAGGGATCATTATCAAGACCAACCCCCATTAATTTTTAGCCCCCAACACTTCTTCTGAACATACCAATTCCATATCTCCAATTACTAAGGGGTCTCCCCCACAAAATGACATTTTTGTAAAACTTGCTCCCACCGCTCTAACTATCGCAGGGGTGACCCTACAGAAGTTAAATGTGTGACCGACCCCCAATATTTTTTCAGCCCCAACATTTTCCCCAAACAAACCTACCCTCTATTTTAAAGCCTTAAGGGTGTCCCCACACATTTTTTTTATTTTTTAATTTTTTTTTATAAAATCTGCGCCTACCGCTCCCATTCTGCCTTTTAGGAACGGTAAATGCAGACTGACCCCATTAATTTTTGCCCCCTACATTTTTTCTGAACAAACCTACGCCGTATTTCCACTTTGTAGGGGTGCTCCCCTGGGGAAAACTAAATTAGTAACGTATGTAGAGAAGTCAAATGTATGACCTACCCATATATTTTTTTAGCCAAAACATTTTCTTCAAACATACCTACCCTCTATCTTCAAGGTGTTAGCCTCCTCCTCGTTACGGCGTCGTTGACAACATGTAATTTACATAATATTTGCAGCGCTTGCTGGTAGTCCTGACGATTTTCCCAAGTATTTGGATCGGAAGCAATGAAATTTGTGGTTATTCCGAAGCGTGCAAAAAATTTTGGAGTCTCAGGTGTGACGTAGTGGCTTAAATCAGTTTTCATGAGTTCTTGATTCACTTGTTTCGATGCCATGTTAATTCTTATCACACCTTCGAATCCAACAACATGTACTGGAGGATTACAATCCTTGTTGCCACTGTCGCCGCTATCCTCTGAGGCATATTCTTACCCGATATCATCGTCTTCTTCTTCCTCGCTGTCTTCGTTAGACGATTCGTCCATCTCATCGTCAGATAACTCTTCCTCCAATTCCTCTTTCTCTTCTTCAAATATACGAATTGCATTCGACATTTTTCGTTTTATTCACTCAAAAAATTATGTTAGTAAAATCAACTGAAAATGTCAGTTAAAATAACTACTTTGTAGGTTGTTTTGGGGTCAACTACTTTTTCAGTTAAATCAACTAACAATGTTAGTTATTTTAACTGACAAAAAACAACTGACTTATGTAGAAACTACTTACATTTGTAGTCAAAACAACTAAAATGTAGTAAAAATATTATAATCAATATATAATTTTTTTTTCAAAAAATTTTTCGGGAAAAAAATTGAAGACCAAATTTTCAAAAAAATTGAAGACCAAAATTTTTTAAAAAAAATTGAAGACCAAATTTTTTCCAAGTTTTTTTTTTTTTTTAAAAAAAGTTGTGAAAAAAAAAGAAATTTTTTTTTTTATTTTTTGGAAAAAAACTTTGAAAATTTTTCAGAGATAAAAAATTAAAATTAACTACTTTAAATAACTGTTACTACATCACAGTACTTTTTGTTAGTTGTTCAAAAAAACGACTTGAAATAACTAACAGAAATAGTTGTTTAATATTTTTCATACAAAAACAACTGACTTTGTAGTTGAAAACAACTAACTACTGTAAAATATACAAACAACTAACATGTAGTAACTTACATAATTTTCTGAGTGTTTCACAAGAGATATTCGGATCAAATAGTGCGAGAGCAACAGCTTCGCCACTGAGATATCAGAAATGTTCACAGAATCTCTTCACCAATCGTTGCGACACAATCTTATCAATTAAAGCATAATTGGCAATCGCTTTCAAAAAATTCAAATCATTATTTGGAGCTTCTATTGCTTTGGTAGCGCTAAACCAAGCTTTTACGTAAATTGTTATGATGAAAACGGTCACATCGAGAAGTGCATTTAATTCTTTTTTGGCCAAACCGAGATATATTCGGAACAAAAACATTTTTAGGCAATATATGCCTTTTGCCATCCATCGAGCATGACTGATGCGTCCTGGTGGGCTAAAATTCTTATTAGGAATATTTTCGCCAAGGTATAATAAAACAATTTCAAGAAACTCCTTGTAGTCGTCTCTGGGTTGCTTTTCTTTTATTTGAGCACAACAAAACAACTTGATGTCAGTTTGGACTTGAGCTGGTATGTTGCCTGCCACTTCCTCATCTTCTATGCCAGGCCTGTACGGTTTGTCTTTTATATTTTCCCACTGCTCTTTAAAACGCGCAAACATTAGCACTCCTGGTCCAGACGTTTTGCCGAATTTGGTTTCAAACACTTAGTTTTCCCCAGGGGAGCACCCATACAAAGTGGAAATACGGCGTAGGTATGTTCAGAAAAAATGTAGGGGGCAAAAATTAATGGGGGTCAGTCTGCATTTTCCGTCCCTAAAAGGCACAGTGGGAGCGGTAGGCGCAGATTTTATAAAAAAAAATAAATAAAAAATAAAAAAAAATGTGTGGGGACACCCTTAAGGCTTCAAAATAGTTTGTTTGGGAAAAATGTTGGGGCTGAAAAATTTTGGGGGTCGGTCACACAGTTAACTTCTCTAGGGTCCCCCCCCCCTGCGATAGTTAGAGCGGTGGGAGCAAGTTGTACAAAAATGTCATTTTGTGTGGGAGACCCCTTAGGAATTGGAGATATGGAATTGGTATGTTCAGAAGAAGTGTTGGGGGCTAAAAATTAATGGGGGTTTGTCTTGATAATGACCCCTCTCGGAGGCACATTGGACCGGTAGGAGCTGATTTAATATGACAATTTAAGAAAAAATAAAAAAAAATGTATATGAACCACCCTAAGGATTGAAGATAGGGGGTAGGTATATTCTAAGAAAATGTTGGTGTTGAAAATATATTGGGGGTCGGTCATACATTTGATTCCTCTAGGGTGACTTCTAGGACAGCTAGAGCGGTAGAAGCAAGATTTTTTAAAAATTGAACCTTTGTATGGGACCCCCCTTATTGAATGGAGATAGGGCTTAGGTATGTTTGGCAAAAGTGTTCAGGGGAAAAAAATAATGGGGGCCAGTCTCACATTTGACCCCTCTAGGAGCAAAACCAGGGGAGTTTTGGGGCTTTTTGTGGATTTTTTCCCCTCTACGCCCAACTTTGACTTCGATGAGCGACCCCTAGATCCTATCCGACCTCCCCCATTTTTTGGCTCATACACTTTTTTTACCAACCTCACAAAATGAGCGGTTCTAGCGCTTCCAAATATTGCTGCTTAAAATCTCACACAACACTATCCCACCCTTAGTGTACAATAATGCGTATTTTGACAAATTGCGAACAAATTCGTAATTTTGACGAAAACAAAATGTTGGGTTCTTGTTATAAATGAAAAAATATTGTTATAGATGACAAAATATTGTTATATGAGGAGTTCCGGCTAAGACTTAAATTTTGAGGTAAAAAAGATGTGATTTTTGTTTTGATGGCACATCGATGAAAGTTGGCATAAATATTAGAAGCTATACTCTAATTAAAATGATTTCAGTTTCCTACTATAAATTGGGTAAATTTACACACACTGCGTAATTCTACTTAATATTATTGGAAATTTACCCAATTTATAGTAGTATAATTTTTGAATTTGTTGAAATCTACCTAATTTATAGTAGGAAACTGGACTCAATTTTTTAGAGTGTATTTAAGAATAAGAAATTCGTTCGCGTCAATTAAATCGCGCAAGAGGGTCAAAAGTTATGGCGGTTTTAAAATTTAGCGGTTTTAAAAAATCTTAAAAATATTTTAAATATTTTTTTTCTACACATTTGTTGCATGCGTTATGAAAACATGCCAAGATATATCATTTCTTCTAAAATATATGATATAAATTCAACCCTTTAATGACCAAACGATTTAAAAAAAAATATCTAATTGTAAGTACCTAAAATCGCGATTAATTCGCGGTAAAAGAAAAGTTTCACAATTTTTTATAACATATTTAGGCAATGCGCGTTGGTATTACTGAAAAAAAATCACGGAAAATCGTATCATTGTACCAGTGTTTAAAAAAATCGGTGATGCTTTTTTATAACAAGAAAATTTAATATGGTCCAAAAAATCTATAATCATCCAAATTTTTTAACCCGCCTCTGATTTTAAGATGACACATCAAGTGGGCTTTCATTTAAAAAAAATTTCATCCGATTTCGTGTAAAGCCTTGGATGTGCCAGATCAAAACAGGTTTAGATAAAATCATCGCGCTTTCCGCTCAAAATGGCTTAAAGTAAAAAGTCAATAAGCAAATCAGTTCTACTCGTTAAGGCACGTCTTTTGGTGTATTAAAATGAACATGATGCATTAATTGCTACTAAAAAAAATTGGAAACAGATTTGCAAATTTCGCACAATTTTCAAAAATGTCATAAAATTTTTGCAATTTATTTTTTATAAACCCGCCAGTGATTTTTTTATGTCCGCAAACCCTGACACCCCGCACCCAGGGCTCTTGGATAAAAACCAAGTCAACTGCTCCTGTCGTCAGCAATAGTGCAGCTGAGGCTGCCTTAATGTGATGGAGGTTTATTTGTAGGAACCGCAACATCTTGCTTTTTTTCCACCATCCTTTCCACCACCGTGTTATTGGCTTCATCCTCCGTGTTATCATAGAGGTCGCATTCGTCCCCAGATTCGGTTTCGAATAAGCCAGATATGTCTCCCATCTGTTCTGAATCGGAGGCAACAGAACTCTCCGAATTCCTCACTGCGTGGGCCTCGTCCTGAATGTCACCCATCGTGGCATCAGCTTTATCCTCCGTGCCATCACAGAGGTCGCATTCGCTACCAGATTCGGTTTCGAAAATGCCAGATGCATCTCCCATCAGCCTAGAATCGGTCAGCTGAATATCAACCTTTTCCAGATTCTTTTATTCATTGACTCTTATATGAAAAAAGCCAAATCTAATAATGCCGTCAGTCCTGGCTAAAAGCGGAAGCGATTCCTCATTAACCAAGACCACTGCTTGACGACGAGCGCCCTCCATCTCACCCAATCTGGCAATTTGCCAATTCTGAGTTGGAAGGTCAGGATTGCAGACTTTTATCATCTTTAGAATCACCGCAGTGTCACTTGTAGCCATTGGGATCCATGCATGAGCTCTGGGTTGCGAGGGGATATCATGTTTTTCCACAACGTCCAGTCTGGCTCCAGGCCATAATTCTCCCACTTGGCTAATGGCAACCTTAAACACGGCTGCGGATCTTTCATTCCCAAAAGCAACGAGTTTTACTCGCCCCTGATACCAACCTGCGTTGACAGTAGTAGGGAGAAAATCAGGCATACTCTCAAGAAGCCTATAGTAGATTTCATTTAGTTTAGTTTCAACTAAACTCCACTTGTTCCTTGGAATACTACAATCCCCATTTTGCCTGTTAATCACAGCCCTAACGAAGTTACCTTTCACCACTTCACTAAAAGACTGAGTCCAGACGTTGCCGGTCACCTTAGATCTCTTATGTAAAGGTTTCTCGTCGGGCGAGCGCAACCTTTTACCAGACTTCGATGACGAGGCCGAAACAGCGCTCTGTTTGTCAGATGCGCGCATTGCCGAAAGTTTGTCCTGTTCTTCAATGACTCCTTTCGCCCATGATAGCGACGCCCTCTCACGTTCGGAGAGCTTCGTTTCATCGAGTTGGCTTAGTCTGTTAATTATTTTCAAACAAAGCCTTCTCTGGTTGTGCCTGACCTTTGATGGCTTAAGTTTCTTTTTCTTTTTACCACCAATATTAGGCTGAGCACCCCTACCAGAATCAAGGCCGGACTTCAAGGTCGCAACCCTAAGACCAGTGCTAGGACCAGCACCAGTCGGTGAGGCAGAGCCTCGAATTAAATCGGTATCATTTGTGTCCATATTTTCATTTTCCTTGATGTGGTAATGAAAATATCACAAAAATACCTATTCCGAACAAACCTATTACGAACAATTTTAGTAATTCAATTTATAGCACGGAGTTAAAATAAAACACGTCCACACTCGTCAACAGTTGAACGAATAAGTTTTATCATTATTTAAATCATTTTTTATATCCATGCCCACAAAAGGAAGCGGACCGATATTTTTTTTTGCTAGTTAATTTTGTATTTTTTGTCTTAATTTCTTTAAATTTTGGCATTTTTAAAAAATTTTTTCATTTAACTTTTTTTTTTTTAATTCTTGTTTTTTGCAGCATAATTTTCATATTTTTTTGCAGCATAATTGTTTTTCATTTATGCAGCATAACTTTCTGATGTCCCCACTTTTGAGTTCTGCACATCCTTATAAAGTCGACCGTGCTTGGACTTTATAAGGATGTGCAGCAAGGACGGTCGACTTTAAAAGGATGTGCAGAACTCAGAAGTGGGGACATCAGAAAGTTATGCTGCATAAATGAAAAAGAATTATGCTGCAAAAAAAACAATTATGCTGCAAAAAAAAAATCTAAATTATGCTGCAAAAATAACAATTATGCTGCAAAAAAATCCAAATTATGCTGCAAAAAAAAAATTATGCTGCAAAAAAAAAACAATTATGCCGCAAAAAAATCTAAATTATGCTGCAAAAAAAACAATTATGCTGCAAAAAAACCTAAATTACCCTGCATTTTATTAAATTAATTAAAAAATTAAGTTAATTGTTACATTTTTTCAAAATGCTAACATGTAAGGAATTTCAACAAAAAAATTACAAAATTAACTAACAAAAAAATTAACTACCCAAAAATGGTTAAAAAATTTTTTAAAAAAAATACTTTTTCATTTTTTACTTACATATGATATTTTTTTATAAAAAATATCATATCACAACAAAAATTACCTCATATTTTTATTATTTAAACCTAAAAAAGATACAGATAAAAAATAAAGATAAAGTTTTGTCACAAAAAAATATTCTCTTTTTTATAAATGTTTGGTGGTCTTGAAAAGACCGATTTTTGAAGAGTTGAAAAAAATGATGATGATGATTAAAAAAAAAAAAGTTGCAAAAACTTTTAAAGTTTTGTCAACTTTTTCGTGTAAGGGGAATTTTTATTTGCATCTTTCTTGTCTCTAACAAGACGGACTCTTAAATATTTGCAGTTTTTATACAGAAGAACTGTCAGGAAAAAGTTAAGAAGCATCTGGTGATGTTGAAAACAACTATGGTCTGGGTCAAACCAATCATCCAGTGGTTCATCAATCATCACGCTCTTGAACTCAATGTGCTTGATGAGGCGTTCACGAATATTAAGAAGTTCGTAACTTTCTGTGAAAAATTTGCAATATATTTTAAAAACAGTTGATGAAAAACGATTATATTGTTGTGATGGAACAACAAGATCCTCTGCTGTGTTAAATGCTTTCGCTTGCATAAAAGTGTTAGCTGACGAAGCATCTCCAACAGCTAACGCAGTGCAATTAGCGCAGTTGAACTTGTTAAGGATAGTCTGGAATAAAAAAAAAAATGAAAAAGAAAATTTTTATATTAAATAAATTAAGTGAAATATATATGTGAAATAAATACCTTAAATATCGAATATCCTGTAAAATATTCCAAAACAATATTTTCTTCTTCTTCCACTGCTTCATCCACCTCTTCAACGACATCATCCCAATCATCATTTTTTTCTAAATCAACTAAATGGGTATCATCATCGATACCTATTAAATAATAAAATTTTTGATAATAATAATAATAATAAAGTTAATGATTTTCAGCTTTGTTACCTCTTATATTTAACTGATTTGCTGACGCAAGTTCCTCGTTGGTTTCCACAATGGCGTAAGTAAACTCCAACATAACGTCTTCATCATCGGTGCAATTGTTATTCGAATCATAAACATGTGTTATGACCCTCATGGAAATGAGCCTTGCAAATATATATTGCAATTGGTATATTGAGGGATGGGTGTTGCATCCACCCATGGACCTCGCTTTAAAAAATATATTTTCAATGGCGTCTTGGTTGAATCTCCCAAGAAGAATGTAATCCACATCTTGGTATTTTTCGAACAGATGGTCACAAAGATTCAGCGATCCTCGAAGAGTAATTACAAAACCTTAAAAATTAAATTTAAATAATTAAATTTTAAAAATTAAAAAAAAAAATCGTATACCTTTCATCCACTGTACACGATTGACACCATCAAATTTTAAACTCTTCACATATAGAATGAAATCTTCTATATCCTGCCTCTTTGCGTTTCTCCTCTGTAGAGGGGCCTTTTTATCGGACTTGAGTCAGAGACATTTTTGGAACTCAACGAGTCGAAGATGTCGTTGAATTTCGTTAACAGCGCGAAAGTACCTAAAAAGATTTATATATTTATTTAGTATTGTAAAATAATATTATACAACCTCCGTCCCGAAATATTCTTAACATTTCTATAGATTTTTTTGTCCCAAAATAAACTTTACATTTTATTAAGCAGTGTTTTAGTTGAATTAATACAAGGGGGTTGAAATAAAGCCATCTATACTTATATTATAACAGGCGCGGATCCAGGGGGGGGGGAGAATGGGATTTCTCCCCCCCCAAAATTATTTCGAAAGAAAAAAAAAGAAAGGAAAGGAAAAAAAGAAAAAAAAAAGGAAAGGAAAAAAAGAAAAAAAAAAAAGGAAAAGGAAAGGAAAAAAGGAAAGATAGAAAGAAAATGACTAGAATATAAAAAATCCTTAGAGGATTTATGTGTGTGCTGATCATTTACGTCAGCATACGTAGCCTTAGGATAAAATGTTTCAGAATTTAAGAAATTGCATATGAAAAACTTGGATGGCGATAGAATCATAGACATTTTCTAACCGAATAACTTTCCTTATTATTTCCTATGGAAAAAGTATTATTTTTTATAGAAAAATGTTTCAAAATTTTAGACTTCACCTTTAGAAAATATTTTGATACTTATTTAACTTCGAATATAAGAATTTTAAAAAATTATCTCAAATTTTATAAAAAAATTCGTATTACATTTCTATCGAAAAAACCCCTTAGCACCTGAGATTTTTTCTTTAGAAAAAATGTTTTAGAATCTGCCAAAATTTTTCTGCAAAAAAAATCTCAGAATCAGATAACTTTTCTACAAGAAAAACGTCTCAGAATTTGAGTTTTCTATATGTTTTTTCTTATAGAAAACTTTTTGAGAATGAGAATTTCTCTATTTGAGAATGAGAATTTCTCTATTTGAGAAATCTTTTAAATATGCGAATTTTTCAATAGGAAAAGTTTATCAAGATCTATTAATTTTTTTTACAGAGACCATGTTTTATAACTTTTCTATAGAAAACTATATCAGAAGCTAAGATTATTTTTTGTATGAAAAATCATTCAGAATCAGAACATTTTTCTGTTGGAAGATTCTGAGAATTTGTATATAGGAAATGTGTCTCTGAATATGTAAATATTATTTTAAAAAGTGTCTAATAATAATAATTTTTCTATATGAAAAATGTTTCAAAATCTAAGAAATTTAAAACACTAGACGACATTAAAACCGTAAATTTTTTGTATCAAAAAATGCTACAAAATTTTAGGATTTAAGTTTTAGAAAAGTGTATCAAAATTTCTTCATAAAATGTTTTAAAACTGGTAATTTTTTAGTTTCTGATAATTTTCTTTTAGGAAATATTATATAAAGGGTACTTTCCACTATCACACTTTTCCATTATACACATCAAACTTTACCAACTTCCTAAAGATTTTTGGATTCTTTTTTGATTGAAACCTAGTCGTATCTAATAAGTGAACAATTTCTGGCCAAAGTTTTTAAAAAAATATTTCGCTAACATGGTGAAATTACGCTTGTATAATGGAAATGTGTGATAGTGAAAAGTACCCTTAAGAATACACGATCTTAGAATTTAAGAACTTTTTTATATCAAAGTTTTAGAATCTGAACATTTTTCTAAAGGCAAATATTTCAGAAATGGGTTATTTTTCTATACGAAATTTTTTTTAGAATCTAAAAGTTTTTCTGTACGAAAAATGTCTCATCATCTGTGAAATTTTGTAAATTAAAAACTAATAATACATAAACATTTTTTCGACATATTTCAGTTTTTTATATAGAATTTTTATACAGAAGTTTACGGGTCTTTTCGCATTTGTTACTGGCATGACTGAGTATAGGTCCGCTTTTTTGACTATTAACGGTCTTCTTAGGAATTAAATCGGTCCGTCAGGATTCCCTACTGAAAAATATGTCTTGAATAAAAAAAGTTCCTCCAAATCCAAAAGGCTGAATCCGCGCCTGATTTAAATACTTTCAGTTTATTTTGGATTTTAATTTGTTCATAAATCACCCCCCCCGCTACCAAACAAACGTTTTTTGCCATCCGATTGCATAAAATTTTTTTGGTAAAAAAAATCTCCCCCCCCAAATGAAATTCCTGGATCCGCGCCTGTATTATAAAGAGGTAATGTTTGTTTGTATGTTTGTAGAAAGTAATCTCCGAAACTACTCATCCGATTTCAAAAAAGTTTTCAGCAATATTTAGAGTGTTCCTCCCGGACGGACATAGGCTAGGTTTCATCGACCACGCCCACTTCTACGCCCACTTTTGGCCAAAAAACGTGAAATTGAAAAATCTCCAAAACTACAGAACCGATTTCAAAAATTTTTCCACCAATACATACTTGAAATAGTCCTTCATGGTGGACATATTCTGGGTTTCATCGACCACGCCCACATCTACGCCCACTTTTGGTAAAAAACTTAAAGTTTAAATATCTGTTAAACTACTCATCCGATTTCAAAAAAGTTTTCAGCAATATTTAAAGTGTTCCTCTAGGATGGACATAGGATAGGTTACATCGACCACGCCCACTTCTATGCCCACTTTTGCCCAAAAAATGTAAAATTGAAAAATCTCAAAAACTACAAAACTGATTTCAAAAATTTTTTCACCAATACATACTTGGAATGGTCCTTCATGGTGGACATATGCTGGGTTTCATCGACCACGCCCACATCTACGCCCACTTTTGGTAAAAAACTTTAAATTTTAATATCTATGAAACTACTCATCCAATTTCAAAAAAGTTTTCAGCAATATTTAGAGTGTTCCTCCAGGGTCGACATAGGCTGGGATTCATCGACCACGCCCACTTATTCGCCCATTTTTTTGGCAAGAAAAACTTTAAATTTAAATATGATCAAACTACTCATCCGATTTAAAAAATGTTATCACCAATATATATTAAGAATGGTGCTTCAGGGTGGACATGGTATAGCTCTCATCGACCACACCCACTTCTACGCCCACTTTTGGCCAAAAAACGTAAAATTTCAAAATATCCGAAATTACTTATTTAAAAAATGTTTTCTCCAATATTAAGAATGGGCCATCAGGTTAGACATAGGCTACGGTGCATCTACGTAAAATTTGTAAATATATGAAACTTATTATGATATTTCAAAAATGTTTTCACCAATATTTAGCATTTTCCTTCAGGGTGAGTTAGTGTAGGTTTCATTGACCACACCCATTTTAAAGATCACTTTGGGTCAAAGACGTAAAATTGTAAAATCCACGAAACTACTCATCCAATTTCAAAACATTCTGAAAAATGTTCTTTTTGGAAATTCCTATTTTACTGGGGCAAATACGTGCAAAGTAGTGAACTTTGTAACTTTTTCTATCTCCTAAAAGTTGGTCATAGTAACTTGAAATGTGGGATCCTCCAGCCCAAAAAATCATTCTGAAAAAGTACCTTCAGGAAATTTAGATTTTAATGGGGATAAGGGTAAATTATTGTACTGTGGTTCTTTAATTTTTTTTTAAAGAATGAAGCCTACATGGAACGAAATGAATTGAAATTCAGAACAAATAAGAATAAAATGGGAAACAAATGAATAGAAAAGGAAACGAAATGTAATAGAACGGGGAACGAAATGGAGTGAAAAGGGGAATCAAATGGTTTCAATAATTACGATAAGGGCTCGAACATTTTCAAGAATTTTACCGAAACGAACATGATTCCAAGCTAAACGGGGCTGTTTTAATTTTATTGTTTATTCTAAACAGTTTTTATAAAAGACTTCAACGATAAAAATTAAATAAAATAAAAATTCTATAGGGGAGATTTTTAGGAATTTAGACTCTAATCTGACCCTTCTTTAATCCTGTATTTAATATTACCGGTGACGAAGTTCCGGGCGGGCCTGCGGGCTTAAGGATTACATACTCCATGCATTAAACCCATCCTCCCTGCAAACCAAAGCTATTTTGGTTATCAGGCCTTTTTGAGGCATAACAAATTTGAAAGCGCAAAGGCCTGCTACCCTAGCAAACTTTACTTTGCGGAGAGGGTGGGTTTAATGCATGGATTTTGTAATCCCTAAGCCCGGCCGAAGGCCAGCTACACAAAAAAACTTTTTTTGTTAAACAATCTTTAAATTAAAAACCCTGCCAATAAAAGATTGGTGCCTCTAGACCCCTTTAAGTTCCGAGGTTACTGGTATTTGTGTTTTTTTTAATTTAAAGATAGTCAAAAAAATTTTTCTGCGGGGGGGGTGAAATAAAGCCATAGGCAATAAGGCCATATGGCCTTATTTCCCAAAGAGTTGAGAAATAAGGCCATATGGCGTTATAACCAACCACTGTTGGAAATAAAGCCATATATGGCTTTGTTACTCATTTAAATATTTTTTAAAAATGTTCATCATTATTTTGCGGAGAGTGTGGAAATATATTTCCACGTAAATCCTGCTACCCAAAAAAAATTATTTAGCGAAGCCGCTAAATTAATTTATGGAGTTTGAAATGGCGTACACTAAGAAAATTATGTCATTAACTGTTTGTAGGTTATTTTAAAAAGTAATCAGTAAAGTTATTTTAAAAGAAAAATCACTTATTTTATTAAGGATTTAATTTTTTTACTATTTCTGTAGTGTAAAAAATATAATTTACGGTCTTAAAAACGAATTTTCTGTTACATTCATTTTCGGCAGTAAAAAATTTCTTTTATAGTTTTACTGTTTTTCAATACAAAATAAGTGAATATTCAGTAGTTTTTTAATGTTTTGGTTAGTCATTAAATTAACATTTAAAATTGACTGTAATGTGTTTTTATTTTAACCCTGCTGTTAGGTTAAGCCCATTTGGTCCAATTTTTGGATTGTTTCCTTTGTAACTTTTGAACGGTGATATATACTGGCTTAGTTTTTTTGCTCATGGGGTCTTTTTATAAAACAATGTTATTTACAAAAAATCTAGGTTCTGACTTAAACCCGGACTGAGAAAAATAAAAAGTTACGTATCTTAGGTTAAGGGACCATTTGGTCCATAGCCCATGAAACGTCGATTTTACAAAATAGGATGCTCGCTTTCAAAGGGGGTTTCCGGCAAAACTTTTATGATGGTCACGGCTATGTAATGCATTACCATGTAAAAAAAAACAAAAAAATATGCATTTTTTCCCTATCCTTACCATAGGCATATTTTTTTTGTGTTTTTCACGCATTATGTAAACCTCATGCACTACTTTGAGTCTTATCCCAAACAAAAATCATTAATCCAGTATAGAATAAAGCAACCTTACAATACCCTATACTTGATTGATTCTTTTTGTTTGGGATGTCACTCAAAGTAATGCATGAGTTTTACATAATGCATGAACAATAAATAAAGTGAATGCCTATGGTAAGCGGTAGGCGAAAATTAATGCACATTTTTAAATTTTTATTTTGCTATGCATTACATGGTAATGCGTTACATAACCGTTACCATGTTTAAGGTTTTGCTGGGATATTAAGTATGTTTGCAAATACAACGTTAGGCCATTGATTTCTTGCGCGTTTTGTGCTGTAGGAACCAACCATTTGATCAGCAATATCTACGCCACCTAAATGAGATGAATCATTAGAAATTATAGGAACAAACAAAACTACCTTTTGTTGAATTGTAATACAAAACAATCTCTAAAGTAAAGATAATGAAAAAAGGGAATCCCTCATCAAATGTTTACCTTAGCTGTGTTGAGTAGAGATGGGTGCTGGCCACGTGATTTGTGTGGTTCACGTGAATCACGCGTGACTCACGCTCGAGCAAAAGTCTAGTTAATTACGAGAATCATGCTTGAGAGAGCGTGGTTCCAAAACTTTTATGTGTGAGTGATTAGAAAGCGAGCCTAATTTTTGCGTGAGTGCCACTTTTCTTGCGTGATTCAATATAATTTTTTTGTATTGCTTTCAGTTTTTTTTATAGTTTTAGTTTTATTTTTCGTTTTGCAATCAGTTAAAATTTAAATTAACGGTCTGCTAATATATGAAAAGCATTTTTTTTTTAAATTTCCTTAAAATTGTGTATTTGTAAGTGAATATAGCGTGAATTGGGGTGAGCGTAATTATGAATCACGTGAGTCACGCATGATCGTAACTTATTTTAGTTTTACTGACGTGAGTAGTAAGTGAGCGTGAGTAAAGAAAAAAATCGAGTGAGTGATTCATGAGCGATTATAATATTTCTTGCGTAAGCGTGACCCAAAATTCACTCACGCACCCATCTCTAACGTTGAGTTAAGCTTAAAATAATAGTATTTATGTAGAAATGATCTAAAATATATACAAATATAATATTAAATTGTTATTTTGCTAATATTGAAGTATGGACCAAATGGTCCACTAACCTAACATTCGTAAGTTTTTTCTAACCTAACAGCAGGGTTAAATGAAAAAACAGTGGAATGGTTTTTAAATAAAATTTCATTTATTTTAAGTGAATATTCACTGGAATTTACCTACATAATTTTTTGAGTGTACGGACATAGCGCTCAAGGTCTTAACGCCCAAAACCGTAAATGTCTTATCGCCCGAACTGCGACATATAGCCCAAAATGATAGGTCTAAAAATGTTACTTCTCGCAAAACAAAATTGTCAAAAAATCCGAAATATTTTATTTGGGAGAAATGTCGAACTTACGACTTCTATGATTTGTGTTTTTGTAATAAAGGTTTTCTGCGTAGCCGACCTTCGGCCGGGCTTAGGGATTACATACTCCATGCATTAAACCCACCCTCTCTGCAAACCAAAGCTATTTTGGTTATCAGGCCTTTTTGAGGCATAACAAATTTGATAGCGCAAAGGCCTGCTACCCTAGAAAACTTTACTTTGCGCAGAGGGTGGGTTTAATGCATGGATTTTGTAATCCCTAAGCCCGGCCAATGGCCGGCTACACAGAAAAACTTTTTTTTGTTAAACAATCTTTAAATTAAAAACCCTGCCAATAAAAAATTGGTGCCTCTAGACCCCTCTAAGTTCCGAGGTTCCTGGTATAAGTGGTTTTTTAATTTAAAGATAGTCAAAAAAAAATTTATTCCATAAATTAATTTAGCGGCTTCGCTAAATAAATTTTTTTTTTTGGGTAGCAGGATTTACGGGGAAATATATTTCCACATTTTCAACTGATATGGCTTTATTTCCACTTTGGTTGCAAAATCAATATGACTTTATTGCTCAATCGTGTTGGTAATAAAGCCATATGGCCTTATTTCCCATTGAATTGAGAAATAAGGCCATATGGCCTTATTGCCTATGGCTTTATTTCACCCCCCCGTTTCTGCGTAGCCGGCCTTCGGCCGGGCTTAGGGATTACAAACTGCATAAATTAATTTAGCGGCTTCGCTAAATATATATTTTTTTGGGTAGCAGGATTTACGGGGAAATATATTTCCACATTTTCAACTGATATGGCTTTATTTCCACTTTGGTTGCAAAATCAATATGACTTTATTGCTCAATCGTGTTGGTAATAAAGCCATATGGCCTTATTTCCCATCGAATTGAGAAATAAGGCCATACGGCCTTATTGCCTATGGCTTTATTTCACCCCCCCCTTAATACAAGACAAAGTTAAAAAAATAATCTTATACTAATCTCGTGTACTAAAATTGTAACAAAATTAACTAAAAATCAAAGCTGTATTATTGAATACTTTTATTTGAATTTTTTGGAAAAAATAAAATACCCGGGTGAAAATGACCATGTATGTTCATACATGTTCATACATGCTCATACATGATTCCATGTATGATAGTATATGAGCAATGTATGAAAATGTATGTCATATATGGGAACATGTATGAACATACACAAGTAATGTAATATTCCATATATGTAAATGTATGCAACTATGTGTGGATAGGTATAAGTCATACTCCTTCATATATGCTTTAAGGTTTGGTTCGGCAGAACTTTGCAAAATTGGACGAAGTTCATGTATGGGTTCAGTCTAAAAAAGTCGTTCGGTTGGACAATAATGATCATACATCATCAGGATTGGTTATAATTTTTGTATTCTATACACACAGAAAACAAATTTGCCAATTTCCAACTGAAAGTCAGTTGATGTAACTAAAATTAGGTTGAAGCACTCACATATAGGTTGTCGCAATTGAATATCGGTAGTCACAACTGAATAACGTTGATATAACTGACTTTTAGTTGAAACAATCATAAAATATGTTAGTCACAGCATATTTAAGTAGCAACAATCAAATTTTGAGTTGCTTCAACTGAAAAATTCAGTTGGCAATTTATTTTTCTGTGTGTAGGCGAATATGAACGGCACTAACGTAAACAACCAAATTTAGAAGAAAATTCGAACACTCTGACGGTATTACTGTCAGAGCTGCGAAGGATTTCATCCCTTAATAAGATTTTGTGTTCTGAATTAAACTTTAAAGATTGTATTTCCCAATCACAATTTATCGAATGAATTTACAACCTAAAAAAATTAGTCCAGTTTCCTACTATAAATTGGGTAAATTTCAACAAATTCAAAAAATACTATAAATTGAGTAAATTTCCCATATTTTTAAGTAGAATTACGCAATTTGTGTAAATTTACCCAATTTATAGTAGGAAACTGGAATCATTTTAATTAGAGTGTACATTTGATTTCAAAATATAGAATGAATTCGGTTTCTTTTTTATTCGACTTTGAAATTGAATGCGTAAGTTTTTGTAAATTCGATTTTTAAAAGTCTCATGAATAATAAATAAATGAAATAAAGAATGCATTCAGTTTTTAAAATTCTCATAAACAAGAATTCGATTTAATGCTAAAAATCGAATCTATTCCAAGAAATATTGATATTTAAAGATAATTGTATTCAGTGACTATAAAAATCGAATGTATTTTATTTGTGAATTCATTCGAAAAGTGGTTAATTCTTCGAAGCTTTGATTAGCCTAAAGTATCATAAAGTCCAAAGTATATTTTTAAAATATTCGTTAGTTTTTATTAAAAAATCAGTGTCATAAATTAGTACAAATTATTTATATTTGAAAATTTCAATTAATAGACGTTTTATGGAAAAAAATACAAAAAAAAAATTTACATACAAATTCATGTATGACAATGTATGATAATTAATGTACATGTACCCTCAAATTACGGATATGCACATGTATGGACATCCATATATGCATCATATATGAACATACATGGGCATTTTCACCCGGGTACTTTAATATTTTAGTTGGTTATCATAAAATAAAATGATTTTATTTATTTTGAATGAATAAAATAAAATTTTATGGCCGCTGTTCCAAAAAAAGTAATTCACATAAAAAATGTGAAAATGAAAATTTCCGAATTTTTTTGGTGTTCTAGATTTCATATCCGAATTTCTTTTTCGTTTTGTTTCACATAAATAAAATTTGCTGAAAGTAAAACGAATGCACTTTTTTCCTTGTAATTTTTTAAATTTAAATTATTCGATTTCAACTTTGGATGAAAGCGTGATCAACAAAACACTAAACTTGATTTCATGTGATTCGGAAATTTTCATGTGAATTGAAAAGTTGTGAAAGACAGAACAGAGGCCTATTTTATTCAATTTCATACAAATAAAAAAAATATTTGTTTCCAAAAAATTCAAATAATTTTTTCTGATTGATTTTTCAAACAGGAAAAAAAGAAATTTTCTTATTATTTAACAAAAATTTTTGAATAATTTTGGGTATTCACAAAAAATTTAATAAATAACGTATTATTCAAACAAAAAAAAACAAATATTTTTGAAAATTTTGTGTTTGAAAAAGAAAAGTATTTTATTTATTTTGTCATTTATTATACAGTGAAACATGAAATTATTTTTACAAACTACACAGAACAAATTTTGTACATAAATAGTATGAATTGCTTTCATTGATTATAATTCATGCTAAGTATAAATAAATTTATACTATTTATGAAAATATTTAAAATATTTAAATTTCTAAATAAATAAAAAAACGAAGTTTGTTTGAAATTAAAAATATTTGTCAAAGATTTTTTTTGTCTGTTTTTTTTTTTTGAAGAAAGAATAATTTGCACTCAAACTGAATATTTTTAGCGAAAAAAGGTATGTAAAATGTGTGTATTAATTTATTTAAAAATATCAGCATCTTTTTGATACAGAGGTATACTATTTTTTTCCAGAAATTTGGGGATTCTGTTGAATTTGAATGTTTATTTGAATGCGGATTTTAATTCATCAAAAACTCATCTCTTAGTACCGCCGAAATAGAAGTTGTTCAATAATCACAAAATTGGTGACTGAAGATAAAGAGCAAGAATATGTGTCATTTAAGTTTGTTTGAAGTTTAATTTTATTTATATATATTTTATCTTTGTATTTAGAAAAGACGTTTCGTTAATTAATAAAACAGCAGCTACGCAAATATCCGCGAGTTATACTTTTTGAGTAAATTTAACATTTGGTACACAAAATTAAAGCAAATCCTAAAAAAAAATCCAACATGAATTTTTTTGTACCATGTATGACCAAATTCATAAATAGTATGTAAAAAGTTTGGGAAAAAAAAGTCTTGTTGGATTCATACTATTTATGAATAAATATATTCCAAGTATGAACTTTTTTTTTCTGTGTAATATTGTTTAATAGTAAACTTCTTAACAAAGCGTATTTTTACTAAAACATTAATTAGAATATTCTTTGTAAATTTTCCCGAACTGAAATCTTTAGATTTTTACTATTTTAAAATGTTGTTAAAACATTTTCCTATGGAAAATACTGAAGTTTTTAAAATACTTTCAGATATTTTTCAAATACAACAGAAAGTCCTGTGAGGATGTATATTTACTCAGATTTTTAAGGTTTTTGGATTTGGTGACATTTTTAAGAAAATATTCTGTAGTATTAACTCTGAAATCTTTCTACTACACAAAATTTATTTAAATAAAAAAATGCATATGTATACAATTAAAAATTTTTCCTTTAGAAAAAAAAAATATTTTTGAATGTATTATTCTATTTTTAAATGCACCCATAACCGTACCCTAACGTAGCGTAGAGAGGTTTTTGTTAGAAGGGAACAAGTGAGAGCAATTATTCTTCTTAGCAGAAGGTTACGGGATTTTGTATATGATTTTGACCGCTACGCTACGTTAGGTGACGGTAACGGGTAGCTAACCTAGTCTTTATTATTTTTCTTACTTCTATGTCAAGTAAAAACGTAAAGAAGTTTTGTTGGGAATAAAATTTCTCTAACTTAACATAAAAAAAACAAAAGATAAATAAGAATGTTCTGTACTATTTTGCTTAATGAACATTGCATGGAGTTAACGTTAAGTTTACGTTTTTAGGCTAACTAAACCCTAATGGTCAAAAGGTACGCTGAATATTTTAAATACTTTTAGGCATTTCTTATGAAAATGAAGTGTTGATTTCTTCAAAGAATCCTAATACCTGAAATGGGGAATGAAGTGTTGATTTCTTCTTCGAATCCTAACACCTATTGCTTACACGTTTAAGCTCTTAATTTTCTTTAGTTTTTCTCTTTTGTACTTTCTGCAGAATTAGGGTCAGACAGACGGAGAGACAGGCGGATATCACTAGGAAGTCTTTAAATATATCAAGGATAAAAACAAAAACATATCGTTGACAGTAGAGAAGGGCGCGTGAGTGGATTTTGACTCACACTCACTCACGCTCACGCAAAAAAAACTAATCACTCACGCAATTTTTTTTCACTCACACTCACTCACAATCACGTGATTGAAATTAAAATTTCTCACGCTCACGCGTAACTCACGCCAGATTCAAACACGCTCACGCGTGAGTCACTCAAACTCTACTCACGCAAACAAATTTTCTTACAAAAAAAAACAGCTAAAAATTTTTTTTTTTGCAAGAAATGAAAAAATTCTAATTAAATAAGTAAAATAAAAAATTAAATCACGCAAACTCACGCAAAAAAAAATCAACTCACTCACTTATCACTCACGCAAATTTTTTTCCAACTCAAACTCACTCACAATCACGTGATTGAAATGAAAATCACTCACACTCACGCGTGATTCACGTGAATCACGCAAATCACGTGACCAGCGCCCATCTCTAGTTGACAGTGGAAGTTTATTCATAATTTGTTTGTAGCTATTCCATTACGGCAAAAGGTAACCGAGCTGATAAGAAATTATCGTCGGCGCAAATATCCAGCGCCGGTGTCCCGCTAATTTTGAGCCGGTCGGTTTGGCTGATCCCATAGTGCTCTTATATTGCATATCGTCGAACTATATTCAATAAATGCCAACTCGAAAAAGCTTACTTTTCAGGAGAGCTAAAAAACTAGTTATTTCGCATATTATTGTAAAAATAAACAATGTACCTTCCATAAGATGGTTTAAATATTCTAAATAATTTTTACCTATGCCAAAAATGTCATATTTTGCACTTGTTTGCGTATTTTTTAGAGATGACATTTATTACTGTATCAAAAAACAAATATTTTTTTAGAGTTGGCATATTTTGTCGGAAAATAAAAATAATTTTTTTTTGAAAAATTTTTATTATTTTTTTTTTTTTGGATTTTGTTATCCTTAGTACGGTAATTGCAAAAACGAAAAAAAAAAATTACAAATCTTTGCATATTTTTAAAAGTTACTAGCTCCGAAAGCCTTTTAATTTCAGGGTGGTCAACTTTGGCACTCTGTAACTCACACTGTATTGTATAAGGGTCACTCCAAACCAGACATGGGCGTTAATGATTACGTTGTGTAATTGATTACAGTTTCAATTACAATTACATGAAAGGTCGGTCATACATTTGGCTCCCCTAGGGGCACTTTAGGGTAAGTTACAGACATGGGCGTTAATGATTACATTATGTAATTGATTACAGTTTCAATTACAATTAGATGTAATTAGTAATTGAAAATTTTAAATTTTACTTGTAATTGTAATTGTAATTGAAAAAACTCAATTACTAATTACATGTAATTGTAATTGAAACTGTAATCAATTACACAATTGTAATCATAAACGCCCATGTCTGCTCCAAACTAGCTATTTTGAAAGCTTATGTCATTGACTTTATTTGCCCCACTCATAATGTTCCAATCTGATAAATAGTTTAAAAGTTACATCTATACTTATAAGCAATTTATTTTTCGCAAGCACTATTTACCGATATTTTCAAAATTTCAATGTCTCGAAAACTAGCCATTAGATATCAAAATCTTTACCAGATTCGTGTTCAGCTTGACAAATGCAATGAGATACGTAGTCTATTTTTTTTTAAAAAATGTTTGAAAAATTTTTGGAAATTTACAATGGGAGTTGGCATTTATTTTTACCAAAAAAATATGTACTTTGAGTTAGCAGAATAACAAAAATGGATGTAAAACGACAACAAATAATTTTTTTGCTCTAAAATTTTTACCACAGATGGGTATTGCATAGGGGAGCTATTTGCCATCAGAAACTCATTTCGGTCAAATTTGAGTTGGCATATTTTGAATATAGGTTCACGATATATAAAAAATAATAAAAATATTTTTATTAAATATTGGATAACTGACTTTAAATTAAAAAAAGTACATTTCAAGCCATATGACAAAATATGTCAAGACAGCAGAAAAATCTGTTGAATTTAGCAGAAAACTCTGTTGATTTTATATAAACAAGATTGAAAAGGTTAAATTACCATCTAAAATGTATTTTATTTACGTAAAAAAGACTAAAAAAAGATTTTGAGCGTCATTTTTTTTTTAACTTTTAAAACAGCGATTTTAATTGTTTCATAGAAAATTTTCTTTGTTTGTTTTTTTTAAAGTGTTATTTTTTAGACATTTTTATGTTT
Organism: Pegoplata infirma; assembly: GCA_963921195.1. NCBI lineage: Eukaryota > Metazoa > Arthropoda > Insecta > Diptera > Anthomyiidae > Pegoplata > Pegoplata infirma. The sequence continues at coordinate 172,554,404 of OY992536.1, read as the reverse complement.
TTTATAACCAGAAGAAAAATCTACTAAAAGTTAGCTAATTCTACCTGACAGTTCTTTTACAGATTTTTCGACAGAGTTTTTCATCTGAGTGTGCTCTTGGTAGTGGGATAACGGTATTGGTATCACCCAAATAAAGGTATTAGTTTTTCTTCGGCATTGGTTTTCAATTAAAATTGTTATTAAAGGGTATTGGTAATTGAAAAGGTATTGGTATCCATCCTTGCTTTATTGCAAAAATCATAATAAATGAATTTGCTAACATTTATCACGAGTGGGAAGGTGTCCCTCAATGTCCCCGGCTCCCTCCCCTGGTGCTCCTTCATAGACTTGGCGAAGGAGTATTAATAATGAATTGTGGGCCTCAAATTAAAGCTACAATAATATTCCCAGTGAAGCTAAAAATAGAGTGGGAGAGAAGGATGACAGAAAAGAGGAATTTCAATTGGAATTTCATGAATTAAAACATAACTTTTCTGTATTTCAATGGACTTTTTATAAATTACAACTTAGCTTTTCTGAAATTCTATTGGGCTTTTTAGAGTTTTAATAGCATTCTCTATACAACAATTCTCCTAAAAATTCAAAAATAAAACTTTTTAAAAGAAGCTAATTTTAAACAGAACTGTTTTGTATGAATAATTTTATGTTTCACTGTATAATAAATGACAAAATAAATAAAATAAATTTTTTTCAAACACAAAATTTTCAAGAATATTTATTTTTTTTTTTTGTTTGAATAATACGTTATTTATTTGATATTTTTGTGAATAACCAAAATTATTCAAAAATTTTTGTTGAATAATAAGAAAAATTTATTTTTTTTTTGTTTGAATAATCAATCAGAAAAAAATATTTAAATTTTTCGTTATTCAAATAATAGCAAATAAATATTATTCATTTTCAAAATATTTGAATAATCGCTTATTTGAGTATTTTTTAGAAATATTGTTATTTTATTTGTTTCGTTATTTCAATCATAGCATACAGCACTGCTAAAAATATTTGCAAGATGTCCCTATTGCATCCATAATGCATTTATTAAAAACCGTTAAAACGGCCTCTAGCGTAAAATTTTTTATTTCATACGTCGCATATTGTAATTATTTTCATCTTTTCGACCATAATGGACACCATGCCTGTTTGTAACGTCGAAAAAAAGTTGTCTCATTTATCTGGATGCAGTTTATTGAATCCATTTTGCACGTGAATTAAAAAATTGCAAAGCTATTAAGAATTTCTAAATTATTGATATGTCCTGATATGTATTAACAAAAAAAAAAAAGATTTTTCAAAAAATCCTCCATAATCCCAGCCAAGGTTGGGAAGATACAACATAGTAGCGCCAAGGACTATAGGCCAATCAGTCTATCATCTTTCCTACTTAAGACACTAGAAAGAATTCTGGAAGACCACTTGAGGAAGAGTATGTGTGCAATGGAACTCTCGGGAAACCAGCACGCCTACACAAAGGGTAAATCAGTGGAAACCGCCCTCCATGAGTTGACGATGAATATTGAGGAAACCATTAATTATAGCGAATATACTCTGGCATGCTTTCTTGATATTGAAGGTGCATTTAATAATATAAAATCTGGGGCAATAGAGAAAGCTCTAGCCAATTCAGGTAATGACCCAATGGTGAATTACTGGATAATGAAAGTCCTCACAAACCGTATAATTGAAGCCGAAATAGGAGGGGAATCAATAAAGGCAATGGCGACTAGAGGTACTCCCCAAGGGGGTGTCATCTCACCGACACTGTGGATTCTGGTATTAAATGAGGCTTTATTGAAGCTGAAAAAATACGGAGTGAAGGTAGTAGCTTATGCCGACGACTTAGTAATTTTGGCAAGAGGGATATCCCTGGACACAATATCCGACATTATGGAGCATGCTCTCTCATCGCTTTATAAGTGGGCCTCGGCCTGTGGACTAGGAATAAATCCTCAGAAAACGGAAACGGTTCTCTTCACAAGGAGGAGAAAAATACCTGAATTTCGATTACCACATATTGGGGGAACGTGTCTGACACTGTCTGATAGTGCCAAGTTTCTTGGCATAATCTTTGATAGGAAATTGAACTGGCTCGAAAACCTAAAGGAGAGAGTGAAAAAGGCGTATGCAGCCATGTATACTTGTCAGAGAATTATTGGAAACACATGGGGTCTTAAACCAAGACTTATACACTGGATATTCACGGCAATTGTTAGACCAACACTGGCACATGGTGCAGTAGTGTGGTGGCCTATTGTAGGAAAGAGCACGCACGCCACGTACCTGAACAGGGTTAATAGAGTGGCCGCCTTAAGTATCACTGGAGCACGAAGGACAACATCCACACATGGTCTAAGTAGGATTCTGGACTTGCCATCTTTGGATCTTTACATCCAGGAATACGCACTTAGGACACAGCTGAGACTAAGTCAAAACTGCGCGCTGAAAGTTCGAGACTATGGACACACAAAACTCATACGAGACCATCGATATGATGACTGTGTGACTGATTATATGACTCCACATATCGTGTGGGATGCAGGTATAACAATTGAAATACCATCTAGAGTATTCTGGGAAAATCCACCTGTTGGGGAAAAGCACATTGCAATCTACACGGATGGATCAAAGATGCCACAGGGAACAGGTAGCGGTGTCTACTGTGAGAAACTGGGAATTGAACACAGTTCAAGGATACAGGACAGCTGTAATATTTTTCAGGCGGAACTGCATGCAGTGTCAGAGGCAGCCAGACTTATTTTAATGAGGCCGATCTACTCCAGTGAGATCATTATTTACATTGATAGTCAGGCGGCTTTAAAGGCACTATATAACAGGAATATTCGATCAAAGGTTGTCAGCCGTTGTCGCCAAGAGCTTATGGCTCTCATCGAACAACACTCTTTAAGACTGTGCTGGGTTCCAGGTCATCAGAATATTCCAGGAAACGAGAAAGCTGACGAGTTAGCTCGTATGGGAGCAGTTTTACCATTAAGTTCAATAACGACCGACGTGCATCCGGGCCTGGATGCAATTTATTCCGAAATACGGAGAACATTTGAACGACAGGAAGATTTGAAATGGGAAAGCAGCCAGGACTGTATCCAAACGAAGGCCTTGTGGACTCGCGGTGGAAAAAGTATCCAGAAAACACTACTTTATATGGAAAAATCAGACCTCAGGAAGTATGTGGGTTTAATTACAGGCCATACTGGCTTGAAAGCTTATTTGAAAAAGTTAAAATTGATAAGAGATGACTTGTGCAGATGGTGTGGGGACGAAGAGATAGTGGAAGATTCATTCCATTATCTCTGTCAGTGCCCTGCACTATCTCGCACTCGATTTAATTGTTTTGGCTTTTATTTCTTTCAGGAACTGGAGGAACTTAGAGATGTCAACCCATGGAAGATGCTTAAATATATTAGGCTAAGTAAACTCGATGAGACATATATGGAGACATAAATCATCATTTACCAGGAAGGCAGTAGTGAATTATGATTAATATGTAAAGCAGCCAACAACAAAAACCAACCCCCCCCCCCTTTTCGAGGTATCACTTTGGATCAGGAACTGGTCTTGTGGACATTACGTCAACCTCTTAACCTAACCTAATCCCAGCCAAAATATAGAAATGTAAAGATTATTTTGGGACGGAGGTAGTATGTATGTTTGTATAGTACCCGGTAACAACAGTTCATCACTTAAAAATCAGGCTTCTTCCATCTTGTACTCAACTGCAGCTACTACGCTGCGGCTGAACAATTGAGCAGCTCTTTTAACGCTCATCCTCTCCAAATTATTGGGATTTAGATGAGCATCTGTTATTTTTGGCATTTTGCGCAAATGTATTTCATTTCGTTCAGCATTGTACACTTCTCTTACCACATCAATGCTGGCATCTCCTTCACTTGTTTCAAACTTTTGCTTATCCACGAATCTATTACGTGCTGATTTCAGCAGATGGCAATAAATAGTCGTACAAAACAAAAATTTTGCTTTTTGTCTTGTCCGAAATGTAATACGTTCTGTCGTCATTGATGTCCAACAAATTTAAAACACCAACATTCGTGCCTCCCTGGTCCATCACAATGGCCGTTATTGTGAGCCCAAAGTCTTCTACCGCGTTTACGTTCTCCTTTACTAGTTCAAGAAGTGGTTCACCTAAACAAATTTATTATAAACAAATATATTTTTTAACTTTTCAAAATAAAAAATGTTTAACTAATTTATAGTTACTTTTCAAATTGTTTGGTGTTGCGTAATATGATAAGATGAATTTCCACTTATCAAAAACTCCCTTCAACATAAAAACAAGGGCTTTGCTGGCAATCGCCTTTGTTCGTTTGCCTCCGCTGAAATCAGCCACCCCATCCACTCTGTCAGTGTATTTGTTGTACACTAGGTCTTGCCTAACGGACACCTCATCCAAAAGGAGAATGCACTCCTTTGCCCGTGGAGCAAGGTTCTCCGTCAACATTTTCAGTTGACCCCGACATTTTCGTCAATTCCTGACTTCATATATATTATTGGACGCCATAGCCTCAGGGTTGATTTGGCATGCAAATGAAACTTTAGGCTGTCCCTCATGAAGAAATACGCTTTTGAAGACACAAACTCTATATTCTGACAAATACATTTAACGTTGTCATCATATAGTTGTTTTTGTGACACAATAAGCCTTGCAAATGAAATACTTTCCGCGCTGGCATTATTGAAAGGTACAATTGCGCCGCTCAAAGCCTGTTCAAGACCCGCAATTTTTTTCTTTAACTGCCCAACTTCTAGCTCAAACGTCAATCTTACTCTGTCCAATTCGGTTTGAACAGAGTTTAATTTGTCAGCCCAGATGGAGCATTCGAAACATTGGCTTGCAGAAAACATTTTTCACTTTGAACAATAAACAAAAATTATGTAATATAAATTAATAATAAAAACAGTGTGTCATTTTATTTCATTACAAAAACTATAAAAGCAGCAAGTATTGTGTTATTTTTTTTACGATTTTTCAACAAAAATTATGTAATATAAATAAAAACTATAAAAGCAGCAGGTATTGTGTAATTTTATTTCATTTCAAAATCTATAAAAGCAGCAAGTATTGTGTTATTTTATTTCAATACGATTTTTCCCATCGAAGAAGCAACACTAAAAATGCCAGCCAATTCGGTTTACAGTAGACAATTTGATACTGAACTAATTCAATATTTTAAATTAGAAAAACTGTTATGGGATAGACAACCCCAAAAGGATTCAAGCTAAATTGCGTAGTAGGGGGTTTTTGAAGAACATTTAATTTTGACAGTAAGACAGCGAATTTTGGACCTATCAAGACGTTGGAAAAAAGAAATGAAAAAAATTTGGACTGATTCTAAATATAAGACCAATCTATGGTATTTCAATCTCATGTTATTTTTGGCTAACGATAATGAGCAAATATTAATTAGCCATATACAAAATGCTAATGAATCCGTCGATGTCGAACCAAACTTTTTTCAATCAAATGCTGCTGTAGAAAATGAAGATGTTCATGTTGATTTTGAGATGATGGACAATGTTCCATCAACATCGAGAGCAGCTTTATCCGATTCGGAAAAAAGACTTGTGAAACTATTTGGTTCTATGGTTTACGATAGTTTCAGGCAATTAAAACCAAATATTTTTGAAAAAGCTGAAGCTAGTGTTTTAAAAATTTTAGATGATGGGGAAAAAAATTTATTATAATAAGGAAAAAAAAAAACTATCATTTGTATACTAGCATTAAGTTAAACCTGTGACTTTCTGTGTGTGTTTTGTTTTTTAATTATTTTTGAAAATTATTTATTAACTTTGTGTCGTTATGTCCAACTTTTATAAATAATTTTAAGATAATTTTTTAACAATTAAACATTAGATTATAAGTTTAACTGTGATATATCATCTGTGATAGTAGCATTATGTTAAACCTGTAATGTTCTGTGTGTTTTTTAATTATTTTTAAAATTATTTATTAACTTTGTGTCGATATGTCCAACTTTTTTAAATAATTTTAAGATAATTTTTTAACAATTAAACATTAGATTATAAGTTTAACTGTGATATATCACTGTGATAGTAGCATTAAGTTAAACCTGGGATTTTCTGTTTTTTGTTTTTTAATTATTTTCAAAATTATTTATTAACTTTGTGTCGTTATGTCCAACTTTTTTAAATAATTTTAAGATATAAATATATATGACGAAGAACAAGTTGAAGATGATGAACCTGAAATTAGACTAGAAAATCCGGTTGTTTTATCAACAGTGCAACTAAAAAATTTGAAAGTCTTGACTATTACGGAACCATTGGAAGTAGTGCAAGGTAAAACAATAAGAGCGAGAAATTTCCAAAGACTTCGGATATGCTGGACCGTTAAGAAGCCGTTATTTTGGGAAAACGAACTTAAGATACATGAAATAGTTAATTAATAACTTACAATTCATTAAAAACACCTTTTCTTAATATTTCATGAAGCTTAAGTTCGATTTCCCATAATAACGGTTTCTTTAGCTGTTTTAAGCTGTTTGTTATCATTTGCCCTACTAATTTCGCTTCATACTTCTCTAATGGTCCAGCACATGCCAAACCTTCGGGAATTTCTCGATCATATTGTGTAGCTACATCAGCACAACTTGCTACCTTTTGTAGTGTAAGCGCATGAACGACTTGAGGGCTAAAACCCCATCGTTTCCAATGGCCCTTTTACAAGAATATAAAGCAATCGTTGCTTTTCTCACCCGTTCCTCAATATTACGCCTGAAATTCAACTTCCTATCCAGAAATACTCCAAGATACTTGGCTCTATCTGAGAAGGTGATTTCAATGCCGTCCAGAGAAATAGGATCAAGAGCAGGAATATTATTTTTCCTTGTAAACAAAACAAGCTCCTTTTACTTGGATTAACTCCTAGACCTGAGTTGGAAGGTCAGTATTGCGGACTTTTATCATCTTAGAATCACCTCAGTGTCACTTGTGGCCATTGGAATCCATGCATGAGCTCTGAATTGCGAGGGGATATCATGTTTTTCCACAATGTCCAGTCTGGCCATAACTCTCCCACTTGGCTAATGGCAACCTTAAACACGGCTTCGGAGCTTTCGTTCCCCCAAAAAAAACAACGAGTTTTACTCGCCCATAATACCAACCTGCGTTGACAGTAGTAGGGAGAAAATCAGGCATACTCTCAAGGAGCCTAAAGTAGATTTCATCACTAAGAAAATTATGTCATTAACTGTTTGTAGGTTATTTTAAAAAGTAATCAGTAAAGTTATTTTAAAAGAAAAATCATTAATTTTATTATGGACTTCTTATTTTCTACTGTTTCTGTAGTTTAAAAAAAATAATTTACTGTATTAAAAACGAATTTTCTGTTACATTTAATTTCGGCAGTAAAAAAATTCTTCTATAGTTTTACTGTTTTTCAATACAAAATAACTGAATATTCACTAGTTTTTTAATGTTTTGGTTAGTCATTAAATTAACATTTAAAATTGACTGTATTGTGTTTTTATTTTAAAAGAAAAATCACTGGAATGGTTTTTAAATAAAAGTTCATTTGGTTTAAGTGAATATTCACTGGAATTTACCTACATAATTTTTTGAGTGCTTTAATTTAGTTTCAACTAAACTTCACTTGGTCCTTGGAATACTACAATCCCCATTTTGCCTGTTTATCACAGCCCTTACGAAGTTACCTTTCACCACTTCACTAAAAGACTGAGTCTAGACGTTGCCAGTCGTCTTAGATCTCTTACACTAAGAAAATTATGTCATTAACTGTTTGTAGGTTATTTTAAAAAGTAATCAGTAAAGTCATTTTAAAAGAAAATTCACTTATTTTATAAAGGATTTAATTTTTTTACTGTTTCTGTAGTTTAAAAAAAATAATTTACTGTATTAAAAACGAATTTTCTGTTACATTTAATTTCGGCAGTAAAAAATGTCTTCTATAGTTTTACTGTTTTTCAATACAAAATAACTGAATATTCACTAGTTTTTTAATGTTTTGGTTAGTCATTAAATTAACATTTAAAATTGACTGTAATGTTTAGAAATGAAAATTTTTTTTTTTATTTATTTGTTGCCGATATTTCGTCTTTCTTTGAAAGACATCATCTGGGCTTTTAATCTAGAAATAACAACAAAAAACATATATATGGGGGTTTTCGTGTCAACTGACACAACTTTTGAAACCGATGTCTTCCGATCGGGATGAAATTTGCACCAAGGTTAGTCCTATTTGATAGTAGTTCAGACACAATTTTTCAACGAGATCGGTCAAGAACTCTCTGAGTTAGAGGGGGTCGAAATTTGACATTTTGGCCAAAGAGGTGTTGATTCTCATCCATGTAACTTCTTACCTATTGCTTTTAGCAAAATGTGTCCCGAAGAGTTTAGATAGCTATTTCTTCAGACTTTCGAAAAAAAAATATAAAAAAAATAAAAAAAAAAATTTTGATTTTTTTTCTTAAAAATCCAAAACTTATAGTTAACCAGTTTTCGATTTCGATCCCCGATACCCTCTAATTTTTTTAGGTTCAAAAAAGAAAGCACGAGCCAAAAAATGGGGGCGGTGGGGAAGGGCCATATGGCCCCTCATTGGGGTCAAATTTGGGCGTAAAGAGGTAGAAATCCTCAAAAAGCCCCAAAACTCCCCTAGAAACGCCCGTGGAGGGGTGCAATGTGAGACCGACCTCCAATAATTTTCTGCCCCCAACATTTTTCTTGAACATACCTTACCCCTATTTCCACTTCCTAAGGGGGCTCCCATACAAATTGACATTTTTATAAAATTTGCTCCTACCGCTCTAACTGTCCATAGGGTGCCCCTAGAGATGTAAAATGTATGACCGACCCCCAATATTTTTTCAACTCCAACATTTTCTTAGAATATACCTACCCTTTATTTTCAACTCTTAAGGGGGTCCCCATACATTTTTTTTATTTTTTTATTAGTTTTTAAAAATACATGTTTTTATAATGTATGGGAGCCCCTTAAGGAGTGGAGATAGGGTGTTATGATCTTCGGACAAAATGTTGGTAAATAAAAAATAATGGGGGTTGGTCGTAATTTTTGCCTCTCTAGGAGGCACGGTAGGGGCGGTAGGAGCTGGTTTAATAAAACAAATTTATAAAAATTAAAAGAAATGTATGGGGACCACCTTAAGGGTTAAAGATACATTGTAGGTATGTTTGCAAAAAATGTTGGAATTAATAAAATAATGGAGGTCGGTCATACATTTGGCCCCACTAGGGGCACTTTAGGGTAAGTTAGAATGGTAGGATCAAATTTTTTAAAAATGTTTTGTATGGGAGCCCCCTAAGGAAGTGGAAATAGGGGTAAGGTATGTTCAAGAAAAATGTTGGGGGCAAAAAATTATTGGAGGTCGGTCTCACATTGCACCCCTCCAGGGGCGTTTCTAGGGGAGTTTTGGGGCTTTTTTGGGATTTTTACCACTTTACGCCCAACTTTGACCCTAATGAGGGGCCATATGGACCCTCCCCACCGCCCCCATTTTTTTTGGCTCGTGCTTTCTTTTTCGAACATAAAAAAATTAGAGGGTATCGCGGATCGAAATCGAAAACTGGTTAGCTATCCCACGCCTAATAGTGCAAATTGAAGAACCATTTTTTGTGTTCCAAAGTTAAAAAAAAAATTTTTTCATAGATATCCCACTCGCATCCCACTAAGCTACCCCACAGCTCTTAAAGGAAATCACCTAAGCTTTCTTTTGAATCAAAAAAAAAAAAAAGGGCCCAATTTGAGGAAAAAGTCAAAAAAGTTTTGGATTTTTAAGAAAAAAAATCAAAAATTTTTTTTTTATTTTTTTTATATTTTTTTTTCGAAAGACTGAAGAAATAGCTATCTAAACTCTTTGGGACACAATTTGCTAAAAACAATAGGTAAGAAGTTACATGGATGAGAATCAACACCTCTTTGGCCAAAATGTCAAACTTCGACCCCCTCTAACTCAGAGAGTTCTTGACCGATCTCGTTGAAAAATTGTGTCTGAACTACTATCCAATAGGACTAACCTTGGTGCAAATTTCATCCCGATCGGAAGACATCGGTTTCAAAAGTTGTGTCAGTTGACACGAAAACCCCCATATGTATAAGTACACAAATCAAACACGTATGTATAACACAACAAAAAACTCTCTTACATTAAAATTATCAAGCACAAAACTTAAAAAACAATGATGAGTTGTTTCATCAACGTCTAATTACCAACTAAGCTTAAAATATTATATATAATATTATAAATAAGATTAAAAGCCCAGATGATGTCTTTCAAAGAAAGACGAAATATCGGCAACAAATAAATAAAAATTATTATTTAAAACTAATAAAACAAGGCCTAGAGCTCGAACATTTTCATTTCTAAATATTATATTAAAAAGGTCGAATAAAATTAAAAATTATATTTATTGACTGTAATGTGTTTTTATTTTAAATGAAAAAACAGTGGAATGGTTTTTAAATAAAATTTCATTTGTTTTAAATTCACTGGAATTTACCTACATAATTCTTTGAGTGTAGGTAAAGGTTTCTCGTTGGGCGAGCGCAACCTTTTACCAGACTTCGATGACGAGGCCGAAACAGCGCTCTGTTTGTCAGATGCGCGCATTGCCGAAAGTTTGTCCTGTTCTTCAATGACTCCTTTCACCCATGATAGCGACGCCCTCTCACGTTCGGAGAGCTTTGTTCCATCGAGTTGGCTTAGTCTGTAAATTATTTTCAAACAAAGCCTTCTCTGGTTGTGCCTGACCTTTGATGGCTTAAGTTTCTTTTTCTTTTTACCACCAATATTAGGCTGAGCACCCCTACCAGAATCAAGGCCGGACTTCAAGGTCGCAGCCCTTAGACCAGCGCTAGGACCAGCACCAGTCGGTGAGGCAGAGCCTCGAATTAAATCGGTATCATTTGTGTCCATATTTTTATTTTCCTTGGTGTGGTAATGAAAATATCACAAAAATACCTATTACGAACAATTTAAAAAATTCAATTAATAGCACGGAGTTAAATTAAAACACGTCAACACTTGTCAACAGTTGAACGATTGTCTTAGGGCTGGTAACTTATCACAAGATAATCATTGATTAGTGCTAATCAATGCTTACAAATGTCAAATTTATATGAAAATAATCAATGATTAGTGTTAATCAATGATTAGGTATTGATAAGTTACCAGTCCTTAGACATGAAGCGATGTTTCAATGCGTTACGGGTCATTATTAGTGAAATCAATCATGAATATTCTTGACCCCCTCCGATATTGATGAAATTTGGTTAAGTTCTTACACTACGTAAAAAACTAACAAATGCAAATTTTCAGCCCTCTAAGTCAACAGGGGCCGAAAATACGGAGGGTCAAAATTTCCCCCAAAATCTCCCAGTCGCGACACTTTACACCGTAAAAACTTAATATCGTTGGTTCTATTATAGCTAGAAAGCCCATTTTTGGTTTGTTTTGAAGCTCATAATATGCTCTATAAGACCTACCATAACCAAAAAATTTTCGAAAAAAAATAAGGGTTACCTCCCTTATTTTAAGGTCGTGATAAAGGGAGGAGAAAATGGGGATGATGGTATCCCCCGATTTTTTTTTTACTTGATAAACTTATAGAGAAAGTCCTAAAGAATATACTCTAAAATTTTTAAGTTGGGACAACAATGGGATCACTCAAAATCAAAATTTTTCACAATTTCCCCTAAAATCTCCAAATCGCAACACTCTTGAACCTTAAAAATTTAATATCATATATGAGGCATTCCACACCAAATGTCCAGCGAAAAAAAACATGTGTACCGTAAACTTCTGAATAGGTGATATGGATAGCCCTATATGGAACTTAGAAAATTGCGTTTTTGGTTTTTCAATTTTTCAAAAACTGGGCTTAGGAGGCGTGGTCAAATATTGGAAAAATGGTCAAATTTGTGGCGAGTTGCCTTGATTAAATATTTATCACATTAAAACGGAATGCACCACAATGTCAAAAATTTACGATCTTATTTAGTTTTGTATGGGCTATCGGTTAAAATTTTTTTTTTTGGAAAATTTTCAGAACCCGTTCTGAAATTTTCCATTTTTTAAAAAAGTCAATTTATCAAAAATCCGGCCACTTTTTTTTTTCTTTTTTATTTATTTTTTTAAAAGCTTAGATGTTTGTCCATCCACACAAAAAAAATCAGAAACACGTTCATCTTTTTTTTCGAGAAAATCGCATTTGAACTTTAAATTTCATAACAATTTAGTAATTTGCTTGTATTTTCTTGTGTCAACAGAGCGTATGACGAATATTTATGCAATTAATATTACTCATTCGCAACTTTAAAACAAAGAAATACAAGCAAATAACAAAATTGTTATGAAATTTAAAGTTCAAATGCGATTTTCTCGAAAAAAAAGATGAACGTGTTTCTGATTTTTTTTGTGTGGATGGACAAACATCTAAACTTTTAAAAAAAAAAATAAAAAAGAAAAAAAGAAGTGGCCGGATTTTTGATAAATTGACTTTTTTAAAAAATGGAAAATTTCAGAACGGGTTCTGAAAATTTTCCAAAAGAAAAAATTTTAATCGATAGCCCATACAAAACTAAATAAGATCGTAAATTTTTGACATTGTGGTGCATTCCGTTTTAACGTGATAAATATTTAATCAAGGCAACTCGCCACAAATTTGAACATTTTTCCAATATTTGACCACGCCTCCTAAGCCCAGTTTTCAAAAATTTGAAAAACCAAAAACGCAATTTTCTTAGTTACATATAGGGCTATCCAAACAACCTATTCAGAAATTTACGGGACACATGTTTTTCTGTAGCGGGACATTTGGTGTGGAATGCCTCATATGCTATTGTAGCTACAGAGTCCATTTTTGTTTGTTTTAAAGCTTATAGTACGCTCTACAATACCTACCTTAGAGATTAATCACAATTGAAGCGGGAAGCGGAAAAACGCGTCAAAGAGAGAGCGATTAATTTAAATTGAGCGTCAAGCGGTTCGCGGTTTTCTTTACATATTTCTTACATAGACCCACTGTTGCCAAGTTGGAGGTTTTCCCGCTAAATCTAGTGCTTTTTGTTTGGATTTAGCGGGAAAAAATTAATTTTAGCGGGAACGGTGCTTTAGCGGGAAAATCTAGCGCTTTTTGTTGGGATTTAGTGGGAAAAATTTAGAGATTTTTTTCCAATTTTTCTTTTTTTTAATCAAAAACGCCAAGTTTGTCGAATTTTAGCGCTTTTTTTGTAACTTAGCGGGAGAATTTTATATTTTCCCGCTAAATTTTTTTCGGCAGTTTCTTGCGCGTTTTTAGTGAAAAGTAGTGTTTGGGAATTCCCGGACTTTTCAATTTCCCGGGAAACGGGAAATTCATTATTAATATAAATCATAAAAAACATTAAAATTTGACCAACTTTTTATTAAAAACAGTTTTATTACAGATAAACAAGTAATTAAAACATAAAAAATCAATAAATAAAAGTTAAAAATCCGGAAATACAATGAAACAATACCATTTCTGTAAATTGAGCGATCTACCAAAAAAAATTATGTACACTATTTTACTACTTCAATAAAGACAATTTCAAAATTTCAAAAAAAATATTGCAACTTTTTCCCCCACAAAAAATCGCAAAAATTTTCTAAAAACTTCAAAACTGCGTTATTTGAGGAAAAACTAATATAGTTGGCAGCACTTTTAATATTTGTTCTGGAAATGTAAATTCTAGGTTCAACATTTTTATATTTTTTTGACAGTCTTATCAAAATTATCATTAACCGACGTATATTTTTTGACTTTTTAAGTTTTTTCATGATGTTGTCATACTTTTTACACTTGGTCAGTTTTCCTATGAATATATATTTGCACTGTTCTTCCAAATAGAAAAACTACAAAAAATATCAAATGTAATTGTACCTGTATGTAAAAAAAATATTAAAAATTAAATTAAAATTTTCGTTTTTTATGTAAAATGGTTCATTTTATGAAATTCCCGGATTTCCCGGGAAAAATTAAAAAAATTCCCGGGAATTCCCGGGAAATCCGACCCGGGAATTCCCGGACCCCAAACACTAGTGAAAAGACAATTTTCGTAGAAAAAATAATTTGGAGGTTTTTTTAAATTTTTCTTTTTTTTGTCAATTAAAAATGCCAAGTTTTTCGGTTTTTAGCGTTTTTTTTTGTAATTTAGCGGGAGAATTTTAAATTGTCCCCGCTAAATTTATTTTTGGCGGTTTCTAGCGCTTTTTTAGTGAAATTTAGAGGTTTTTGGTTAAAAATAGTTGGCAACAGTGCATGATAGATAGACCGTATATACATTTTATTTCTGATTTTATCGTGTATCAGAGAGAGATCTAAGATTCTTCCCTCTCTCTCTGATTCACTAGAAAATCAGAATTGCCGCAATTAAAATTGCGTTATGTAAATTCGGTCATACATACTTGGAAATGCATATTTGATTATTTTAATTTTATTTAGAATTTTTACTTCTGGCAGGAACTTTTTTTATATTTAAACAATAAAATTAAGATCAAGATACAAAATCTTATAAAACAGTTTAATAACAAGAAAATAATTAAATAGAATAGCACAATTATTTTATTCAAAACAATAAAAAATAAAATACACATTCGGTAAAACAAATTGTATACTAGGATGGCTCGTTTTTGGGCTTTTCTCTCTGATCAAATTCTAATACCCGCCAAAAGTGTCGGTCCCCTAAGGGTAACTCACATGCAAAATATCACCCCGATCGGAGTTTATCTTCTGTCTCCACTTTGAGCCTCAAAATTGGGGTTTTCGCAAAAAAGGACTTTAAAAAAAAAAAAAAAATTAAGATTTTTTATTAAAATAATTAAAAAATTATTTTTGTATAATGTTTGATCGCAAATACTTAAATATGAAATTTAAAGATTTTACGGTATCATTAACCCGTTCAAACTTGAAACCAAAAAAATTGCATGATTTTGGGGGCGTTCTCAAAACACCTTTTTTCAAAATTTGAAAATTTTATTAAAAAAAATTTTTAAATATACCATTTTTTCTTTCTGAATTCATTAAAAACACCTTGGAGAAGAAAAATGTGAAATATGGCGGATATCCGTCCAGCCACTTTTTGGGAATCGCGAGGGGAATTTAGCGGATTTCAAGGAAATGTTGGTTTTATCAATTATTTGGATTAATAATATTAATAATATTATAAATTTCATTTTTGTGTAAATTAATGGTTTTTTGGTGTCGTGGCATTCTATTATATAACTTTAAGTCTGTCATGAAATCTTACCGATCTAGGACGTCTTTAACCCACATTGGCTGGGGGTCAAAAATGACCCCCGAATAAAATTTGAAGTTTAGAGCTTAAATTTTGTGCTATAAACAAGTATAAAACGGCTTTTGTGTTTTTTACCCCAACTATTATTTCGTATTATTATATTATCTTTAAAAAAAATCATTACCCCTTCTTGGTAGGGGGTCAAAAATGACCCATTCAATAAAAAATATATATTTTGTTTATATCAAAAAATTCAAGCACTATGCCTAAAAGTTTTTGCCGGGGTCATTTTTGACCCCTGGCCAATGTGGGTTAAAGATATCATAAATATGTGAGATTTAAGGACTGATTTAAAGTTATCTAATAGATTGCCACAAATTAATTTTATATGAAAAAATATATACTTTTTATTGAATGGGTCATTTTTGACCCCCTACCAAGAAGGGTGTACGATTTTTTTAAAGATAATATATAAATACGAAATAAAAGTTGGGGTTAAAAGCATAAAAGCCGTTTTATACTTGTTTTTAGCACAAAATTTAAGGTCTAAACTTCAAATTTTCCGCGGGGGTAATTTTTGACCCCCAGCCAATGTGGGTTTAAGACGTCCTAGATCTGCAAGATTTCATGACAGACTTAAAGTTATCTAATAGAATGCCACGACACCAAAAAACCGATTGGATATTTTTACACACGTCTTTTTTTTTGTGTGTAGAAAAATTCATAAAAAATCTTTTTTTAACAATTTCTATTAATTTTTCAGCAAACTCCATTGTTTACATAATTTTCCATATTTTTTTTTGACAATTCCCAAGCATTTTTTTCATGTTTTGCTTCATTGTTTATTTCCATCTGCCAAAAAATTTGTACTAAAACTATATTTTACAACACTGTACTGAAAAACAATAAATTTTTTGCTTAAAATCCGGCAACGCCAAAAAATAAAATGAGAGAAAAAATGAGAGAAAGAGAAAAAACGCCATGAAAATAGAATAGAATCAATTTCGACGGAAAAACGCCGCGGAATTTTGTTTTCATATAAAATGTATGGGGAGAGTGGCGGAAAACCGCTTCCCGCTCCAATTGTGATTATTCTCTTAACCAAAAAATTTTAGAAAAAAAGGAAGGGTGCTCCCCTTATTTAAAGGTCGTGGCAAAGGGTGGAGGAAATGGGGGGAAAGTATCCCCCGATTTTTTTTTTTACTTGGTATTCTCAAAGTGCAAGTTCTAATGAACATATTCTAAAATTTTTATGTTGGGACAACAATCAGATCGACCAAAATCAAAATTTTTCACAATTTCCCCCAAAATCTCCAAATCGCGACACTCTTGCCCATTACAAATTTAATATCGTGGACTGTATTGTAGCTACAGAGTCCATTTTTGAATTGTTTTAAAGCTCTTAATATGCCCTACAATATTACTATTACAAAAAAAAAAAATAAAAAAAAATTAGGGGTGCCTTTTGTATTATAAAATCGTGGCAAGGGGTGGGGGAAATCGGGGGATAGTATCCCCCATTTTTTTTTTTACCTTTTTTTTTTTTAAAAGAGTAAGTTCTAGAGAGCATATCCTGAAATTTTTATCTTGGGACTCCAATGGGAGGCGCAAGAATGTCGCGATTTGATGATTTTGGGGGAAAATTTTGAAAAATTTTGATTTTGGTCGATCCCATTGTTGTCCCAACATAAAAATTGTAGACTATGTTCATTAGGACCTGTACTTTGAGAATCCCAAGTAAAAAAAAAATCAGGGGATACTTTCCCCCCATTTCTTCCACCCTTTGGCACGACTTTCAAATAAGGGGGGAACCAATTCCTTTTTTTGGAAAGCTTTTTGGTTTTGGTATGTCTTGTAGAGCGTATTATAAGCTTTAAAACAAAAAAAATTGGCTCTGTAGCTACAAAAGCACTTATGATATTAAATTTTTAAGGTTAAAGAGTGTTGCGATTTGGAGATTTTGGGGAAAATTGTGAAAAATTTTGATTTTAAGTGATCCCATTGTTGTCCCAACTTAAAAATTTTAGAATATATTCTTTAGGACTTTCTCTATAAGATTATCAAGTAAAAAAAAATCGGGGGATACCATCATCCCCATTTTCTCCTCCCTTTATCACGACCTTAAAATAAGGGAGGTAACCCTTTTTTTTCGAAAATTTTTTGGTTATGGTAGGTCTTATAGAGCATATTATGAGCTTCAAAAGAAACCAAAAATGGGCTTTCTAGCTATAATAGAACCAACGATATTAAGTTTTTACGCGACTGGGAGATTTTGGGGGAAATTTTGACCCTCCGTATTTTCGGCCCCTGTTGACTTAGAGGGCTGAAAATAAGTGTGAATTAGTTTATCACTTAGTGTTACAACTAAACCAAATTTCATCAAAATCGGAGGGGGTCACGAAAATTTTTAGCTATTTTTGATTGATTTCACTAAGACTGACCCTTACACGAAATGGCAGAGTATATCCCTATTATTTCGTTAGAGGGTAAACTAAATTCGAATTCTTTTTACTAATTAAGTTTCAAATGGTCATCCGTATAATTAAATGATTCAGTGGAAAGCATGCGTTAATTTGACCTATTTTTATGCCTGCAAAAGATCACAAAATGATTACCGTATGAAGAGTTTTTTTGGTGGCTTTGATCAAAACATCAACACTTCCGCATTTGATATAAAAGACCCCTGCAAAAAAAGTCATTACCACTTCCCAGTGGAGTGCTTTAAAACTAAAACAAATGTAATAAAATACAACAAAAATAACAAAAAACACAAGACAAAAACACACAAACAGTTTTTTCTACTCCAGAATTCATAGATATTCAGCTCTTAACTCATTACCTATCGCGACACCTCCATACAAATGTAAGTAGATATTCAGTAGATAAGAACTACTCCAGGGAAGTAATTGGAAGTTTTTTGAAAGCTCGGAGTACTTCTTATCTACTGAATATCTACTTACTTTTGTATGGGAGTGTCGCGGAAGGTAATGAGTTAAGAGCTGAATATCAACTTTTTATGGAGTAGAAAAGAAGTCCTTTGCGATTTTTTCTTGTGTTTTTTGTTATTTTTGTTGTATTTCATTACATTTGTTATAGTTTTAAAGCACTCCAAATAGAAGTACTCCGCACTTTTTTTGCTGGGACTATATTCTGATGAAAACCATGGAAACAATAAGTTCTGATTGATTGTGTCACATATGTTGAGTTGTGTTTTCCATTAACAATCCGATGACATGACCAAACCAAATATCAGAAATATTGGTACAAACATTTGTATTAATCCTGCAAGAAATTTTATGTTATGATTCAGAATATTTTTAAATAACTATTTTACTTACCTCACAGACGCAGAGCTTTTACCAATGATCAGGTCAAAAAGATTTATTTTAAATTCGTTGTCAATGTATTAAGTTGAATTTCTATATTTTTTGAAAAATTTTTAACTTACAAAATTTAACTTTTATTTTCTAGAATTTTGTTTTTCTATGAAAAAAATCAGGCGTCACTCAATTTTGGATTTTTTTTCAACGAAAATAAACAAAACAAAATAAAACAAGTGAGAGTGTTAAATTCGGCCGTGCCGAATCTGTTATACCCTCCAACATGCAAATAAATAAAAAAAAAATAAAAATTGCAGGGGCGTTTTATTTTTTTTTTGGGGGGGGGTCGGTAGTGATAATTGGGGGGGGGGGGGGGCATTTCTTCTCGAATATGTGTTTAAGAATTCATTCTTATACTTTTTGCTCTAAAGAAATACAAGTTTATCATTATTTTAAAAAAAAAATTTTCCACGCCCATAAAAGGGGGTTGACCGAAAAAACGACATTTTCTAATTCTGTGGGTCCAAATGCAGGACTTTGAACTTCTTGTAGCATAAAAATGTTGTATTTGTTAAACAAAAACAAAGAAAATCATGTAAAAATATGGTATTTTTCAGAGGTTGGTTTAGTTCTTCAAGGGGGAACTTTTTTCCCCCTGGTCCGATTTTGCTCCTTTACGAACTTAACCTGCCTAGGAACATAAGACATATTCGTGCCAAATTTCGGGAGTCTAGCTCTTTTATTTTGGACTGCATCGTGTTAACTACAGACGGACAGACGGACGGACAGACGGACGGACGGACGGACATCTCTAGAATGTCTTAGAATCGATCACTGATCATAAATATATATACTTTATGGGGTCCTAGACCGATATTTTGATGCGTTACACACGGAATGACAAAGTGAGTATACCCTCATACTGTAGTTGGAGGGTATAAAAAGGGTTGCCAAAGTCAATTAAAATCAATTACCAGTGCGTAAAGTGAGCAACACGGGTTTTCATTCACAAAAAAAAGATTTTATAAAATTAATTATTTTTGTTAAAAAAGAAAAAAAAAATTTTTTTTAAAAGAACCTTGTAAATAACGGTACGTACCGGTATCGGAGGAAAAGGTTTTTGGATACCGGTATCCGATACCAAAATCGGTTTCGATATTGGTATCGGTACCAGTATTCAATTTAAAGGGTTTTGAAACGTATAACGATATTGAAAAGGTATCAATTGCCAACCTTGATAAATTGTTAAAGCAAAAATTAGAGAAAAGTATTGTACCACATACAAATGCTAGCAAGGAAGCAATTGCAGTCGCAAGGCTTATTGTATCCGGAGTAATATCGTATCAGGATGATGACGAGAAAACCATATGTAAAAACATTGACTACATCTCATCAAAATGCTATGCGTTCCTGGGGGAACAGTTAAGGTAAGTAAAATTATTTGATTTTTTGAATTACAAATTAAAACCTGAACAGGCTAGATTTGAATATTACAAACAGATAATTCAATTTTATAAAACTATAAATTATTACATTTTTACAAATTTCAGATGACGTCTTCAAGTACTCTAACGAAGTGGAGATCTATAAAATGCCTTAAAGCTGGTATAAATAGTGATGTCATGCAAGGTTTAAAAAAAATGACAGAGGATATGGAGCGGAAAAGTTGAGAATTCGTGTTATTGCTGGACAAAGTATCAATCAGAAGAGTACAACGAAGCTAATGATCGTATTGACGGAGTTGTTGATAGCCACAAAGGCCCTAGTTTTTATGTTCAAGGGAGTATTTGGCGGATGGAAGTACATATATACTTAGCTATTATGCAAAGTCTGATGGTATAAAAAGGAATTATTTTGTGAGTCTCGTTTTATCTTATTTTATTAATAATTTTTTTTTTTTTTTAATTTTTTTAATGAATTTGTTACTAGAAAATATAGATGAGGTGAAAGGTATAGCTTTAAAATTGTTCGCTATTATTTTCGACCATGGTAGTACTGACCAAGGTGTTGCTGATATGCTTAGTGTGGGAAAAGACAAACCGTATTTTTGGACTTCAAACAATGAACAAATATTCGTACTGTACAATTCCTGTCATTTGTTTAAAAGTGCCCGAATCACGCTTTTAAACCATATCATATCCACAAATGGGGGCAAAGTGAATATGGATGTCATAAAAGCGGTTTATGAAGCATACAGCAATGACAATATCCGCATGTTGGTCAAAATCGGGGATTCACACATAAATCCAACAAATCTTCTTTGAAAGGTACATATATCAAATTATTTATATTTATATAAATATAAAAATGCGTTTTAATATTGTAAGGAAAGAGTGGAAAGAGGAAATTATATATTTTAGATTTCCTAAAATATTTAGAATCATTTATATTTGTTTCAAATGTAAAGTGGATTAAAGGATTTATTATGACCCTGAGAGGTCTTTTACAGTTATCGAAATACTACTACACAGAAGATAATATTGAGAAAAACAATTTGAGTAATCACTTTTTTAAATTTTTAAAACAAATTTCAGTAATTTTTTAATTACCGCAATTAAAAATTTACTCAAAAATTAAAAATAAAATTTGAGTAAATAATTTAATACAAATTTAATATTTTTTTTATTTTTTTTTTATTCTCTTGTTGTTTTGAATTACATGGCGATCCTGCCTAACTTGGAAGAAAATTCTGTGCCGGTCACAGGAAACGATTATAAAACAGCACCTACCAATACAGTGAAAGCTCCACCAAAACAACAACCACAACCGATTACTATTGCAGAATATTTGCAGCGGCAGCAACGCAGAACCGAGGAAAAATTAACTGCAATCCCGCCAACACAAAAGCCAAAGAGAAGAAGAGCAGGCAGAATTGTGAAGCTGCGAAGAAAATTGGCGTCATTAAAAAATATTGTGTCGTCCGAAACTCCACAATCTTGGGAACGGGCATCAGAAATTTGGGAGCAAATCGATGCTATAACGCTAGAGTTAAAAGCTCACAAAAACAAATAATTTTTTTTAAGAAAAGACATGTAAAAAAATAAAACATATATATTAAGGCCTTTATTCATAATACTTAAAGTGTACTTAAAGTAGGTTTATTTGACAAATATTCATGCAATATCAGTCAAATAAACCTACATTAGATTTAATTTACTCATTATGAATAGCCCAGTAAGTATATAAAATAGTTACTTGACTGACTGATGACTGACTGACATACTAATCACGCATCATCCCACAGCCCAAACCACTGAAGCTAGAGTCTTCAAATTTGGATTGTAGTTTCACCTCCCGGAATACATAACCGCTAAGGCTGGGTTTTTGGAAATGTTGATTTTAAGGGATAAAAACGAAGGGTTAAAAAGGAGAAAAAGCGAGTACTTTGGTACTTTTTATTTTTTCTGAAAAAAAAAATTCAATTAATTTGAAATGTAGGATCCTCTAACGGAAAAACATTCCAAAAAAATAACTTTCTCGAAATTCGGATTCCTAAGGGTAAAAAGGGGTAAAAATTGTACTTCGGTACTTTTTATATTTTTTGAAATTAAGGTAATACAAAAATATTAAAATTTGCAATAGTGGTTCCAACAACGGAAAAAATTCAGAAAACGTACTTTTTCGAAGTTCCGATTCTAAGGGCGGTAAAAAAGTGTATTTTGGTACTTGTTATAATTCCTGAAATAATGGTCCTAAAAAATCCTATTAATTCGAAAATTAGGACCCTCTAACGGAAAAACATTCCCAAAAAAGTACTTTCTGGAAATTCGGATTCCTAAGGGTAAAAAGGGGTAAAAATTGTACTTTGGTACTTTTTATATTTTTTTATATTAAAGTCCTACAAAAAAATAAAAATTTGCAATATTGTTTCCAACAACGAAAAAAAATTCTGAAAAAGTACTTTTTCGAAATACTGATTCTAAGGGGGTAAAAAGCGAGCTCTTTGGTGCATTTTATTTTTCTGAAAAAATTCCTATTAATTTGAAAATTGGAATGTAGGATCTTCTAAAATGTTACAATGTTAGTTCCAACAACGGGAAAAATTCTGAAAAAGTACTTTTTCGAAATTCCGATTCTAAGGGGGGTAAAAAAAATGTATTTTGGTACTTATTATAATTCCTGAAATAATGGTCCTGGAAACTTTAAATTTGGAATGCAGGGTCATTTAGCGAAAAAAGATTTCTAAAGAAGGCAAAGAATTTTTTTGTTTTTTAGCGCATGTAAGCGCATGTAAGCACATAGGACAAATCGGAATGGAACAGAGAATCAAATATAATGAAACAGGGAACGAAATGGGGCTTACAATTTTGAACGTAGGTGCTCCTCCTAAAATATAGATTCTTTAAGGCTGTGTTTTTGTAAATGTTGATTCTAGGGAATAGGGGTAAAAAAGGAATTTTAGTACTTCCCAGCAAAACTTAGATTACCAAATAAGGTATAAAATAAGGTATAGGATCTCTTATTTTATACATTGCAGCATTGATGATTTTAACAGGCGATGAGACTCAAAGTAATGCATCCACATTATCACAAAGAATACCAGTAAGGTATAAAATAAGTCATAAATTTATAACGAAGAATACGAGTAAGGTGTAAAATATATGATATTTTATAGGTTACAAGAAATGAAATAATATAGCATACTAGAAGATAATATATAAGGTGTTACGAGTAGCGAAAAAGTAATTTTGTATTAAATTTACTCACGTGATTGTAAGTGAGTGTAAGTAGATAAAGTATGCTCGTGAGTGTGTGTCGTTAGAAATTTCCTGTCGTGAGCCCATCTCTTGTTTAAACTTATGCATTTTTTTATAAAATAATTATTTTTTATGTTATTGTAATGCATTATGCATCCAATTATAAATAATGCATTATTTCAAACTTTCAAATAATACATAATGTAACCAAATAAAAGTCATCCATGATTTAATGTTTAGAAATAATAAATATGAAATACATTTTTTCCAATAATCATGCATTACGTAGCAAATTATTAGTAATGCATTATTTTTCACTTGAAAATAATACGTTGTAGAACAAATGTTTGGTAAGACATCCTAAAATAATGCTACAAATAAGGCATATACATTACCAGGTAATGTGTTATATAATCACCACCCATTACCAAAGTTTTGCTGGGTTTTTATATTTCCACAAACCACTGAAGGTAGAGACTTGAAATTTGGAATATAGATGCACCTCCCGGAAAATAGGTCCACTAAGGATTGGGTTTTGAAAATGTTGATTCTGAGGGGGTAAAATGTGCAAAAACAGGTAAGTTAGTACTTTTTATAAGGGGTGGTCCAATAACAAGTATCTTTTTAAAAATGCAATAAAATGATCAATACTCAACTGTTTTTGGAATGTTATGGCTTTATTTGAAAGAGCAAACATTCCCATTTTTTATGGCAAACGACTTCATTGATGCGTCCTCGGCTTGCTCCGCTGTATCGCGTTGTAGCCCAGTACTGCGCTGCCAAACTGCTCGTTTTTCAAAAAAAAAGGTTTTAACCGAAATAATGCACTTACATGAGGTTACGTTAACAAACAAATTGCTACATCTTGGGATCGTAAAACTCGCACGGTATTGTAAAGAATCCAATTCATCTATGAGAAGCAACAGATTTGAGTATCAGCATCATTATACAATATTTTCAAAAATACAGCTGAAAACCCCATTTTCGTCAAAGATAAGCGCTACAGAGCCATGATTACCGACTTTTTGTTAGCCGTAATAGAATATATCAACTTGGATAACATTTCTTTTCAGAAGGATGTCGCAATATGTCCCTCAGTCCATCAAACAATCGATATTTTGCGCACTTAGTTCGGAAATCGTGTTTTTAGCCATATTCGCAGTGACAATTGATCACTTCAGAGCTGCCGATTAAAACTTTTAGACATTTTTTTGGGGGGTCTCGTAAAATATCCATGCAACATGGGAAATCCAGAAATGTTCTAGGCCCTGTCGACGAATATCGTTCAAGCCATATGTGAGATAGAACCAGAAACATTAGAAAAATGGGTGCCGAGGATGAGCTACTGCGGAACTAACCCAGGCAGCCGCATGAATGAAGTCGTTTGCCATAAATAATGGGAATATTTGCTCTTTCGAATAAAGCCATAAGGTTCCAAAACTATTGAGTATTGTTCATTTCAGTGCATGTTTTAAAAAGATACTTGTTATTAGACCACCCTGTAGTTCCACAAATCAATGAAGCTAGAGATTTGGAATGTAGCTGCATCTCCCGAAATATAGATCCACCAAGGCTGGGTTTTTTGAAATAATGACTCTTTGGGGGTAAAACGGGTAAAATAGGAATTTTGGTACTTCTTATATATACTTAAATAATGGTTTTATTAGCTTGAAATTTGGAATGTAGCATCCCATGCTAAAATAAAGATCATAAAAACTTAAAATTATGAATGTAGGATCCAACAACAGAAAAAAAACTATGAAAAAGATAATTTTTAAAAGTTTCAACTAAACTCCACTTGTCCCTTGGAATACTACAATCCCCATTTTGCCTGTTTATCACAGCCCTAACGAAGTTACCTTTTACAACTTCACTAAAAGACTGAGTCCAGACGTTGCCGGTCACCTTAGATCTCTTAGGTAAAGGTTTCTCGTCGGGCTAGCGCAACCTTTTACCAGACTTCGATGACGAGGCCGAAACAGCGCTCTGTTTGTCAGATGCGCGCATTGCCGAAAGTTTGTCCTGTTCTTTAATGACTCCTTTCGCCCATGATAGCGACGCCCTCTCACGTTTGGAGAGCTTCGTTCCATCGAGTTGGCTTTGTCTGTTAATTATTTTCAAACAAAGCCTTCTCTGGTTGCGCCTGACTTTTGATGGCTTAAGTTTCTTTTTCTATTTACCACCAATATATGGCTGAGCACCACTACCAGAATCAAGGCCGGACTTCAAGGTCGCAGCCCTAAGACCAGTGCTAGGACCAGCACCAGTCGGTGAGGCAGAGCCTCGAATTAAATCGGTATCATTTGTGTCCATATTTTCATTTTCCTTGATGTGGTAATGAAAATATCACAAAAATACCTATTACGAACAAATCTATTACGAACAATTTCAGTAATTCAATTAATAGCACAGAGTTAAATTAAAACACGTCCACACTTGTCAACATTTGAACGATTCTGATTCCTACACTCATAAAAGATTTACAGTCACTGTGTCACAGTCAAATAAATAGTTTTCGTTTCAGTTAATATTTAAAGAAAATTTGTTTGTTTTACATACAAATATTCTAAGCAATTTTTTGAACGTTTATTCAAATACATAACTGTCGTTTGTTATTGTCAGTTATTTAAAAAATTTCTAAAATTATATATTTTTTTTTAATTTGAAATTCAAATTTAGTTGCTGAAAATGTAAGTAGCTTGTGGCACAGAGGGTAGCGTGCTGGGCTATCAGCCAGAAATTATGAGTTCGATTCTCTCAGGTTCGAAGTTTTTTAAATATATTTCTAAAAATATAAATAAAAATTAATGTAAATTTCCGTTATTTTAACCGATTTTACAGTAAAATTTTGTAAAACGGGAAAAAATCCCACAAAAAATTACTTTTGGTATACTGTTTATATTTTCTTAAATAGAGGTCATAAAAACTTAAATTAGGAATGTAGGATCCAACAACAGAAAAAAATATGTAAAAATTACTTTTTTCGAAATCTCGATTCTAAGGGAGTAAAAACGAGCACTTTGGTACTTTTCATATTATCTGAAATAATGGAACTGGACACTTGAAATTTGGAATGTAGGATCGTCTAGCGAAAAAAAAATATTCGCAAAAGTTTTTTTTTTTAATTCTGATTCCTATGGAGTTAAAGGGGTACTTTTTATATTTTCTGAAACAAAATATATGTAAAAAATTAATTTGGTATTTTATTGTAAGTGTTGTGATCATCATAAGCACAGTTTTTGTGAAGAATTAAGACATATATAAAGATTACATAGCGAAAAGTTCCAAAAATGGGTCATTTATTATAATTATGAAATTGTTCTGTATTTACGGGAAACGAACTACCCTGCGCACGCTAGTCTATATATATAAAGTAGTTGCGTGACTGACTGATGACTGACTAACTGACATACTAATCACGAATCATCCCACAGCCCAAACCACTGAAGCTAGAGTCTTAAAATTTGGATTGTAGTTTCACCTCCTGGAATACATATCCGCTAAGGCCGGGTTTTTGGAAATGTTGATTTTAAGGTGTTAAAACGAAGGGTTGAAAAAGGAGAAAAAGCGAGTACCCAGGCAGCCGCATGAATGAAGTCGTTTGCCATAAATAATGGGAATATTTGCTCTTTCGAATAAAGCCATAAGGTTCCAAAACTATTGAGTATTGTTCATTTCAGTGCATGTTTTAAAAAGATACTTGTTATTAGACCACCCTGTAGTTCCACAAATCAGTGAAGCTAGAGATTTGGAATGTAGCTGCATCTCCCGAAGTATAGATCCACCAAGGCTGGGTTTTTTGAAATAATGACTCTTTGGGGGTAAAACGGGTAAAATAGGAATTTTGGTACTTCTTATATATACTTAAATAATGGTTTTATTAGCTTGAAATTTGGAATGTAGCATCCCATGCTAAAATAAAGATCATAAAAACTTAAAATTATGAATGTAGGATCCAACAACAGAAAAAAAACTATGAAAAAGATAATTTTTAAAAGTTTCAACTAAACTCCACTTGTCCCTTGGAATACTACAATCCCCATTTTGCCTGTTTATCACAGCCCTAACGAAGTTACCTTTTACAACTTCACTAAAAGACTGAGTCCAGTCGTTGCCGGTCACCTTAGATCTCTTAGGTAAAGGTTTCTCGTCGGGCTAGCGCAACCTTTTACCAGACTTCGATGACGAGGCCGAAACAGCGCTCTGTTTGTCAGATGCGCGCATTGCCGAAAGTTTGTCCTGTTCTTTAATGACTCCTTTCGCCCATGATAGCGACGCCCTCTCACGTTTGGAGAGCTTCGTTCCATCGAGTTGGCTTTGTCTGTTAATTATTTTCAAACAAAGCCTTCTCTGGTTGCGCCTGACTTTTGATGGCTTAAGTTTCTTTTTCTATTTACCACCAATATATGGCTGAGCACCACTACCAGAATCAAGGCTTTTTATTTTTTCTGAAAAAATTCAATTAATTTGAAATTTGAAATTTAGGATCCTCTAACGGAAAAACATTCCCAAAAATGAACTTTCTGGAAATTCGGATTCCTAAGGGTTAAAAGGGTAAAAAATGTTACTTTGGTACTTTTTATATTTTTTGAAATTAAGGTCCTACAAAAATATAAAAATTTGCAATGGTGGTTCCAACAACGGAAAAAATTCTGAAAACGTACTTTTTCGAAATTCCGATTCTAAGGGGGGTAAAAAAACGAGTACTTTGGTACTTTTTATTTTTTCTGAAAAAAAATCCTATTAATTCGAAAATTGGAATGTAGGATCCTCCAACGGAAAAACATTCCCAAAAAAAGTACTTTCTGGAAATTCGGATTCCAAAGGGTAAAAAGGGGTAAAAAATTGTACTTTGGTACTTTTTATATTTTTTTTAAATTAAAGTCCTACAAAAAAATTAAAATTTGCATTGTTGTTTCCAACAATGAAAAAAATTATGAAAAAGTACTTTTTCGAAATACCGATTCTAAGGTGGGTAAAAAGCGAGCACTTTGGTACTTTTTACTTTTTCTTAAAAAAATCCTATTAATTTGAAAATTGGAATGTGGATCCTCCAACGGAAAAACATTCCCCATAAAAGTACTTTCTGGAAATTCGGACTCCTAAGGATAAAAAGTGGTAAAAAAATTTACTTTGGTACTTTCAAAATTTTTTGAAATTAAGGTCCTACAAAAAAATTTTAAAATGTTAGTTCCAACAACGGGAAAATTTTTGAAAAAGTACTTTTTCGAAATTTCGATTCTAAGGGGGGTAAAAAAAAATATTTTGGTACTTATTATAATTCCTGAAATAATAGTCCTGGAAACTTTAAATTTGGAATGCAGATTTCTAAAAAAGGCAAAGAATTTTTTGTTTTTTAGCGCATGTAAGCGCATTTTCGGAAAGGAATGAAAGCCACATGGGACTAATCGGAATGGAACAGGGAAACAAATGGAATTAAACAGGGAACGAAATGGGGACTTGAAATTTGGTATGAAGGTGCGCCTCCCGAAGTATAGATCCTTTAAGGCTGAGTTTTTGGAAAGGTTGATTCCAGGGAATAGGGGTAAAAAAGGTAGTTTGGTACTTTTTATATTTCCACAAACCTCTCAAGCTAGAGACTTGAAATTTGGAATATAGATGCACCTCCCGGAATATAGGTCAACTAAGGCTTAGGTTTTGGAAATGTTGATTCTAAGGGGGTAAAATGTGCAAAAACAGGTACGTTAGTACTTTTTATAGTTCCACAAATCAATGAAGATAGAGATTTGAAATGTAGCTGCATCTCCCGGAATATAGATCCACTAAGGCTGGGTTTTTTGAAATAATGATTCTATGGGGGTAAAACGGGTAAAAAAGGTATTGTGGTACTTTTTATATATACTTAAATAATGGTTTTATTAGCTTTAAATTTGGAATGTAGCATCCCATGCTTAAATAACGATCATAAAAACTTAAAATTAGGAATGTAAGATCCAACAACAGAAAAAAACTATTTCTAGCAAATATCAAACAATCAATTTAGCTGCGATTTTGGAAATGTTGATTCTAAGGGGGTAAAAAAAGGTATTTTGATACTTTATATATTTTCACAAACCACTGAAGCAATACACTTGAAATTTGGAATGTAGGTGGACCTCCTGAAATGTAGATCCAATAAGGCTAGGTTTTTGGAAATGTTGATTTTATGGGGGTAAAAGGGGTAAAAAATGTACTGTGGTCCTTTTTTTATTTCCACAAACCACTGAAACAATACACTTGAAATTTGAGACCTCCTGAAATGTAGATCTAATAAGGCTGCGGATTTGGAAATGTTGATTCTAAGGGGGTAAAAGGGGTAAAAAAAGTACTTTGGTCCTTTTTTTTATTTCCATTTTTGGTCCTTTTTTTTATTTCCACTGAAGATAAACACCTAAAATTTGGAATGTGGGTGCACCTTCTGAAATGTAAATCCAATGAGGCTGTATTTTTGGAAATGCTGATTCTAAGAGAGTAAAAGGGATAGAAAAGGTACTTTGTTTAGCACATTTTATATTTTTACAAACAACTGAGGCTATAGACTTGAAATTTGGAATGTAAGTGCACCTCCCGGAATATTTTCTTTTTTTTACTTTGAGCCAACACTCAGGGGATGCCCCCTACTGATGCAATGCATTGTGTTGTATTAGGAAAATAGGTTATGAGGAGAAGGAAAGAGGGAGTAGTTTTGTGGACGTTTAATTTGAATTTTTCCAAATTGTAGCTGATTGGGAAGACGTCTGCGGGGAGTTTATTCCACTTACGGCTAGTATTACATAAAATTATTATTTTTTTTTTATAGATTTTTCACTGGAATTTGCTCGTAAAAGAGGCTGGGAAGCGCAAAACGTTTACGATTTAAATAAATCTATCAGCCAAAAGCTGTGTGAGATAAAGGATGCAGTTGGAAAATGTACAATTAAAAATCCTTTAAGTAGATCATTAACGCGAAGCATTCGTAATTAATGCGAATCATCTTCATTAATATAATTTTAAAAACCTACTTTTATATGAATTCCATTTTATGAATTTCAATTTTTTATGCTGGTGGATGCAGTTAGAAAAGGTAGAATTAAAAATCCTTTAAGTGGATCATTAACGCGAATCATTCATAGTTAATGCGATACTTCATTAATATAATTTAAAAAACCTTCTTTTTATGAATTCAATAATAACAAAAAACACAAGACAAAAACACACAAACATTTTTTTCTACCCCAGAATACATAGATATTCAGCTCTTAACTCATTACCTATCGCGACACCTCCATACAAATGTAAGTAGATATTCAGTAGATAAAAACTACTACAGAGAAGTAGTTGGAAGTTGTTTGAAAGCTCGGAGTACTTCTTATCTACTGAATATCTTCTTACTTTTGTATGGGAGTGTCGCGGAAGGTAATGAGTTAAGAGCTGAATATCAACTTTTTATGGAGTAGAAAAGAATGCCTTTGCGTTTTTTTCTTGTGTTTTTTGTTATTTTTGTTGTATTTCATTACAATTGTTACGCAAAAAACACCAGACACCCGTTTTTTTTTTTTTGCCTAACAATAAGTAAGAAACGCCAAAACGCTAAGACGCCAAACTTATTTTGGCGTCAGAAGTCTGAATATCCTCTTAGGGGATGATTTATTGTTCTTGAGTAAAACATCATCTCCACCTTGAAAGTACTTTCATCGTGGGATTTGTTGAAATATTGTATCGAAGTCATTTTATTTTTTTATTATAAATTTTATTATTTACACTTGTTTGGCTATGTTAGGTTAGTTAACAGTGTTTTGTGTAATGTTATTAACAGTGATGACATTCTGTTAAATAAAGTGGTACTGGTAACAAACGCATCTCTGTTAACTTAACACAGTAAACCAATGTTAGAAATCCTAATCGGTGAAATATAATTAAATCAGGGTTAAAATTAAAATATCGTATTGATCTCGCAAAAATATGAATTTTCATACCAAATACTTATAATTAAAGTTTTATTTATTACGAGATATTATTGATTAAAAATCAACTAACGGAAGGGATCACAGTTTTGAATTCACCGCGTTTTGTGCAATTTTAAAATAACCAAAAGGTACATTTTTCTTAATGCATTCATAAAAAAAATTATTAAATAAGATTAATGAGTGAATTAAATATTTTTTTTTAATTTTTGTTATTTTCATATTTTACTAGTTTCAGTATTTGTGAAAAATTTTTTTTATCGGTTTTAAGGAAAATTTTTATATGTAAGAAAAACGGAAAATTTAATTTTTGTTAGAAATAATAAATCTTTAAATACACTCTAAAAAGTCCTTGTAAAAATACTACTATCAAGTGGATAAATTTTTATGTAAAATAACACACAACGCCTAAAATTGAGCACCAAGTGTTTAAAATTTTAGTTTACACACAAAAATTTTAATATTACGCACATTATATATGTGGTTATTCATAAAACCTGAAATATATTTAAAGTAGGTTTATTTGACAGATATTGCAGGAATAATTGTCAAATAAACCTACAATAAGTCTGTTGTAAGTATTATGAATAAGAGCCATAGTATTTTGTGAGTTTATAAATATATTTTCAAAATTATAAACACAAAATTTTTAAAATTACACATTTAATGTTTATTGTAAACATTAAGTGTTTAATTTTCGATATTAAACATTAAATGCGTGTTGTTCAACAATTTTAAAATACAAATTGTCAAAATAAAATAATAAGTAAAAACAAGTAATTAAAGTAAAAACAAGTAAGAGTGTTAAATTCGGCTGGGCCGAATCTTGTATACCCTCCAACATGCAAAAAAATAAAAAAAAAAAAAAAATGCAGGGGCGTTTTATTTTTTTTGGGGGGGGGTCAGGGGGTCGCTTGTAGTAATTGAGGGGGGCAAATTTTCCCTCGAATTTGTGTTTAAAAATTCATTCTTATACTTTTTGCACTAAAGAAATACAAGATTATCAGTATTTTAAAAAAAATGTTTTATTCCACGCCCATAAAAGGGGGCGGGCCGAAAAAACGTAATTTTCTAATTCTCTAGGACCAAATGCAGGACTTTGAACTTTTTGTGGCATGAAAATGTTGCATTTGTTAAACAAAAACACAAAAAATCATGTAAAAATATGGTATTTTTCAGAGGTTGGTTTAGTTCTTCAAGGGGGAACTTTTTTCCCCCTGGTCCGATTTTGCTCATTTACGAACTTAACCCGCCTATGAACATAAGACATATTCGTGCCAAATGTCGGGAGTCTAGCTCTTTTATTTTGGACTGCATCGTGTTAACTACAGACCGACAGACGGACAGACGGACGGACGGACGGACGGACAGACGGACGGACGGACATCGCTAGAATGTCTTAGAATCGATCACTGATCATAAATATATATACTTTATGGGGTCCTAGACCGATATTTTGATGCGTTACACACGGAATGACAAAGTGAGTATACCCCCATACTGTAGTTGGAGGGTATAAAAACGCGAAAAACCCCATAAAATAAAAGCAAATAAATAAAAAAACAAGTAAAAAAGTGAAATTCGGCCTTGCCGAATGTAGTGATACCCTACACAATTTCAAAAAGATTATTGCAAACAACTTTATTTAAATGGAAATTACTTTTGAAAAAAAAAAAAATTGAAAAAAATTTCCGCGAAAAAAAATTTTGGAAAAAAAAATCCGCGATTTTTTTTTTTTTGTCAAAAAATATGCTCGTACTTGTTTAAATACCATTTGGTGTCCAATTATGTTCACATATGTCAACCAGAAGCCGAATTAAAGCATTTTGTATTTTTAGGTTTTGTTGAATGTACTGAAATTTTTGAGGTGTGCTTACATTTTCGTTCATAACTTTTGAACCGCTGAACCGATATCGCTCAAATGCAATACCAAACTTCTCGGGAGAACTTCCAATATATATGTTAAGTTTCAGTCATCTCTGTGCAATATTTTGTCCGCGAGAGCATTTTCAACAGACAGACAGACGGACAGACGGACATCGCTAGAATGTCTTAAAATCGATCGGGCATCATGAATATATATACTTTATGGGGTCCCAGACCGATATTTCGATGAGTTACAAACGGAATGACAAACTTATATATACCCTCTATCACTAAGTGGAGGGTATAAAAAAGTGAAAATATTAACCAACGCGTTGCAACGTTTCAATGCAGCATAAAATTTGAAGAGGCTGATCAACGACATAAAAACAAACCCTATTTTTTAAAATTCGTAATATTTATGAAAAATATACATTGCATTTTTTCTTAAATATTTGCAATTATAAATCAGAACGGTAAGTACCACAAATGTCTTGGATTTTTTGAATTATTCTTTACAAAAATGTGTGGATATCAGGATCTTAAAATATTTTTTGTAAAGAAAAAGTGTCTCAGATTATGAGAATTTATCTACAGAAAAAATTTTTTCAAATCCTTAGCAGATTCTGGGAAGATTTCAATAAAAAATTTTTGATTCCAACAGATTTTTTTCTGCAAAAAAAATGTACCAGTTTCTGAGAATTTTCTATAGAAAAAATATTTCTGATTCTGAAAACTTTTCTATAAAACTTTTCTATAGCATAGATGGGAATTTTTCATTACCATTGAAATTTCATTACCATTGGTTGACATCAATGATAATGAAAAAAATTTCATTACCATTTAATGGTAATTAAATTTTTTTAATTGAAAAAATAATTAATAATGGTAATGAAATGCACCAATTGTTGAAAAACACCAATTACACTGTGCAACAAGAAAAATGAGCCTCAATGGCTTCAACGCCATATGAAAGTAGACCATCAAATGGACAAAATCACCAAAGGGTTTTGCAAAGTCAGTTCGGATTTCTTTTTTATAGCCCACTGAAGTTTTTATTTTTTTATCAAAGGCGTTTGGAAAACGTCAAAAATACTATAATAAGAACACATCTGAGCTTCAAAATATGATTTGATGTCTTCAGTGAAATTTTATGGCGGTTTTTTTCTTAGAACATTTTAACCCTCTAACTGCCATTTTAAGGGGTCATTTTAGTCCTTTTTCAAAAACTAAACACAGAAGTCTAATAAAACGTCAATTTAGAGGGTTAAAATGTTCTACAAATATTTTTCTCATAAAATTTCTCTAGGGGTTGTCGAATGTTCAAAGTTTGTGCGAAATGCGCAAAGTGCTTAAAAAGGGTCAAGTATAAATAATCAATGTTTGTTATTTATTTTTACCAAAGCAGTGTTAAAAAATATCGACAAAAAACAGTGCAAATATACTTTTGAGCTAAAAATGATGTTCTGATGTGTTTTATAAAATTTTATGATGATTATTTTCTTTGACCAAATTAACCCTCTAGCTCCCGTTTTAAAGGGTCATTTTTGTCCTTTTTTAAAAGAAATACAAAAAAGTTTATACAAAAATGCAGTTAAAGGGTTAAAATGTTTTACAAATATTTTCTGCATCAAATTTTACTAGGGCACGTCTAATACAGAAAGTTCGTCCAGCATATAGAAAATGCTTAAAAATTTTAAAGTATTCAAAATTTTTTTTTTATATTTTTTTTGGGCCGAAATAAAAAAAAAAAAAAACATGTAACCAAGTTAAATTCGACTTTGTCGAATGTTTTAATACCCTCCACGAAGTAAACAAAGTTTATTTGCAAAAAACAAAAATGATAAAAAAAAAAAATACGCGCAAAAAATTTTTTGTTAAAAAAAAAAAATCGACGAAAATGTTTTTTTTAATATGTTGTACTTGTTTAAATACCATTCGGTGATCGATTCTGTTCACATGTGTCAACCAGCCGCCGAATCAAAGCATTTTGTGTTTTTAGGTTATGTTGTTTCGTTCATAACTTTTGAACCGCTGAACCGATTTCGCTCAAATGCAATACCAAACTGCTTAGGGCAACAACAAGTAAATATGATATCTCTTTGTTATATCTGTTTAATACTTTGGCCGTGATCACCATTTCAGATATCTTGGGAAAAAGTCGCGTGATGTCGTTCTAGCGGAAATTTGTTGGCGGAGCAAAAATATATTCGAGGACGAAGAAGAATTAGGTGAGGAAAAGACCTAAGCTTTCTTTTTAGTCAAAAACAGGGTCCTATTTGACAAAAAAATCAAAAAAGTTTTGGATTTAAAAGAAAATCAAAATTTTTTTTTATTTTTTTTATAATTTTTTTCGCAAGATTGAAGAAATAGCTATCTAAACTATTTAGGACACATTTTGCTAAAAACAATTGGTAAGAAGT
This sequence comes from Pegoplata infirma, assembly GCA_963921195.1. NCBI lineage: Eukaryota > Metazoa > Arthropoda > Insecta > Diptera > Anthomyiidae > Pegoplata > Pegoplata infirma. The sequence continues at coordinate 172,518,875 of OY992536.1, read as the reverse complement.
TACATGGATGAGAAAAAACTCCTCTTTGGCCAAAATATCAAATTCGAAAAATTGTGTCTGCACTACATTCCAATAGGATAGTAGATCGGGATCAAAAGTTGTGTTAGTTGACACGAAAACCCCCATATATATTATTGATCATTGATCGATTTTAAGACATTCTAGCGAGACATTCTAGCGATGCCTGTCCGTCTGTGGAAATGGTGATCACGGCCAATGTATTAAACAGATATAACAAAGACTTAGCGTATTTACTTGTTGTTTCCCTAAGCAGTTTGGTATTGCATTTAAACGAAATCGGTTCAGCGGTTCAAAAGTTATGAACGAAAATGTAAGAACACCTCGAAAATCGTGGTACATTCAACATAACCTAAAAACACAAAATGCTTTAATTCGGAGGCTGGTTGACACATGTTAACAGAATCGATCACCGAATGGTATTTAAACAAGTCCAAACATATTAAAAAAAAAAAAAAACATTTTCGTCAGATTTTTTTTTTACAAAAAATTTTTTTTCGCGGATTTTTTTTTGTTTTTTTTTTTTTTTTGCAAATAAACTTTTTTACATCTTGGAGGGTATTAATACATTCGCCAAAGTCGAATTTAACTTTGTTACTTGTTTTTTTTTTATTTCGGCAAAAAAAAAAAAAATATAAAAAAAAAATTGAATACTTTAAAATTTTTAAGCATTTTCTATATGCTGGACGAACTTTCTGTCTTGGGCGTGCCCTAGTAAAATTTGATGCAGAAAATATTTGTGAAACATTTTAACCCTTTAACTGCATTTTTGTATAGACTTTTTTGTATTTCTTTTTAAAAAGGACAACAATGACCCTTTAAAACGGGAGCTAGAGGGTTAATTTGGTCAAAGAAAAGAATCATCATAAAATTTTATAAAACACATCAGAACATAATTTTTAGCTGAAAAGTATATTTGCACTGTTTTTTTGTCGATATTTTTAACACTGCTTTGGTAAAAATAAATAACAAACATTGATTATTTATACTTGACCCTTTTTAAGCACTTTGCGCATGTCGCACAAACTTTGAACATTCAACAACCCCTAGTGAAATTTTATGAGGAAAATATTTGTAGAACATTTTAACCCTCTAAATGGACGTTCTATTAGACTTCTGTGTTTAGTTTTTGAAAAAGTACTAAAATGACCCCTTAAAATGGCAGTTAGAGGGTTAAAATGTTCTAAGAAAAAAACCGCCATAAAATTTCACTGAAGACATCAAATCATATTTTGAAGCTCAGATGTGTTCTTATTATAGTATTTTTGACGTTTTCCAAACGCCTTTGATAAAAAAAATAAAAACTTCAGTGGGCTATAAAAAAGAAATCCGAACTGACTTTGCAAAACCCTTTGGTGATTTTGTCCATTTGATAGTCTACTTTCATATGGCGTTGAAGGCATTGAGGCTCAATGCGATGACCGGAAATTTGTTGCACAGTGTTATAATTGGTTTCAAAACCATTGGTTTGCACATTTTTTGTTTGTTTTGAAAAGTTGTAAATTTAAACATCAAAGTAGGTTTTTTAAAAAATATGGAAATGTTAAAGACAAAAATCAAAACGCAAATAAAAAATTTTTTAAATATTGTGTTATACAAAGCAATCAACGTATATTTGGTTTATAAAATGTGAAAAATTAAAATACCAAATAACATAAAACAACAGATATTTTGAAATATTAACGATTTTGACGATATTGTGACGACTTTTACTAATGGTAATTATTTTTTTTAATTGATGCCACACCAATGGTAATTATTATTTTTTTAATTTTCATTAGTAATTAAATTGATAAGTAATTAAATTGACACAATTGATACAACCAATTGTAATTAAAATAATTTCATTACAATTGACACCAATTAAATGGTAATTAAACCATCAATTAATTGGTCTTATTAATTAATTAGTCCCATCTATGTTCTATAGCACAAATATATATTCTCATATTTTGTCTATAGAAAAAATATCTCAGATTCTTATATTTTGTCTATAAAAAATATATTAGATTCTGAAAACTTTTCTATAGAAAAATGTATTAGATTCTGAGAATTTTTCTATAGAAAAAGTTTCTTATGTTCTGAGAATTTTTCTATAGAAAAAATATTTTAGATTCTGAGAATTATTCTATAAAAGAAATATTCAAATTCTAAAACTTTCTGTAGGAAAAAAAATCTCAGATTCTGAGAAATTTTCTATAGAAAAAAATATCAGATTCTGAGTAATTTTCTGTAGAAAAAATATATCCGATTCTGAGAAATTTTCTATAGAAAAAATGTATCAGATTCTAAGAATTTTTCTATAGAAAAAACATATCAGATTCTGAGAATTTTTCTATGGAACACATATCTCAGATTCTTAGAATTGTTCTATCAAAAAAATAACTCAGATTGTAAGAATTTTAATATAGAAAATTCCGAAATTTTTTTAATTTTCTCAGATTTTTTTATCAGATTTTGAGAATTTTCCTATAAAAAAAAATATCTCAAATTCTAAGAATTTTTTTATAAAAAAAAAATATTTCAGATTTTAAGAATTTTTCTAAAGAAAAAATATTTTAGGTTCTGAAAATTTTTCATAGAAAAAATTCTTTAGATTCTGAGAAATTGTCTTTAGAAAAATATCTCAGATACTGAGAATTTTTCTATAGAAAAAATATCTTAGATACCTAGAATTTTTCTATAGAAAAAGTATTTCAGATTCTGAAAATTTTTCATAGAAAAAATTCTTTAGATTCTGAGAAATTTTCTTTAGAAAAAATTTTCTTTAGAAAAATAAAATATCTTCTATAGAAAAAATATCTTAGATACCTAGAATTTTTCTATAGAAGAAGTATTTCAGATTCTGAGAATTTTTCTATAGAAAAAATATCTCAGATTCTAAGAATTTTTCTATAAAAAAAATATCACAGATTTTAAGAATTTTTCTAAAAAAAAAAAAAATCGATTCTAATAATTTTTCTATAGAAAAAATTCTTTAAATGCTGAAAAATTTTCTATAGAAAAAATATCTCAGATACTGATTTTATAGAAAAAATATCTCAGATACAAAGAGTTTTTCTATAGAAAAAATATCTCAAATTCTGAGAATTTCTCAGATTCTGACATATTTTGTAAAGAAATATTATCTTGAATTCTGTGAATTTTTCTATAGAAAAAACTTCTCAGATTCTGAAAATATTCTCTTGTATGATTTAAATATCAGAAATATCTCGTAAATAATGTGAACTTTTTTTATACTTGCAGTTTGAGACAACAACTTATGATAAGGAAAGTAAAGTTCCAACGAATTCTCCACTCATTGCGATTGCTAGTTAGTTTAAGTTACGAATAATTTTATAACCCCAAATAAATTATAATTTATGAATATTATACATATTTCACCCATTTTCATTTCAGTTTAAATAAAAACTATAAAAATAATAATAAAAATGCATTTTTGGTTTAATTTCTTTATAGGAATAAATTTTTTAGCAGGTTGTTAAAAATTGGGCACCTTTTATGTAAAAGAAAACATTTAAAATGGAATTTTAAACATTTTAAATCTATTTTTGAGCACAAGTAAGCTAAAATTACACATTTTGTGTGTATTGCCAGAGAATTTTGAAAGTAGTTCATTTGTAGGTTTACACACAAAATGTTTATTAGTTGTACACACTTTGTGTGCAAATGTTGAAATTTAAACACATCGAGTATTTTTACCCACTTTATTGTAGGAGAACAGTTACCTACAATAAAGTGGGTAAATTTCAACAAAAATTTATAAGAGTGTAAAAATCTATTTTATATTTTATTTTTTCGATTTTAAATAGGGGGAAATATCTCAAGTGAACACACTTTTAAAACCGATGTCATCCGATCGGGCTCAAACTTGCACAATTATGCGATCTATTGGGTAGTAGTTACCACATTAATTCGGAAAAACATAACTTTCCACGAGAGCAAAAAAACCGTCTCATTTGAGTATTTTTAAATTTTTTGTCGTTCGATCTTTTACAATATTAGTTAATAATTACTAATAAACTTTACATGTAAATTTTACATTTTGTTTGTAAAAATTCGTATTATTCGCTGAGTTACAGCAGATAGCTCAACCATTTTTATTTGAAATTAATCAACCTAAGAAGATAGCTATTAAATATAGATTTTAAAGCTTTATAACTTTTTAACGGATTATGATAAAAATGTGATTTTTGTATCATATTTCTCAGTTTTTTAAGCCCCTCCATTACTGGTGGTAAAAAATACATTTAATATTTTTTTTTAAATCATAGATTTTTTCGCGCTTTATCTGAACCTTCATGAAGCTTGCGGAAAATGTCATAACACTTGTGTTTGCTGTGCAATCGAATGAGAAAAAAAATATGCAAAAAGTTTAACCGTTTTAGCTCCGCATCGAAATATGGGTAAAAAAACACGTTTTTAGCCGCGGAAAGGAGTTGAATTCTCCAAAAAAAAAACTTCACTATTTATTTTTTCTTAGAATTATCTAAGGCAGGCTTTCAAGGTCATAGTTTAATGAAAAATAAAAAGACTATAAATTCATAATTTTACTCCTCCGACGTTTCGTTGAGATTTTTTCAACTTCCTCAGGGATTTTAAATTTTATTGAATCTGGCAACGTTATAAGAAATAAAGAACAATATTGTTTTAATAATTTTTAAACTTACACAACATAAAAGAATATTTCAACTTACATATAATCTTTATCACATTATTATTTTATAAATATATAATTGTTTTAAACAATACAAAACGTAGAACATAAAACACAAAAATAAATAAAATAATTAATAAAAATAAATAAAAATATATCACAGTTGAACTTTCTTTTGGTATCACAATTTAAAATTGACTAAATTAATGCTAAGGTGTAGTTTGCATTTGCATTGTCTTTATTTTCTTTTTTATTAATGGCACGATTACTTCTCTCCTGGATTCGTAGGCTCTCTAATGTAAATCTCTTGTTTGTCTTTCTTTCCCTATCCAGAACTTTTATATCGGTGAGGTTTGGGGTGTGTTTCATTTCAAAGCAATGCACCGCCAAAGCTGTTGATAGTTTTTGTTTTTCTATATCTGTTTTGTGTTCATTTATTCTCGTGCCTAAACTTCTTTTTGTTGTTCCCACATAAACTTTTCCGCACGTCTCATCATCATTGCCCACACATTCGATTTCGTATACAACATTGCTTTGCTGTATTTTTTCAATCTTTGTTTTTGTTGTTGTAAAAAGTGAGGATATTGTGTTGTTTGCTTTATGAGCTATTAAAACTGTTTCATTATCTACCAATTCCTTTATTAATTTGCTCTCAGTGAGTTTTGGTATGTAGGAGAGACTTATAAATTTGGTGATGCCAGATGTGTTGTTCATGTGACTTTCCCGATTTTCTTCAATAGTTGCCCGTTGTATTAAATTGTTGATCATTTTATGTGGATAATTGTTATTAAGTAATATATCTTTAATTTTATTTATGTTTTTTTGTAGAAACCTATTGTCGCTTATTTTAACAACTTTCTTGATTAAGTTAATAGCCGTATTTGTCTTTTGTCCCATTGGTTGAGTGGAGTGGAAGTTAATAAGACGTCCTGATGCTATATTTTTTGTGTACCAGTCCGTTATAATGCAATTTTGTTCTCTATAAATTCTCATATCAAGATATGGGATGGATCCGTTTTGTTCTTTTTCGATCGTAAATTTTAATTTGTTGTGGTAATTGTTAAAAGATTCCAAAATAACTTTTTCATCGCTCTTTTTAATGATGGCAAATAGATCATCTACGTATTTTGTGATTAGTTTTATATGAATATTCTTCTCCAGTAATTCTTCCGTGGTTCTTTCCAATAAAGTATCCAAAACGATGTCCGCTATTGTGGGCGATAGTGGGTTACCCATAGGCATTCCGTATGTTTGATTGTATATTGTTTTGTCATAAATGAAATAGTTGTTGTCATTTAAGCAAAACTGTAATATTTTTAAAAATTGTGTTTTAGGTATTTTTGTGTGGTTTTGTAGGACATTCCACTGAGCCATTATGTTGTTAATGGCCAAGTGTATCGGTATGTTTGTGAACAACGATACCACGTCAAGAGAAATTAAGATTTCGTTTTCCTCTAGTGTAACATTTTCTAGCTTTTCCTTTAACTCCAGCGAATTTTTAATGTTGTATTTGTCCAGTATAATATTTCTTAAAATGCCTCCGACATGTTTTGACAAGCTATAGCATGGAACTTCTACTGATGATGAGATAGGTCGTAGTGGTATATTCGGCTTATGAATTTTTGGTAAACCATACAATCTTGGGGCGGTTGCTGCGTTCGACGTAAGTTTATTTTTCTCATATTTTGTGATATATCCCTGTTTAAAAAGATCCGTTACCATATTGTTGTTTGTTCTTAAAAGTTTTTGAGTTGGATCTGTTCTCATCGTTTTATATGTAGATTTATCTTGTAGTAGTTTCCCCATCTCCTTTTTGTAATCTTCTTTGTAGATAACAACTGTTTTGTTACCTTTATCTGATTTGGTGATAACAATATCGTCTTTATATCTGTTTAAAAAACGCTTCGTTTCATCGTATATGTTTAAAATAAATTTTTCTTTTGGGCTATTTCTTACTTTTCTTTTGTGTGTTAGTATTCTGTTTGTTATTTTGGTTCTAATTATATCCTTTTGTCTGTCATCGGAGACTGTTTGCACCCACTGTTCTAAATCAGCAATCAAATTCACTGTCGAAAAATTGCTTTCATTGACAGGGACGGCGAATTTAGAACCTAAGGAAAGAATCCACTTACTTTCTTCTGTAAAGTTTACTTCTGTTTTGTTTACAAACCAAGAGGGGTTATATTTAAGATTGAATTGTTCTAATTGTTTCCGTTTAAGATTTTGTAGCTTAGAACAATGTGTCTGTTTGTTGTTTGATACAAAGTTTAAAATAATACGTTGTGGAACAAATGTTTGGTAAGATATCCTAAAATAATGCTAAAAATAAGGTATATACATTACCTGGTAATGTGTTATATTATCACCACCCATTACCAAAGTTTTGCTGGGAGTTTCCAAAAAAAAATCAATTGAAATTCCAAAAAAGTCAATCAAATTTTCTTAAAAATCTTTTGAAATTCAAAATACGCCAATTGAAAAAAGTTAATTGAAAATAAAAAATCATTTAAATTCCAAAAATTTCAACTGTTGACAAGTGTGGACGTGTTTTAATTTAACTCCTTGCTATTAATTGAATTACTGAAATTGCTCGTAATAGGTTTGTTCGTAATATGTATTTTTGTGATATTTTCATTACCAAAAAAACTATGCCATTATTGTTATAGATGGAAAAACCCTCTAAAAAGTAATAATATCAAAAAATTTAAATTTAAAAGTTTACTTTAGTAAACTATACTGTAGATAGCTCAAATTTTTATTTATTAAAATAATGGTTTCATATAGCTCATGCTATTTTTTGCAATAAAATAATCTTAAAATAATTTTTTTGTTCTGATATTAATACCATAGATTACACTTATGCAAGCGAACATTTTGCCAGCAAAAACTCATTTTCGTCAACCGAGCAGATAGCTCAAATTGAATATAGTTCAACGATATATCAAAAATTTACTAAACTATTTTTGATTTTCTTGTCAGGTAGTTCTTTCAAATGAATTTTCATTTGGAAGATTTAAAAATTAGCTTTTTGGGCAGTAGTAGAAGATGACTATGAGTTCATAGAATCAGGCAGCATTGGATATTGGCTGCATGAAAATGATTCCTTCAAACCACATCGACTTGCATTGCTTGAATTTTTTATAAATGATATTTTTCTAAAAAATACTTCAATCGTTTATCGAATTTCCAAAAAAGACAATTGAACCCAGCAAAACTTAGATTACCAAAAAAGTTTTAAAATTAGGTATAGGATTTTATACATTGCAGCATTGATGATTTTAACGGGGGATGAGACTCAAAGTAAGGCATCCACATTATGACAAAGAATACCAGTAAGGTATAAAATAATTGATCAAATTTATAGCAAAGCATACGAGTCAGGTATAAAATATAGCATACCAGAATATAATATATAAGGTGTTACGCGTAGTGAAAAAGTAATTTTGTATTAAATTTACTCAAGTGATTGTAAGTGAGTGTAAGTAGATAAAATACACCCTAAAAAAATGAGTCCAGTTTCCTACTATAAATTGGGTAAATTTCAACAAATTCTAAAAATATACTACAGTCGAACTCGGTTATAACAAACTCGGTTATAACGAATTCTCGGTTATAACGAACTAATTCTAAAGTCCCGACGTTTTGGCAACAATTTTCACCCAAAATACCTCTTTTATAACGAACTCGGTTATAACGAATCCTCGGTTAAAACGAACTACTTATTATGGTCCCACGAACACAATCTCATGTGTATTTACCTTTTTATAACGAACTCCCATAAATATTTTGAAATTTGCGGCAATTATGTTAACCAAACTCACAGAAGGTTAGAAATTATTGGTTAATATTATAATTTTTTTTATATTTTAAATGTTTTCTTCTCAATGAGTAGTTTAATTTCAAAAAAACCTCAAATAAAACAAAATTGGAACTTTTTTTGGAAATAAAACAAGTTTGATATAAAATATACCCCGCTTATAGCGAACTTCGCTTATAACGAACTTTTTTTACTGGTCCCTCGGAGTTCGTTATAACCTGGTTTGACTGTACTATAAATTAAGTAAATTTCCAATATGTTCAAGTAGAATTACGCAATATGTGAAAATTTACCCAATTTATAGTAGGAAACTGAAATCATTTTAATTAGACCCAGCAAAAAAAATTCGAAGTAAGTAGTTCAAAAGGAAGTAGACTTAAACTACATAAAAAGAAGCAATTAGTGAATATTTTTTGTTGCAAAAAAAGTAGTTTAAAATAACATCCAAATATGTCAATAAGAAGGAAAATAATATGGATTCCACTACTTTAGAACACTATAGTCGGAATGAGTTTTTTTTAAATATTTGTAAACGTAATGAAAAGAACATATTAATTTACATTTATTTAATAGAGTTTTAGTCCAAACTATAGTTTTATATATAATTGAAAGGCAAAAAGTTAATATTTGATAGGTTACAATTCCAGGAATAAAAACATTTTTTTATTTTTAATTTGTTTAATCTTAAATTTGGTGTAAACTGATTTTCTTTTTATACCTTTTAACTACAGTATAGGGGGTACACTCACTTCGTCATTCCCCATAAAGACAATCGTTGCCCAAAATGCAAAACAAAGTGACAACACTTTTTTTAAAATCAAGTTATTGATTGTGATGCATTGTCCCCGTATAAAATTATAAAAATGTGATTTGTTATGTAGTTGTGATACAATTCATTAACTGAAACCATTTCCAAAAATTCAGACCTATCCGATGAAAAATGACGGACTAATGAACAAAATTAAAAAAATGTTTCACAACGTTTTTCGCTGCTACTTTAAAAAAGCAAAATGTGTTGGATTTTTGGTCACGATATATTATATTGATCAGTGATCGATTCTGAGAACATCCCTCCGTCTGTCTGTATGTAACACGATGCAGTCCAAAATAAAACAGCTATCCACCTGACGTTTGGTACAAATATTTTTTATAGTCCTAGGTAGGTTAAAATCGGACCGGAGGGGAAAAGTTTCACCTTGGAGAAGCGAACCAAGTATAAAGTCCTGAACTTGGACCCAATTTTTTGAGGTACGAACACTTTTATGGTCGTAAATATGTATAATAGGGTTATAACTTTTTTATGTCAAAAAAAAGCTCATCCAACCACGCGATGGGCAATGTTGTACAGATAATAAAAATCTTTTCTTTAGTTCATTTTGATGAAAAAAAGTTCACGCACCAAATGCAATTTCTAAAACTTCCCCAGGAATATATATATTTTTTTTAACTTTTATATTATACCCTCAAATGATAATTATTTAAAAAATACACTACTGAACATTTTGAAAAAATATTGATGCGAGTGGGCCGTGACCTTACACAGTTAATTGCAATTTCCATCACATCAAGTTTTTGGGAAAATTGATGTCAAAGTTAAAAAAAATCGCCGTTTTGTTAATTTTTGCCAAATCATAGCGGATGTACCCGATATGATAGCGACTTAAAAATAAGTCGAGGCTAAAGCTTAAACATTGCTCTTAAGGATTCTGAACTCTTTTGGTCAGTCGCCTTAGCCCCTAGGGCACCAATTGTCTCTCAATGATGTCTTGTTCCCAAAAAAACGATTTTTGCCGCTACAAATCATATGAAAAAAAAACCTTAAGACTTATAAACATGATTACAATTATTCTCCGGTCACAAATCCGGTCTCCATACTTTTTAAGGGTAAAGCTCAAACATTGCCCTTAAAGACGTATAACTCAATTCATCAGTCGTTCAACCTTTGGAGCACCAATTGTCTTTTAATAAAGTGTTTTCCCCCAAAAACTTTTTTTGATATGACAGCATTGAAATAAAATTGGTGCCCAAAAGTTAAGGCGACTGACCAAATGAGTTCTGCATCTTAAAGAGGAAAGTTTTAGCTTAACCATCGACTTAGTTTGAAGTCGCCATCACATCGGGTTCATCCGCTATGAGTTTCCAAAAATTACCAAAACGGCGATTTTTTTTAACTTTGACCACAATTTTCTCAAAAACCAGATGTGATGGAAAAGTGTGGAGACCGGATTTTTGACCAGCAGAACTAATGTAATCAAGTGTATAAGGTCGCGTCCTAGTCGCATTTTCGATGTTTAGTAATGTTATTGGCATCGTCAGAATCGCTTACTAAATCTACTTCCTAATGAATTCTAAAAATACACTTTTTAAGTAGTGCAAAAATGCTCTTAAATAGTGATCTTAAAGATGTAATTAAACTTAACATACAAAAACTTAAACTACGACAACAGTATGAGTACTACTTTATATGTACTTAAAAATGTAAAAAAAACTACTTATTTTGCGCGACACCGCCATATTAAATTCACTAGAGTTTCAGCAAAGTTAGAACTACTTTAGCAGCAGTTGAACTACTTTTTATTAACATTTTAGTATGTTCTTTTTTTGCTGGGGAGTGTATGCTCTTAAGTGAGTGTCATTAGAAAATTCCTGTCGTGAGCCCATCTCTACACACAAAAAAATAATCGAGGTAATAATTCCTTAGCTGGCATAGGTATTTATTTTTTCTATGAAATTTGAAAAATACGGTTTACTACTTTTGCACTACGTAATTTAAATACCTTATTTGCTATGCAACTTTTACTATTCAATTTAGGTAGAACTTCGAAAAATTTATTGACAATTGAATAGTTCATGCGAATAAAGACGAATAGACCATTTGTAGAATTTTACAGGGGACAATAAAAACGCAGGAAACGATTAAAAAATAATATTTTTGTCAACTTTTTGGTATTAGCTTAAAGATTTAGGTCACATCTACCTATATACAAAATTTTAGTAAGGTATTCGAAAGAGAACTTGCCAAAAAATTGGACTTAAATTTTTGCTTACATGGAAAAAGGGCGAATATCCAAAAAAATGTATTGAAATTTGAATAAAAATGTGTTATTTTGCAGCAGATTTTGACTACATTTTCATGAGACTTGCAAAACTTGACGAACTATGGTTGGTATTTGTTTGTAACACTTTAAGGACTTCAAGGATACACTTTTTAAGGATTGTCAGGACATGGAAAAATTTTTTTTTTTGTTAATTTTTTTTAATATTCCTGCTATTTGATGCAGTAGTAATTCTTTTTGACACTAAATACATTTTTAGGAATTATAATATTAACCCTTGACTGCATACTACGACGTACATAAAAGGACATGAACATTTTTTTTTTTTATTCCTTACATTGGATGCAGTATTAACACTAAATGTTTGTATGTGCTAAGATTCTTTTTTTTTGTGTACAATTTCAAATTTTAGCTAATATAAATTTTAAACTCGCAGCTAAATAATTTTTATATAATATTTTGTTAAGGATGGATATTCGCCCTTTTTTCTTTCCACACTTTAAAGTCTTATAACTCAAGAACGGTAAAATTGTTTGCCAATATAATAAGTGTGGTTTGTTCTTCGTAATGTTCTTTTAACACATTGTTACTGAAAGTAAAATTTTTGTATGATATTGTGTTGTATTTAATCAAAATTGTGCGTTAGTTCACTCCCAATTTAAACAAAAATATAAAAATATACGAATTATTGCACATTCAAAGTCATTTTTTTAGCCTTAAAAGTCAAAATTTCCCCAAAATTTCTGCATAGGATTGTAGGGCTCTGTTAATAATATGCATTTATGCAAAAAAACGTGTTTGCGAAAAAGTAGTCTATTCGTCCTTATTCGCATGAACTATTCAATTATTTAAAATTCAATAAAAAAATAAACATCAACATTTTATTTTTATTCATATTTACACAATTTTTTATAATTGTGAAGCGCAATAAAACTAGCTGAAAATTACACCGCTCAACAGTCATTTTCCGGTTTGAATTCTGGTGATCAATTTTAGTAGACTTTGATCTCCTGATTCCAAATCTGTACTCCAAATTTTTCCATCACATCCAGATTTTTAGTTATTCACGGTTAAAAATGCGAAAAATTACGATTTTTGCATTATTTGAAAGCCTGCACAGCAGCCATTGAGTGGAATACAAATCTGGTATAAAGCGCAAAAGTATAATTTGTCTTTGGTCTCCAACATAGACAACAATTTTTTTCTAATTATTGCGTTTGGTTGGGTTACAATTGCGTTTTAAAATGACTCTGTTAAAATTATCATTTTTGTAAAAAAGATAAGGTAGGTACCTTAGTTTTTTCTGATATTTTTCAAAGAAAAACTAAAAAAAAGAATTATTTTACAAATTTAAGTTTTCTGTGTTATTTTTCGTATAAACAGGAAGATATCTTTAATGGGTTTAAAAGTCTATAAGAAAGAATGGGATTTTGTCTAAATTTTGAGCTCATCACACTAAAGATTGATCATCTGGTTTTTGTTTTAGAGCCTTTTAAAAATGGTGCTTTTTCTAATTTTTTTCACAGTGTTTTTTTAAAATACGCGTTTGGCCAATAATATTGCAACAACTTGAAATTTTTTTGAACATATATTTGAGATCATAGTTCAATTCTACTCTAACGCTTTATACCAGATTTTTATTCCACCCAGTGGCTGCTGTGCAGGCTTTCAAAAAAGGCAAAAATCGCGTTTTTTCGCATTTTCAACCGCGAATAATTAAAATTCTAGACGTGATGGAAAAATTTGGAGCACAGATTTGGAATCAGCGAGTCAAAATCTTTAAAAATTTTGTATCAAACTTCAAACCGGAGTCAAAAACCTTCGATTTGTTGAGCGGTGTTATTGAATCTTGAGAAATTGGATCAGTAAGGTATAATTTTTAGTTCGTTGTAAAAAACTAGTACATACACTGCGAATCACATTAATAAGGAATCGAGTTTTTCACTTTTTAATCGAATATACCTTTGTAACGAATAAGCGGAAAAATATAAAAAAATCCACTGATAGACCCCATTATCTAGTTAATAATGTCAAATAATAACAATAACCAAAAGAATGAAAGAAATCCTTTAAAAAAATATTTTTCGGCAACTTGTTAAAAAATGACTAGTTTTTTATGAATCACTTGAATAAGGAATTTTGTAATACAGACCAAGTAGGACCTGAATCCAATTTGTTATGGATAGCAATTCCTTAAACAATAAAAACAAAACAGTTTTGTTTCGAATTTCAATAAAAATGGGACTCCCAACAGCTCTTAGATCTTCCGTAAAGAAAAAAGTACTGTATTTAAAGTCCAAAGTGTTAAAGGCCGTTGAAATCGCAAAAATAATAGAGAGGGGCAAACCTATTGAATGCAATTATTTAAATAACATTAAGAACTATGGAAAAAACACGAATGGACGAACTAAAATGGCAACAACAGAACGAAATCGCCAAAAATTTTAAGAATTCCCCCGAATTCCACGATAACAGGTTGCAAAATTCTCAAAGAAAGTGGTGATTTAATGGGTATTTGTACAGTCCATCACGATTAAAAATTAAGTGAGTTCAAAGTCTATTGCAAATTGCAAAAAAAAAGCCATCCCTTATTCCAAACTTAAGAAGCATCGATGGTAACGTAAGGAACAGTAATGATGCCACAGTAGAATAGCGCACCCTATACCATAACAACTCCTTCTATGATCTGTCTGCTATGCAAAAATTGTTTTTATTGTCTCAAATCACCGAAAACAATTGCATCCGTCTAATGCAACGGTATTATTATTTTTTTTCGTCGGAATAAATTACTTTGAAAAATTTCTCAGACCGTGTCACTGTATTCCTGCAGAGATTAAGGCGCTGCTTACTACGTTTGGCATTCAGCGATTAGTTTTTGCATAATTTTCGAAGAGCTATGAATTCACTTGACTTTTAAACGCGACGGCCTGTACAAATACTCGCATTAACGCCACTTTCCTTGAGAATTTTGAAAGATGTCGGCGTAGAATTTGGGGAAATTCTGAAAATGTTTGTCGATCTCGTTCAGTTGTTGCCATTTGAGTTCGCCCATTCATGTTTTTTCCATAGTTCTGAATGTTATTTAGATAATTGCATACAGCAGTTTTTTTCCTCTCTATTATTTTCGCGATTTCAACGACCTTTAACACTTTGAACTTCAAAGTCAGTTCTTTTTCCTTTTCGGAAGAGCTAAGAGCTTTGGGAGTCCCATTTTTATTGAAATTCAAAACAAAACTGTTTTGTTTTCATGGTTTGAGGAATTGCTATTCATTACAAATTGGATTGAGGTCCTACTTGGTCTGTATTCCAAAATTCGTTATTCAAGTGATTCAAAAAAACTTGTGATTTTTTAACAAGTTGCGAAAAAATATTTTTTTTAAGGACTTTTTGCAGTCTTTTACAAAGATATATTCGATTAAAAAGTGAAAAACTCGATTCCTTATTGATGTGATTCGCAGTGTAATATTGTGTCTACGTTTTTTCAGATAACGTGAATATCGATGTCAAGAAAAGAAGTCATCAACATTATGCAGATTTATCAAAATATGTTTAATTCAAGATGTTTCAAGATTTAAAGATAAAAATTTTCTCACAACTTCCATAAAAAATGTCGTGGATAACGACGCACAGTGGACGGTTTGTATGGAAAACGCGCGCATCGAAGTTTTTTGACTATCTATTCTAAACGGTTAGGAGTTTTAAAACAAAATTAGGCATTCTAAAAACTAGGGACCTTAAGCAATTAAAGATGTGATCAAAGTTTGTTTTCCTCCTTGCACCCTACATATAAATTGAATGCAAAGTTGGTTAATTTATTTATATGAACAAATGCTAAAAAAATTTTAAGATCATTGACATTTTTGATATATTATTACTGAAGGTCGTTCGGATAGAGTAAATATACATCATTAAACATTATTAGTTAAAATATATATAAAAAATTGAGTTAAATTATGCCCAAATGTATCGACTTTTTTAGTTAACAAATCTGACAATATAAATATATAAGTGGAATTGCTTGTATCAAACCTATTTAAAATTGCACAAAAAAGATAAATTTGATATTTGCAAACATTACCTTTCACCCTACACTAAAATATCCGGCACGTATGACTTTTTTATCAATTTTATTTTATTGATTTATGATAAAAATATAGTAGTAATAAACCAAAAATGAATAATAACAGGATTAAAACATTAAAAAACAAATTATAATAGACACGATAATGCAATATCGTAATAAATAAAAAAAAAAAATTAGTTCTTTTGTATTAGTTGCAATAGTTGCTTTGGATAAGGAACCTTTTTACGAAGTTCGATGTTTCTTCACGTAAAATGTAAATTTTTGGATCTGATTCTACCATAAATTTTTGAAAAATATCTTTTAGATTGTTTTTTCTTGAATTTTTTCTGCTAAAATTGATTTTGTAAATCTTAAGATATTTATGCGACCTTTCTAACAATTCTTCTGATAACTGAAATAATATTTAAATTTTATAAGTTAGTTAATGAATTGCTTATATAGTTCAAAATATTTTTATTACCCACTGGTAACACCGAATTTTGAATAATCTCACTTCCGTGTATCAGGGCCTTATGTACAGTAGGACTCATTGTCCACCATCCATACATTGAGATTATAAGTTTTGCTGTGTCGAATGCATATTTTTTAAATTCGGTTGCATTTATTTCTTCACTTGTGTTAATGCACGTTAATATTATATATACTCGATTTAATATATTTTCGTCTATTCCAGTAATATCGTATGATATTGCGTAGCTTTCAAAAAATGTTCTGGCTGTATTGCCATCATTACTTGTGCCATAACCTTATATTGAAAAATAAATGAGAAAGTTTAACGAATTTATATGTAAATTTTTACCGTTTTTAGGTATAAATTTTTAGGTGTAAATTTTTACCGTTTTGCGGTATATCGATTAATATTCCTAATCGTTTTCTGAACTGTTCTTGCACAAAGCGTTTTCTCTCCTTTACGAGTTCCTTATGCTCATTCGACATGTGAGATCCTTTCTTTTTTAGTTCATTTGGCAAACATTTGTTCCGGATTACAAATCCCATTACTAGTAATGCCAAATTTTGCTGGGTATTTAGTTAGTTTCTCAAGCCTATGCAGCATCACCAATTTTTTTTTTAAATATCTAAATAGGTTGAAGCTGATATTTAATAATTTCGAAAAATAAAA
Source organism: Pegoplata infirma (assembly GCA_963921195.1). NCBI lineage: Eukaryota > Metazoa > Arthropoda > Insecta > Diptera > Anthomyiidae > Pegoplata > Pegoplata infirma. Next base: position 172,502,123 of record OY992536.1, on the reverse strand, counting down.
ATTTAAAAAAATAAATATATATAAGTTTTTTTTCTTTTTATGGACCCTACTTTGGAGCCTTATCCTGAATTTAACTGCAAGTTACTGCAGACGAAATAAAGTTCCTCATTTAGATAAATACCTCTAGTTTCACCCTATATTGAATTTGTCTGTATCCACAAGGTTCCACAAAAGATGCAGTCTATAATTAAGAGTCTTTTTTACACATTTCTTAAAAAATGACAACATTTGGCAGTCAATTAATGAATAACACGTTTTAAAATTTTAGCTTATAAGGGCAGTTTTAATAAGTTACATATATTGTCAAAGCTGTGTTAAAATTTCAGGATGTTAGCTTACTTAGAAATAGTTTTACTCAATCATTTAAAAAAGGTTTCCAAAAAATTTTAATTTTTTAAAAAAACCTGAAAATGTTTGAACTTTGGAGAGACGCCCTGGTCAAAGTAAATGACATATAAATATTTTATGAATGGTTTTCTATCTCCTAGGATGTCTTTTATCAAACCCAAGTTCAACCGATCAAATCGCTGACAATTTTGATTTTGTTACGATGCGCGTCCATCTTCCACTGTGCGACGTCGAGAAAAGAACCATCAATATTTTTATGCGATCCATCAAGATTGATATATTTAAGACGCATCAAGATTTAAAGGCAGCAATATTTTTTATAATTAGTATAGAAAAAATTTTCAGTTTCTGAGAATTTGTGAAAAGAAAAAATTTCTCAAAAGAATTTTTGTTTGTTTGTTATAGAAAATCAGAATCTGAGAATTTTTCTATAGAAAATCAGTCTCAGAACCTGGAAATTTTTCTATGGGAAATCAGTCTCAAATATGAGAATTTTTCTATACAAAAAATGTCTCAAAATCTGAGAATTTTTCTATAGAAAATTGTCACAAAATCTGAGAGTTTTTCTATACAAAAATTTCTTAGAATCTAAGATATTTTCTATACAAAAATGTAGTAGAATCTGAGATATTTTCTACACAAAAATGTCTCAGAATCTCAGATTTTTTCTATAAAAAAATGTCTCAGAATCTAAGATTTTTTCTATAGAAAAATGTGTCAGAATCTGAGATTTTTTCTATACAAAATGTGTTTTCTATAGAAAAATATGTCAGAATCTGAGATTATTTCTATAGAAAAATGTCTCAGAATATGAGATTTTTTCTATAGAAAAATGTTTCACTATCTGAGATTTTTTTCTATAGAAAAATGTCTTAGAGTCTGAGAGTTTTTCTATACAAAAATGTCTCAGAATCTAAGATTTTTTCTATACAAAAATGTCGTAGAATCTGAGATTTTTGGTAAATTTTTTCTATTGAAAAATCTCTCAGAATCTGAAAGTTTTTCTATAGAAAAATTTATCAGAATCTGAGATTTTTTCTATACAAAAATGTCTCAGAATCTGAGATTTTTTCTTTACAAAAATGTCTAAGAATTTGAGAGTTTTTCTATACAAAAATGTATCAGAATCTGAGATTTTTTTCTATAGAAAAGAGTTTTTCTATACAAAAATGTCTCAGAATCTAAGATTTTTTCTATACAAAAATGTCGTAGAATCTGAGATTTTTTCAACACAAAAATGTCTCAGAATCTTAGATTTTTTCTATAAAAAATGTCTCAGAATCTGAGATTTTTTCTATACAAAAATGTCTCAGAATCTGAGATTTTTTCTTTAGAAAAATGTCTCAGAATCTGAGATTTTTTCTATAGAAAAATGTCTCAGAATCTGAGATTTTTTCTATAGAAAAATATCTCAGATTCTGAGATTTTTTCTATAGAAAAATATCTCAGATTCTGAGATTTTTTCTATAGAAAAATATCTCAGATTCTGAGATTTTTTCTATAGAAAAATATCTCAGATTCTGAGATTTTTTCTATAGAAAAATATCTCAGATTCTGAGATTTTTTCTATAGAAAAATATCTCAGATTCTGAGACACTTTCTTTTTTCTATAGAAAAATGTCTCAGAATCTGAGATTTTTTTTATAGAAAAATGTCTCAGAATCTGAGATTTTTTTTATAGAAAAATGTCTCAGAATCTGAGATTTTTTCTTTTGAAAAATGTGTCAGAATCCGAGATTTTTTATAAAGAAAAATTGTCAGATTCTAAGTCTTAGATTCAGAAAAATTTTTTCTATAGAAAAATTCTCAAACTCTGAGATATTTTTTCTATAGAAAATGTCACAGATTCTGAGACATTTTTTCTATGGAAAAATTCTCAGATCCTGAAACATTTTTTCTGTAGAAGAATTCTTAGATTCTGAGACATTTTTTCTATATAAAAATTCTCAGATCCTGAGACATTTTTCTATAGAAAAATGATCAGATTCTGATACATTTTTTCTATAGAAAAATTCTCAGATTCTGACACATTTTTCTATCAAAAAGTTTTCATATTCTGAATTGTGATACATGTTTCTATAGAAAAATTTTCAGATTCTGAGATTTCAGATTTTTCAAAAGAAAAAATATCCAGAAACTGAGTATTTTCTGTAGAAAAGTTTTAGAATCTGAGAGTATTTCTATTGAAAAAATGTTTAATAACAGAAAAATTTTCAGATCCTTCATAAAATTCTGATACATTTTTCTTATTATCAACTTTTCTTTAAAATTTGTAAACATTAAAAAAATTAAAAAAAAAATTAATTAATTAATTAATTAATTAAAAATAATAAACTTTTCGTAGTTTTTATTTAAATTTTAAAAGGAAATGGTGTAAAAAAGCCATTTCTAATGCAAGGTAATACTACCAAATTATTTACGTAATATCACCTATTTATCAATGCTATTTTACCTAAAAAGCTAAGGTATATTTCTGTCAACCATAATAAATTTTCGAACATAGGAATTACCTTAGCTTTTAAGTAACATTACCTTTTAACTTAGCAAATGCCCCGTTTGCCTGGCGCTAAGGTATTTTATACTATAATTTTAGGTAATATTACCTCGATTTTTTTTTTGTGTGTAGTTTAAACTTATGCATTTTTTTTAAATATTGGTTTTTTATGTTATTGTAATGCATTATGCATCTAATTATAAATAATGCATTATTTCAAACTTTGAAATAATACATAATGTAATATATAAGTTATCCATGATTTAATGTTTAGAAATAATAAACATGAAATACAATTTTTCCAATAATCATGAATTTAGTAACAAATTATTAGAAAATCATTATTTTTCACATTAAAATAATACGTTGTCGAACAAATGTTTGGTAAGACATCCTAAAATAATGCTACAAATAAGGTATACATTACCTGGTAATGTTTAATATAATCACCACCCATTACCAAAGTTTCCAAAAAAATCAATTGATATTCCAAAACAGTCAATCAAATTTCCAAAAAAAAAGCGTATTAAAATAAAACTCGATGAAAAATTAAAAAAATAAAATTATAACATTATTTCATTATAACAAAAGTCATTTAAAATTGTTAAAATGTTAATGAAATTCAAAAAAAAAAAAAAAATCTATTGAAATCCAAAAAAAGTCAATTGAAATTTGAAAAAAGTTAATTGAAAATAAAAAAAAATTAATGTAAATTCCAAAAACCTCTTGAAATTCCAAAAAAGTCAATTGAAATCGCAATAAACAAAAAAAATCCTTTTGTAATACACTTTAACAATTCTAACCTAATTTTTCCATAGATGATGCCATAGATGATATGCCACAGCGGGGCTTTATTTTGTTTTTCACAGGTGGACAGACATCCATAACTTCCGTTTATTCCAAGTTTGTTTATGGCCGTCGTCTATGTGCTATGTTTCATTCGGTGAAAAATTTTCGGACTTACTTTGGAGCTATTCCATCGTAATATCAACATAAAAAATCCCAGTTTTTTTACCACAATGAGAAAGTTACCATCAATATGAATCCAAAATGCCAAACTTGTCTCTTGTGTCTGCCCAGCAAGAAATTATGAAGACCTGAAATGAAAAAAATACAAAATTAAAAAAAGATGGTTCGTTTATTTTTATTTTTCATTATTTTTTCAACCCACTTTTTATGCATTTTTTTAATATTAATTGTTTAAAGTCTATTCTTTCTACTAATTATTTCAGCAGTAAACTATTAACCATTTAAATTATGAACAAAATGTATAAAAATTAATGGAAACAAAAAATAATACAAAACTTAAATAGCAGAATTGAAATGTAAAAGAAAATATGTAAATAAAAAAATGTTTGATTAAAGTTGTATTTACAAAATACAACCATGTTGCAATTTTTTACAGGGGTAACTCATGAATAGTAGTGTCAGTAATAACGAAGTCGTTATCTACAGATGGCAATCTTTATTTTGGGAACGATTTGGGAATAACGAAAAATAAACATTAAACAATTTTAAAATTATGAATGAAAAGTATTGTTGTGTCACTTGAAAATAAAAAAATACATTATTAAAAAAAGAAATGAATGTAATTAAATCAAAACAACCAGCAAAATTAAACGAAAAATAAAACGTAAACAAAATTTCCAGCTTTCCCAGATACCATTTGTAAAACTAACACCACCTTTAAACGTCAAAAAGAATTGACACTTGCATAGTCTTTATATATTTAAGTTTTTGATTTTTTACAAAAACTTATACATATATATAAAGACTATGCAAGCAGGGGCAAAAACTTAAATATATAAAGACTATGCAAGAGTCAATTCTTTTTGACGTTTAAAGGTGGTGTTAGTTTTACAAATGGTATTTGGGAAAGCTGGAAATTTTGTTTACCTTTTATTTTTCGTTTAATTTTGCTGGTTGTTTTGATTTAATTATATTCATTTCTTTTTTTTTATAATGTATTTTTATTTTCAAGTGACACAACAATAATTTTCATTCATAATTTTAAAATTTTTTAATGTTAATTTTTCGTTATTCCCAAATCGTTCCAAAATACTTTCCAAAAAAAGATTGCCATCTATTAATAACGACTTCGTTATTACTGACACTACTATTCATGAGTTACCCCTGAGCAGGGGTAACACTTTCAATTTTTCAAAAACTGGGCTTAGGAGGAGTGGTCAAATATTGGAAAAATGGTCAAATTTGTGTCGAGTTGCCTTGATTAAATATTTATCACATTAAAACGGAATGGAATAATTTTGTATGGGCTATCGATTAAATTTTTTTTTTTTGGAAAATTTTCAGAACCCGTTCTGAAATTTTCCATTTTTTAAAAAAGTCAATTTATCAAAAATCCGGCCACTTTTTTTTTTCTTTTTTTTTAATTTTTTTTTAAAGTTTAGATGTTTGTTCATCCACACAAAAAAATTCAGAAACACGTTCGTCGTTTTTTTCGAGAAAATCGCATTTAAATATTGAATTTTATGACAATTTTGGAATTTCCTTGTATTTTCTGGTTAAAACATGGCGTATGAGTAACAAATTTTTGCGAAACCAACGAGTTGATCCCATTTTAATTGTTTTTTCATGTGTTGTACAATATAGAGATGGGCGTGAAATTTGACCCACGCAAGAAATATTAAAGTCACTGACGACTCGCTAATATTTTTCCCTCAAAAAATTTATACATTAGCTGTGTCAAGTAATGATAAACGCTAGTCACGTGATTTGCGTGGTTCACTTGAATCACGCGTGACTTGAATCAATCGTGTGTGAGCGTGATTTCAAAACTTTTATGCGTAAGTGATTTGTGAGTGAGTCCAAATTTTGCATGAGTGCCATTTTCCTTACGTGATTCAATTTTTTTTTTGTATTGTTAACAATTTTATTTTGAGTTTTTAATTTTATTTTTCGTTTCGCAATCATTTAAGTTTTAAATTAATTTAATTTTCGTAAAAATTGTGTATTTGTAAGTGAAAATCGCGTGAGCGTAATTATGAATCACGTGAGTCACGCGTGACTTATTTCCATTTTACTGACGTGAGTAGTAGGTGAGCGTGAGTAAAGAAAAAAATCTAGTTAGTGATTCATTAGTGATTATAATATTTCTTGCGTAAGTGAGCGTGAGCCAAAACTCACTCACGCGCCCATCTCTAGAGTTGAGTAAAGCTTAAATAATTAATATTTAGGGAGAAGTGATCCAAAATTTATACACCTCCATGTTATATTGCGTGAATATTTAAGTATGGACCAAATGGTCCATTAACCTAACATACGTAAGTTTTTTCTAACCTAACAGCAGGGTTAACAAAAATGAAAATACGAATTACTATTTTCATTTTCTAAAAACCAAATATTTTAGTAACTTAGGTTTATAACTTGGAAAAAAAATCACCTCGTGGTGAATTAAAAAAAACATTTACCAGCTGGCGAATAAATCTTATTTTCATCAATATTTTTAAACAATATTTTTTTTATTAATATTTTTTTCTCATCCCGAGTAAAAATAAACATATATAACAATATATAACCAGATGCAAACATAATAAATCATATATGATTATACATCGCATAAGATATTTTCAAAATTTTTTAAATGCAGTCATATGTAGTTATATATAATTGAATCATGATTCGGATTAAAAGGTGTACGGTTGATATAATTATATAAGTAAAATTATATGAGGGTCAATACAAAATTTGTTTTTCTGTATAATTTAATATAAAATTATATATATCCTATTCTGTTCCATATATAACACTATATGTTTCCATTTAACCAACAATTTTCTAAGTTTTTAAGGCAAATTATAAGAAACTTTTTAAAATGTTCCTAAACATTTCCTTGTTAGGGTTATGTATATCACCTATCTGGTTCGAAGCGTACCCGAACATTTTTTTTTTAAGAAAATTATATGTTTGGTGAATGTATCGTTGACCTGTGGTGTAACTCAACCCAAACCAAAAAACACCAGGATTTTACATGTTTTTATGCAATTAGATCTAATTAGATCCACTAATATATGGCAATGTCTGGTCAAAACTCGGATGAAATCAAATCATATTTTATACAAATTGATCTTTTTTAATGCAAAAACATCCACCATTTTTCGGATCAAATTGCGTTTAATTATATATTGTATTACATATCAATATATATTGCATCATATAAAAATTTTTACTCGGGTCATTATTTTTTTTCATCAATATTTTTTTTCATTAATATTTTTTTTTTTTCATCAGCATTTTTTTCATCAATATTTTTTTTTCATAATTTTTTTTTCATACATATTTTGTTTAATAAATTTATTTTGTTTTCATCAAAAATTTTCTTATCAACATTTATTTTATCAATAATTTTTTTCATTAAAAATTTTTTCATCAAAAACTATTTTTTATCCATAAACACATGCAATACAGATAGATGGATATCACTTGAATGTCTTAGAAACCTTTAATAATCAATAATAAATAAACATACAAAGGTAATCCGAGACAGTTTTAACTTTAAAGTGCGCATAACATAATTTTTTTTGAATAGGTACTATTTAAGATATCTAAGAATAATTTAGCAAAAAAAATTTTTTACTCAATTTTTTACTTACATTTTTTTTACTAAAAATTTTTTACTTAATTTTTTTTTTTTTAATTTTTCTAATTTAAACAGATGTGGTTTTACAGATTTTTCGACAGAATTTTTCTTCTGAGTGTATAAACATATACAAATTTGTATTGTCTTATTCGATTTTACATTTTTATTTTTTCTCGGGAGCAGTGGCGTATACAGGGGGGCCCCCGGGCCCCCCCGAAATGATTTCTCAAATTTCAGGATTTGGTATCAAATAACAAGTACAATTTTAAAAATCTTCTTAAAAAAATAGAAAAACATTTAAGAATCTAAAATTTTTTGAAGAAAAATTTTTTGAACAAATTTTTCTGTTAAAAAAGTCTCAAAATCTGAAAATTTTTTTCTTAGGATTTGAAACTTTTCAACTTAAGATTCTAATGAAAAAATATCTTAGAACCTGAAGTTTAATGTACACAAAAAATTGACCTAATTGTAAGTAAAATATAGTCAAATCTTAAAATGCGATTTTGTCCTTTAGAAAAATTTCTCAGAACGAGACTATTTCTCAAAAAAAATGTCTCTCAATCTAAGATTTTATAGCAATAATACCTTAAACTATTAGCTTTTTTCAGAATCTAAGACTTTTTCTATAGGAAAAATGTCTCAGAATCTGAGACTTTTTCTATAAAAAACTCTCAGAATCTAAGGCTTTTCTATATGAAAAATGTTTCAGAATCTGAGAACTTTCTAGAGGAATAATGTCTATGAGTCTGAAAAATGTCACAAAATTTAAGATTTTTTCTATAAAAAAATTCTTAGAATCTGAAGCTTTTTTATATGAAAAATGTTAAACTTTTTTTACGAAAAATGTTTCAGAATCAACGAATTATTCTTAAGGAAAATTATCTCAAAATCGTAGATTTTGTATAAAGGAAAAATTTCTCAGAGACACAAGCTGAGACTTTTTGTATAGAAAAATGCTTAAAATCTGAGACTTTTTCTATTGTAAAAATCTATTTTTCTATAAGAATAATTTTTTAGAATCTGAGTATTTTTCTATGGAAAAAAAAATTTCAGAATCTGAGACTTTTTCTTTAGGAAAAATGTTTCAGAATCTGGGGCGTTTTCTATATTTTTTTTTTTTTTTTTTTTTTTTTTTTTTCATTCATTTATTTTATTGAATCTTCACTTAAATTATGTGAACTAACAATAAGTATTCAAATCTTAAGACTAATATAACTTAATATTAAGTCCAGCCAGTGCCAGACAAAATTTCATTTGCTCATAAATTATCCAATGTTTTCAAAAGCATCATCCTTCACTTTAGTGTGCCAAGTCAGCAGTGGCCCTCCTTCTAAGGTGTTGGTGACCACGATTATTTAAAAGATTGCGTGCTAAATTGTTTGGATGTGACTCCAGTTTTCGTAAGTAGTTTTGGGTATGTCTCACAATTTCATCTTTAACAAGGGAAACATTGAGATCTCTGTGTATGTTTAGGTTTCTAACATACCAGGGGGCATCAGTAATCATTCGCAAAATATTGTTCTGTTTTCTCTGTATTTTTTCCACATTAGACGCAGAGGCAGTGCCCCATAACTGAATACCATAGCACCATATAGGTTTTATAATCGAACTGTAGATCAATAGTTTACAGTCTAACTTAAGTTTCGAGTTTCTCCCAATTAACCAATTAACTGCAATAGTTTTCAATTTTATCTGGGTTAATTTTGCATCTATATGGTTTTTCCACGTAAGACGACGATCCTAGGTACTTAACCGTTGTATGTTGAGGTACAATGTGATTATTAATCCGAATTTGGGGGCAAGTTTCTCGTCTTAACGTGAACGTTATGTGGATGCATTTCTGCTCATTAACTTTAATTTTCCACTTATTTAACCAGTCTTCTAATTCAAGAATGTGACTTTGCAAAATACGAGTTGCTTCAAGTGGATTGTTATGGGAGCTTAAAATCGCTGTATCATCAGCAAATGTGGAGGTATGCGTGTTTCGATTAGTTGGCATATCAGAGGTGTACAAAATATACAAAAGCGGTCCCAAAATACTACCTTGTGGAACTCCAGCTTGTATGATTTGAGGGGTACTGACAAAATCGTTTTCCTTTACTGTGAACTTACGATCTGTTATGTAATTTTCGAGTAACTTATGTGTATTTGGTGGTAACATATTTTTTATCTTATAGAGTAAACCTTCATGCCAAACCTTATCGAACGCCTGTGAGACATCAATAAAAAGTGCGGAACAATATTTTTTTTCTTCATAGGCTCTTCTAATTTCACCTACCAGTCTATGAACTTGCTCAATTGTGCCATGTTTTTTCCTGAATCCAAACTGGTGATCGGGGATAGTGTTGTTCTGAGCGACATGAGTTGTTAATCTGTTCACTAACAGTTTTTCAAAAAGTTTTGATAAATTTGATAACAGACTGATAGGCCTATACGATTCCACTTTTGTGTGATCTTTGCCTGGCTTGGGTATCATTTTAACGAGAGAAATTTTCCATTCTGGGGGATAATGTTGAAGGCGTAATATAGCATTAAAAATAAAAAGAATTATTCTTAATGCTATTCGGGGTAACTCCAGAAGCATTTTATTACTGATCTTATCAATACCAAATGCCTTTTTGAGGTTTAATTCACAAACTGCCTTTTCGACCTCTCGCATCTCAAACCGAATGGGTGCTGCTACGCGCTGGGGTAAAATTAGTGGCAACTCTACTATAACACTTGATTCATTTGGTGCGAATACATTTTTCAACTGCTCAACAAACAGATTTCCTTTTTCAGTATCATTTCTAGCCCAACCTCCATTTGCTTTGCGCAAAGGAGGCTTACATAAGACAGGTCTTTTTAAATTTTGTGTAGCACGCCATAACGAGTAATCGGTTTTTGATGTAGGCTCCAGATTTTCAAGAAATCTATTTAGTGCATCCGTTCTCTGAGATTCTAACAATCTCCGTAAGTTGTTCGTGCATTCCTTAAGTTGTGCTTTTAATCGTGGAGATCTGTGCAGTTGCCACTCTCTACGAGCTCTTCGTTTTTCAATTAAGAGTCGTTCGACATCAGCAGAAAAAAATATATTTTGTCTGGATTGTCGGGGGGGTTTAGTAGCAAGTTGAGCAGCTAGTTTGAGATTAGATTCGAAATTCTTGAGCGAGAGGTCAATTTCCTCTGGTGTTCTTAGCGATATGTTTTCCGAGCAATGAGTACTGAGAAACTTTTTATATTTTAGCCAATTTGTTCCTTTGCCTGTCAGTGCTAAGTCACCAGTGGGGGATACAATTTCTCGGGGGTTAAATAGAGTAACAATAGTGGGTGTGTGGTCTGAAGAGAGTTCCAAAGATGATTCTACACTTACAAAATTCCTTTTTATATTTCTAGTCACTCCAAAGTCGATAAGATCTATATGAAAAATGTTTCAGAATCTGACAATTTGCTATAGGCAAAATGACTCAGATTCTGAGACTTGTTATATAGAAAAGCGTTTAAGCATCTGAGACTTTTTCTATAGGAAAAATGTCTAAGAATCTATGAAATTTTGTGTAGAAAAAATGTCTAAGAATCTTAGACATTTTCTATAGGAAAAATGTTGAAAAATCTGAGAGTTTTTCTGTAAGAAACATGTCGAAGAATCTGAGACTTTTTCCATAAGAATCTTAGATTTTCTATACGAAAAATGTTTCAGAATCATAAACATTTTCTAAAGGAAAAATGTCTAAGAATCTGAGACTTTTTCTATAGGAAAAATGTCTACTAATCTTAGATTTTTCTAAAAAAAATTTTCTCAGAATCCGAGAGTTTTTCTTTAGGAAAAATGTTTTAGAATCTAAGGCTTTTTTATATTGTTTTCTTTTTAAAAAGGTCTCGGAATGTGAATCATTTTTCTTATAGAAAAAGCAAAGATTTTCTCAGAATCTAAAACTTTTTGTGTAGAATGTTTCAGAATCTGAGAAAAACTAAAAATATCTCAGATTATGGGAAAATGTCTTACAACCGGAGTCTTTTCTTTTGGAAAAGTATTTTATGAATGTGTTTATAGAATCATTTTCTAAAGTGACTTTTCCCGAGAAACGTTTTCCATTTTAAGTATGATTTAGAGTCTTTGACTTTTTCTATAACAAAAACTGTCTAAACTGGAAATTGTCATAGAATCTTATACTTTTCTTTTAAAAAAAAATTAGATTCTGATAATCTTCTTTGTAAAAATATATCAGCATCTGATACAATTCACACTTTAAAAAAGGCTTATTGTAAATTTTTTGTAAAAAAAATATTGAAAAAAAATTTTGGGCCCCCACCGAAATAAAATCCTGGATACGCCCCTGCTCGGGAGGGTTTAATCAATTGATAACCCAATTAATTTTTAAGTTTTCTATATTCAATATTAGCCCTGTTTTCGAGTAATAATGTTATATAATACACTCAAAATAATTCTACAGTAAAAGGTTTAGTAAGAAATTTTGTACCAAAATCTACTAATTAGTTACTAATTTTAGTTTCTTCAAAGTACTAAATACTTTGGACTAAAATTTAGCTAAATTTTTAGAATTGAATACCCACGTTTTTTTTGGGTGTATATGTGTGCGTTTCATGTAAAATATAATCGATTTGGTGTTCATCACTTAACGGATATCCGCTTAATTTAAGCTTGGATAATTATCCACATTAGTTCCCATCAGTGTTGGCAACCGATACCCACCTAGAGTAAAGGTATTTGGCTATTGTACCGCAACCAATAAAGATATGGACATTTTCAAAAGCGATTATAAAAGCTGATGAAATTTCTAGTATTTTAAATGTGTCACTTCGTGTTTTTTACCGGTTCGTTTTAGTTATATATGCCAATACCGTTATAATACCGTTTCAAAAGGTATTATAAAGGTATTGACCTATATTTCGAAAACGAAACGGTAGAAACACGAAGTGAAACATTTAAAATACTATAAATTTCATCAGCTTTTATAATCGCTTTTGAAAATGTCCATATCTTTATTGGTTGCGGTACAATAGCCAAATACCGTTATTCTAGGTGGGTATCGGTTGCCAACCCTGGTTCCCATACAAAATTTTAGCTCATATAATTTAGTATTTTGGCTATGACATGTTCTCGAAAAATAAAACAAATTATGGCATAAACACATTTGAAATCAACGGAAAAAATTTTTAAATTTAGCTTTTAAAATGATTGGTTTGTTAAAATTGCTTAAGCTGTATAGCGATATTTTATATACGCTTATGCAAAAACAGGCCTTTTATTAAACAAAAATACAAAAAAAAAAAATATCAACCATTATTTAACAGCTTCTACTGAAATTGAACACGGTCCAAGATTAATTTTTATTTTAGTTCTAATCTCAAATAAATTGCATTTTTTTTGGCGAGATTTCATTAAAAGCAATCAATAGAACACAAAAAAAAAATTAAAAAAAGATTCCTAAATCCCAGAAGTCCATATATAACAACACTCACTAATCCTCTAATACGGTAACAATACACACAATTACACCGCCATTTATCAATCCCAGGCGGATATTTTTTTCATCTTCTATTATATTTTTTTTTTTTTTTTTTGATAAAATGAGTTTGAATTTATTGTTGTTCCTTGGTCAATATACTACAATTTTATCTTTAATATCCTTGTAGAATGCCACAAGGCAACCAAAAAAAAAAAAAATTAAAGAATAAACACAAAAACGATTTCTAACAGATGTATTGTGAAAAATATGAACAAAAAGTATACGATTTGTTTCTAGTTTAAACGACTCTTCGATCGGCATAAAATTTGCAGTCCTAGTGGATAATTTTTTGGACACAATTTTTCAACGAGGTCAGTCAAAGACTATCTGAGTTAGAGTTGGTCGAAATTTGACATTTTGCCCAAACAGGTGTTTCTCTCACCCATGCAACTTATTAACTATTGTTAGCATAATTTCTGAAAAGAGTGTTTCTTCAATCTTTCGAAAAAGACTTTTTTCAAAATGGGCCCAATTTTTTTTATTCAAAAGAAAGCTTACACTTTTTATTCAAAAGAAAGCTTACACTTATTAAAATCAAACAGAAACAACTTTAAAATAAACACAAAACAGTGACGAAATATAACAAAGTTTGTTTCTACTTATTTTTAATATTTTCATGTTTATTTTTAAAATGACCAAATAAATACGGTTATGTTAAAACTAAAGTCGTTCCACTTTAATTTAAAATTGAAATCAATATTGATTTAACGTTGATATAATTTTATTTTTATTATGTTTAAACACAGTTTGACAATAGTTGAACTTTTTCAATTTGCCTGGATTTTGACAACTGATTTATATGGACTTTGTTGTGCTGATTCCGAATCTGTTTTTCAATTTTTTCCATCAGCTCTCGTTCGCGAGCAAATCGCTTGTAAAAAGTAAAAACGTGCGTTTTTTACCGACTATGCAAGGATATAATTGCTAACACTAATTTTAGAGCCTCAGTTTTAAATACGAACTTAACTATATTTGATGCGATGATTCCAAAACTGTTATTAACTTATTTCTGTCAGCTTTAGTTTTCGAGTTATAACGCAACTATGTTTCGAAAAATCGTTCTCATCATTCCAGCAAACTTATCTGATTGACTTTATATTTATGTCATGTTTTAATTTGTTTTTGGGAATTGTTCTTAGTAAGGTCAAAATGAGTTCACAAACCCTACACTTAGGGAGTGTAGATAGGGCGTGGGTATGTTTTTTTAAAAAATGTTGGAGGGTAAAAATAAATAAATATTGGTCTCACTAATGACCCCTATCAGACGCACCTTTGGATCGGTAGAAGCTGATTAAATAAAACAGATTTATAAAAAATAAAAAAAATTGTATGGGGACCACCTTAATAGTTAAAGATAGAGGGTAGGTGAGTTCAGAGAAAATGTTTTGATTAAAAAAATATTGTGTATCGGTCATACACTTGATTCCTCTGAGGGCACTTTTAGGGCAGTTAGAGCGGTTGGAGCAAATTTTAAAAAATGTCATTTTGTGTGGGAGCCCCCTTAGAAATTGGAGATAGGGTATTAGTTTGTTCCGAAGAAAAAATTAAAAATTAATGGAGGTCGGTCTTGGAAATGACCCCTCTATGACTCACCATTGTAGCAGTAGAAATGATTTTAAGATTGGAAAATTTCAATAAAATTTTTTTAAAAAATTTTGTAAAATAGTAATAATCGTTATCCAATGATCCTACTGGCCAAAATTTTGTAGAATCGATAGAAGTTTTACACAAAATAATTTCAAAAAATCAAAGACTACATGCATTTTCAAAAATAAGATTTAAATTTTAAAACTTAAAAATCGCATACTAGAGCGCTTTTAAGAATTTTTTTGGATTTTTTTTTGAAGTACGTAAAAAAACAAAAATTTAAAAAAAAAATTGCAATTTGGACAATTATTGAAGAAGCTATGAGTAAAAGAAGTTTGAGTAAAGGAACAAACTACCAATTTTTAAAAATTCGATATCTTATGAATGGGTAATTAAAAAAATCTGAAAACTTACCACGAAAGAGTTTTCGAAGAGTACTAAATACTTTCAACAAATTGAGAAAATTAAAAAAAAAAAATATTCAAAGTGTCCGATTTGACATGGAATGCCCCATATACTTTAAGGGGTCCTGGACCGATATTTCGATAATGTAAATCAATGGTTCCCGATCTTTTTTTCGCCACGCCCCACTTTTAAGTTTAAGAGATTGCCTTGTCCCCCTTACACTGAAAAAAAAATTGATAATTTTTCTAATTTTTATTTCTAATGAAAAATTACTATTGGTTTAGCATAGTTTTTGTAAAATAAACATTTTGACTAAGTTTTTAGTAAAAGTTTCAAGCAATTTACAAAATTTTTGTAGTTAATTTTGCGAAAAAAAATTTTTGTAGTTAATTTGACTAAAAAAAATCTTGAAAATTCGTTCATTGCCCCCTGGAACCTTCAAACTGCCCCCCAGTGGGGCGAAAATCAAAGGTTGGGAACCATGGCTGTAGTTGGAGGGTATAAAAAAATTATTGTTCAATTAATTGACATAAATTAATCGATTTATTCGTTATTCCAAAAAACGTAATTTTCAAATTAATCAAACAAGAGTTTGGTTTTGTTTGATCGATTAATCGAATTATTCTTAATCGGTTGACAACTCTAGTAAGAAAATAACATTACTCACAACTACAATAAAAGCATATCGTAAACCTATATTCAAAATATGCCAACTCAAATTTGACCGAAATGAGTTTCCGATGGCAAATAACTCCCCTATGCAATACCCATCTGTGATAAAAATTCCAGAGCATGCTGAACACGAATCTTGCAAAGATTTTTATATCTAATGGCTGGTTTTCGAGATATTGCCATTTTAAAAATGTCGGTAAATAGTGTTTGCAAAAAACAAAATTGCTTATTAGGGAGCACCAAAAAAACGAAGTTGTTAGATATTGACCGGGCCCCCCGCCTCTAGAAATGTGCGTTTGGGGGTAAAAACATGTCTCACAAAATTTTAGGAAAATCGGATATGGGTAAGACCCTTAAATTAATGCTAAAGTGGTCTGAATTTTTCAACACTATTTTCAAATCTCCAATTTTAAATTTTTATTTTTTTTTGTTAAAGACATTTTAAAAAATCGACTACTGGAGTTTAAGGATTTGTTAAGCACATATAAAGGAAAAAAAAACCCAAAAACTGTAGGATTTGCTGTTTTCATTTGGCTATTACAGTGATGTAATTTCGGCGTGCTTAACAAATCCTTAAACTCCAATAGTCGCTTTTTTTAAATTTCTTTAACAAAAAAATAAAAATTTAAAATTGGAGATTTGAAAACAGTGTTGAAAAATTCAGACCACTTTAGCATTTATTTAAGGGTCTTACCCATATCCGATTTTTCTAAAATTTTGTGAGACATGTTTTTACCCCCAAACGCACATTTCTAGAGGCGGGGGGCCCGGTCAATATCTAACAACTTGGTTTTTTGGGTGCTCCCTAAAAAGCAATTTTGTTTTTTGCAAACACTATTTACCGACATTTTTAAAATGGCAATATCTCGAAAACTAGCCATTAGATATAAAAATCTTTGCAAGATTCGTGTTCAGCATGCTCTGGAATTTTTATCACAGATGGGTATTGCATAGGGGAGTTATTTGCCATCGGAAACTCATTTCGGTCAAATTTAGACCACTTTAGCATTTATTTAAAATAAGTTAGCAAAACGCAATATGAAAAATATTTATCTTCTTAGTACATTGGGACTTGAAGAATAAAAAATGTTATTACAGTAGATAATTTCAATAAATTTCAAAAATGGGGCTCGAATCCCTTGATTAAATGGTCTGACACACGTTAGTTGCCTGGGGAAGTTGTAATAACTTGGCTGATTTTCAACCGATTTGAGTTTTTGATACCTTTTTCGATAGACATTTTACTCCCAATCACAATTCTGTGACCATTTGAATTCAAACTTAACTCAAAATATCGAAAAAATTGAGAAAATGAATAAAAAGTTTTATTTTCCCCTTGTAATTCGATTTTTAAACTTCAGGGCCGATGCGGCAGGTCTTACCCATATCCGATTTTCCTAAAATTTTGTGAGACATGTTTTTACCCCCAAATGCACATTTTTAGGGGGGGGGGGGGGGCTCGGTCAATATCTAACAACTTCGTTTTTTTGGTGCACCCTATTGCTTATATTTATGTAACTTTCAAACTATTTATCAGATTGAAACATTATGAGTGGGGCAAATAAAGTCAATGATATAAGCTCTCAAAATATTACAATACAGCGTGAGTTAAAGAGTGCCAAAGTTGACCACTCTGTGCTTAAAAGGCTTAGTCACTTTTAAAAATATGCAAAGATTTTTAATTTTTGTTTCAGTTTTTGCAAAAACCGTACCAAGGATAACAAAAACCAAAAAAAAATATAAAAATAAAAAGAAATAAATGTATTTTTATTTTCCGACAAAATATGCCAACTCTAAAAAAATATTTGTTTTTTAACATACTAGTAATAAATGCCATCTCTGAAAAATACGCAAACAAGTGCAAAATATAAAATTTTTGGCATAATTAAAAATTATTTAGAATATTTAAACCATCTTATGGAAGGTACATTATTTATTTTTACAATAGAGTTAAAACACCTCAATTCAACCGATAAAAGTAGAATTTTTGACCTTACCCCTTTCGAATTTGATGAAACTTGGAATATTGTTGGGCCCTTACAAAAAAATCATAGTGCCAAAATTTTGGACTTCTGGTACTTTTTCTTCCCGAGATATGGGGTCTTGAAAATTGGCAAAATCGTATATATTTGAGAAAAGTGTTCTGAGATAAATAAAGATAACTCGAAAAGTAATTACAATATACGTCTCAGTCAGGTCGCAAATAATAGGTAATAACACAGCCTTTAAAATGGCATTCCCCAAGATTTTTTTTTGAAAAAGGTCAAAGGTCATTGGTTTTAACCTTAATTTTTGGAGAGCTATATCTCAAAAAACGATATTTTTAAAATTTTGGAAAAAATATATGTGATTAAGAATCATCTATACTACATAAGTTTAAATTTTCAGGATGGAGACTTCATTGGAACTTTTTATATTAATAGAAACGTTGTGACAGGAAAGAAAAAGCGGTGTAATTTCCCTTAGAAAAAAAATATTTTTTTTTTGTCTTTGAAATTCTGGTACCAAAATTTATTTTTCTGAATCCTTTTGACGTGCTGAGTCCAAATATGACCTTTGAACTGGCCTCTCGCTATTAGTTTTCGAGATATCTGCACATAAATATGTGAAAATTGCTAAAATGCTATTGCTGTGTTATTTTTGAAAATTTAGGTGCATATATCTTGAAAAGTAATAGCGATAGGCCAGTTCAAAGGTCATATTTGGACTCAGCACGTCAAAAACATTCAGAAAATTGAACTTTGGTACCAGAATTTCAAAGACAAAAAAAAATATTTTTTTTAAGGGAAATTACACCGCTTTTTCTTTCCTGTCACAACGTTTCTATTAATATAAAAAGTTCCAATGAAGTCTCCATCCTGAAAATTTAAACTTAAGTAGTATAGATGATTCTTAATCACATATATTTTTTCCAAAATTTTAAAAATATCGTTTTTTGAGATATAGCTCTCCAAAAATTAAGGTTAAAACCAATGACCTTTGACC
Source organism: Pegoplata infirma (assembly GCA_963921195.1). NCBI lineage: Eukaryota > Metazoa > Arthropoda > Insecta > Diptera > Anthomyiidae > Pegoplata > Pegoplata infirma. The sequence goes on along the minus strand of OY992536.1, from coordinate 172,483,522 downwards.
TTTTTCAAAAAAAATCTTGGGGAATGCCATTTTAAAGGCTGTCTTATTATCTATTATTTGCGAACTGACTGAGACGTGTATTGTAATTACTTTTCGAGTTATCTTTATTTATCTCAGAACACTTTTGTCAAATATATACGATTTTGCCAATTTTCAAGACCCCATATCTCGAATACTGGAATGACCAGAAGCCTGAAAAATTGGCAAAATCTCTTTTTTGTTAAAGTAAACATCAGTACTTAATTTCATTAAATTTTGAGGGGGTGCGGTCAACTCCTCGGTTGAATTGAGGTTGAATTGAGGCTCAATAATGTGCCAAATAACTAGTTTTTTAGCTATCCTGAAAAGAAAGCTTTTTAGAGTTGGCATTTATTGAATATAGTTCGACGATATCATTGTTGTTAAGTATACTATCAATAAGCCTATAAGTAGGTAGGGATAATAATCCGGGAATATAATTACAGTGCCAATAACTCCATTTTTCCAATACACAATCTTTAACCTAAAAAATGGAAAACTCTTTAATTAACACAAATGTGTACAAAAAACACATTACAATTAATTTACTTACCTTCATTTATTGATATTCCTTGAAATGTATTTTTAAATTGATAAAATGTAAGATTTTTTTGCATTTTTTACAAATTTTCCCTTATTAGGTGTGTTCCAGAACTTCCCGGGTAAAGTTCGGTAAAATGAGAGAAAATCATAAAACCTCTCATGATACCACAAAAATGCACAAAAGTACGAGAACGCAAAAAAACACATTTCAAGCCCAAAATAATAGAAAATTTAAACAAACCAATAACGCTAAAATATTATCGTAAGAAAAATTACTTTAAACAAGAAAACAAATTGTGAAAGTTTATTTTAATAACAAATTATATTTTTTTGTATTGAAATAACACATTTCCTTGGTTTAGTTCTTTATTTTATTTAAATTTCCAATTTAGCTTCACAAAAAAAAATCAGCTGTTTTTTCAACATCTGACTGTTACCAGTTTACCCGAAAAAAAGTGCGGGTAAGTTCGGTAAAACTCTCTCATTTACCCAATTTTTGCGTACGGGAACGCTTTTCGGGCTGGTTTGGGTACCCGCGGGCACCCTCGGTAACGTTGTGGAATGAAGCTTTTTTGTGTAAATAAAATATTTTACAATAGTGGTATTCAGAGTCTTACTTGCCAGCCCTGGCACTGGTGGTAAAAGAGCACTTTTTAAAATTACTTTTCAAAATACATGTATTTTTTGAAAGAAGTACTCTTTTGCTACATTGCCAGGGCTGGCAACAAGACTCTGAATACCTCTAATGAAATTATTTAATTTAATTATTTAAATTAAATATGTTTCCATATTAAAATTTGACATCTGGTTTTGAAATGTCAGAAATTAAATTGTTCAACATTATATTGAGCATGACACAATATTGTTTTTTTAATAGAAAAATTCAAATTTGAATAAGTTTGAATTTGTAACGAGTTTAAGGGGCCTATTTACAAAAAAGTCATAACTCAATTTTTTCCATGTGGTTGTTGTAAACAATCATAAAAAAATTAAAATTTTGTTTGAAAGTTTCAAAAAAATAAAGACCTGCTACCCACATCGTCTCAAAATTGACAAATAATTTTAAATTTTGAGACTTTTTATAATTGCGTTTACAACAAACACAGGGAATATGAAGTTTGAAAATAATAAAATTAATCATAACCAGTCATAACTGTAAATAGGCCTGTAAATGACGTCATATTAAATTTAAAATTGGTAAAACTTAAAACAAAATGTGGACAATTTTAAAACAAAAATGTTATTTTAAAATCAATTATCTTTTCATTTAAGAGCTATGGGGTCCCTTAGTAGGATACGAGTGGGATATCCATTATTAATCAATATTAATAACTTCGTAATTAAAAAAAAGGTTTTTCAATTTTTAGCATATGCATTATTAGGCGTGGGAAAGTGCACCAGTTATAGATTTGCATCTGAAAAAATATTGGGGGTCAGACACACATTTAACTTCTCTTGGGTCACCCCTGCGACTGGAAAAAAACTTTATAAAAATGGAATTTTGTGTGGGAGACCTCCTTCCGAATTGTAGATAGGGAATTGGTTTGTTGTGTAAAAATTATTGGGGTCAGTCTGCATTTCCCGTCCCTAAGAGGCACCATAGGAGCTGTAAGGGCTGATTTAGTAAAAAAAAAAATAAAAAAACAAAAGACTTGAGGCTTAAACATATAGGGTAGATTCGTTTGGAGAAAATGTTGGGGTTGAAAAAAAAAATTGGCTCTCAATCACATATTTCGGTGGAAGCAAGTCTTAGTACCAGTTTATAAAAGGCGAACGCTACACACGAACGAAAATTTTGCATGTGTTTTGTTATTGTAACAACAACAAAATACATGTAAAATTTTCGTTCGTGTGTAGCGTTCGCCTTCTGTAAACTGGCCCTTATTAAAATTTAATTTTGTGTCGGAGACCCCTAAGGACTTAAAGATAGGGTGTTGGTACGTTCAGAACAAATATTGGGGACTTAAAACTAATAGGGCTCGTCTAACCAATGACCCCTCTAGGTAGCACCATTGGAACGGTAGAAGTTAATTTAATAAAAACTATAAAGAGAAAAATGTGTGGGTGTTTAAGATAGAGGGTTGGTATTTTCTTAAAATGTTGGAGTTGAAAAAATATTATTATAGGACAGCCGGAGCCGTAGTAGTAAATATTTTTTTAAAGTGAACCTTTATATGGGAGCCCCTTAGGGAGTGCAGATAGGGATTAGGAACATATGTTTGGCAAAATTGTTCCGGAACAAAAATTAATGAGTGCCGGTCTCACGTTTCACGCCTTTAAGGGCAAGTCCAGGGGAATTGTAGGGCTGAAAACTCTGACATTTTTAAAACGTTCAAAAATAATTGCTTATTCGATAATCTGATTGTGAGTCATGGAAGAATGGAAGTACTTTTTTGACACAGTGTACGAGTCCAAAAAAAAAAAAAAACAGAGTATGATAGAGAACAAATTGAACGTTAAACAGGTCAAAAGTGAAAATTCCAAAGTTATCTTATGATACATATGAGCCGCACAAACACACATTTAGAGATAAACAGACAATTGCTTCTCAATGGCCGATTGTATTGTAGGATAAAAGTAGGATTTTTAGAGCTTTTGGTACAAAAATTGATGGTCATTAATCCTTCATTTACGAGGTAAAATGAAATTAAAAAAAAAAAAAAAACATAGACTCTTCATTCTGCCGTTGTTTTGGGTTGATAAAAAACATTGAAATAAACACGTTGGCACTATCTACACAATTGCGGTTCCTAAGTCGTTGGATGGTTTATGCACTGACAATGAGTAGTAGCCTGTTTAATTATTTCAATTTGTGTAGCGCCAATTAAAGCCAAATAAAGTTTGTAAATAGCAATTTACGCAAGGGGCAAAATTTTCATACAGTTTGTCGAGAGACGATCTGGCAGCATCGAAAACATGGAGGAGGAATTGATCGACCTTGACGTCTCGCCTAACACTTTTCAATGAGGATGACCTGATCGGTCTTGACGCTTCACCGAAAACTTTTGAATTATGGAAAGTGTGACAGTTGAACTTTTTTTCCTACATTGGAGACATTTAAAAAAATACAATTTAAAATAAAAGGATCTTTGGCTGATTATAATTACACTGTGGAACAAATTCAGGTTAGCTAAAGTTAGGTCGATTCTGAGAGTGAGGGGTGCAAATAGAGGCTAAACTAGAAGACCCGTGTCGCGGCGTTTGTTTGTTTATGTTCTCAGCAAAATTTTCGGTTGCAAAGAACTGATTGTGGAACAACTTGTACTTCCCTAGAACCTGTTCTAATACTTGTGCAACACCGATTCTTTTTACAAAGGGATTGTCCCAAAAGCAACAGGTGTTTGTAAGTTAAATTTGAACATATTTTTGTTCCTCGGAATCGATTCTAGAAGTGAAATTTTGAACAGAAATGAGAATTAAAGAAATATTTTGAATTGCATTAATTTATTAAACAAAGATAAAGACAATCATATATAACATGGAATATTTACATTTTTTTAACACACATTTATCCTTTTTCGTCCCAAAATTGCATTTTGGACCATACAATAATGACATTCCTGAACATGGATTTTCTGCAAACAAAAATAAAAAACATAATATTATTAGTATTTTTTAATTTTTTTGACACAATTTTTTTTTTTAATTCCTGAGAACCAAAATGTTATGAAACTTTGATTGCAGAGAACAAGCTTCCCAATAATTTTCACTTAACTTGTTCTGAATAATTAAAGTGTAATAGTGTATATTTACCAAAGAACCTGTTCTAGAACAAGTGTTGTCAAAATCGGTTCTGAAAAATTTTCGGCTATAACTCGTCGACTAATTGATATTTTTTCAATCTGTAAAAGTCAAATTATTGCTAAAGATCTGCCCAACAATAAAAATTTTTAAAAAAATTGTTTTAGAAAATTTTATGAAGCAATATATTTTCAAAAAGCACGAAAAAAAATAATTTTTGCAACTTTTTGCTTTATAAGCACCACAAAAATTTTCTAAATTAATTTAAGAAAAAAATTAATTGTTGGACAGGTCTCTAGCAATAATTTGGCTTTACGATATTGAAAAACTATCAATTAGTCGACGAGTTTTAGCCAAAAACCCATATGAACTATATGCTGAAAATCGGCATTTGACTGCAAGGTTCGAAGGTCGATTAAAAAAAAAATTCGAACTAAATTTAGCCTCTATTTTCACCCTTCACTCTCAGAATCGACCTAACTTTTGTTAACCTGAATTTGTTCCACAGTGTTATCCAACACGATTGTTATTAATTAAAATTGTGGTACTTTCCAAATAGCCAAACAACTCTTAAATTTATATGGTTTAGCGAAAAGGAGTTTAATGATAGAACAAAGCTTAATAATATTCAAGGGGAATAGTGAAATTTTCAAGATTCAGATATTTTGTACAGCAAAAATTTCTCTAAATGTATTTGCAGAAATAAAAATCTATATATATAATTTCCCTATTTGTGTGTTCCTCTTTTTTTGTCTATCCAGAGCTTTTTGAAGCCCACTGATGAGCTAGAAAGCTGAAAATTGGCATGCATATAGTAAAACACCTGGGTAAGATCCTAACGTAGCCGGATTTTGGATTTTTTACCTGTGGGCGGAGAAATTAGAGGAAAAGTGGGCGTGGCAAAATTCAATTTTTTGACATTTTTGCTTAATTTAAAGCCTCCTAATGACTTAGGAAGCTGAAAATTTCCTAGAATATAGTCCTTACGATGGTGCATACCCTCAAGTAGTCGAATTTTTAATTTTCGCAACGTGGGCGGAGAATTGAGGGGAAAAGTGGCTTGGCAAAATTAGGATTTTTTAAACATTTTTACTTCTTTTGAAGCCCCCAAATGACTTAGGAAGCGGAAAATTGCATAGCATTTAGTTCTAACAATGAAGCATACCCTGAAGTAATCGGATTTATATTTTTTAGACTGTGGAAGAAGAATTAAGAGAAAAATGGAGCGTGGCAAAATTGTGTTTTTAATATTTTAACTAATTTGAAGACCCCCAATGACCTATGAAGATGAAAATTGACACTTTTGCTTATTTTAAAGTCTTCTAATGACTTGGGAAGCTGAAAATTTCCTAGCATATAGTCCTATCGATGAAGCATATCCTGAAGTAGTCGAATTTTAAATTTTTGGACTGTGGGCTTAGAATTAAAAGGAATATATGGAATGACAAAATTGGGATTTTTAACATTTTAACTTATTTTGAAGCCCCCAAAGGAAGCGGAAAATGGACAGCGTATAGTCCTTACGATGCAGTATATCCTGAAGTAATCGGTTTTAAAATTTCTCGACTGTGGACGGAGAATTAAAAGATAAAAGAGCGTGGAAAAATTGGGTTTTTTAATATTTTAACTAATTTGAAGACCCCGAATGACTTAGGAAGATGAAAATTGGCATGTATATAGTAGGTTTCATGGGGAAGATCAATACGAACCTGGATTTTTGATATCCAGTGTATGGGTGGAGAATAAGAAACGCAAAGGGGCGTGGTGAATTTATTTACATTTATTTTTCTCTTATTTTTTGTGTATCCAGCGCCTTTTGAATTTCATTGACTTAAAAGCTTAACATTGGCATGTATATAGTAAAACACCAGGGACAGATTCTTACGAAGCCGGATTTTTTGCATGTGGGCGGCGAATTACGAGAAAAAGGGGACTTGGCAAAATTATTTTTTTTTTAAACATTTTAGAGTATTTTTAAGCTCCGCCTTAATGAATTAGGAAGCTGAAAATCACTAACATGAAGACTACTTTAGAATATAGCATATTCCAAAGTAGTCCGATTTAACATTTTTGCAATGTAGACGGGTGTTGAGAGGAAAAAGGGGCAAGGAAATATTTTGTTTTATTTTTTTTTAATTTAACTAACTTTAAAGCCCTAATGACCTACGCAGCCGAAAATCGGGCAGCATATTGTCCTGACACTGGACCATATCCTAAAGTAGTCAGACTTAAAATTGTTGGACTGTGGACGGAGAATTAAGAGGGAAAAGTTGCGTTGATCCGAGTATAGTACTAACGATGGAGCTTATCCTAAAGTAGTCAGATTTAAAAAATTTAGAATGTGGACGGAGAATTAGGAGAAGAAATGGGCGTGGAAAAATTATGTTTTTACATCTTACCTAATTTTGAAGACACCTTATGACCTTGAAAGATGAAGATTGGGATGCATTTGGTACGGACTATGGCAAAGATCAACACTGACCTGGATATCCAGTTAAAGGGCGGAGACACAAAAAAATCCATAGTGAATTTTGTTCAGTTTATATATAATCTGTAACGTAGCCGGATTTTTGGCCTTCAAGGCAGGGGAGTGTCGGAAGACGTCGAGTTTTAGTTTTTAAACATTTAGGTGGCTATTCATAAAAACTGAAACATAACTAAAGTAGGTTTATTTGACAGAAATTGCAGGCATATTTGTCAAAAAACCTGCAATAAGTCTACTGTAAGGATTATGAATAACAGCCTTAAACTATTTCTGAAACACCTAATGACTAAGGAAGCAGTAAGCATAAAGTATTGACAATGGATCATATCCTTATGAAGTCAGATTTAATATTTAAACTGTGTACGGAGAATTATAAGGAAAAATTTAAGTGAAAAAATTGTGTTTTTTTTAACATTTTAGCTAATTTTACAACCCTTCATGAATAAGGCTGGATTACTCAATGCTCCGTTATAAAATAACTCTTCGTTAAATTTAACTTTTCCATACAAATTTTGACATAAGGCTCCGTTAAATCGGCAGTTAGCAGCTAACTGGACATTGAGTAATCCGTCCTAAAAAAGATAAAAATTTCCATGTATATAGGAGTGACCATGGGACAGATCCACACGATAGATTTTTGATATCCGGTTTAAGGACGGTGAGACGAAAAGGGCTTGCTAAATTTAGTTTTAAAATTTTATCAGTAAAACCTATACTCATTAAATTTTTTCCAGTTTGGGATATATATTGATGTAACTCAATCTAGCAATAATAAATTTTTTAAGCACAAACATAATTTTTTATAAAGTATGGTAAAAAATTAGAATTATTGGTAAAAGTGATTTGGTGTTCCGCCTGGCAGGGACAGGCTGCTCGACTAGTAAATAAAATTGTTCAGAATGAAATAGTAAATCAGATTACAAATATACGCTATAGGTCTCTGAATGCATCATTAAAGTGACAATTTTTCTTAACGAGCTATAAATTTGAGGTGCAAATGCAACTTTTAAATGAATTTTTTAATGACACAATTTTTTTGAAGTTTTTCGTTGAAAGTAGAGGATTCTAGCTTTACATTTCAATTTTAATTACTAAAATCCGTTATTTACTTAAGGAGTCATGGCTCTTCATAAATACATTAAAAAACAATTTAGCCAACTTTTACTTACAATATTTTGAAAACCCGAGTAAAAATTTTAATATGGCGTCACATAAAATTATATAACGTTTGATCTGTCCTCGAATACAATTCGATATAATTTTATCCCAAAAATGGTGGATAGAATTGCATTAAATTGGATTTATTAATATCTAATTTTATTCATTTGTATATAGTTTCATACAATTTTGTCCGAAATTTGTCTCTATCCAATTGCATCAAATTACATATGATTAGATACAATTAGATCAAATTATATCTAATTGTATAAAATTTTATCGGGTTATGGTGAATCTTTTTTTGGTTGAAATAACATACATCACAGATCAACGATACATACAGCAAATAAAGTTTTTGTACGCTTCGAACCAGAAGATGTAGTTTATCAAACTGTAAAAATATTTGTAAAATTTTTAAACTGTAAAAAAAAACTTAGAAAAATTTCAAACTTAAAAAAATCTTAGAACAATTTCAAACTGTAAAAAAACATTTTTTTATAATGAATATATGTATGGTTTTGTATGGCATCACTTAAGGAATATATAATTATATATTAAATGCTCTTAAAAAAATTTAAGTTTAGTTTAATATATAATTTTATATAATTAAAAGTGACGTAATATATATTTTTATATAAAATGAAGTTTAGATACTTGTATCTTATATAATTTTATATAATTATATCAACCATATTTATTTATATCTGAATTATCATCAAATAATATGTAATTACCAGGGCGAGGAAGTTCATGCCCTAAAAATCGCGTTTTAAGAGCTAAAAATATGTATCAAAAATTTAAAAATATGCAGTAAAAACAAAAAAAATATATGCATTTAAAAATTCATTTATTTTAATATTTATTCATATAAACATAAAATCCAGTCCCATTGTGAAAAAAATTTATATGTACGTGTAAATTAAAGTGGAACAAATTTAGCTTTTTTCGAATTTCGAAAATGTCTGATTTGTGAAAGTTGCCTTTTTTGGTCGATATTAACACACAAAAATATTGGACATGTAGGACAATGGCTAGTGTCCGACCGAATATTCGGCTTCGGCCAAAAAGCACTGTTCGGCCACAATTAGGCTTCGTTCACAATTTTGAAAATTTGGCCGAATATTCGGCTTCTTCCAAAAAAGGTGTATTCGGTCGGACACTAACAATGGCTTTGGGTTCTTTTTTTGACTTGAAATCGGAAAGTTCCGAACAAAGTGAAAAAGTAAATTTTGTGATTTTTTTTTTTGCTTAAAATATTAGTTTATATTCGGACATTACTGAGAAAGTAATTTTATGTTAAATTTTTTTTTGTCTGTAATTTTTTTTTTTTTTAATTAATCTCAGAGTGCATTAAAGGCCAAATTAAATAATATGATATTTAAAATTATACATCCTCTCAACACAAAAAAAAAAGAACTCACTTTGTTTGTAACTTTCCGACTTTCAAGTCAAAAAGGTCCAATATTTTTGGGTTAATATCGACCCTAAAATTCAACTTTCCCGACCCAGACGTTTTCGAAATTCGAAAAAAGCTAAATTTGCTCCACATTAGTGTAAATATTTACGAATATGTACGTTAGCGTATCCCGGATTCGTATTTTTTCTAATTCTTGGTCCATTTTAAGGGGAAAACAATAAAAAAAATCAATTAAATTCAGTTTTTTATCTCATTGTCAGTACAGTTCATTAAAAAAAATTAGGTACACTTCTTTTTGTCTTTTAGATGCAACCCTTGACCAAAATTACTCCATGAAAATTGTATTAATATTTTTCCCGGATTGTACACTAATTGCGCAACTTTTGCTTAATTTTTTTTAACAAAGAAATATTTTTTTTTATTTCTTTTTTATCAAAATGCACTGACAAGGGAAGTATCTCAACCCTTAGGAACCGAATTGCACATTTTCGTGAAAAAAATATCACAATATTCACAAAAATAGCAAAAATAACAAAAAGAAATATTTTTTAGATAAATAAAAAAAAAATATGCAAGAAAATATGTAGTTTAAGCAAAATATGCAAAATTATGCATTTACATCAAAAAATGCAAAAATATGCACTAACAAATCAATGCCATTTTTAAGCAAATTCGATGATTCGCGAAGATAAATACTTTAAGCTGTGCTCAGGCTAACGACAACAAACATGTATTTACATGAACCCCCTTGTGACACCCAATGGGTTAATTGACTTCGGAAATTATTCGAAAAAAAAGCAAAGTTACAATTTAAAAAAAAAATAAAAAAAAAGGAAACCTTCGATTTTTAAATTTTGAGGTTTTCAAAAATTTTCTTTTCAAATTTTAGTAGCCCAGAAAAATTCAAACATAATTGTATTCACAAATCATTTGTAAAAGAGAAAAACGCAATTGCTTTAAAGATCTCAAAGATATTGGTAACAATAAAAGGTACAATACGAAACTTCGTGAGGAGGCACAATCTAACGATTTTTATCTTATTCAGGTCTTTTAGGCATAATTAAAGTCCTCACGGTTTGAGTGCTAAAACCAGATATTGGAGTCTGAAAAGCAAGATTGTGGCCTCAAGAGACCAGCGTTGAATCTAATTGATAATTTATCCGTATTGGAAATCCTGGTTATCTCGCAGCTTTCGTTAAAGAGAATTTTAAGATTTGATACGCAACTGAAAAATAATTTGCCGATACAGTTGCAATTATACCGTTATATTAAGAGCAATAGAATCAATTAATTCCTACAACAACAACTACTATCTGCAACATCATTTATCAGATTTGAACAACAACAAGCTAACCCGCAATATCATTTAAAATAATCCCTACAGCAACATCATTTAAAATAATCCCTGCAGCAACGTCATTTAAAATAATCCCTGATACAACGTTTAAATAAACTGCAGTTCACGGATCTTAATTAAACAGCATCTTCAGTTAACCGTCAGTTGAGCTACTGAAAAATATATCTGCAGTTTGATATCTTGCCTGGTCCTTCATCTAATTTGAGTTGAATATCGTTAATACGTAAACTTATCGGTTGAAAAAAAACTTTTTATCTTATTCTAAAACGTTAATCGCGGGTTAACGTAAAACGTAACTTGAATCTCGTTTTAATCCTCGTTTAACTTTTAACTTAACCTTAATTCTAATAATTTTTCAACTAACTTTGATCCTTGTTTAAATATTTAACTTACGTTAGTTACCCGGGGTTTAACTTTCAAATTAATTTTAATCCTAGTTTAACTATTGAATTTTTTTTTTGTTCAACTTTTAACTTCAAAATAGTCTTAGTTTAAATAATTACATGTAAACTTTAAATAACTTTGATTTAATCGTAGTTTTGCGTTGACTTAACGCCCTTGTGATCGTGGTTTATAATTTATTTCGTCATTAAAGGTAGTTTATCTAAGTTATTGTAAACTTAAATCAACTAATCTCGAGTTAACTTTATAGTTAAAACCCTTTTATCTAACAAATTATATAGAACCATAACATAATTCCTTAACCAGTTACAACAATGCAGTGATCACTTCGTTGGAGTAAATCTATGTAAGTAAATTTAATTTATTTCCTTAATTGATATATAACGCCTAAATTTGTTAGATAAATTTGATTAAAACCCATATTACTTAACTTAAATTTTTTTATCTTAACTAAAAGTTCGTCTTTTAACCAATTCGTTTCTTCATTTATATAATTTTTTTTATTCATATGACATCGTTATTTAACTCTTGTTAATAAACTGTATAATTTTATAAAAATGATCTGCTAAATTTTGATTCATTTGACGAAAGGTAGGGAAAATCAGGTAAACAGACATGGTAGAGTTCAACCCACTTAGGCGAGTATCAGGCTCATGGTTTTTCTTTTTATTTTATCCTTATTATTTTATTATTGTGTAACGGCCGAACAAGATCCCCCCCATTTTTCCCTGAGCACGGTCGCATCTATATAACGTTTGGCGTGTTCGTTACATAATTTTTGGCTCCCAACGTGGGGCCTACATTCAAGGGAGTCCTTGGTTATTATCATCTTTAACCTAAACATTGTAGGTGTGAATGTATGTCCTTTCATTATTTTTTTTATTTTTATTTTTTTTGTTTGTTTTTACGGACTTGCAGTAGTTCTATGGAATAACTGACCAGGTAAAAACGGTGGTGGAATTTGTGTTTTAAAAATGGAAGATGCAGTTTAATGAAGCAAATTTTCGTTACTGACCATTATTTATTCAAGGATAATTGTTGATTTGGATCTTTTCTTTGCATTTGTAGTTTGAATGGACATGATTTTGTCGTCATATCAATGTAATAAAAGATAATATGTATATATTTTTTTTTCTTATGTTTTTTTATTTCGTTTGAATGATTTTTATTGGGAAAATGTAATTCTGATTCATATTCGGTTTTAACTCGATGAATACATTCAAAATAAAATTTCTCGTGTATTTTCACAATGAGCAGCTGTCTCGTATAATTAGCCAAATAATGTACTGTATGTTTACCTGTAGCGCAATTCACTAACTTTTTAACGACAAAAATCGGTAGTTAAATTGTCAAAAATCGATACTTATCTACAATTGTCGTTAAATGTGATTCTATAATTTATTTTACCGAATTTTGTCGTTATTTAGTATCGTTAACTTTCGAAAAATATCGGTAGGCTAACGACAAAAATAAAGCTGTTGTTAAAATAAAATATTAGTTCTTCTTAAACTAGATATTGTAAAAAATTTGCAAATTTTGCCTTTAAAAACATTTTGATAGGTATTAAATATTATTTTCCGAGTACACAAAAAGTCCCCAGCAAATTGTTCCAGTATATTACACCACATAACAGAATTACATTTTTTACACTGTAAATATTAAAAATTCTGAAAGTGGTGCTTATGGATTTTTTGTCTTAAATCCATGTTTTATGCAATCGGTGGATGCCCATTAATTAATTTTAAATTTTTTTTATTTAATAATAGTTAACAATTAATTTACATTCCAAATTGCTTGGGAGTTTTGAAAAGGGGAATCATGCCCTGTGCAGAATCAAATAATTTCTCAGTTTATTCAAAATTTATTAAATACATTTACATATAACTCAAATAAATAAAATTAATTAGAAACGTCGTTATTTAAGCCACCATATTTTTTTTTTCACTAGAGCATCTGCAATTTTCTTTTGGGATATTAATGCGTCTGATATCTTTGTTTTTGTTTTCAGCTATTAACAAGTTTGCTTTTGATAGATACATCTGGGAGCTTTCGAGGGTCTAAAAGCAAAAATATAGATTTATAAGATACATAAAATATAATAATTTGTCGATAGAAAATATTTTTTTTTAAATTTTCAGGTTTTAGAATCTGAGACTTTTTTTTACAGAAAAAATGTCTCAGCATCTGTGATTCAGATTCTGAAACATTTATCTATAGAAAAAGTCTCCGATTCTGAGACATTTTTTCTACAGAAAAAGTCTGAGATTCTGAGACATTTTTTCTATAGAAAAAGTCTCAGATTCTGAGACATTTTTTCTATAGAAAAAGTCTCAGATTCTGAGACATTTTTTCTATAGAAAAAGTCTCAGATTCTGAGACATTTTTTCTATAGAAAAAGTCTCAGATTCTGAGACATTTTTTCTATAGAAAAAGTCTCAGATTCTGAGACATTTTTTCTATAGAAAAAGTCTCAGATTCTGAGACATTTTTTCTATAGAAAAAGTCTCAGATTCTGAGACATTTTTTCTATAGAAAAAGTCTCAGATTCTGAGACATTTTTTCTATAGAAAAAGTCTCAGATTCTGAGACATTTTTTCTATAGAAAAAGTCTCAGATTCTGAGACATTTTTTCTATAGAAAAAGTCTCAGATTCTGAGACATTTTTTCTATAGAAAAAGTCTCAGATTCTGAGACATTTTTTCTATAGAAAAAGTCTCAGATTCTGAGACATTTTTTTCTATAGAAAAAGTCTCAGATTCTAAGACATTTTTTCTATAGAAAAAGTCTCAGATTCTGAGACATTTTTTCTATAGAAAAAGTCTCAGATTCTGAGACATTTTTTCTATAGAAAAAGTCTCAGATTTTGAGACATTTTTTCTATAGAAAAAGTCTCAGATTCTGAGACATTTTTTCTATAGAAAAAGTCTCAGATTCTGAGACATTTTTTCTATAGAAAAAGTCTCAGATTCTGAGACATTTTTTCTATAGAAAAAGTCTCAGATTCTGAGACATTTTTTCTATAGAAAAAGTCTCAGATTCTGAGACATTTTTTCTATAGAAAAAGTCTCAGATTCTGAGACATTTTTTCTATAGAAAAAGTCTTAGATTCTGAGACATTTTTTCTATAGAAAAAGTCTTAGATTCTGAGACATTTTTTCTATAGAAAAAGTCTCAGATTTTGAGACATTTTTTCTATAGAAAAAGTCTCAGACATTTTTTCCGTAGAAAAAGTCTCAGATTCTGAGACATTTTTTCTATAGAAAAAGTCTCAGATTCTGAGACATTTTTTCTATAGAAAAAGTCTCAGATTCTGAGACATTTTTTCTATAGAAAAAGTCTCAGATTCTGAGACATTTTTTCTATAGAAAAAGTCTCAGATTCTGAGACATTTTTTCTATAGAAAAAGTCTCAGATTCTGAGACATTTCTTCTATAGAAAAAGTCTCAAATTGTGAGACATTTTTTCTATAGAAAAAATCTCAGATTCTGAGACATTTTTTCTATAGAAAAAGTCTCAGATTCTGAGACATTTTTTCTATAGAAAAAGTCACTGATTCTGAGATATATTTTCCATAGAAGAAGTCTCAGATTCGGAGACATTTTTTCTATAGAAAAAGTCTCAGATTCTGAGACATTTTTTTCTACACTCTTTTTAGTAATCTTTAAAATTGGCAAAAACAACTTTTCACTATTATACACTTATACGTACGTACCATACTGTCGGGGCAACCACTATTTCCTGCCTACATGGCCATCCAATCCAAATTAGTGCACCACCGTTATCTCGAATACAGTAATTATAACATTAATAACTCCCGATTTTCCGTCGCGCAGCTTTTTCTTCGAAGTTTGTAGAGACTTTGGACTCTACATCTCTCCATACCTGAAATTTTATCATTAAGGATTACCATTGCGAAATATAATTGCACAATAAGAACATTTAAATATTTTATATGCATAATTAAAACACAAACAATCGGAAATATCTGTCCTTTTTGTTTAATACTTACAACTCGCCATGGTTCTGCACTCTTGGTAACTAATAAGTTTTTCCACTATTTGGCGCCTTTTTTTCGGCTCATCATTTCCATGTTTTGTAGCAAATTTACTTCCAATCCTTTTTTGCTTTCCAAAAAAAAAATCAAAGGGTTTGTGTGGCGCGAGCCCCACGTACATTTTCTGCAAATAAATACAATTTATTTTTTGCAATCCCAACTAGTTTACAAAAAAACTTACAATGTTGTTGTTCATTTTTATTTTATTTTGCAAATTTATTATTAAATGTTCATTATTTAATTTTTGACATTTTTTGTTTCTACCGAAATTTGTCGGTAGTATTTAAAAAAACAATCAACCGAAAAAAATCGTAAGGAAAAAATATAGAATCACATTTTTGTTAAAACAACCGACAATTCTCGTTAGGTAACGATATCGATAATATCGTTAAAAAAGTTACTGAATCGCACTACTGATAACCCTATTGAGTAGTCAATATTTCAACAATATTTCTGTCTGCACATATAACCCGTTTTCTTAATTAACTATTTTTTTTTTGCATATTATATTATTTTTTTTTGTTTGTGTGTTAAATAATATTTTAAAATGCCAATAACTCATAGTCCAAGCGACCCTAATTTTAATACAGGGAACGACTTAAGTAGTGACGAAAATGATAATACTGTTGTCCAAAGTAATCCTGAAAATCAGGGGACGATACCACGTATAATGACTCGTCAACAAACTCGTCAGCAGAGAAATGCGGCGTTTAATATGGCAAGTAATTCATATCATACTCCTTCACGCGGTAACCCAATCACTGCGCAAGAAGTGAATACGATTGTGACGCAATCTTTGACAAATTTTCGGTCTGAAGTGTCAGCAGCTATTGGGTTTGAAATACAACATGCTTTTGCGTCCTTGAATTTGAATGCTTTGAATTCCGATAGACGCTAACCACATAATAATGATCCAATTACACCGAGACGCACGAATCCTCATCGTGAACCGGAAAGGGAGGAACGACACTCATCTGCGGAAAAGATTTCCAAGAAGATCTATGATTGGCATGTTACTTATAAGGGAACCTCCGATGAAGAGACCACTGAAGAATTTATTTATCGTATAAAAAATTTGACAGAAGCTCACTTGAGTGGGGACTTTGATCTGCTTTGCCAGCATGCTCACATTTTGTTTGAGGGTAAAGCAAATAAATGGTTTTGGCGTTATCATCGCAAGACTAAGGGCACCTTCTCATGGACAGAGCTATGTGACGCTCTGGAACATCATTTTAAGGATACTACCACCGATTATGACATTAAGGAGGACATGCGTAGACGAAAACAGAAATTTAACGAAAACTTTGATGAGATGTTAGAAGTTCTTTCGGGTATGAGTGATAAATTAAAAAAACCTTTGGAGGAACAAGAATTCGTTGAAATCGTGATAAAGAATTTGAGAGCCGATATACGTCATGAACTACTTCACGTTAGAATTCCGGATATTTTTTCGTTGAGATGCGAGGTCAGAAAACACGAAAAATTTTTAGAGGATGAAAAACATTGGACCAATCGTGCAAGTACGAGTGCTCGTCGACAGGTTGCAGCTCTTACGCATGAATCCGCCAGTGAGGACGATTTAGAGGATGAAGATATCGTAGAGGCTCTAGATTTTTCATCATTGAAATGCTGGAACTGTGATATTGTTGGTCACAGGTATCAAGATTGTTTATCTCCTCGAAGAATTTTTTGCTATGGTTGTGGCCAATTGGATACATATATGCCCAATTGTGCAAAATGTTTATCTAAGCGGGAAAATTTAAACTCCAAGGAGGGTGTGAATTCAAAAAGGAATTCACATCCGCACAAGAAACCTCGAAAATAGCTTCTTCAACTGATAATTTAGATTCTTTACCAGACGTGACAAATGAGAACAAAAATTCTATCCCGGATATTACCTTACCTTACCATATTCGTGTTAAAAATTTTATTGATAATTCTCGTGAAAAGTTATTGGCCAATGCTTTAACCAAACCTAAAACTCGTTCAGCTCTTAGAGTTAAGACATTTTGGAAGAACCGTAAGAGTCTTAAGAAACATTGTGTATCATCTATAGTTTCAAAAGGAGTAGATTGTAGACCGTATGTTAATGTATCAGTCTTTGGGGGAACGTACTTATCTCTTTTAGATAGCGGAGCGTCTATTAGCTGCTTCGGTAGTGGGTTAGCAGAAAAGATTCTAACTGATTACTCTTCCGAATTGTTGAAATTCACGGGTAAAGTGAAAACTGCGGATGGTAAACAACAACAGGTTGTGGGTTCGATTTCGGTAAAGTTAACGTTTGAAGGCCAAACGAAATCTTTAAATGTATTAATCATACCCAAGATGAAGCAAAATCTGATTTGTGGAATGGATTTCTGGAATCTATTTGACCTTAAAATATTAACCAACATATCGGAAGCAGACGAAGAACGTTACCCTTGTACTACTGCACAGCGTCAACAGTTAGAGGCAGTTATATCTTTGTTTCCATCTTCAGAGAGAGAAGGCTTGGGAAAAACAACATTATTAGAACATATCATCGACACAGGAATGGCTAAACCGATAAAACAAAAGTTTTATCCGATTTCTCCAGTTCGTGAAAAGATACTTTGTGACGAAATAGATAGGATGATTGGGTTAGGGGTAATTGAGGAAGCAGAAAGTTCGGCGTGGTCGTCTCCGGGAGTGTTAATCGTAAAGCCTAATAAGGTTCGATTTTGTTTGGACTCCCGAAAGTTAAATGAGGCAACCATAAAGGATGCTTATCCGATGCCAAACATCGATGGTCTCATCTCTAGATTGCCACCGGTTAATATAATATCCAAAATCGACCTAAAGGATGCCTTCTGGCAAATTAGCCTTGCAAAAGAGTCCAGACCAAAGACGGCATTTTCCATTCCGAATCGTCCTTTATACCAGTTCACTTGCATGCCTTTTGGCCTCTGCAATGCACCTCAAACCATGTGCAGACTGATGGATAAGGTTATTACGTATGATCTAAAAAGTCATGTTTTTGTATACCTGGATGATCTGTTGGTAGTATCTAACTCGTTCGATGAACATATCCGCCATTTATTGCAAGTAGCTGAGCTTTTGAAAAAAGCTGGATTGACAATTAACGTCAAAAAGAGCAGTTTTGGGTTAAACCAAGTAAAATATTTGGGATATGTCGTAGGCAATGGAACGCTAATGGTAGACCCAGATAAGGTAAAGGCAATCACGGAGTATCCAGTTCCCAGAACAATTAAACAAGTTCGACAATTTCTCGGTATGACGGGCTGGTACAGACGCTTTGTTGAGGACTATGCAACAATTACGTACCCGTTAACAGAGTTATTGAGCAAAAAGAAAAAATATTGCTGGAATTCTGCGGCTCAGGAGTCATTTGACAAATTAAAAACCATGTTGTCTTCAGCTCCATTTTTAATTCATCCAAATTATGAAAAGAAATTTATTGTGCAATGCGATGCTAGTAAAGTTGGTGTGGGTGCAGTACTAGCTCAGGAGGACACAGAGGGTATAGAGAGACCCATTGCTTTTATGTCTCAAAAACTAAATAAAGCCCAACAAAATTACACCGTTACGGAATTAGAATGCTTCGCTGTTGTCTTAGCCATAAAAAAATTTCGGAAGTACATAGAAGGGTATAATTTTACAGTGGTAACGGATCATGCTAGCCTAAAGTGGCTGATGAATCAAAACGATTTAAGTGGAAGGTTAGCTAGGTGGTCTCTCAAACTACAAGGATATGACTTCAATATTGAACACAGGAAAGGAAAAGAAAATGTGGTGCCGGATGCCTTATCCAGGAGTTTTGATGTAGATGAGATTGCTGAAATAGAACGGTTACCGATTATTAATTTGGACTCCGATGCTTTTAATTCTGTTGAGTATGCAACTTTAAGAGGAAAATTTGAAAAGGCTAAACTACCAGATTATAGAGTTATGGATAAGTATATTTATTATAGAGCAGATTTCGATGACCTTACAAATTGGAAACTTCTAGTGCCACAAGACTTGAGAAGAGAAGTAATATATTCCGGTCATAACCCGCCATCGTCCGCTCATGCGGGTATAGCTAGAACATTAGAGAAAATTCGACGATACTTTTATTGGCCCGGTATGGTGGTGGACGTAAAAAAATATATACAGGATTGTGAAAGTTGTAAAACTTCAAAAACACCAAATCAAACACTTAGGCCGTTAATGGGTAATATGGCTAAATCTGAACGTCCTTTTCAGAGAATGTATATAGATTTAATTGGTCCATTTCCGAGAAGTAGACAGGGAAACGTTGGTATTTGTATTGTGTTAGACCATTTCTCGAAGTTCACATTTCTGAAGCCTCTGAGGAAATTTTGTTCCAAACAAATTATTAAGTTTTTGAATGAGGAGATATTTTCGTGTTTTGGGGTTCCAGAGGTAATGATATCAGACAATGGAAGTCAATTCAAATGCAAAGAGTTTGACAAATTTCTGAAAAGGTATGGAGTAAACCATATTTTTACGGCTATTCATTCTCCGCAGGCGAATGCCAGTGAGAGGGTTAATAGGAGCATTAACGAGGCATTACGTGCTTATATTCGTAACGATCAACGAGATTGGGATTTATATTTAAGTAGCATCAACAGTTCTTTACGAAATAATATCCATCAATCTATCGGTAAATCTCCGTATTTTGTCGTTTTTGGTCAAAACATGATGGCTCATGGGGATGACTATAAGGTGTTAAGAAATCTGAATTTGTTACAAGATGGTCCATCAGAGTTAGAGAGAGAAGATCAATTCAAATTTTTGCGTGATATGATCAAGGAGAAGATGAAAGAGTCGTATGAGAAAAATAAGTATTCATATAATCTGAGAAGCAGAAATCGAAATTTTGAAGTTGGACAGTGCGTGTTTCATAGAAATTTCACTCAAAGTAGACTGGTGGACAATTTCAATGCAAAATTAGCACCAGTAGGAAAAAGAGCTAAAATAATAGAGAAGATTGGAAATTGTAATTACGTATTAGAAGATGTAGATACTGGCAGTACATCGACATATCATGCTAAAGATATATGGCAGTGATTTTTTTTTTTTTTTTTTTTTTTTTTTTTTTTTTTTGTAATTGGTGATGTAATTTGTGACACCCAATGGGTTAATTGACTTCGGAAATTATTCGAAAAAAAAGCAAAGTTACAATTTAAAAAAAAAATAAAAAAAAAAGGAAACCTTCGATTTTTAAATTTTGAGGTTTTCAAAAATTTTCTTTTCAAATTTTAATAGCCCAGAAAAATTCAAACATAATTGTATTCACAAATCATTTGTAAAAGAGAAAAACGCAATTGCTTTAAAGATCTCAAAGATATTGGTAACAATAAAAGGTACAATACGAAACTTCGTGAGGAGGCACAATCTAACGATTTTTATCTTATTCAGGTCTTTTAGGCATAATTAAAGTCCTCACGGTTTGAGTGCTAAAACCAGATATTGGAGTCTGAAAAGCAAGATTGTGGCCTCAAGAGACCAGCGTTGAATCTAATTGATAATTTATCCGTATTGGAAATCCTGGTTATCTCGCAGCTTTCGTTAAAGAGAATTTTAAGATTTGATACGCAACTGAAAAATAATTTGCCGATACAGTTGCAATTATACCGTTATATTAAGAGCAATAGAATCAATTAATTCCTACAACAACAACTACTATCTGCAACATCATTTATCAGATTTGAACAACAACAAGCTAACCCGCAATATCATTTAAAATAATCCCTACAGCAACATCATTTAAAATAATCCCTGCAGCAACGTCATTTAAAATAATCCCTGATACAACGTTTAAATAAACTGCAGTTCACGGATCTTAATTAAACAGCATCTTCAGTTAACCGTCAGTTGAGCTACTGAAAAATATATCTGCAGTTTGATATCTTGCCTGGTCCTTCATCTAATTTGAGTTGAATATCGTTAATACGTAAACTTATCGGTTGAAAAAAAACTTTTTATCTTATTCTAAAACGTTAATCGCGGGTTAACGTAAAACGTAACTTGAATCTCGTTTTAATCCTCGTTTAACTTTTAACTTAACCTTAATTCTAATAATTTTTCAACTAACTTTGATCCTTGTTTAAATATTTAACTTACGTTAGTTACCCGGGGTTTAACTTTCAAATTAATTTTAATCCTAGTTTAACTATTGAATTTTTTTTTTGTTCAACTTTTAACTTCAAAATAGTCTTAGTTTAAATAATTACATGTAAACTTTAAATAACTTTGATTTAATCGTAGTTTTGCGTTGACTTAACGCCCTTGTGATCGTGGTTTATAATTTATTTCGTCATTAAAGGTAGTTTATCTAAGTTATTGTAAACTTAAATCAACTAATCTCGAGTTAACTTTATAGTTAAAACCCTTTTATCTAACAAATTATATAGAACCATAACATAATTCCTTAACCAGTTACAACAATGCAGTGATCACTTCGTTGGAGTAAATCTATGTAAGTAAATTTAATTTATTTCCTTAATTGATATATAACGCCTAAATTTGTTAGATAAATTTGATTAAAACCCATATTACTTAACTTAAATTTTTTTATCTTAACTAAAAGTTCGTCTTTTAACCAATTCGTTTCTTCATTTATATAATTTTTTTTATTCATATGACATCGTTATTTAACTCTTGTTAATAAACTGTATAATTTTATAAAAATGATCTGCTAAATTTTGATTCATTTGACGAAAGGTAGGGAAAATCAGGTAAACAGACATGGTAGAGTTCAACCCACTTAGGCGAGTATCAGGCTCATGGTTTTTCTTTTTATTTTATCCTTATTATTTTATTATTGTGTAACGGCCGAACAAGATCCCCCCCAATTTGCCCTGAGCACGGTCGCATCTATATAACGTTTGGCGTGTTCGTTACACCCTTGCCCTGGTAATTACATATAACTCTATATACAAATTAAGAAAATCTGTTAACTTATATGTAATCATATATTATTTTATATGATTGGATAAAATTATATACTCCTATATATAATTATTTTTACTCGGGAAGCCAAAAAAACTAAATTTTTTTATAGAAAAAATTATAAATTTTTTTTTAAAACAATATTAAAACAAGTAAGAAGTTATAGTCGGTCAAGACCGACCATATGATACCCTACACCAGTGTTTTCCGGAAAATGGGTCCCAAGTCCAAACATGGACCGATTGGATCTGCATTTGTTAGATCTTTATTTAGTGTAGAAAACACACAGATAAAATTTTTGTGGAGTTGGTTTATTTTATTTTGCCAATAGACTGAATATCAGTCGAAATTTTTATATGGGGGACTAAGTCCAAAAATGGTTCAATTATATTCCGATTTGATTAGGTTACTAAATAAAATATTTATCAAATATTTACATTTTCATGAATTTTGAGGGAATTATGTGAACATCGGGAGGGTGGTTTGTATGGGGACTACCAGAATTCACGATTCCTTTGAAATTTAGAATGATGATTCGTGCATACAAAATTTGATTACCTAACATGATTACCTAACTCAACTCAAAAAGTAATTCTGAGTCGATCGGTATACTTGAAGGTAGGTCTAAGACCAATATTTCGGGTAGTTACAAACATCAGCACAAACTCATTATACGCTGTACCACAGAGTGGTGTAGGGTATAAATAGAAGAACCCTATATTCCACGAAAATTATGACAGAATTTGTAAAAATGCCGTAAAAGTTAACGAAAATGCACTCAAAAAATGCATTTGCATTTATTTATTGACAGATTTTTTTTTACTTTTACTTTTACAGTAGAGGATCTTAGCTATTAATTACAATTTTGATTATAAAAATCCGGTATTTAATTTTTTTAATTTAATTAAACTAAAGATAGGAATGTCTGAATGGCTACTTAGTAGGGCGGGTCGATTTTTTTTGTCAAAAATCGTATAACAAAAACATAATCTACAAGCAATTCTAAGAACATTTCCCAATGAAACCATGTTTCTAAAATCAAACCCTATACCGCACTTAACGACATGAAGATTTGTCCGTCCGTCCTTTTTTTTATAAGCAAAACAGAGAACTGACTCTTTTTTGGTGTTTGTGTTAATTTTTTTGCTTTGGTGTGCTCTGAGGTATATATTAAAATTTTATTGGCAACATATTTCCTCTTTCGGGGTGTTTTTTGCGATTTGTTAGAATAGAGCAAAAAAAAAATACCGTTATGAGAGGGAGTTAGAGGGTTAATATGTTTCACAAAGATATTTGCCATAATATTTTCTACAAAGTTGTTGAACATATCCTACACCTCAGATGTGAAGAAACCATAGTTTTAAATACCGATATGCTGCAAGAACATATCCAGCGGCAATGTTTTACTAATTGACGCTGCCCGGCTAAAAATGTTGTATATAATCATATATGATATCATATATGAGACCATATACAGTATCATATATAATAATTACTTAAGACTTCTCATATATGAACATATTCCAAAATTGGCGCTTATATAAGACACGGTCATATATGATCCAATATATGTGATCATATATTAGATCATATATTGAATCATATATTGGATAATATATTTAATCATATATGGGATCATATATGATGTTGTTTTCAATTTGTTTTACATTCTTTTTCATATTAATTTTTATTTTTTTTTTTTTAATTTTAAACTATATGTAATAGATTATTATGTATATATTCACCAGAATTGCAAACGGTGTACATAAGTATAATTTAAAATTAAAAATATTTTTTTATTAATTTTATTGTTTTCATAACCCTTTAATTTTATGATTTTCATTTTTTAGTTACTATCGTTTGCATTTTTGGCGACCATATAAAAATAAATAATTTAACTTATAGATATGAGAATACATTTTGATAATCAACAAAATAAATTGAACATAAAAGATCTTATATATCAAGTTTTTCAATTGATATCAATTACGAAAGATGGGAGCAAAGAGCTTATTAAAGGAACGTTGATTTCCATTGAGTTTTCTTGTTTTAGTGTTAATTCCGATTATCTTCAGACTTAGCGTTTTTGTTATGGTATAAGCCTCTTTTTTACAATATTTATAGTCAAAATCTGAAAAAGGATATAAAATAATATTAATATTTGAGATATTTCTAGAATTTTTATTGTATTAAAGTATTACCAACGATAGCATTTGGTGCTAATAGGTTAATGATAACACGGATGTCATTTAACGAAGCAACCATCTACCTTTAAAGATTGGCTAGATACTGCTAGTTACATACATACATGTTGGAGTGTATTTTGTTAAGACCATGGGATGCTTAAGTCCATTGGATGCTAAAGACTATGGAATGCTTTTCAAGGAAAGATATATTGTCTTTCAGAAATACATCTGAAAAAATATTAAAAATTATTACCCATTTCTTTTTTATTCCAGCAAAAAAGAACTTGCTACTACTAAATGCATGCATCAAAATTCATAGCAAGCAAATAATTACTTAAGACTTCGATTAAAAGCAATATATTCAGTAGTATGTATTTTATCTTGCTGGGTTATGTTTGTAAGAATATTTGAAGGATTGGGATAAAAACTATTTCTACTTAAATCATGTTTGTAAGGATATTTGAAGGACTGGGATAAAAACTATTTCTACTTACATCATGGTGACAATGTGCCAGATTGTCACTTTCGCTTATAGACAGCTTTCTTGTAATTGTATAAAAACGTTGTCCTTCCTAAATCGTTACTCAACCTTAAAACTGATCGTTCTTTTTATTTCGACTTGCTATGGCGATAGTAAGCGATTTCAAAATAGTTTGTAGTGTTGGAACCGTAGTGGTAACGTTATGGTCGTGCATATGCCCTCTGCTCCAAGTTAAGCGAGCTTAACGTACCTCCGCATGGTTGAATTTTCTAGTAACTCGGCCTTCAAACTTCTTATACATACGTTCTTTCCATTTCCAATTTGCTACAGTAAGGGATTTCAAAATAATTTATAGTGTTGGAATCGTAGTGATAACATTTCTGGTGGTGCATATGTCCTCTTCTCCAAGTTGAATGAGCTTAACGTTACTCGGCCTCAAAACTGCTTATACGATCTATCATTTCCAATTTGTTATGGCGAACATTAAGGGATTTCAAAATAGTTTGGAGTATTGCAATCGCAGTGAAAACATAATGGTGGTGCATATGCCCTCTCCACGAAGTTGCACGAGATTAACGAAGCTGCGTAGTTTAATTTTCTTCAACATCAAAGCACTCTATATTATTGTATTTGCGACATATGTTCATTTACTCATTTTGAATATGATCTTGTTTTGGAATAAAATTTCCACGCTTATACTTGTTATGACGTTGAACTGGAAAAAATAATACATATGATTTTAAGGTTCTAAATTCATTTAAAATTCTAATAAAAACTTACCTTTTCCATTTTCTTTATGTAAAAGTAACTTTTTTAATCAGAATATTTTGCAACTAGGAAACAATATTTTTTAAATTATTGATACAAATCGGTATTAAGATATAAATATGGTAATAAAATATAATTTCAATCGTACAAAACTTTTATTTTGAAATTCCGGTTGATATTTTCATACACATGCACTAAAATTTAACATTTTATGATAACATATATGTTTCCATATATGATATCATATATGGCACATATTTTATATACGGCCACATATATGGGATCGTTTCTTGCATATATGGTCACATATATGTTTCCATATATTTCATATATGATCATATAAAGATCTATATATAAGCATATATGAACATACACATTTATTTTTAGCCGGGTGGATATAATTCGTACAATTTTTAGGGTTATGCCCCGCAAGTATATTAGACATAATCCTTGAAATGGAGAAATAAATAGTTAGATTGATTTGTAATGAAAACGCCACAGACGAAAAATTAGAATTAGAAATTTTAACAATAAATCGCTGCTTTTATCGTTAATCCATGATAAATTTACTCCATTATTTATTTTATATTGGGCTGCAGTATATTAACATGTAGCGTGATACTCTGAAAGTAAGTGCAGGGATTGTGGGTTCGATTCCCACTAAAGCGTTTGTATGTTTATTACAAAGAGAAGCTGGTGCAGCGAATTTTTCTTAGTAAATAAAAGCATGTTATTGAGGATCATAATATTTCGTCAAAAAAAAAAAAAACATGGATACTTTTGTGGGATGAAATTGGAGAGTTGCATATCGGTGAGGAAAAAAGATGTGTTCGATAAAAATTTTTAATAACTGAATATTGTTTTTTACATCAGTATTTAATTTATTTGGAGTAAAATTTTTTTTTTTTAATTTTTGGGAAAAAAAAAATTCGAGTGCAAATTAATTTTTTTTTTTTTTGAGTGTAATATTTTGTTTTTAGCTTTTTTAAGTGACAAAAATAATTTCTAAAATATTTTTTTTTTTGGCTTACCATTCCTTTTCAAAGCGTGTTTAGTGTTTTTTCAACACGAGAGTTCGGGTTAAACCCCATCTGAAATTCTCCATTTGGCTAATAACTTATGAACCACTGAACAGATTTCGCTGAAATTTAGTATCAATCTGACCGGAAGTATAACAAATATATACGCCACGCTTAAGCAGCTTGCCGTATATATTTTTCATTCAAACCCCGTTGAAACCCCGTATTTTCATTTTAAAAACTCACCTGTTCACACACAACAATTTTGACATTTATGTAGGTTTCGGAAACCATCACATATAAAATATTTTTGTTAACTAATTTTTAACTAATTTAGTTATGCTGAAATTTTTTTTTAACACTGTTTAATTTTATTTTTATTTTAAATAAATAAATATTTCACAGAAATTTTGTAAATAAATTGATTTCTTTATATTTTTATATTTGGCATTTTCCCATTTTCTCTATTTCTCATTGTCGCACAGTGGTAAAAATATGTAAAAATATGAAAATTATAAGGTTTCGATCGTACTTTCGTTGAAACCTCACTACAAAAAGGTTTAAATTTGTTAGGGAAAATAAGTATTTTCAAATGTGGTTTGGCACGAAACCTCGTTGAACGGGGTTTCGAGGCCAATCTGAACGTACTATAAGGGTCGAACCAGAATCAAATTGCGTCGCACAAGACGTTAAAAAACAAAAAAAAATATATAAAATTTTAAATGTTTTCGTCCGTTTGATTTAGGTACACATAATCTCACATTTAAATATTAGAAATGATAACAGAATTAAAAACTTAAATAAAAAAAATTTTGTGTAAAGTTTTAATTGTGTTGTGTCAATTGAAAATTTACTTAAATTGTTTGCCATACATTTAATAAGTTTTTAACAAAAGTTTACTTATTACTATTAAGGCTGGATTTCTCAATGCTCCGTTATTAAATAACTCTTCGTTAAATTTAACTTTTTCATATTTTTCAAATTTTGACATAAGGTTCCGTTAAATCGGCAGATAGTAGCTAACTTCTCATTGAGTAATCCGCCCTAAATCGTGTATTAATTTTTTTTGCTGTGCATTGGAAAAATACGCAATTTTTTGTAAATTCCAAATAGCGATATCTCAAAACCCGTTCGACCGAATTTAATTGGTTTTTGATATTCGTGTTCAGCGCATAATAAAATGTGTCGCAAGCTGTATCTTTTAATATTTTTTTTTTAAATTTCTAAAAATTCAAATGTTGCCCTGGCTTGGCCAACATTTTGTTAGTATTTAAATGTAGTCTTACAAGGGAAGTATTCCAACCCATATGAACCGATTTGCTGAAACTTAAAATATATATAAAACAGACAATTCTAAAGTAGGGTTGTCTCGGCTTATCGCACATATTTGGGATTAAGGGTACAAATGGGTCAAAATTAGTAGTCAAAATTTTTTTTTATTTTAAAGCCATTTCTTTTTAGGAAACTATATGATGTTTCCATATGAAAAGAAAGGGATTTTAATATCTATCCAACAGTGATATAACCTTGCAAAAATTCGGCTTCATAAAATATTTTTTCCACAAAAATGTGTAAATTTATGTAATGACATAGACCTATGATATCCATACGAATACGAAATAATCTTGATTAATTTTTGATGTACATATTTTTGCTCTAGACGATGTTATAGTTATTACTACTAGAATTTTTCCGAATGAAAACATTGATTTATTAGGGGGCAATGCAACTTTTAAACACTGATATGGCCAGTTAACCAAAACAATACAAACCGATTCCAAAAATAATTATTAAAATTGATTATTCTCAGATCCATTGTGATTCACCACACCCACCATAAAATTTTGAAAAGTTTACCAAATCATCATCGCATCAGCCTAAAACAGCTTTTGTCAAATCTTTAATAATTGTAAGAAACGTAACAAAACCTTCAAGGCTTTCTTTTAGTTCAGCACTTGGCACGGCTTTAAAGTTGGTGATTTTAAAGCATTTAAAGTTTTCGTGTACTAAATATGTCCAAATTTAGGTGGTGCCCTTATTGGACATGTGAGGTCCAGCTTCCAAATTTAATCTCTAAATTACGTTAGCTACAACCGGTATTAATTTCGCTGCAATCGGTTCAGTACCTACTTACTGAATAGACAAATTATTTTAGATAAACACCTGTGCACCGTTGCGTATGATTGTTATTTAAAGACAATAATAATATTAACCATACGCCACTTATACAGTTTTATTTATTTTTATTTATTTGTTTATTTGTCTATGGAAGCGTGATTAGACGAGAGAGAACTCCCCTTGATTTAAAGTGAAAAACAACTCTGTGGTAACTTTTAAAATTGGAATGTCAAACAAAATTTTATTATATATTTTTTATTTACGTTAATTCGGTTTCCATAATAATAATATTATGAAAATGGTAAGAAAAAACAAGTATTAAAGAAATGAGATTTGACACAAAGTCAAAAGTATATTACCATAGAGTTGTGTTTTACTTAAAAATCTAGGGGTTTTCTCTCCCGTCTAAACGCGCCTTTACAGACTATTTACAAAAATATGAAACTAAAAAAAAAAAAAAATACTGCGTTAGTATTTGAAGAAAATTCAATAATTCTATAAAGCTTGTAAAATTCAATGCACATTATCCTTAAAGGGTCCGCATCTGTATAGTTGAATCGGAAAAACTGGCCAGATATTGGCTTGAAGTTTCGTGTTGGCCTTTGAGGAACATTGAAGTAGATATTGTCGGCAGAGGTCATTGGTCAATTTTTGGTCCTCCCTCAAAAGGGGGCGGATCAAAAACTACACCGTTTCTAATCCCGGGGTTCAAGGGCACGTCTAAGAATTTCTTCGGACATTAAAATATTTCATTTGTTTAATAAAAGTATAATAAAATCAGTAAACAATTGAGTATTTTTAAATGTTGGTTCAGTTCCTCAGAAATCCATAAATAACTATGTATAAATAATAATAATAAATCCAAAAAAAAATATTTTTTCGTAATTTTTTTACCAATTTTTTAGCTCCTACGTTCCCGATATGGCCGATAAGCCGAGACACCCTCCGATCTTCATGAAATTAAGATATGTTGTTCAGAAAAAAAAAATATTAGACCCACTCATGTTTTCCACAAATGTTTATGGCGGGATTCAAAAAGGGGAAATTGACCTTGTTTAGTTTTTTACGATTTACCCTTACTTTTACCGATCAACTGTTGACAAGTGGGACGTGTTTTTATGTTAACTTCGTGCTATTATATAAGTTTATTAAAATTGTTCGGAATAGGTTTTTGTAACATTTTCATGAGGGCTCACCAAGAGCCTGCGTCTTGGCGAAAAATAACTAAAATATATTCTTTAAATCAACTTTTAGTGATATTGATGTTACAGCGGCAAGCTTGAAGCGTGTTTTTTTCTAATCCCAGCCAATATCCCCAGAGAAGGTGATCGTCTGATTTGGAAATGTTAATTTACTCATTCTGTCTCTAGAAGATTGGTGCGCACACACAAACTATAACATTTATGATTGTGCGGTAGTAGCAAGCGAAAAGTCAAGCAAACAACAGAATTTTTAAGCCTACTCCCGCAGGAATAGAAATTACAAAATTGGCCAACACTGCTCTAAAGGCACGTGGTTGTCATGTTGTTGTTGTATCGCCCACTGTAATTTTATCATGCATGCCCAGCAAAATTTTCGGTTGCAAAGAACCGATTGTGGAACAACTTGTACTTCCCTAGAACCTGTTCTAGTTCTTGTGCAACACCGATTCTTTTTGCAAAGGGATTGTCCCAAAAGCAACAGGTGTTTGTAATCAAAATTAGAACATATTTTTGTTCCTCGGAATCGGTTCTAGAAGTAAAACTTAGAACAGAAATGAGAATTAAAGAAATATTTTGAATTGTGTTAATTTATTAAATTAAGATAAAGACAATCCTATATAACATGGAATATTTACATTTTTTTTAAACAACTTTATTCTTTTTCGCCTCCAAAGTTGCATTTTGAGCCTTACAATAATGACATACCAGAACATGGATTTTCTGCAAACAAAAATAAAAAAACATAATATTATCTGTATACTCAAAAAATTATGTTAGTAAAATCAACTGAAAATGTCAGTTAAAATAACTACTTTGTAAGTTGTTTTGGGGTCAACTACTTTTTCAGTTAAATCAACTAACAATGTTAGTTATTTTAATTGACAAAAAACAACTGACTAATGTAGTAAAAACTACTAACATTTGTAGTCAAAACAACTAAAATGCAGTAAAAATAAAAGAATCAATAAATATTTTTTTTTTTCAAAAAATTTTCAGAAAAAAATTTGAAGACCAAATTTTTTTAAAATTTTTTTTTTTTTTTTTTAAAAAGTTGTGAAAAATAAAAAAAAAAAAACAAAAATTTATTTTTATTTTTTGGAAAAAAACTTTAAAAATTTTTCAGAGATAAAAAAAATAAAATTAACTACTTTAAATAACTGTTACTACATCACAGTACTTTTTTGTTAGTTATTCAAAAAAACTACTTGAAATAACTAACAGAAATAGTTGTTTGATATTTTTCATACAAAAACAACTGACTTTGTAGTTGAAAACAACTTACTACTGTAAAATATACAAACAACTAACATGTAGTAACTTACATAATTTTCTGAGTGTATTTGACCTGACCCAGACAATGAAAATTTAATTTACTCACCTTTGTTTCAACAATTTGCACGATTATATCCTGCTATTTTAATAGAATTTCGTGTTTTTTCTTGGTTAACAAAAATAAATTGATATTTATTTTTTAATTTTTTTTGACACATATTTTTTTTTTAATTCCTGATTGCAGAGAACAACCTTTATAATAATTTTCACTTAACTTGTTCTGAATAATTAAAGTGTAATAGTGTTGAACCTGTTCTAGAACAAGTGTTGTCAGAATCGGTTCTGAAAAATTTTCCTGGGTGTACAAAAGAAGTTTTAGTAGTAACCCAGCAAAAAATAATCGAGATTTTGTAAGCAGTGCATACAAGAAAGCACTTATTTGAACGAAAGAATTTTGATGTTGTAGTTTTTTTTATTAAGTACACCGCCTTGCGGCATTCCCTGGTTGTTTTTCCTAAATTCTGACTTGGAGCCTCCGATGTAGCCAGCCATGTAGTGCGCCTACCATCTTTTGTGGGCGTTTGGGAGTGTAGAGTCATATAGGTCTTGTAATAGCTTCGTGTGGCAGACCGCGTCGAAGGCCTTTGACAGATCGAGAGCAACCACTATAGTCCTCTCGTGTAGGCGCCCAGTGTTGTGTCCTCTGGCAATGGCTGTCATCATTTCGCACAGTGCAGTCGTTGTGCTGTGCTCTGAACGAAATCCATGTTGGTGGTCTGCCATAGGGAGATTCTCCCTAAGTGAAGTAAGAAGGACAATTTCCAGGACCTTAACTACTGAAGACAATACGGTTATATGCCTGTAGAAGCTTCCCAGGTTGTAGAAGATTCCCAATAGGTTTCCCAAGTTTGGGAACGGGAATAATCTTTACGAACTTCCACATGTCTGAAATCTCCAAGGTGTTGACATACAGGCTTTTTCCATGTATGCCAACCCTTTCTTCCCACGTATTTAATCATAATCGTTGCATGACCATCGGGACCTATGCTGTGGAGGCTTTCGCTTCCCTTATAGCCATAGAGACATCTTCCGGATTTATCTCTACCTCTGCCGTCAGATCTTCCTTCGGTTGCCTCTGTGATCCCTGTCGGGTCGAGCCGGATGCTCTACAAACTGTCGGTTTAAGGGAGAAAAACACCTTTGGGAGTCAAGCGGCGTGCCACTCTCAAAAGTGTGAGTGGGTCGTCCGATTATACGGGGATTGGACAGGTTCTCAATAGTCAACCAAAGACGTTTAGAACATTTATTCGACTCCTCAAAGTGCCGTAACCACAGGAATTTGCAGTTATCGGAGACTAGAGCATCAATCTCAGCGCTCAGTTGCCTTAAACGTGGGTCCGCTGCATTTGCCCTTCGTATGGCATCCTGTCTATCTGCTAGACGACATGCCTGAAGTATCCGATATGGCCGATAAGTCGAGATAAGTTCAGAAAAAAAAAATATTAGACAATCTCATGTTTCGCACAAATTTGCATGGCGGGCTTGTATAAGGGGAAATTGACCTTGTTTAGTTTTTTACGATTTATCCTTTTTTTTACTGTTCAACTGTTGACAGGTGTGGACGTGTTTTTATGTTAACTTTGTGCTATTATTTAAGATTATTAAAATTGTTCGGAATAGGTTTTTGTAACATTTTCATGCGGGCTCTCCAAGAGCCTGCGTCTTGGCGAAAAAAGGTAAAATATATTATATAATCAACTTTAAGTGATATGGATGTTACAGCGGCGAGCTTTGAGCTCAATGGAAAGTCTATTTGGCTCTACTCTGCATGTTTTTTCTAACCCCAGCCAATATCAACGGAGAAGGTGAGCGGTCTGATTTGGAAATGTGAATCTAGGGGAAACCATTAAGTAGTGTGTTGTTATGAACTCACTGCTTCTGTCTCTAGAAGAACGTGGTTGTCATGTTGTTGTAGTAGCGCCCACTGGAATTTTACCATGCATGTACGAAAGAAGTTTTAGTAGTAACCCAGTAAAAAATAGGCGAGATTTTGGAAGCAGTGCATACAAGAACGCACTTGTGTAAGCGAAACAATTTTGATGTTGCAGTTTTTTTTATTAAGTACACCACCTTGCGGCACTCCCTGTTTGTATCTCCTAAATCCCGATTTGGAGCCTCCGAACTCTTCATATGACTGCCACCCAGCCATGTAATTTGCTTACCATCTTTTAGGGCGTTTGGGAGTGTAGAGTCATATAGGCCTTGCAATAGCCTCGTATGGCTGACCGCGTCGAAGGCCTTTAACAGATCGAGAGCGACCACTCTCGTGTGGGTGCCTACTGTTTTGACTGTAGGGTGTTAACTCGAGTACTTTCTAAATAATTTAATTTCATATTTTTATAATTAAGTGTTCCTGGATTTTGTTTTGATATTTTGTCGACTCCAGAAATTTAATTAAATTGAAAAATTATAAAATGATTGAAAAGCAGACATACATTTGCTTCACAATCACTTCATCAATATTTAGAACCGGTCAATAGGTGTTTTAACGCTTCTAATAATAGTAACAATATTCAAAACAAAATCCAGGAACACTTAATTATAAAAATATGAAATTAAATTATTTAGAAAGTACACTAGTGTAGGGTGTTAACCCTACACTATTGTAGGGTGTTAACTCGAGTACTTTCTAAATAATTTAATTTCATATTTTTATAATTAAGTGTTCCTGGATTTTGTTTTGATATTTTGTCGATCATGAAAATTAATTATTTTATTTTGTCAACTTAATAAATAAAGTCGAATTTGTTTTATAAATAAAATTATTATTATTCTACCACCAACCACCACATTGACCTCTGGCTATGGCTCATTTCATGGCTATGGTCATTTCGCACAGTGAAGTCATTGTGCTGTGCCCTGAACGAAATCCATGCCATGGGGAGATTCTCCCTAAGCTAAGGTAGAAGCACAGATTCCAGGACCTTAACCACTGGAGATAATAGGGTTATAGGTCTGCAGGAGCTCTCCAGGTTAATGGGCTTTCCAGGTTTGGGAACGGGAATAATGTTTCCGAACTTCAACATGTCTGGAATCTCCAATGCGTTGACACGCATGCTTCTGCATGTATGCCAACCCTTTGTCCCTTCTGTTTGATCATAATCGTTGCATGACCATCGGGACCAATTTCTGAGGAGGCTTCCGGGCGCATTTAAACACGAATTCAGCAGTTTTTCGCTTCAACCTTTCGGATGTTCCTCTGTCCCTCTGAAGTTCACAGCAGTTGGTGACTGTGGTCTAGGAGTTAGTCCAAGTAAAACAAAACTTGTCTTGTTAACAATTGTAGGAAGCTGAATTTCAGGCTTTATATTTAATAACGGTTAAGAAAAGCAACGATTGCTTTATATTTCTGTAATAGAGCCACTGGAAAACGATGGGGTTTTAGCCCTCAAGTCATACATTGGACTTATGATATGAATTTAGGCCGCCAAAAAAATACGTATCCTTTAATTTTCCTTCCTACAATATCGTAGGTTGACGCTAGAGAGACTTCCCTTGAAAGTAGTTCATATCTGTATTTTTTCTTGGTTTTTACAACAAACAATATGTTGACCAGACACACAGACAAAATTATGACCCGACAGCAGGCATTTAAGTAAATGTATTTTATTGAAATCTATGTTTACTATCAATTTGAGATGCTGTTGTGTGCTATTATTCTTTTTTTTATCCTTAAATCTTATTTATTTGTTTGGACGTTTCATTGTTGTATAAATATATATATATTTTGTCCGAAAAAAGCGTTGATGTGTAAGACCATTAACAGCAAATCAACAGTTTTGACAGCAAAATAGCAGATGATGGCTAGGGTGATAAGGACGAAAAAAGGATTTTTGGGATGATATGATAAAAGTCAATATGTATGCACTGATGTTAAAACAAATTAGAAAATAGTTATCCTTACAAAAAAAAAAAATATGTACAATAATGAAAAAAGAACCCCAATAAAGCTAAAACAGATGATAATAGCTTTAAGTGGTCGATGAAATGTTAAGATAATGTTCAAAACATTAACTATTTGTTTTGTAAGGATAATAAAACAAATTGAAAGAGATTATGTACAAGCATTATTTAAAATCCTTTTTTATTCTTGTTTAACCCATATTCTACTAGCGTCGTCACATCTCTTCAGTCAATTGAGATTTTTATATTTAGCAGGTCTTCGATTAAGTTTACCTAGAAAACAGCTTAAAAAAAAACTCCATGTTGACCACTAGGACGGGCCATTTTTTCCACTGTTGGGTCTGATCGCTTAGCAGTAGTTACAAAAAGTTGACAATTGTTGACCATGCAATTTTTTTTAAATCGGTTAAAATCTTTCGGGCACACTTTTTATTCATAGAGTTGGATTTTGATGCTACATAAAAATATTTATGTATTTATATTTATTGAATTTTTAACATACATATAATCACGAATGACATGTCATAAGGATAGCGATGATTGACGTAAATCGGAATTTAATAAAAAAATTGTGTCAATGAAAAAATCAAAAGAAAATGTCAATTAGAAAATTAAACAAAAAAAAAAAATAATCCCAAAATAAAAATTGATTGTGATTTACATAGTTTTTTAAATTGTCTATTTTTTGGAAAGATTACAACAAATAAAATATACATCTATACTTCTATACTAATATTATAAAGAGGTCATAGATGGGACTAATTAATTAAAGGGACCAATTAATTGATGGTTTAATTACCATTTAATTGATGTCAATGGTAATGAAATTTTTTTCATTACCATTGGTTGTATCAATTGTACCAATTAAATTAATTATCAATTTAATTACTAATGAAAATTAAAAAAAAAATAATTACCATTGGTATGGCATCACTTAAAAAAAAATAATTACCATTAGTAAAAGTCGTCACAATATTGTCAAAATCGTTAATATTTGGAAATATCTGTTGTTTTTTGTTACATGGTGTTTTAGTTTTTCACATTTTATAAACCAAACACACGTTGATTGCCTTTGTATAACACAATATTTGAAATTTTTATTTGCGTTTTGTTTTTTTGTCTTTAACATTTTCATATTTTTTTGTAAAAACATACTTTGATGTTTAAATTTTTAACTTTTCAAAAAAACAAAAATGTGCAAACCAATGGTTTTGAAACAAATTATAATTGGTGTTTTTCAACAATTGGTGTTTTTCAACAATTCATTACCATTAGTAATTATTTTTTCAATTAAAAAAAATTTAATTACCATTAAATGGTAATGAAAATTTTTTCATTACCATTGATATCAACCAATGGTAATTAAATTTCAATGGTAATGAAAAATTCCCATCTATGAAAGAGGTAATGTTTGTTTGTTTGTTTGTAGAGGGTAGTCTCCGGAACCACTTATCCGATTTCAAAAATGTTTTCAGCAATATTTAAAGTGTTCCTCCAGGATGGACATAGGCTAGGTTTCATCGACCACGCCCACTTCTATGCCCACTTTTGGCCAAAAAACGTAAAATTGAAAAATCTCAAAAACTGCTGAACCGATTTCAAAATTTTTTTTAACAATACATACTTGGAATGGTCCTTCATGGTGGACATATGCTGGGTTTCATTGACCACGCCCACATCTACGCCCACTTTTGGTAAAAAAAACTTAAAATTTAAATATCTTTGAAACTACTCATCCGATTTCAAAAAAGTTTTCATCAATATTTAGAGTGTTCCTCCAGGGTTGACATAGGCTAGGTTTCATCGTCCACGCCCACTTCTACGCCCACTTTTAGCCAAAAAACGTAAAATTTAAAAATCTCCAAAACTACTGAACCGATTTAAAATTTTTTTCACCAATACATGCTTGGAATGGTCCTTCATAGTGGACATATGCTGGGTTTCATCGACCACGCCCATTTCTACGCCCACTTTTGGCCTAAAAACTTAAAATTTAAATATCTATTATACATCTCATCCGATTTCAAAAATGTTTTCACCAATATTTAGAGTGTTCCTCCAGGGTGGACATAAGCTAGGATTTATCGACCACGCCCACTTTTTGGGAAAAAAAACTAAAATTTAAAAATCTCCAAAAATGTTCATCCGAAATTTTTTCACCAATACTTGGTCCTTCAGAGTGGAAATATCCTAGGTTTTATTTACAACGCCCATTTCTACGCCCACATTTGGCAAGAAAAATGTAAAATTTCAATATGATCAAACTACTCATCCGATTTAAAAAATGTTATCACCAGAGACTGGAACTTCATGCAAATGCATGTTTTTTCTCGTTAGTCTGAGAACATTGTTAATGAGATATCTTTTCGAATCAACAAATTTGCAATAAAATGGCATCGATTTGTTAGTGCATATTTTTGCATATTTTGGTAAAAATGCATATATTTGCATATTTTTGCAATAATGGCATTATTTAGTGATATTTTGTAATATTTAAGTAAAAAAATTCAAGTTTTGTAAAAAATGTTTGTTATAATTTTTTCGCAATTGTTTTTATAAGGACATTTTTCGAATTTTATTTTCTATCAATGATGCCATTTTGACGCTTTGGACCTCCCGCATTTGGCGGGATTATCCCGCTTTATGTCAACGTTTTCCGCGTCCCGCGCTGGATTCCACATTCCCGCTTTTTAAGGCGTCAGAAAGTTAGATGTAGAAATTAATCCAAAAAAATTTTTAAAAATATTTTGAAAAAAAACTTAAAAATTTTTCTTAAAAAAATACAATCGCTAAGACTTTTTTGCATAAATAAAATGCACGTTAAATGTTTAGATTGTTCACCTGAAGTCAGCAGAATTTGCTGCTGAACTCAGTTAATTTTTCTGGCAAAATTAGCAAATTTTTCAGCTAAATTTTTCTGGCAAAATTAGCAAATTTTTCAGCTAAAAGCAGCAGATTTTTCAGTTAAAAGCAGCAGATTTTTCTGTCAAGACAGATTTTCTCATAAGTCTCAAAATGGTTTTATTTCCAGCAGATTTTTCTGCAGTAAATGTGTGTACATTTAGGTACTTAATTTTTAAGTTCGACATGATCTTACAGTTAATATTATTTTGTCAATGACAATTTGAGAAGATAGTCCCCAATTCATTGATAAATGCAATTTTTTGTCCCGCCAAAAATATTATAAAACCCTTTAAATTTCCATCTCTTTATATAAAAAATATTGTTTCAAACTGCATATAAACTAATTGTTTTTGTCCCGCATAAAATTTTTAAATCCCGTCATTTTCTAAAATTTGTTGCCGTTGTGCCGCTTTTTGGGGATAAAATTCAGCCAGACCTGTGCTCCAATCACATTCGTAGCTGTAGAACGATATTTTTCAAATTTTTTTAAATCGAATAGACATAAATTTACTTTTGATAATTTAAAGAAGTATTTATTTGTCAATGTAAATAGTTTTTATTTTAGGATTTACTAAAGTAAATAATTTTAATTTATTTTTTTTAAATCTGTAAGAAAAAGGAATGAATGTTTTTATTAAAAAAAAATAAAAAAATTAAATGCATATTTTTTTAATTTTTGTTGCATATTTTAGGATTTTTAATGCATATTTTAAGCGCTTAAAACAATGTTTTTAGATGCATGAAGTTCCAGTCTCTGGTTATCACCTGTAACGTGACGTTACAAATAATAGTATACTTATTTAAATATAAGAAAGTACTTTTTCCTATACCGGTGATCAACTACTTTTCCCTTTACCTAATATCATTAAACTACCAGACAAATAGCATTGAGAAGTAATTCTCATTTAGTTGATAAAACGGATCACATATAATGTCAAAGTTTTATCAACCAAAGCAACGAGAAACCAGTTGGAGTTCGTGTATACTTCGTAGAATATACGAAGTATAACCGTAAGCCGATCAGATTCTTGTTCGCAATTTCGACCTAAGTCGAAGTTGGTATGTAGTTACTAGTTTGTACCGGATTTTTTTGTTAATATTTCCCGAACCTGATTTATCCAGTATTTCCTGCTTCCCGAACCTGGTTTATCCAGTATGTTCTGTTAATATTTCCCGAACCCGTATTTCCAGTTAATATTTTTCCGAACCTGAATTATCCAGTATTCCCTGTTAGGAGCACCCGAACCGTATCAAACCCGTTTATATACGAAATCTCTCGTTTATTTCGTATTTAGTATATATACGAAGTCGTTTGATTACTTCGTTAGTAGTTTATATACGAAATCCTTTGTTTATTTCGTTTGTAGTTTTGACACGAAATCTTTTGCTTATTTCGTTCATAGTTTATTCACGAAGTCTTTTGATTACTTCGTTAATATTTAATATACGAAATCCTTTGTTTATTTCGTTTGTAGTTTTGACACGAATTCTTTTGCTTATTTCGTTCGTAGTTTATTCACGAAGTCTTTTGATTACTTCGTTAATATTTTATTTACGGAGTCTTTTGATTACTTCGTTAATAGCTTATGTACGAAATCCTTTGTTTATTTCGTTTGTAGTTTACAACGAAATCTTTTGTTTATTTCGTTCGTAATTTATTCACGAAGTCTTTTGATTACTTCGCTACTATTTTATATTTGAAATCTTTTGCTTATTTCATTCGTAGTTTATAACGAAATCTTTTGCTTATTTCGTTCGTAGTTTATTCACGAAGTCGTTTGATTACTTCGTTAGTAGTTTATATACGAAATCCTTTGTTTATTTCGTTTGTAGTTTTGACACGAAATCTTTTGCTTATTTCGTTCGTAGTTTATTTACGAAGTCGTTTGATTACTTCGTTAATAGTTTGTATACGCAATCCTTTGTTTATTTCGTTTGTAGTTCATAACGAAATCTTTTGCTTATTTCGTTCGTAGTTTATTCACGAAGTCTTTTGATTACTTCGTTAATATTTTATTTACGAAGTCTTTTGATTACTTCGTTAATAGTTTGTATACGAAATCCTTTGTTTATTTCGTTTGTAGTTTGTAACGAAATCTTTTGCTTATTTCGTTCGTAGTTTATTCACGAAGTCTTTTGATTACTTCGTTAATATTTTATATACGAAATCCTTTGTTTATTTCGTTTGTAGTTTAGACACGAAATCTTTTGCTTATTTCGTTCGTAGTTTATTCACGAAGTCTTCTTTTTTTTTTTTTTTTTTTTTTTTTTTTTTTAAATTCAGTTTTTATTTAACAATTTCTTTTTAACATTTTGATTGAAAGCTAATCCCACGAAGCCATATGGCTTGTCTGCAGGATGTATGACGTTTAAGTTCATTACATAAATTAAAATTGTTTTCATTGCGAAGTTATGAAATATTCTTTTAGCTCTTTTTTTCTTCTGTAAAAATTATTTATATTTAACAAATTTAGCGGTAATTTATTAAAGATATTTGGTAAAGCAACCGATAATGTGTTCTTCCCGTATATATTATGATGACGTTCAACCTTATATCTTCCTTCAGCTCTACGCCTAGTGTTGTATATGTGGTCTATTGGTGTTAGGAATCGGGTATCATTGTAGAACTCATTTATTAACGTTGTATAGTAAATACTTTTAATATTTAGTACTTTTAAGTTTGTTGCAATGTTGCTTCTTACGTTGTTGTTGGTATTGTTGTTTCTAGCGAGGTGGTTGTTGACTCTAATGTTATTCTCTCTGGCTGTGTTGTTGTTAGCTGCGGTGTTGTGAGGCCTGCTGATTATTATATTGTTGTTGGTGTTGTTAACGATTATGTTGTTGTGTTGGTTGTTGTTGTTGTTGTTGTTGTAGCGTCCACTGGAGGTTCACATGTAGATACAGAAGAAATGTTAGTAGTAAATTAGTTATTATATTATTAAAAATATTTTAGGGATGGGGATGGGAAAGGGATTTGGATAGGAGACATAAAACAGGTTACCCTTCCAGTTCGAGGAAGCGAGCTGCCTCGACTGGATTGGTCCATAATGACGTAGGTGTGAGTGTCGTGGGCCGAACCGGGCACTCGAAGAGGTGTATGGTATTGTGAGGAGTGGCGCCGCAAAGAGGGCAGGCATCAGAGATGTCAGGGTTAACTCTGGCCAGGTAACTATTTAACCCCCTAGAGTAACCTGACCTGAGTTGGGACAATGTCGTGCGGACCTTACGTGGCAGGCTCTTTTCGGATTCGGAAAGGGGAGGGGGCCTGCCACCTAACACAACATTGTCTCGCATCCTCCCAATGGATTCCGAGACGATCTCCGTGTGTAGGCGAGCCTGCGCCTCTTTTAAGTCGCCATTCTGCACAAGACCGATGAGGTGACCCACGGCCGATTTCTCGGACCGTAGGTCAGACCTCACCTGTCTCACCTCTGGTGCCGACGTACCAACGACGCTTGCATGGTTGGGGTGCCCTGTCATATGACATCCAAGTACAAATTGACGAGTGAGAAGGGAGCAATAGCTCCGAACGGGCAGAATTTTGGTCTCCTCATGTAGGTGGTCTTCCGATGCCATGGAATGACATCCTGTTACCACCCTGAGGGCCGTGTTCTGCACCGTTTGGAGCTTTCTCCATTGTGTGTCGCTAACGGACGGCGACCATACCGGGGAGGCATAATCGATAAGGGGACGACCTATGGCTTTATACGTAGTCAAGATCGTCTCCTTATCTTTACCCCAGGTGCTGCCCGTTAGCGCTTTCAAAATGGAGTTCCTCCCTTTCACTCGCCTGGTCACCTCTTCAGAATGCCTCGCGAACATAAAGAGGCTATCGAAGTGAACCCCAAGAATTTTGGGGTGTTTCACTGTGGGAACTTTCTGCCCACTAATGTGGACATTGAGTTCCCTGTTAACCTCTTTAGTCCACGTGGTGAAGAGCGTGGCCGTCGACTTGGGTGTCGAGAGCTGGAGGTTCCTATCTGCCAAAAATTTCGTCAGGGTTGGCAGATAGCTGTTAAGCTGTTCCTCCAGGGCTTCGATATCCCTGCCTGTGCACAAAATTGTGCAGTCATCGGCGTAGGATATCAATTTCAGTCCTGGAGGTGGGGTCGGGATTTTGGAGATATACGTGTTGAACAAGATGGGTGAAAGGACACCCCCCTGTGGAACACCCTGCTTATTTCTCCGCAGTCCCGACCTGGAACCTCTAAACTCTACATATGACTGCCTCCCAGCCATGTAATTCGCCAACCACCGTTTGTGGACATTAGGGAGCGTAGAGTCATACAGGTCTTGCAGAAGCTGCGTGTGGCAGACCGTGTCGAAGGCCTTAGACAGATCGAGAGCGACCACAATGGTCCTCTCGTGCGGGCGTCTACTGTTAAGGCCTCCGGCTATGGCTGTCGTGATCTCGCACAACGCAGTTGTTGTACTGTGACCAGAACGAAAGCCATGTTGGTGGTCCGCCATGGGGAGATTCTCCCTAAGAGTAGGGAGAAGGACAGATTCCAGGACCTTAACCACTGGTGACAATAGGGTTATCGGCCTGTAGGAGCTC
This sequence comes from Pegoplata infirma, assembly GCA_963921195.1. Taxonomy (NCBI): domain Eukaryota; kingdom Metazoa; phylum Arthropoda; class Insecta; order Diptera; family Anthomyiidae; genus Pegoplata; species Pegoplata infirma. The sequence goes on along the minus strand of OY992536.1, from coordinate 172,440,940 downwards.
CCCAAATTATTGGGCTTCCCAGGTTTGAGAAGGGGAATAATCTTCCCGAGCTTCCACATGTCTGGAATCTCCAAGGAGTTAACACACAGGCTAAACGTTTTTGCCATGTATGTCAACCCTTTCTCCCCCACGTGTTTAAGCATGGTTGTTGTTGTTAAGTGCGCTGCTGTTGTTTGTGGTGTTGTTGTTAGTTGTGTTGTTCCTGTTTAACAGGAGGTTATCATTGCCGTAGATCATGGCATAATCAAAAGGTTGGTTGTTGTTTTGTTGATTTTTCCACAAAATATTAAGAATTTGATTTTGAGTTTGTTGCAGTGAAGAACAATATGTTGCACTACCCCAAGCTGTTATGCCATGATTACTTCGTTAATATTTTATATACGAAATCCGTTGTTTATTTCGTTGGTAGTTTATAACGAAATCTTTTGCTTATTTCGTTCGTAGTTTATTTACGAAGTCTTTTGATTACTTCGTTAATAGTTTGTATACGCAATCCTTTGTTTATTTCGTTTGTAGTTCATAACGAAATCTTTTGCTTATTTCGTTCGTAGTTTATTCACGAAGTCTTTTGATTACTTCGTTAATATTTTATTTACGAAGTCTTTTGATTACTTCGTTAATAGTTTGTATACGCAATCCTTTGTTTATTTCGTTGGTAGTTCATAACGAAATCTTTTGCTTATTTCGTTCGTAGTTTATTCACGAAGTCTTTTGATTACTTCGTTAATATTTTATTTACAAAGTCTTTTGATTACTTCGTTAATATTGTATATACGAAATCCTTTGTTTATTTCGTTGGTAGTTTATAACGAAATCTTTTGCTTATTTCGTTCATAGTTTATTTACGAAGACTTTTGATTACTTCGTTAATATTTTATATACGAAATCCTTTGTTTATTTCGTTCGTAGTTAATACCGAAATCTTTTGTTTATTCCATTCGTAGTTTGTATTTAAGGCACGAAATCTTTTGATTATTTCGTTTTGCTTACTTTGAACACTTTAAGACACGAACTCTTTGATTATTTCGTACGGTTCTTGTTTCGATTATCACTTCAATTAGTTTTCTTACATTCAAACCTTTTTCTCTTGTTAATTGTCCTCCTAAATACATTGTGTGTACTACGTAAGATCGCTCTTCATAGCCCTCTTACTGATTCAAAGGAAGCAAACCTTTGCCGATCCTGGACATACTAAGTTTACCCCAGCTGGAAAATAAAATTGCATCACACACCAATACACATATATTAAGAATGGTGCTTCAGGGTGGACATGGGTTAGCTCTCATCGACCACACCTACTTCTACGCCCACCTTTGCCAAAAAACGTAAAATTTCAAAATATCCGAAACTACTCATTTAAAAAATGTTTTCTACAATATTAAGAATGGTCCATCAGGTTAGACATAGGCTTCGGTTCATCTACGTAAAATTTTTAAATATACGAAACTTATTATGAGATTTCAAAAATGTTTTCACCAATATTTATAATTTTCTTTCAGGGTGAGTTAGGGTAGGTTTTATTGACCACACCCATTTTAAAGATCACTTTAGGTCAAAAGACGTAAAATTTTAAAATCTACCAAACTACTCATCTAATTTCAAAACATTCTGAAAAATGGCCTTTTTGGAAAATCCTATTGTACTGGGTCAAATACGTGCAAAGTAGTGAACTTTGAAACTTTTTCTTTCTCCTGAAAATTTGGTCATAGTAACTTGAAATGTTGGATCCTCTAGCCCAAAAAATCATTCTGGAAATTAAGATTTTAATAGGGATAACGGTAAACTATTGTAATGCGGAACTATTATTTTTTTTTTTAAAGAATGAAGCCTACATTTATCGAAATGAATTGGAATTCAGAACAAAATGGAATAAAATGGGGAACAAATGAATAGAAATGGAAACGAAATGAAATAGAACGGGGAACGAAATGGAGTGAAACGGGGAATGAAATGGTTTCAATAATTACGACATAAAGGCTCGAAAATTTTCAAGAACATTATTTACCGAAACGAACATGTTTCCAAGCTAAACGGGCTGTTTATATTTGATTGTTTATTCTAAATAGTTTTTATGAAAGACTTCAACGATAAAAATTAACATAAATAAAAATTATGTAGGGGAGAATTTTAGAAATGGAGACTCTTATCCTGATCCTTCTTTAATCAGGTATTTAATATTTCCGGGGGAGAAGTTCCGGGCGGGCCTGCTAGTAATTTATAAAATCACAATTTAATTTGCAATTCAGATATAAACGATAAACGGGGCATATTGAATATTCAGCTAGTGATCGAAAGAAGAGTTATTAGGAGACGCATTAATGTGTATACATATACCTGAATGCACTTCCCGTTTTTCCTAAATTTGCATACCGTTGACTGGCCTGAAAGATGGCCTAGAGCAGTCTTGCAAAAAAAGAGCTGATTACTTATATATGTAGTTAAAAACAATACAAAAGATCTTAAACATAGAGATTCTTGCAGGCCAGTCAATAATATTTTGAAATGAATAAAAACTAAAAGACCCGTATTTTTTTAAAGGTTTATTACCAGATTTAAGTGGTACAAATCAGATTCAATTAAATATAAGAATGTTTTATAAATTAAGTCCGCATCAAAACTAAGTTCCAAAATAACGTTAAAATAAAACTGGGGTTGTCTTTGATTTGAAACATTCTGCGTTCTGAAACGCGACCTCTTCTAATCCGAAGTGCGTTGTTCTCTGGCGCATTTTAATAAAAATATCTTCCATTTTTTAATAACATTAGCTCAAGGATTCACACGAACTCTTGGATGTCGCTTGCCTCCATCATCGGCTTTTGTACACATTCTATAGGAATATTTAAAAACCTTTAAATCTCTTTTTATACCCTACACTCTAATCATAGAGGGTATATATAAGTTTGTCATTCCGTTTTTAACACATCGAAATATTGGTCTAGGACCCCATAAAGTATATATATTCATAATCCTCGATCGATTTTAAGTCGATCTAGCGATGTCCGTCCGTCCGTCTGTCTGTCTATCCGTTGAAAACACGCTAACTTTTAAAAGACTTTACAGAGGCTGCTGAAGTTTAGCATATATGTTGGTCATTTACCGGGTCAGGTTGGTATTGCAATCCAGCCAAATCGGTCCAGTGGTTACCGGGTCAGGTTGGTATTGCAATCCAGCCAAATCGGTCCAGTGGTTCAGAAGTTATGAGCAAAAGAGTAACTTTCGGCAATGGTTTTTCGCGAATTTATGAGATAAAAAACACGAAAGACAATAGTGAGACTGCTGAAGCTTGGCATGTATCTTTGCCGTTCCCCAAGTATGTTTGGTATTCAGTTTAAGCTCAATCGGTCTAGTGGTTCAAAAGTTATAAGCAAAACCCTAAATTTCAGATTCGTTTCATCTTAAATGCCACGTGTTAAACAAGTTTGAAAAGCATTGGTGGTAACTTAACAATGATTTTCAAACTTGTTAAGTTTTAAAGCAATGCTTCTTAAACTTGTTTAGTTTTAAAAGCATTGGTAACTTAAAAATTACACTCGAAGAAAATTTTACACTCAAAAAAAAAATAGTTTTTCTTTTTACAAAAATGACAATATTTTGTGTACATACGTGTGCATTCACTCAGAAATATTTTCACAGTAAAAAAACATTACACTCGAAAAAAGTTTTACACTCAAAAAAAACATTAGTAATTTTTCTTTTTTATTTTTTAAATGACAAAAAAAAAATTTAATTTTTTTCATGTTAAAAAATGTACTATCCATTAAAAAAGGCATTGTGGAGGGTATTCGTAGATTGGGCAAAGTCGAATTTAACTTTTCTACTTGTTTGTTTGAGTTTTTGCAATAAAATATTATGCACAATGTAAAAGATTTTGTTGTTTTTTCATTGAAAATTTTAATTTTCTTTAAATTATTTATTTTTTCAACGTTTATTTTTTTTTTTTTGTTATTTTGAATTTTGTTTTTCAAATTTTTGTTTATTTTCTATGAACTTTTCGTAAACAAGGCCTCCGATTCTTGTCATAGAATTGATATGGCGACCAAATTTACTAATCTTACTTACACTCAAGATATTTTGTAGGCAAAAACAAATGAAAAACACACTTAAAACCAGTGAATATACAATTGAAAACCATCCCAGAAATTATTCATTTGTTTTAACAAACATCAACATTTATTTTTTACTGTTGACAAAATTTTCTAAAATAAATAACACTAAACATTAAAAAATTACGGTTTTTTCACTCTTTTTTACCAACAAATTTGAAAAAAAAATAACCAACGAAAACATTAAAAATTAATGATAGTTCTGTTATTTTTACCAACAAATTTCAAAAAAATAACCTACGAAAACAATAAAAATTAATGATTTCGTAGGTAATTTTTTACAATTTTTATTGAAATATTTTTTTTTAAATTTTTAATAAAATTTTTGGGGAATCGATCCCGCAATCAACTATATTCTGGCCAGACACTCTACCCATCGTGCCAAAGTCACTTGATACAAACATGTTTTTATATTTCTATAAACAATTTTTTGATTTTTTTTTACAAAAAAATAACTGACTTGTGTAGGTAAAAACTACCCTGCAAAAAAAGTCATTACCACTTCTCCGTGGAGTGCTTTAAAACTATAACAAATGTAATGAAATACAACAAAAATAACAAAAAACACAAGACAAAAACACACAAACAGTTTTTTCTACTCCAGAATACATAGATATTCAGCACTTAACTCATTACCTATCGCGACACCTCCATACAAATGTAAGTAGATATTCAGTAGATAAGAACTACTCCGTGGAAGTAGTTGGAAGTTGTTTGAAATCTCGGAGTACTCGGAGTCTCGGACGGACACGACTGGGAAATGTCTGGGAGACAGAAAAAATAGCTAGGAATGCTAGCAGTACCACTTGGTTGCATAGCAACACCAGTGAACATTCTGGAAGCAGATAGACGCGAGCAATAGAAGAAAAATGGACGAACTGGCGGGATAATGTGTACATATGTGGTAATCATCCGATACCTATGTAAATATTATATGCCAGCTTACTTTCCAGAGGCAGTACATAAGACCCGCTAGTTCGAAGGAATAATTGGAAAACTTTAAACCCAAGCTGGACATATTTAATGAGATCATTTGTAAGGCAATTATTAGTCTGAAAAACGCCGAACAAGTCGCACGTTGATCGCATCAAAAAAAAAAAAAAAATAAAAAAAGGAAAAAGTCAAGTTGATAGAGATAAAAAGTCCCTTGTTAGTGATTGAAAGTTTTTTTAATTTCCAAATTGTAATCAAATTACAAGTGTTAATAACCTACCAAGTCTTTGTATATACATAAGTGAGTGTTAAGGAGTAAATTAAAAAGGTAAATCATCACCCAGCAAAAAAAATTCGAAGTAGTTCAAAATGAAGTAGACTTAAACTACATAAAAAGTAGCAATTAGTGAATATTTTTTGTTGCAAAAAAAGTAGTTCAAAATAACATCCAAATATGTCAATAAGAAGGACAATAATATGGATTCCACTGCTTTAGAACACTATAGTCGGAATGAGTTTTTTTTTTAATATTTTTCAAACGTAATGAAGAGAACATATTTATTTAATAGAGTTTTAGTCTAAACTATAGTTTTATATATAATTGAAAGGCAAAAAGTTAATATTTAATAGGTTACAATTCCAGGAATAAAAACATTTTTTTTTTTTAATTTGTTTAATCTTAAATTTGGTGTAAACTGATTTTGTTTTTATACCTTTAAACTACAGTATAGGGGATACACTCATTTTGTCATTCCCCATAAAGCAATGGTTCCCAACCTTTGATTCTCGTCCCACTGGGGGGCAATTTGAATGTTTCAGTGGGGTAACGAGCAAATTTAAAAGATTTTTTTTCAATAAGTAAACGCATAATTAAGCTCAAGGCCTCGTTTACTTATTGAAGTTAAAACAAACAGGTCGAAAAAACATACATAATAATTAAGATTTTTTTTGTTAAAAAACTAAAAAAATATTATTTTAGTTAAATTATTTTGTTGGTTGTTGAAAACTTTTGCTAAAAACTTTGTTTAAAAGATGATTTTAACAAAAAGTTTGCTTAACTAAAAGTAAATTTTGAATTTTAAATCAAATTTGAAAAATTTACACATCTTTCTTGAGTGTAGGGGGGACATTTTAGTTTTTTTAACTTAAAATACAAAACAAAGTGACAACACTTTTTTTAAAATCAAGTTATTGATTGTGATGCATTGTCCCCCTATAAAATTATCAAAATGTGATTTGCTAGTTGTGATACAATTCATTAACTGAAACCATTTCCAAAAATTCAGACCTATCCGATGGAAAATGACGGACTTATGAACAAAATTAAAAATATGTTTCACAACGTTTTTCGCTGCTACTTTAAAAAAGCAAAATGTGTTGGATTGTTGGTGACGATATATTATATTGATCAGTGATCGATTCTGAGAAGTTCTATGAACATCCCTCCGTCTGTCTGTATCAGGGCTGCCAGACTTGGGGATTTATCCCCAAAGTTGGGGATTTCATGCGAGCAAAAAGGACAAGAAATCTCATTTGGGGATTGGGGATTTTTATGGGGATTTCGCAAAATAATTTGGGGGTTTTTTGGGGATATCCGAAACTAAATCTATTTAATAATACAAGCTAAATTGAGAGTTATCAGCGATTTTTGAAAATAATTTCAATAATAACCATTCTTTGGTACGAGATTACAAAGCGAATTCAGTAAAACTTGCATTTATCCGCTGTAAAATGTATATTAACATTGCCATAAACCGTTTATTTACGCGTTTGGGGATTTCTGGGGATTTCCTAAATGCTAAATATACGAAATAAAATTTTAAAATTACCACTAATAATTTCTTTTTTTTTTAATTGAAGAAAATATTTTTTGTGTAGTTAAAAAAAGTATATTTTATTATTTGGGGATTTTTGGGGATATTTTGTTATATTTTTGGGGACAACGGAAAAAACTACCTGGGAACGCTGGTCTGTATGTAACACGATGTAGTCCAAAATAAAACAGCTATCCACCTGACGTTTGGTACAAATATTTTTTATAGTCCTAGGTAGGTTAAAATCGGACCGGAGGGGAAAAGTTTTACCTTGGAGAAGCGAACCAACCTCTAAAACGCAATTTTTTAGCGATCATTGTTTTTTTTTGTCCAGCAAATGAAACAATTTTATGTCGGATGAAGTATAAAGTACTAAACTTGGACCCAATTTTTTGAGGTATGAACACTTTTGTGGGTGTAAATATGTATAATAGGGATATAACTTTTTTATGTCCAAAAAAGTTCATCCAACCACGCGATGGGGAATGTTGTACAGATAATAAAAATCTTTTCTTTAGTTCACGCATCAAATGCAATTTCTAAAACTTCCCCAGGAATATTTTTTTTTAACTTTTATATTATACCCTCAAATGATAATTATTTAAAAAAATACACTACTGAACATTTTGAAAAATATTGATGCGACTGGGCCGCGACCTTACACAGTTAATTGCAATTGTTCTACTTACCACAAATCTGGTCTCCAAACTTTTCCATCACATCAAGTTTTTGGGAAAATTGATGTCAAAGTTAAAAAAAAATCGCCGTTTTTTTGACTTGGCAAAGTCATATCGGATGAACCCGATACGATAGCGACTTAAAAACAAGTCGAGGCTAAAGATTAAACATTGCTCTTAAGGATTTTGAACTCTTTTGGTCAGTCGCCTTAACCCCGGGCACCAATTGTCTCTCAATGATGTCTTGTTCCCAAAAAAAAACGGTTTTTGCCGCTACAAATCATATGAAAAAAAAAAAACTTATTCGAATGGAACGCTACTTTATAGTATATGGCTTATAAACATGATCACAAAATCCGGTCTCCACACTTTTTAAGGGTAAAGCTCAAACATTGCTCTTAAAGACGTGTAACTCAATTCATCAGTCGCTTCAACCTTTGGATCACCAATTGTCTTTTAATAGTGTTTTCCCCCAAAAACTTTTTTTTTGATATGACAGCATTGAAATACAATTGGTGCCCAAAAAGTTAAGGCGGCTGATCAAATGAGTTCTGCATCTTAAATAGGAAAGTTTTAGCTTAACCCTCGACTTAGTTTGAAGTCGCCATCACATCGGGCTCATCCGCTATGAGTTTCCAAAAATGACCAAAACAGCGATTTTTTTGAACTTTGACCACAATTTTCTCAAAAACCAGATGTGATGGAAATGTGTGGAGACCGGATTTTTGACCAGCAGAAATAATGTAATCAAGTGTATAAGGTCGCGTCCCAGTCGCATTTTCGATGTTTAGTAATGTTATTAGAATTGGCATCGTCAGAATCGCTTACTAAATCTACTTCCTAATGAATTCTAAAAAAAACACTTTTTAAGTAGTGCAAAAATGCTCTTAAAAAGTGATCTTAAAGATGTAATTAAACTTTACATATAAAAACTTAAACTATGACAACAGTATGAGTACTACTTTATATGTACTTAAAAAATGTAAAAAAACTACTTATTTTGCGCGACACCGCCATGTTAAATTCACTAGAGTTTCAGCAAAGTTAGAACTACTTTAGTAGCAGTTGAACTACTTTTTATTAACATTTTAGTATGTTCTTTTTTTGCTGGGTCACCGTGAAATGGAGGATAAATCTGATGTTTTATTCACCGGAATGTAAAAATATATATTTATAGGAGGTTAACGAGTGAATATTGAGGCGCAGACAGACGGACAGAACTTCCTGCAAAATAAGTACGAGTTAAGGAGAACGTAAGTTTTTTTTTTTTATTAGTTCAAATATTGAAATCTGTACGTATATAGGAAGTGAAAGTGATATTCGTATTTATTTGATAGTTTGAGCTGGAACTCACCTGGTTTGCAGGACCAGACTGTGGAAAATTAAATCTGTGGAGTCCAGACGATTCTGGGAAGCACCAGACAAAAGTTCTCCCGAGTATTGATAATATATATTAAAATCCTTGAAATCATCAAAAAAACAGGTAACCTCAAGGATTATCCTTAGTACTCCAAGACTGGAAAACTATAAGTTCAGTGGAGAAAATTTCAAAATTGCACATAAAGGAAAGGGAAAAGTGAAAACGAGTCAGAATCCTTCAAGCCAAGAAGAGTTTTGTTTGAAATTTAAATTAAGATTAAGATCTGTGTGAGGAAGTTTTTGTGTCTGTGTTTCGTAATAGTGTAGTGATATATAAAAAAAAAAAAAAAAAAAAAAAAAAAAAAAATTAAAGTGACCAAAAGAGCCCCCAACTGACCCAGAAAAAGATTTTTATATAATTGAATTCGCATCGGAAGTTAGAACAGTTAAAAAGATTATTAACCAGCGAATGCATAGGCCTAAGTGAGCTCATTTAGGTCCACCATATTATTGTTAAATACGTAACCGGTTCCCGGAAATGGAACTATAGACTGCGAATGGAATTATAAAGAGAGATTTAGGTCAGTCAAGATAGAAATTTATAGGGGTTAGTGTTGTGTGTAGGCCAACTACAACAATACGGAAAGTTTTCTTTTAGTCACAGTAATTTTTTTTATTCTTGTTAAAGAAAAAAAAAAGAAAAATAGTTAGACTTACCAAGACCATAAAGAAATTTAAAGACCACAAATTTATTTTTAATCATTTATTCACATATATAAATTATTCTATTTTAACTATCTATTTAACAATTTTGTTTTAAATATTTTTTTTTACAGCTGCTTTGCAGCGAATATGAAAATTTTATAAAATTTGAAATTTTGTTTTGAGGCCAGAGTTGCCATTTGTATTTGATTTACCTGGAAATCAGGATTCGTTAAATTGATCGTAAGATCTGTCATTTTGTCTGAAAGACGTTAGATTGGACAAAATATATTTTTGTAAAGAAAAGCGTAGTATTAGGTTATTTTAGTGTATGTAAAGAATTTATGAATAGTGTTAGTTTATTTTTTGTGTTAGGTTTAAGGATAATGTATAACAAAATTAAAATTTGAAATTGAAAAGAAAAAAAAATTATATTTTTTTTGTTGTTGTTTTTTTTATCTTAATTGATACTATCCTGTGGGCTAAGGTGGCGGGATGGATCACACCCAGTGGGAAAGCCCGTTCCTGGGCTAGTCAGCCAAGTCACCTTAGCGCCTTTTAAAGGCCACGTAACAATTGTGATACCACGGGACCGTAATAGGTTTCCCTGCTAGTCCCTGTCGTTAAACCAGTTTGAGCTCCTTATGAAACTCCTTAGATATTGAATTTTGACATCCGACAAATCAGAAAAATCGTACAGCTCCCTAAATCCCAGTGAAGCAAGTCTCTGACCAGAAAGTGCCGGGCAATGGCAAATAAAGTGTTCGATAGTTTCTAACTCCTCTTCATCCACGCAACTCCGGCAAAAATCATTCGACGGCACATCTTACCGCTCTGCGTGCTTCCCTATAAGACAGTGTCCAGTAATTATAGAAACCATCGTCGAAATCTCTCCTCTTGGAAGCGATATCAGCTCACTTGTGCGCCCCTGATTAAGAGAAGGCCAAAATCAGTCGTGTTGTCTCACACGTCCATATGCCCATCTTTGGTTAGTCTCCGTCGCGGAACAAAGCAATAGATTTTGCTTGCAAGTTTCCAGAGGCATACCAACACATTCCAATTCTGTTGGAACCTGTAAGGTAGTTCCTAGTCTTGAAAGCTCATCGGCTTTGCAATTCCCAGGAATGTCTCCGTTCCCTGGGACCCATATGAGTCGTATTTTAAACTGCTTGGCCATCTCATTTAAAGACGTGCGGCAGTTAAGGGCAGATATTGTTTTCAGAAACATTGAATCCAGGGACTTGACCGTGGCTGGACTGTCAGAATAGATGTTGACTGCGGTTGTAGACAGGACATTGCAGCTCAACCAGTCAGCCACTTCCATTATTGCCAGCATCTCTGCCTGGGAAGTACTGCAATGATCTGGCAATCTTCGAGCCAGGCTCAATCCAAGCTCTTCCGAATAGACTCCAAAGCCCACTTGTTCGTGCAGCCTCGATCCATCTGTGTAAAAATTTATGGTGGCTCCACTACCCGGAATGTCCCCCATCCAAGACTCCCTGGATGGTATCATAGTGGTAAAGTGGCGCTCAAAAATGCTCAAAGAGGGAGCACAGTCCACATTTTGTGGTATTGTTATCTTCTTCAAGATCGCGCTATTGCCACAATCGCTGCTCCTCCATTGCAGCGTGCTATTAAGTCGAATTGCCGACGCAGCCGAAAACTGCCTTCCCAATATGTCCAATGGTATCAGGTGAAGGAGGATTTCCAATGCAGCAGTAGGTGTAGTACGAAGAGCACCAGTGATGCACATCGACGTCATTCTCTGTACCTTCGTGATAATGAGACAGTTCGCTTTTGTTTCTAAAGCAGGCCACAATGACAATGATTCCCTACAACAAAATTGGAAGCACCACTGCTTTATAGATCCACTAAACGACTTGAGGTCTAAAACCCCATCGTTTTCCAATGGCCCTTTTACAGGAATATAAAGCAATCGTTGCTTTCTCACCCGTGCCTCAATATTACGCCTGAAATTCAACTTCCTATCTTGAAATACTCCAAGATACTTAGCTCCATCTGAGAAGGTGATTTCCGTGCCGTCCAGAGAAATGGGATCAAAAGCAGGAAGCTTATTTTTCCTTGAAAACAAAACAAGCTCTTTTTTACTTGGATTAACTCCTAGACCACAGTCTCTTGCTCATTTAGACAGATCTTTCAGAGAACCCTGAAGAATGTCCCTCAATGTTGTCCCTTTACCGCTATCGCGACATCGTCAGCATATGCGACAACATGACAACCATCTAGAGATAGCAGCATTGAATTCAGTGTCATATTCCAAAGACGCGGCGAAAGAACACCTCCTTGTGGTGTGCCCTTATAGACAAATCGAGATATGACGGACCCTTCCAATTCAGACGTTATATGTCTATTGGCAAGTAGGTTTTCCACCATTAAAACGATCCTACGCTTTACTCCCAGACCAGATAATGCCAAAATTATTGAGTCTGGGATGCCATTATTAAAAGCCCCTCTATATCAAGAAAGGCCCCCATAGTGTACTCCTTTACCGAAAGCGATCTCTCGATGGTACCAACGAGCTCACGAAGAGCTGTTTCCGTTGATCTACCCTTGCTGTATGCATGTTGTTTTGTCGAAAGCAACCTCGGGTCAATCACTCTACGCAAATATGAGTCTATCATTCGTTCCATTGTCTTAAACAAAAAAGAAGACAGACTAATTGGTCTGAAATCCTTCGGAGCTGTGTGGGAACTTTTCCCAGCCTTCGGGATAAAGACGACTCTGGTATCCCTCCATTTTAAAGGAATATACGACCAGTTGATGCATGCTGTGTATAGATTAAACAGCAACGGGGCAATATAGTCCGACACTTGCTGCATCTCTGCCGGGATTATACCATCAGGTCCCGGGGATTTATAGGCCCTGAAGCTTTTTATCGCCTAGATTACTTAATGTTGGCATATTTATTATTTCCGAAGCAATTTCAGATGCTTGGGCGTCAGATCGTTCCAAAGCTTGAAACGGCGTCATGGAATTGCCCTGAAAATGCGTGTTTAGAAGGAGAACCAGCGACTCTCCACTGGAGAAAGATCACACCCCATTAGGATCTTTCAGGTATCCCAGAGTGCAAGGTGAAGGAGCCAGAACCTTGCGCAGCCTGGATGCCTCAGAAACGTCTTCTATGTTTCCACAGAAGTTTTTCCAAGAATCACATTTTGCATTTCTGATCATCTTCTTATAAATCTTAAGTTGCAGCCTGTATGCAGTCCAGTCATAGTCCGCTCTTGAAAATTTAGCCGTATTAAAGAGCTTTCTACAGGAATCTCTGCTCGTCTGCAACTCATTTGACCACCAAGGTGGCTTTTTTCCCCTCTAGGCTTTGCAAAAGGGCAAGACGCATCCAGGCACCTATTACAAACACTTGTTTTATGGTCAACAAGACAGTCAAACTACACTCAAAAAAATACGTTAGTAGATTTACTATTTTTTTTTGCTAACGCTAGTTAGCTAACTTTTAGCAAATTTTTAGTTGAGATTAGCATGTTAGCAAAAAATTCTTGTAAACTTCATTTAGCACATTAGCAATATTAAACAAACTTTGAACTTATTTCTTTTGCTAAATTTGAAATTGAGTTGACTACATTTTTACAAGATTTTTTGCTAATATTAGCAAAATAAATGGTAAATTTTTTTTTATTTTCAGAAAATTTAAAATGACGCTATCTCGGAAACTAAGCCAGATAGAGCAAAATGGAGGCCATTTTTGGTTCTCGGGCTCTCCATAGTATCGCCGGTCCTCTTCACATGTGTGGACCCTAATGGGCCCTATCTTTGGATCCAAAAAAGTTAGCATTCCCGAAAATTTTAAAATGCTCATATCTCGGTAAATATTGCCGACACAACAAAAAGTCCAAAAGCGTTTTTGTAGCTCTCAACACGTAGAACAAGACCAAAAAAAAAGTCAAAAGCTCTCCGAGTAATATTTTTGAAGTTATCGAGTTTTTTAATTCTCAAGATCCCAGTGGTCCCCTATAATCACGTATCTCAAAAACTAAGCAATGTAGAGCGAAACGGACAAAAATTTTGGATCAAAAACCATGACGATTTTTAAGGAACCCAACTAGGTCTAGGCCCATCGGGGTCTGGACCTATCGGATCCGAACCCAATGGGGTCCTCAGATGTGTATAAACTAAGTTCAAAAAAAAAGTAGTTAGTTAACTAATTATTGGCAAAACATTTATGCTAACTTTAGCAAAGAAATTGTGGGTTCAAAATCAGCAAATTTTCTTGTAGGTTTACAAGCTTTTTTTGCTAACATTACAGTTTTTTTTTTTTTGAGTGTATGCGGTTCAGATAAGGGTACTTCACCCAAAAGCAAAGAAAAAGTCTCCCCGGGTAAAAATGAAATATATATGATCATATATGAAGATATATGGATCATATATGGATTTATATAACCATATATTATCATATATGCCACCATATATGTTCATATATGATCTGATCCGAAAATTGGCCCGATATGACCTCATATTGGGCCAATTTTCGGATCAGATCATATATGAACATATATGGAGGCATATATGATAATATATGGTTATATAAATTCATATATGATCCATATATCTTCATATATGATCATATATATTTTATTTTTACCCGGGTCCCTATATTTCACCCAGTTTCCCAGTCGGCAAAAAAAAATCACACCTGACATACTGCTGACTCTCCCTTTATAAAATTGCTGACATCTTCATACAATTTTTCAAAATGTCATCAATGTCATATCAGCAATTGGTCAGCGGTTGTTTAAACGAATTGTTAGTGGCCACCGATACTGGTGGACACTGCTGACATGTCATTGATGACATTTTGAAAAATTGTATGAAGATGTCAACGATTTCATAAAGGGAGAGTCAGCAGTATATCAGGTGTGATTTTATTTTGCCAACTGGGTTGTTCTCCTCAGATTTCTAGAGACTGTCTCAACCGGGGCACGCTCCATGAGTAAAAACTCAATGTTGGGATGATCTGAGAAAGAATGCTCTTCTAAAACTCTCCAGTCATCAATTCTATCAGACAATGTATCTGATACAAGTGTTATGGTAAAAAACCTCTTGTCGCGTTACAAATATACAGGTTAGTGCTTAACAAAAACTCCAAAAGTGAACCGCCTCTATCATTTGTGTCTGTACTTCCCCATATCGAATGATGTGCATAAGCATCACAGCACATTACTGACTAGCGTCCCCTAGATTCAGACTCCCGAATCAGACCGCCAACCTTCTCCGTAGGTATTGGCCCCGGATAAGGAAAATAAGGCGAGCCAAATAGACTTCCCATCATGCTCTAAGCTAGCTGCTGTAACATCCATATTACTAAAGCCCACTTCAGACTATAATACTGGGTCGTAAGAAAATACGTATCTTAATTAATACGAAATTTTCTCCGCTTGTCAAAAAATCTTTTAAAAAATCCTTTGCGTATTTACACCATCACATCTTAAATATTATCAAAATAAATACAACCCTGATCTTATGAAAAGCGTTTTACTCATTTTTAGAGAAATTTCTAAAAATGAGAATACGTATCCGCTTGTCATTTTTCAATCCGTATTTCTCTTGGTTTTATACCGATTTGTGTTTACACCATACTATTTTAAAGGTTTTACAAAAAATTTTGACAGATATTATTACAAATATTATAGTCTGAAGCCACCTTAAGAGTTGATAAAATGAATATATTTAAGGCACTTTTCGCCTAGATGCAGGCTTTTGGTGAGCTCTCACCCTTGGCAACCATCAACTTAAACCAGGGTTTTTAAATCCGCAAAACCCTACCACCCCGCACCCAGGGCTCTTGGATAGAAACCAAGTCAACTGCTTCTGTCGTCAGGCGCAGCAAGAGTGAAACGGAGGCTGCCTTACAGTGTTGGAGGTTTATTTGTAGGAACCGCAACATCTTGCTTTTGCCTCTGGTCGCCCTTGTAGACATTGACTCTTATATGAAAAAAGCCAAATCTGATAATGCCGTCAGTCCTGACTAAAAGCGGAGTGATTCCTCATTAACCAAGACCACTGCTTGACGACGACCGCCCTCCATCTCACCCAATCTGGCAATTTGCCAATTCTGAGTTGGAAGGTCAGGATTGCAGACTTTTAATATCTTCAGAATGACTTCAGTGTCACTTGTAGCCATTGGAATCCATGCATGAGCTCTGGGTTGCGATGGGATATCATGTTTTTCCACAACTTCCAGTCTGGCTCCAGGCCATAACTCTCTTACTTGACTAATGTCAACCTTAAACACGGCTGCGGATCTTTTGTTCCCAAAAGCAACGTGTTTTACTCGCCCTTGATACCAACTTGCGTTGACAGTAGTAGGGAAAAAACTAGAGTTTGCAAATAATCAAGATATTTCATAATCGCGATTACGATTAAAAAATTAGCCGTTAATCGCCATTATCGATTAATCGAGTTTGGTAAATAAATATAATTGCAATAGTTTACATAAAAAAAATCTTTAAAAATTTACATTTCAGAATGTACAAAAATACAAAAATAAATGTTTTATGCAATAAAATTATTTTTCCACACCAAATGTCCTGAGAAAAAAACATACACTCAAAAAAAAAAACTGTAATGTTAGCAAAAAAAGCTTGTAAACCTACAAGAAAATTTGCTGATTTTGAACCCACAATTTTTTTGCTAAAGTTAGCAAAAATGTTTTTGCCAATAATTAGTTAACAAAATTTTTTTTTTTGACACATTTGAGGACCCCATTGGGTTCGGACCCAATAGGTCCAGACCCCGATGGGCCTAGACCTAGTTGGGTTCCCTAAAAATCGTCATAGCTTTTGATCCAAAATTTGTGTCCGTTTCGCTCTACCTTGCTCAGTTTTTGAGATACGTGATTATAGGGGACCACTGGGGTCTTGAGAATTAAAAAACTCGATAACTTAAAAAATATTACTCGGAGAGCTTTTGACTATTTTGCGGTCTTGTTCTACGTATTGAGGGCTATAAAAATGCTGTTTGTTGTGTCGGCAATATTTACCGATATATGAGCATTTTAAAATTTTCGGGAATGCTAACTTTTTTGGATCCAAAGTTAGGGCCCATTAGGGTCCACACATGTGAAGAGGACCTGCGAAAGTATGGAGATTCTAAGAACCAAAACTGCCCTCCATTTTGCTCTATCTGGCTTAGTTTCCGAGATAGAGCCATTTTAAGTTTTCTGAAAATAAAAAAAAATTTACCATTTATTTTTGCTAATGTTAGCAAAAAATCTTGTAAAAATGTTGTCAACTCAATTTCAAATCTTAGCAAAAGAAATTAGTTCAACGTTTGTTTAAAATTGCTAATGTGCTAAATGAAGTTTACAAGAATTTTTTGCTAACATGCTAATCTCAACTAAAAATTTGCTGAAACTTAGCTTAGCATTAGCAAAAAAAAATTAGTAAATCTACTAACGTATTTTTTTGAGTGTATGTCCCATGAATGTCTGAATAGGGGTATAGATAGCCCTATATGAAGCTAAGAAAATTGCGTTTTTGGATTTTAAATTTTTTTAAAACTAGGATAATGAGAGTGGTTAAATATAGGAAAAATTGTCAAAATTGTGTCAATTTCCCTTGATTAAATATTTATCAAATTTAAAAATTGCACCACAATCGCAAAAATTAACATTCATGTATATTTTTGTATGAGTTATCTACTAAATTTTTTTATTTGGAAAATTTTCAGAATTTCGAAAATTTTCAAAAAAAGTTCTGAAAGTTTTAATTTTTAAAAGAAAGTCAATTTATCAAAAATCCGGCCACATTTTTTTTTAAGTTTAGATGTTTGTCTAATCACACAAACAAAATTTCGTATTTTTCGAGAAAATAGCATTTGAATATTAGATTTCATAAAAAATCTGTCTTGTATTTTATTGTGGCAACACCGCGTATGAGTAACGAAAATTCATTGGTTTCGCAAATAGTCGTTACTCATACGCGGTGTTGACACAATAAAATGCAAGAGAATTACAGAACTTTTTCTAAAATCCAATATTCAAATGCGATTTTCTAGAAAAATGCTCTCCTGAACATTTTATGTGGAAAGACAAACCTAAATTAAAACAAGTAAGAAAATTATAGTCGGTCAAGACCGACCATATAATACCCTACACCAGAGTTTGCCGGACCATGGGTCCCAAGTTCAAACATGGACTGATTAGATCTATATTTTGTCAAATCTTTAATAAGTGTAAAAAGCAATCACTAATCAAATTTGAGTGGAATAGGTTTCTTTTTGTTGGCAATAAATCGCTTCAACAGAATATCGGGCGAAATTTCCACATGGGACCTAAGTCCAAAATGGTCCGATGATAATTAGATTTGATAAGGTTATTAAAGTACGCGTTTAACATACACAAACAGAATTTTAATTAAATATTTTCTATTTTCATGAAAATTGAGAGATTTATGTGAAAATCGGGAAGGTGGTTTGTATGGGGGCTACTAGAAGAACTGGTTCGATTTCTTTAAAATTCGGAATGGTGATTTGTGTGTATAAAACATTAATTCCTGCAATATTTTGAAAAGCTACCTATTAAAATGCGACTATTAGAGTCATTTGAGCCAAAACTAAAGAGGACCTTTGTATGGGGGCTAGGTCTAAATATGGACCGATTTTTTCCAATTTCAATAGGCTTCGTCCTTGGGCCAAAAGAGGCTTAAGTTTTAAATTTCAAGTCAATTGATTGAGAATTACGACCTGTATCGTGTTTACACCGTTTACATGGACAGACAGACGGACGGACGGACAGACGGACGGACGGACGGACATCGCTAAATCGACTCAAAAAGTGATTCTAAGTCGATCGGTATACTTAAAAGTGGGTCTAGGACCAATATTTCGGGTAGTTACAAAAATCAGCACAAACTCATTATACCCTGTGCCGCAGTGTGGTGTAGGGTATAAAAAATTTTAAAAATGTAGCCGGATTTTTAATAAATTAATAAGGGGACAAAAGGGGTAAAATTTGGAATACAGGATCCTTTGTTAAAAAAACCGTCTGAAAAAATGTATTTGTTGTAAATTTAATTTCTAATGGTCGTAAAATTGGTAAAAAAAATTTACTTTTTGTCCTTTTCATAGTTTATGAAATAACGATCATAGACTATTGGAATTTTTAATGAAGAATCATTTCGTAAAAAAACATTCCACAAAAATTACTTTTATATGTACATATTTGGGCGTCCCAAAAATTATAATCTTTCGAATTTCGTATCAGAATACCTGCCAATGGCCACTGAAGAGCTGATTTACTGATTTTTACCAAATTAGCCTTTTGGATTATTTTTAAAACAAAATTGTGGGATTACTAAGATAAAAATATAAATTTTACTTTAAATTTAAATAACTTTTACGAGAAAAAAAGGAAAGAGAAATTGCAAATAAGTTAAATGAATCGTAGGCCAACATAATATATTTTAAAATCGTTATAAAGACAGTGTATTTTATAGAAAATGATTAATCGTAATCGTATGATTTATTTGTCGATTACGATTACGATTAATTGGTGCGATTAATCGCGATTACGATTACGATTTTAATCGTTTTGCAAACTCTAAGGCCAACATAATATATTTTAAATTCCTTATAAAGACAGTGTATTTTATAGAAAATGATTAATCGTAATCGTATGATTTATTTGTCGATTACGATTACGATTAATTTAATCGCGATTACGATTACGATTTAAATCGTTTTGCAAACTCTAAGAAAATCAGGCATACTCTCAAGGAGCCTAAAGTATATTTCATTTAATTTAGTTTCAACTAAACTCCACTTGTCCCTTGGGATACTACATTTTATTTTGTAGATCAGAAAAAATAAAGGGACACGTATTTTCTTTTAGGGGGTAAAAAGTAGGGGAGAATACAAGACCATTTTTCAGTTTTTTTCGTTTATCTCCTAAATTATGCAAAGAAACCTAGTCATGTTACATACCAAATGAAAGGTCTTTGGAAAACCTACCTACGTGTGCTAAGAACGTGTGCAAACATGCACAACTTTTCGTCATATTGAGAAAATATCAAAATTTTAGGACATTTTTGTTAATAAGTCGAAAAAGATTAACTTCTTTGGCCCGTTGTTACCACCACGAGATAGGTATTTTAAATAACTTTAATCTGATACCACACATGCCTGTATTAATTTTGTTTAAATAGGTGTAAATCGTAAAAAAACTGAAAAAGGTCAATTTCCCCCCATACAAATCGACCCCCCAAAAAATGAGTTTGGGCCGCTAAAAAAAATATGGTCTAATTAATTATCGTTCTTAACAACATATCCAAATTTCATGAAGATCGGAGGGTGACACCAGGGAGACTTCCCTTGTGAGTCCAGACGTTGCCGGTCACCTTAGATCTCTTAAGTACAGGTTTCTCTTCAGGCCAGAGCAACCTTTTACCAGGCTTCGATGACGAGGCCGAAACACACTCTGTTCGTCAGATGCGCGCATTGCCGAAAATTTGTCCTGTTCTTCAATGACTCCTTTCGCCCATGATAGCAATGCCCTCTCACGTTCGGAGAACAATTATTTTCAAACAAAGCCTTCTCCGGTTGTGCCTGACCTTTGATGGCTTAAGTTTCTTTTTCTTTTTGCCACCATTATTAGGCTGAGCACCCTTACCAGAATCAACGTCGGACTTTAAGGTTGCAACCTGGTACCATTTGTGTTCATATTTTTATTTTCCTTGATGTGGTCATGAATATATCACATAAATACCTATTACGAACAAACCTATTACGAACAATTTCAGTAATTCAATTAGCAGCACGGAGTTAAACTAAAACACGTCCACACTTGTCAACAGTTGAACGATTCACCTTTAGTTACTCCAACTTTACCATTTTTTTATAACCGCGTTAGAAAAATTTAATACTAACGTGTTAGTATTAACAACAGACTTTTTAGTAAGGAATACTGTAGAATTTCTATGAGTGTATGGTACTAAGTATTTATACGTTTTTTTAGATACATATATTATATGCAAAAAACTTTTCTAAACCTTTAGAAACACTTTATTCAGGCGCAACAATTAGATTTAATAGACGAAAACATAACGTTTAATAATAAGGGAGTTCATGGGTATCGTACTTGCTGTTAAGTTGTATTGTCCTATCTAAAAACAGGGTACCTCTGTTTTGTGTGCTATTTTCAAGTATGTTACCAAGAATTAAAGAGAACATTTAAGAGAAAATTATCGAATGAGCGATAAATAATTTTTACCATCTTCACTAATGTGAATTCCCTAAATATTGTCACCGATAATTTAAATGAAAATGTAACTGACGAAAATGTATTTGATCAGTCAAAGTTAAGTGACGAAAGTATTGAAGAAACACTAGATGGTAAGAATAAGAACATTCCATATGTTAATACTAGCTTACAATCCCGGTACTTCGTTACCGGTTGTATTGAATACCGGATAATAGAAGGATCAGGAATATTCTATCGATTTCAAAAAAATTCCCCTGCGTAGTCTTTGTTTTATTTACTTGTGGACGTTTAAGTCTTCCATATAAAAATATTTCAATGAATAATTTTAACAATAAAATTTGAATAACTTTGCTGGTACGTTACCATGTTCGTTCCGGGGGAAAAATATAATGACAATTTTCGAGCCCTTATGTCGGGATTTTGGATTTTGAGTGAATAAATATTTCAGTGAAAAAAGAAATTGGAATAAAAAAAATATGGAGTAAAAAAAGCTAAACACCAAAAATTTGAGTTGAATATATCATTCCATATTGTTCCCTGCTCTATTTCATATTGTTCCCCGTTCTACGCCATTTCATTTCCAATTCCATCCCCATCTTCTAAGGTCATTATTATAGGAACAAAAAAAGTACCAAATGTACACTTTATTACCCCCATTAGAAACGGAATTTAAAAAAAAGTACCTCTTCCAGAATGTTTTTTCTTCACCGAAGGATCCTACAATCCATATTTCAATTATCTAGGATCATTGTTTCAGCAAATATTAAAAGTACTTTTTATCCCCGTTAAGAAACGGAATTTCCAAAAAGAACTTTTCCCAATTTCTTTTTTCACCGAAGGAAGGTAAGGTAAGGTAAGGTAAGGTAAGGTAAGGTAAGGTAAGGTAAGGTAAGGTAAGGTAAGGTAAGGTAAGGTAAGGTAAGGTAAGGTAAGGTAAGGTAAGGTAAGGTAAGGTAAGGTAAGGTAAGGTAAGGTAAGGTAAGGTAAGGTAAGGTAAGGTAAGGTAAGGTAAGGTAAGGTAAGGTAAGGTAAGGTAAGGTAAGGTAAGGTAAGGTAAGGTAAGGTAAGGTAAGGTAAGGTAAGGTAAGGTAAGGTAAGGTAAGGTAAGGTAAGGTAAGGTAAGGTAAGGTAAGGTAAGGTAAGGTAAGGTAAGGTAAGGTAAGGTAAGGTAAGGTAAGGTAAGGTAAGGTAAGGTAAGGTAAGGTAAGGTAAGGTAAGGTAAGGTAAGGTAAGGTAAGGTAAGGTAAGGTAAGGTAAGGTAAGGTAAGGTAAGGTAAGGTAAGGTAAGGTAAGGTAAGGTAAGGTAAGGTAAGGTAAGGTAAGGTAAGGTAAGGTAAGGTAAGGTAAGGTAAGGTAAGGTAAGGTAAGGTAAGGTAAGGTAAGGTAAGGTAAGGTAAGGTAAGGTAAGGTAAGGTAAGGTAAGGTAAGGTAAGGTAAGGTAAGGTAAGGTAAGGTAAGGTAAGGTAAGGTAAGGTAAGGTAAGGTAAGGTAAGGTAAGGTAAGGTAAGGTAAGGTAAGGTAAGGTAAGGTAAGGTAAGGTAAGGTAAGGTAAGGTAAGGTAAGGTAAGGTAAGGTAAGGTAAGGTAAGGTAAGGTAAGGTAAGGTAAGGTAAGGTAAGGTAAGGTAAGGTAAGGTAAGGTAAGGTAAGGTAAGGTAAGGTAAGGTAAGGTAAGGTAAGGTAAGGTAAGGTAAGGTAAGGTAAGGTAAGGTAAGGTAAGGTAAGGTAAGGTAAGGTAAGGTAAGGTAAGGTAAGGTAAGGTAAGGTAAGGTAAGGTAAGGTAAGGTAAGGTAAGGTAAGGTAAGGTAAGGTAAGGTAAGGTAAGGTAAGGTAAGGTAAGGTAAGGTAAGGTAAGGTAAGGTAAGGTAAGGTAAGGTAAGGTAAGGTAAGGTAAGGTAAGGTAAGGTAAGGTAAGGTAAGGTAAGGTAAGGTAAGGTAAGGTAAGGTAAGGTAAGGTAAGGTAAGGTAAGGTAAGGTAAGGTAAGGTAAGGTAAGGTAAGGTAAGGTAAGGTAAGGTAAGGTAAGGTAAGGTAAGGTAAGGTAAGGTAAGGTAAGGTAAGGTAAGGTAAGGTAAGGTAAGGTAAGGTAAGGTAAGGTAAGGTAAGGTAAGGTAAGGTAAGGTAAGGTAAGGTAAGGTAAGGTAAGGTAAGGTAAGGTAAGGTAAGGTAAGGTAAGGTAAGGTAAGGTAAGGTAAGGTAAGGTAAGGTAAGGTAAGGTAAGGTAAGGTAAGGTAAGGTAAGGTAAGGTAAGGTAAGGTAAGGTAAGGTAAGGTAAGGTAAGGTAAGGTAAGGTAAGGTAAGGTAAGGTAAGGTAAGGTAAGGTAAGGTAAGGTAAGGTAAGGTAAGGTAAGGTAAGGTAAGGTAAGGTAAGGTAAGGTAAGGTAAGGTAAGGTAAGGTAAGGTAAGGTAAGGTAAGGTAAGGTAAAGTAAGGTAAGGTAAGGTACTTTTTATAAAAGGTACTTTTTATAAAAGGTACTTTTTATAAAAGGTACTTTTTATAAAAGGTACTTTTTATAAAAGGTACTTTTTATAACAGGTACTTTTTATAAAAGGTACTTTTTATAAAAGGTACTTTTTATAAAAGGTACTTTTTATAAAAGGTACTTTTTATAAAAGGTACTTTTCATAAAAAGTACTTTTTATAAAAGTTACTTTTTATAAAAGGTACTTTTTATAAAAGGTACTTTTTATAAAAGGTACTTTTTATAAAAGGTACTTTTTATAAAAGGTACTTTTTATAAAAGGTACTTTTTATAAAAAGTACTTTTTATAAAAGGTACTTTTTATAAAAGATACTTTTCATAAAAGGTACTTTTTATAAAAGGTACTTTTTATAAAAGGTAATTTTTATAAAAGGTACTTTTTCAAAGAGGTACTTTTTATAAAATGTACTTTTTATAAAGGGTACTTTTTATAAAAGGTACCATTATTTCAGTAAATTAAAAAAAGTACCAAAAGTACACTTTTTTCCATTTTACCCCCGTAGAGTCAACATTGGCAAAAACCCAGCCTTGGTGAATATTTTTTCCGGGAGGTGAACCTACATTGCAAATTTTAAGTTTCTAGGACCATTATTTAAGAAAATATAAAAGGTACCAAAAGTACAGTTTTTTACCCTTTTTACCCCTTAGAATCAACATTGGCAAAATCTAGCCTTAGTAGATTTATATTCCGGGAGCTGAACCTACATTCGAAATTTCAAGTGTCTAGGACCATTATTTATGGAAATATAAATGGTACCAAAGGTACATTTTTTTACCCTTTTTACCCCCTTAGAATCAACATTGACAAAAATACAGCCTTACTGGATCTATATTCCGGGAGGTGAACATACAGTCCAAATTTCAAGTTTCTGTGACCATTATTTCAGGAGATATAAAAAGTACCAAAAGTACAGTTTTTTACCCTTTTTAGCCCCTTAGAATCAACATTGGCAAAAATCCGGCCTTACTGGATCTATATTCCAATAGTTGAACATACAGTCCAAATTTTAAGTCTCTGTGAGCATTATTTCAGGAGATATAAAAAGTACCAAAAGTACAGTTTTTTACCCTTTTTGTCCCCTTAGAATCAACATTGACAAAAATCCGGCCTTACTGGATCTATAATCCGGGAGGTAAACATACAGTCCAAATTTCAAGTCTCTATGACCATTATTTCAGGAGATATAAAAAGTACCAAAAGTACAGTTTTTTACCCTTTTTACCCCCTTAGAATCAACATTGGCAAAAATCCAGCCTTAGTGGATCTATATTCCGGGAGATGGACCTACAGTCCAAATTTCAAGTCTCTAGCTTCAGCGGTTTGGGCTGGGCGATGATGAATGAGTATGTCAGTCAGTCAGTCAGTCACATTACTCTTTTATATATATAGATTGTGAAGTAGTTTGAGTGAAGATGCGCTTTCATTTGTGATAAACTTGGATTGTAAACCAAACTTTAACCGTAAAGATGTGACAGATGTAATAAGTTTGACGCAATAACATATTACATCTGCATCAAAAATTGTTAAAACGTTTTCCCACTATAATGAAAACTTTAGGGAAAAAATTTAATTTAACCAAATTATCACCCCTTTTGAAAACTAGTATTTGTATGATATTGCTACTGAGCATGATTTTCTTGAACTCTTAAAAAAAAATTCAACAGAAGAAGCCGAGCATTTTACAATTGATTCTGAAATTAAAGAAACCTACTCAAGGGGAGATAGATTATTTAAAGAAGTAAATTCTAAAGCAACATTTTTTCCAATTATGATTCAATTTTTGAATTGAACTTCTTCATCTTGTTTATTAATTCTATATTTAATGGACAAGTTCTTAATCAAACGTTAAAGTCTACGGATAATCTTGAGTCTTCAAGAAAACAAAATCAAAATTTTGTGCAATGTAATTTATGGAAACAAAAAATGGAGCAACTTGTATATGACAAATGCATTCCTTCAAATTAGCAACCCTTTGGACTCTCATAAGCAAAATATATATCTGCGATTTGCAAGTAATCAAAATTTTGACAGTGGCTTTAATAAAATCAGAGGATTTAAAAAAAAGTGCTAAATACTGCATAAAAAAATTTGTGAAAATTTTAAAGTGTTTGGAAGATGTAGGAGTTGATTTTGAATTTGAAAACTATACTATTAATGTTAGATTTGTTCTTGGTCTTGTTGTGGGAGACAGTTTGGCTGTTAACAGGCTTTTAGGATTTCAAAAAAGTTTTAATGCGACCATGTTTCGCAGGTTGTGTAATTTGTCAAAAAGACAAACGCAAACATCTTAATTAGAAACTGAAAGTCAAATGCGAACGGTTCATAATAATGAGTCTAATTTACTTCAAAATGACACAAAACTGACTGGAATTTGTAATGATTCAGAATTGAACACCATACCAACATTTCATGTGACGTCAAATTATACGGTTGACATAATGAACGACTTCTACGATGGGGTAGCGGAATACGATATATGCGCAATTTTAAGGTAATTTTAAGGTGGTGGAAAAATAACTTTAGATGAAATTAATGACATAAAGCAAAAGTTTCGCTACAAGAGGGAAATCGGAAATATCACCCCCCCCCCCCCACCATTCAGTTTGACGAGAATACAAAAAAACTAACTTAAACATGAGTGCTAGTGAGACCAGGTCATTCCTTTACCTATTATGTTTTATAAAAAAGTATCACTCAGTGATCCCATTTGGAAATTTTTAATAGTTGTCGTAAAGCTTATGGCTCAGCCTTACAATATTTGATGAAATAGTATTCAGGTGCACAATAGTTAGTATATTTCATTATTTAAAGAAACATTGAAACCCAAATTTCACACTTTAACACATTACCCAACGGTATTAAATATATTATTATATATCTATATATATAAAAGAGTTGGGTGAGTGAGTGACTGACTGACTGACTGACTGACTGATTCATCATCGCCCAGCCCAAACCGCTGAAGCTACAGACTTGAAATTTGGACTGTAGGTTCACCTCCCGGAATATAGATCCACTAAGGCTGGATTTTTGCCAATGTTGATTCTAAGGGGGTAAAAAGGGTAAAAAACTGTACTTTTGGTACTTTTTATATCTCCTGAAATAATGGTCATAGAGACTTGAAATTTGGACTGTATGTTCAGCTCCCGGAATATAGATCCACTAAGGTTGGACTTTTGCCAGTGTTGATTCTAAGGGGTAAAAAGGGTAAAAAACTGTACTTTTGGTACTTTTTATATCGCCTAAATAATGGTCATAGAGACTTGAAATTTGGACTGTATGTTGACATCCTGGAATATAGATCCACCAAGGCTGGATTTTTGCCAATGTTGATTCTAAGGGGGTAAAAAGGGTAAAAAATTGTACTTTTGGTACCTTTTATATTTCCTTAAGTAATGGTCCAAGAAACTTGAAATTTAGAATGTAGATTCACCTCCCGGAAAATAGGTTCACTAGGGCTGGGTTTTTGCCAATGTTGATTCTAAGGGGGTAAAATGGGTAAAGAAATGTACTTTTGGCACCTTTTATATTTCCTTAAATAATAGTCCTAGAAACTTGACATTTGCAATGTAGGTTCACCTCCCGAGAAAAAGATCCACTAAGGCTGGGTTTTTGGCCAATGTTGATTCTACGGGGGTAAAATGGGTAAAAAAGTGTACTTTTGGTACTTTTTATATTTACTGAAATAATGGTCATACAAAATTGAAATTTGGAATGTAGGATCCTTTGCTAAAAAAAAACAATATGGAAAGGTACTTTTTGAAAATTTTGATTCTAAGGGGGATAAAAGAGGTAAAAACTGTACTTTTGGTACTTTTTTTATTTCTTAAAATTATGGTCATAGAAACTTGAAATTTGGAATGTAGGATCCTTCGGTGAAAAAAACATTCTGGAAAAAGTACTTTTTGGAAAATGTGTTTCTTAGGGGGAACCTTTTATAAAAAGTACCTTTTATAAAAAGTACCTTTTATAAAAAGTACCTTTTATAAAAAGTACCTTTTATAAAAAGTACCTTTTATAAAAAGTACCTTTTATAAAAAGTACCTTTTATAAAAAGTACCTTTTATAAAAGGTACTTTTTATAAAAAGTAC
The DNA here is from genome assembly GCA_963921195.1 of Pegoplata infirma. Lineage (NCBI taxonomy): Eukaryota > Metazoa > Arthropoda > Insecta > Diptera > Anthomyiidae > Pegoplata > Pegoplata infirma. The sequence goes on along the minus strand of OY992536.1, from coordinate 172,413,542 downwards.
CTTTTATAAAAAGTACCTTTTATAAAAAGTACCTTTTATAAAAAGTACCTTTTATAAAAAGTACCTTTTATAAAAAGTACCTTTTATAAAAAGTACCTTTTATAAAAAGTACCTTGTATAAAAAGTACCTCTTATAAAAAGTACCTTTTATAAAAAGTACCTTTTATAAAAAGTACCTTTTATAAAAAGTACCTTTTATAAAAAGTTCCTTTTATAAAAAGTACCTTTTATAAAAAGTACCTTTTATAAAAAGTACCTTTTATAAAAAGTACCTTTTATAAAAAGTACCTTTTATAAAAAGTACCTTTTATAAAAAGTACCTTTTATAAAAAGTACCTTTTATAAAAAGTACCTTTTATAAAAAGTACCTTTTATAAAAAGTACCTTTTATAAAGTGCCTTTTATAAAAAGTACCTTTTATAAAAAGTACCTTTTATAAAAAGGACCTTTTATAAAAAGTACCTTTTATAAAAAGTACCTTTTATAAAAAGTACCTTTTATAAAAAATACCTTTTATAAAAAGTACCTTTTATATAAAGTACCTTTTATAAAAAGTACCTTTTATAAAAGGTACCTTTTATAAAAAGTACCTTTTATAAAAAGTACCTTTTTTAAAAAGTACCTTTTTTAAAAAGTACCTCTTTTAAAAAGTACCTTTTTTAAAAAATATCTTTTATACAAAGTAGCTTTTATAAAAAGTACCTTTTATAAAAAGTACCTTTTATAAAAAGTACCTTTTATAAAAAGTACCTTTTATAAAAAGTACCTTTTATAAAAAGTACCTTTTATAAAAAGTACCTTTTATAAAAAGTACCTTTTATAAAAAGTACCTTTTATAAAAAGTACCTTTTATTAAAATTACCTTTTATAAAAAGTACCTTTTATAAAAAGTACCTTTTATAAAAAGTACCTTTTATAAAAAGTACCTTTTATAAAAAGTACCTTTTATAAAAAGTACCTTTTATAAAAAGTACCTTTTATAAAAAGTACCTTTTATAAAAAGTACCTTTTATAAAAAGTACCTTTTATAAAAAGTACCTTTTATAAAAAGTACCTTTTATAAAAAGTACCATTTATAAAAGGTACCTTTTATAAAAAGTACCTTTTATAAAAAGTACCTTTTTTAAAAAGTACCTTTTTTAAAAAACATCTTTCATACAAAGTACCTTTTATAAAAAGTACCTTTTATACAAAAGAACCTTTTATAAAAAGTACCTTTTACAAAAAGTACCTTATATAAAAAGTACCTTATATAAAAAGTACCTTTTATAAAAAGTACCCTTTATAAAAAGTACCTTTTATAAAAAGGTACTTTTTATAAAAAGTACCTTTTACAAAAAGTACCTTATATAAAAAGTACCTTATATAAAAAGTACCTTTTATAAAAAGTACCCTTTATAAAAAGTACCTTTTATAAAAAGGTACTTTTTATAAAAAGTACCTATTATAAGAAGTGCCTTTTATAAAAAGAGCCTTTTATAAAAAGTAACTTTTTATAAAAGGTTTATATAAAAAGTAGCTTTTACAAAAAGTATCTTTTAATAAAAATACATTCAAAAAAAGTTCCTTTTATAAAAATTACCTTTTGTAAAAATTGCCTTTTGCAAAAAAAAACATTCTAGGAAAAGTACTTCTTGAAATTTCCTTTTCTTAAAAGGTAAAAATTGTACTTATGCTACTTTTTATAAATATATCCTGAAATAATGATCATAGAAACTTGATATTTGGAATGTAGGATCCTTAAGTCAAAGCAAATTCTGGAAAAAGTAATTTTTGAAATTTCCTTTTCTTAGGGGTGGAACGGGTAAAAATTTTAACTTTGGGTACGTTCTAATTTGCGGTAGTAATGGCCCTAGAATCTTGAAATTTGTAATGTAGGATCATTCGGTAAAACAACATTCTGGAAAAATACTTTTTGGAAATTCCGCTTCTTAGTAGGGTAAAATGGCTAAAAAAGTGTACTTCGGGTAATTTTGATATTATCTGACATAATGGTTCTAGAAACTTAAAATATTGGAGGTAAAATTCTTCGGTGAAAACCAAATTTTTTTGGAATTTCCGTTTCTTAACGGGGTGAAAAAGTATTGAGTTGAGGGTGAGTTGTACAAGCCTAAAATATGGAAATTCTTTAAGCAAGTCCACTCAGACTTAAAATAGTCCATGGTACCGTTATGTTAAAAAGTATACTTTTTGTACTTTATATATTTGCTGACATAATATTCCTAGATAATTGCAATTTGTAATGTAGGATCCTTCGGTGAAGAAAAACATACTAGAAAAAGTACTTTTTGGAAATTCCGTTTCTAACGGGGGTAATAAAGTGTAATTTTGGTACTAATTTTTTTTTTGTTCCTATAATAATTGTCTTAGAAGCTTGAATTTTGGAATGTGGGGTCCTTCGGTGAAAAAAACAATCTGCTATGCTAAAGTATTTTTAAAAGATTCCGTTTTAGAGGTGTAGAAAATTGTTTTTATATACTTCTTGAAACAATGATCCTAGGCAGTGAAAATTTGAATGCTGTATTCTTTAGTGAAAAAATGTAATTTTAAGTGGAAAAGGTGGCAAATGGTTATTTGTACCTATCTGACTATTAAAGCCTAGAAACTCAAAATTTGACATGTAGTATCCTCCAGCCGAAATAACACACAAGAGATGGACAGGATAAAAAGGGTTATCTAAATTGGTACAAGTGGTGTAAAATGGTATTTTTATATTTTAAGATAAATACAATAGAATTTTTTATTTCTGTAACGCATATTATATGGAGAGGAATGAAACTTGCATGGAGATTGAATTGGAAATGAAATGGAGTAGAACGGGGAACAAAATGGAATAGAGCGGGGAACAATATAGAATGATACCTTTTACTAAAATTTTTCGTATTAAACTTTTTAACTCCATATTTTTTCTCTCTATATGTTTTTTTACCCAAAATTTTTTTCATTCCAATTCTTTTTCACTGAAATATTTATTCGCTCAAGATCCAAAATTCTGATATAAGGGCTCAAAAATTGTCAAAATCTTTTTCACCGGAACGTACATGACAACGTACCACCGAAATTATTCAAATTTTATTGTTTAAGTTATTCAATGAAATATTATTTTATGAAAGACTTAAACGTCCACAATTAAATAAAACAAAGTCTACATATGAGTAATTTTCTGAAATCGGTAGGGTAATCCTCATCCTTCTATTATCCGGTATTTAACATAACCGGTAACGAAGTTCCGGCGGGCGAGCTAGTTTATTATATCGAGGGCCTATATTCAAAACCCTCCATCTAAAAAAACACAACTTTTCAGGAGAGCAAAAAAACTGTTTATTTCGCGTATTATTAGAGTAATTAAAATTCGATATTCTACAATATTTTTTTAAATCAACTACTGAATCTCACATATGATTCGTTTTTAAAATTTTGCACTATTAGGGGTTTTAGAGGATAGATAGAGGGTTTTGTTTCTCAAAAATATTAAGTACATGAATGAAAATGATCAGATAGAGGGTTTTGCATTTTAATAAAAATTGATTATTATGATTTCATTTACGACATCGTTAAATTTTTAACGTAATTTATTAATGATAACGGCTTATAAAAAATTCCGAAATCGCGGTTTTGGTCCACAGATGCGAAATTTTAGGACAAAAATTATTTTTTTACCGAATTCGTCTCAAAAGTTGACAAACTGTTCAGTTTGTTATGTAAAAAATAGTAAAAAATTCAAAACGCGATTTTGGTCCAAAGATGCTGATCAGCATCGGGATTTTTAAGATTAAAATTTTTGTTTCATAATGTACACAAGACATCCAAATTTTGAGCCATATTTTTCAAAAAAGTCAAACAGGAATTTTCAGAAAAAATTAGCATCAGTGGACCAAAATCGTGGTTCTGGAATTTTGTTGACAAATTCATGTGCAGCATGCAAAAATTAGTATGAAAACATGTAATGCATGATGAAATTATTCAAAAAAAATATTTATGAATTAATTATTTGAAAAGATAGAGGGTTTTGCATTCAGAAAAATTAATTGTGTAAGAGATAGAGAAAACCAAAAATGCAAATAAAATAGCAAAAAAAAATATTTTTGTTCTGAATTTTACACCATAGATGAGGGCCGTTTTACTGAATATTTTGCCATCAAAAAGTCATTTTCGTGAAAATGGAAGATAGAGGGTTTTGAATATAGGCCCTCGATATATCAGATACTTTGCATGTTTCAGGTTTGAAAGTAAGCACCAACAAAAAAAAAAAATATTATATTTTCTATTGCAAGTAAGTTACAATGTTCGTTTGTAAAAACAGTTAGGGAAGGAGTCGACTTAAGAGAAATAAAATTTACTTGAAAAGGACGTTATTAGCTCAAATTATATGTTCATCGTTGAACTTTATTCTATTTGAATTTTTTTTAAATTTATTTACAACGGAAGAGAAATTAAATCGGGTGATATGTTATGCAATAAATCAAAAAGCTAACTTTTTAAGCTCATAGAAATTATATACGATACGGAAACAAGGCAAATTCGTTTTTTAGGAAAGAAACAGTATAATTGTATTTATGATAAAGACGAAATTCGTACCCCGTTTTCGACCACACGATTATTAGTAGGTGTAGTTCGAAGAGCACCAGTGATGCACATCGACGCCATTCTCTGTACCTTCGTGATAAAGACACAGTTCGCTTTTGTTTCTAAAGCAGGCCACCAGACAATGATTCCATACAGCAAAATTGGACGCACCACTGCTGCATAGATCCAATGAACGACTTGAGGGCTTAAACCCCATCGTTTTCCAATGGCCCTTTTACAGGAATATTAAGCAATCGTTGCTTTTCTCCCCCGTTCCTCAATGTTACGCCTGAAATTCCACTTCCTATCTAGAACTACTCCAAGATACTTGGCTCCATCTGAGAAGGTGATTTCAGAAATAGGATCAAAAACAGGAATCTTATTTTTCCTTGTAAACAAAACAAGCTCTGTTTTACTTGGATTAACTCCTAGACCACAGTCTCTTGCCCATTTAGACAGATCTTTCAGAGAACCCTGAAGAATGTCCCTCAATGTTGGCAGATGCTTCCCCTTTACCGCTATCGCGACATCGTCAGCATATGCGACAACATTACAACCACGTGCTTCTAGAGATAGCAGCATTGAATTCAGTGCCAGGTTCCAAAGAAGCGGCGAAAGAACACTTCCGTGTGGTGTGCCCCTATTAACAAATCGAGATATGACGGACGCTCCCAATTGAGACGTTATACGTCTATTGGCAAGTAGGTTTTCCACCATTAAAACGATCCCACGCTTTACTCCTAGAAGAGACAATGCCAAAATTATCGAGTCTGGGATGACATTATTAAAAGCCCCCTCTATATCAAGAAAGGCCACCATAGTGTACTCTTTTACCGAAAGCGATCTCTCGATGGTACCAACGAGCTCATGCAGAGCTGTTTCCGTTGATCTACCCTTGCTGTATGCATGTTGCTTTGTCGAAAGCAACCTCGGGTCAATCACTCTACGCAAATATGAGTCTATCATTCGTTCCATTGTCTTTAACAAAAAACAGACTTATTGGTCTGAAATCCTTCGGAGCTGTGTGGGAACTTTTCCCAGCCTTCGGGATAAATACGACTCTAGTATCTCTCCATTTTAAAGGAATATACCACCAGTTGATGCATGCTGTGTATAGATTATACAGCAACAGGGCTATATAGTCCGACACTTGCTGTAACTCAGCCGGGATTATACCATCAGGTCCCGGGGATTTAAGGGCCCGAAGCTTTTTATCACCTATAATAATGTTGGCATATTTATTATTTCCGAAACAATTTCAGACGCTTGGGCGTCAGAACGTTCCAAAGTTTGAAACGGCGTCATGGAATTGCCCGGAAAATGCGTGTTTAGAAGGAGATCCAGCGACTCTCCACTGGAGGAAGACCACACCCCATTAGGATATTTCAGGTATCCCAGGGTGCAAGGAGAAGAAGCCAGAACCTTGCGCAGCCTGGATGCCTCAGAAACGTCTTCTATGTTTCCACTGAAGTTTTTCCAAGAATCACATTTGGCAATTCTGATCTTCTTATAACTCTTAAGTTGCAGCCCGTCTGCAGACCAGTCCTCGTCCGCTCTTGAAGATTTAGCCTTATTGAAGAGCTATCTGCAGGAATATCTGCTCGTCTGCAACTCATTTGACCACCAAGGTGGCTTTTTTATCCGTCTAGGCTTTGCAGAAAGGCAAGACGCATCCAGGCACCTATTACAAACATTTGTTATATGGTCAACCAGACAGTCAATTTTCGCCAAACTATGCGGTTCAGATAAGGGTACTTCACAAAAAGCAAAGAAAATGTCTCCCTATATTTCACCCAGTTTGTTCTTCTCAGATTTCTAGAGACTGTCTCAACCGGGTACGCTCCCTGAGAAAAACTCAATGTAGCGATGATCTGAGAAAGAATGGTCCTCCAAAACTCTCCAGTCATCAATTCTATCAGACAATGTATCTGATACAAGTGTTACATAAACTCCAAAAGTCATTCGCCTCTATCATTTGTGTCTGTACTTCCCCATATCGAATGATGTGAATCAGCATTACAGCACACTACTGACTGGTGTCCTCTAGATTCAGACTCCCGAATCAGACCGCCAACCTTCTCCGGGGGTATTGGCTCCGGATTAGGAAAATACGCAGAGGCGAGCCAAATAGACTTCCCATGAAGCTCTAAGCTAGCCGCTGTTACATCCATATCACTAAAAGTTGATAAAAATAATATATTTAAGCCATTTTTCGCCAAGATGCAGGCTATTGGTGAGCCCTCACTCTTGGCAGCCATCAACTTAAACCCAGGGGTCTTCAGTCCGCAAACCCTAACATCCCGGACCCAGGGCTCTTAGATAAAAACCAAGTCAATTGCTCCTGTCGTCAGGCGCAGTAAGAGTGCAACATAGGCCGCCCTACAGTGATGGAGGTTTATTTGTAGGAACTGCAACATCTTGCTTTTTTTCCACCATCCTTTCCACCACCCAGATTCGGTTTCGAATAAGCCAGATGTGTCTCCCACCTGTTCTGAATCGGAGGCAACAGAACTCTCCGAATTCCTCACTGCATGGGCCTCGTCCTGAATATCACCCATCGTGTCATCAGCTTTATCCTCTGTGCCATCACAGAGGTCGCATTCGTTACCAGATTCGGTTTCGAAAATGCCAGATGCATCTCCCATCAGCCTAGAATCGGTCGCCCTTGTAGACATTGACTCTTATAAGAAAAAAGCCAAATCTTATAATGCCGTCTGTCCTGGCTGAAAGCGGAAGCGATTCCTCATTAACCAAGACCACTGCTTGACGACGAGTGCCCTCCATCTCATCCAATCTGGCAATTTGCAAATTCTGAGTTGGAAGGTCAGGATTGCAGACTTTTATCATCTTTCGTTCCCAAAAGCAACGAGTTTTACTCGCTCCTGATACCAACCTGCGTTGACAGTAGTAGGCAGAAAATCAGGCATAATCTCAAAGAGCCTAAAGTAGATTTCATTTAATTTAGTTTCAACTAAACTCCACTTGTCCCTTGGAATACTACAATCCCCATTTTGCCTGTTGATCACAGCCCTAACGAAGTTACCTTTTACCACTTCACTAGAAGACTGAGTCCAGACTTTGCCTGTCACCTTAGATCTCTTAGGTATAGGTTTCTCGTCGGGCGAGCGCAACCTTTTACCAGACTTCGATGACGAGGCCGAAACAGCGCTCTGTTTGTCAGATGGGCACATTACCGAAAGTTTGTCCTGTTCTTCAACGACTTCTTTCGCCCATGATAGCGACGCCTCCTTCGTTTGGAGATCTTCGTTCCATCGAGTTGGCTTAGTCTGTTAATTATTTTCAAACAAAGCCTTCTCTGGTTGTTCCTGACCTTTGATGTCTTAAGTTTCTTTTTCTTTTTACCACCAATATTAGGCTGAGCACCCCTACCAGAATCAAGGCCGGACTTCAAGGTCGCAACCCTAAGACCAGTGCTAGGACCAGCGTCAGTCGGTGAGGCAGAGCCTCGAATTAAATCTTTATCATTTGAGACTATATTTTCATTTTCCTTGATGTGGTCATGAAAATATCACAAAAATACCTATTACGAACAATTTCAAAAATTCAATTAATAGCACGGAGATAAATTAAAACACGACCACACTTGAACGAAAAGACAATAATACAACAAATATGATACTCATGTGAATTCCCTAAATATTGTCACCGATAATTTAAATGAAAATGTAACTGACGAAAATGTATTTGATCAGTCAAATATTTTTGATATAGGTTTAAGTGACGAAAGTATTGAAGAAACACTAGATGGTAGGAATAAGAACTTTCCATGTATTAATATTGTGAAGTATCATTTGTGATAAACTTGCATTGTAAACAAAACTTTAACGTATTACAGATGTAATAAGTTTGATGCAAAAAAAAAAAAAAAATAATTTAATCAAATTATCACCCATTTTGAAAACTATTTGGATGATGTTGCTACTGAGCATGAGCTTCTTGAACTTCTTCTTCCAATTATGTTTCAAATTAAATGTGTATTTAATGAACAAGTTCTTAATCAAACGTTAAAGTCTACGGATGATCTTGAGTCTTCATGAAATCAAAATTTTTTTCAATGTAATTTATGGAAACAAAAAATAGGGCAACTTGTGTATGACAAATGCATTTCTTATTTTTTGTATAATGACGACCTTCAAATTAGCAACCCTTTGGGCTCTCATAAGCAAAATATATATATGTGTTCTATTTAGCCTCCTAATTTAAATAACCATTTGCAAGTAAACAAAATTTTGACAGTGGCTTTAATAAAATCAGAGGATTTTAAAGCAAATAGCATAAAAAAATTTGTGAAAAGTTTTTGGAAGATGAAGGAATTGATTTTGAGTTTGAAAATATGTTAAATGTTAAATTTGTTCTTGGACTTGTTGTGGGAGACAATTTGGCTGTTAACAGCCTTTTAGGATTTCAAAAAAGTTTTACTGCGACCATGTTTTGCAGGTTGTGTAATTTGTCAAAAAGACAAACGCAAACATCTTTAAAGAATTGAACACCATACCAACATTTCATGTGACTTCAAATTTTACAGTTGACATAATAAACGACTTCAACGAGGCGGTAGCGGAATACGATATATGCGCAATTTTAAGGTAATTTTAAGGTGGTGGAAAATTAACTTTAGATGAAATTGATGACATAAAGCAAAGGTTTCGCTACATTTACTTTGACGAGAATTCAAAAACATAACTTAAACATGAGTGCTAGTGAGACCAGGTCATTCTTATACCTATTGCCTATTATGCTTTATAAAAAAGTATGACTCAATGGTCCTTTTTTTTTTTTTTTTTTTTTTATTAAGAATTACCATATAATTACAAATCATATACTAATTTTACCTACACTCTAATTAAAATGATTTCAGTTTCCTACTATAAATTGGGTAAATTTACACAAAATGTGTAGTTTTACCAAAAAATTATTGGAAATTTACACATTTATAGAAGTATATTATTTGAATTTGTTTAAATTTACCCAATTTATAGTAGGAAACTGGACTCATTTGTTTAGAGTGTAACCGAGAACTGGTAACAATGACCTTCGTCTCGTTGTAGCGAAACAGACCAAGGCCTCTGGTGGGAATCGAACCCACGACCCCCAGACTCATAGGCTAGCACGCTACCAACTAGCCTACTGGGGCGCCTGTCTCAATGGTTCTATTTGGAAATTTTTAATAGTTATCGTCAAGCTTATGGATTTGCTCAGACCTACAATATTTGATGATGATACTATAATTTTGCTAAAAAATAGTATATAGGAGCACAATAGTTTGTATATTTTCTTATTTAAAGAAACATTGAAACCCAATTTTCACATTTTAACACTTTACCCAACTGTATTATATAATTCGGGTCCGTTTAGATATTTTGCATGTTTCAGGTTTGAAAGTAAGCATCGGCAATTGAAAGCGTACACAAATGTCGTTAATAGTAGAAAAAATATTATATTTTCTATTGCACGGATGTTACAATTTTCGTTTTTAAAAACAGTTAGGGAAGGAGTCCACACTAGAGAAATAAAATTTGCTTGAAAAGGACGTTATTAGCTCAAATTATATGTTCATCGTTGAACTTTATTCTATTTGAAGTTTAAAAAAAAAAAAATTTACTACGGAAGAGAAATTAAGTCGAGTGATATGTTATGCAATAAATCAAAAAGCAAACTTTTTAAGCTCATAGAAATTATATACGATATGGAAACAAGGCAAATTTTTTTTAGGAAAGAAACAGTACAATTCGTCCCCCGTTTTCGACCACACGATTATTAATTTTTTGTGTTTATACATATATATTTAAAAATTTATGCTATGAATTTTTATATACCATGTACTAGCTAACTCGCCCGGTACTTCGTTACCGGTTAGCTGTAAAAAAAAAAAAATTATTACTTCCAATTTTTAATAATTTTTCTTTAAACATAAAAATTGTTAGTTTCGACCTTTAAAATATTATATTTTGAGTAGATTTAAAGTTGAAAAAAATTTTATTTTGGCGAAACGATCCCATAGTTCAAACTTTAAGCTTCAAGGAACATTAGTGCATAAGGAACAATATGTACCAAATTGAAGCGAAAATTCAAAAATTGATTTTCCCAGAATGTAATTTCCGCGAGTGGATCGTAAAGTACCAATTTTAAGTATCTCTACTTTCTCCCTTTTTCCCCATTAGAAGCAGAATTTTCATAAAAGTACTTATTTTAAAATGTTATTTCCGCGAAAGGATCGTACAGTCCAAATTTCAAGTATTTAGGACCATTAATGCAGCAGATACAAAATTGCCCTACTTTCCCCATTTTCCCCCTTAGAAGCTACTAAAAAAGTGCTTCTTTCAGAATGTTATTTCCGCTAGAGGATCGTACAGTACAAACGTCAAGTATCTAGAACCATTAGTTCAGCAGATACAAAACAGTTAAAAATGCAAGTATCTAGAACCATTAGTTCAGCAGATACAAAATTGCCCTACTTTTCCCCCATTTCCACCTATAAAACAAAATTTTCGAAAAAGTACTTCTTTCAGAATGTTTTTTTCGCGAGACGATCGTACACTCCAAATTTCAAGTATCTAGGACCGTTAGTTCAGCAGATACAAAATTGCCCTAATTTCACCCTTTTTCCCCGTAGAAGCGAAATTTTCAAAAAAGTACTTCCATTAGAATGTTGTTTCCGCAAGAGGATTCAAATTTCAAGTTTACCCTACTTTCCCTCTTTTTCCCCCTATAGAAGCAGATTTTTCCAAAAAAGTACTTCTTCCAGAATGTTATTCCCGCGAGAGGATCGTACAGTCCAAACTTCAATATCTAGGACCATTAGTTCAGCAGATACAAAATTGCCCTTCTTTCCCCCTTTAAAAAGTAATTTTCAAAAAAGTACTTCTTTCAATATGTTATTCCGCGAGATGATCCTATATTGCAAATGTCATGTTTTTAAGACCATTAGTTTAAAATTTACCAAATTGCCCTATTTTGACCCTCTTGGCCCTCCTTAAAACCAAAATTTTCAAAAAGTGTATTTTTCAAAAAATTATTTCCGCGAGAGAATCAAAACTTAAAGTTTTAGTTCAGAAGATACAAAATTGCCCTATTTTCCACAGGATTATAGAGTCCAAATTTCAAGTTTCTAAAACTATTAGTTCAAAAGATACAAAATCCCCAAAGGGCCCTACTTTCCCCTTTTTCCCCCTTAGAAGTAAAATTTTTAAAAAAAGTTCTTTAAGTATGTTATTTTTGCGAAAGGATCGTTCAGTTCAAATTTCAAGAATCTAGGACCATTAGTTCAGCAGATTCAAAATTGCCCTTCTTTCCCCCTTTTTCCCACAGAATTTTGAAAAGTACTTTCTTAAGAATGTTATTTCCGCGAGAGGATCGTTCAGCCAAATTTCAAGTATCTAGAACCATTAGTTCAGCAGATACAAAATTGCCCTACCTTCCCCGTTTTCCCCCTTGAAATCGGAATTTTCAAAAAAAGTACTTCTTTCAGAATGTTAATTGCAAGAGAGAGGATCGTGCAGTCTAAATTTCAAGTATCTAGAACCATTAGTTCAGCAGATACAAAATTGCCCTACTTTCCGCCTTTTCCCCCTTAGAAGCGGAACTTTTTCCTCAAGAGGATCGTACAGTTCAAATTTTAAGTACCTAGGATCATTAGTTCAGCAGATACAGAATTGGCCTACTTTCCACCTTTTCCCCCTTTAGAAGGAGAACATTCAAAAAAGTACTTCTTCTAGAATGTTCTTTCCGCGAGAGGATCGTATAGTCCAAACTTCAAGTATGTAGGACTATTAGTTAAGCAGATTCAAAATTGCCCTACTTTCTCCCTTTCCCCCCGTGGAAGCAGAATTAAAAAAAAGTACTTCTTTTAGAATGTTATATCCGCGAGAGGATCGTACAGTTAAATTTTAAGTATCGAGGACCATTAGTTCAGCAGATACAAAATTGTACTTCCTTGAGAATGTTATTTCCGCGAGAGGATCGTACACAGAAAAAAATAAAAAAAATATTTAATTAAAAAATTCGTAGATTTAATTAAAAAATTAATTAAATCCGGACCAATCACTAAAATGCGCAAATAAATTAAAAATATTTGTATGTCGTTAATCAAAAATAAATGGATATTTATTTAATTAAAAACTTAATACTATAAATTAAAAAATTTTATTAAAATTTAAAAAAAAATAATTAAAATTTTAATTGTTTAAATTAAAAAAATTAATTAAAAATATTATATTAAAAAAACAAAAAAAAAAATAATTTGTAAAAACATTCTTTTTGAACAAAATAGTTTAAGAAAAATATTTCTTCAAACTTTACCAAATTTATTTATGCCGTAAAGACATAGTCAGTGAGATGATTTTATTAAGTTGAATATAAACCTTTCATATACATACACATAAAACTATAAACAAAATGAGAATTCAAAAACCTATGTGAAAAATAAAAACAACTTTCAACAAACTTTTTATACTTACGTATTTTTTTTTGTATGTAATACAATGCAAGAGAAAAACACACACTCGCACACACACGGAAAACAAAACAAAAAAAATAAGTAAAGCTAGAAATTTAATTAAACATTTAATTATTTAAATTAAATTCTTAATTAATATTAAATTTGAAAACAATTAAAATATTAATTAAAATAAAGTTAAAAATTTAATTAAACAATTAATTATATTAATTAAAAATTTAATTAATATTAAATTAAAAAACAATTAAAATTTTAATTAAAATAAAATATACGATATTATTTTCTGTGTACAGTCGAAATTTCAAGTATATAGGACCATTATTTCAGCAGATACAAAATTGCCCTACTTTTCCCCTTTTGCCCACTCAAAATCGGAATATTTAAAAAAGTACTTCTTTCAGAATGTTATTTTCGCGAAAAGATCGTACAGTCCAAATTTCAAGTCTCCCGGACCATTAGTTCAGCAGATACAAAATTGCCCACTTAGAGGCGGAATTTTCCAAAAAGTCCTTCATTCGAATTTTATTTCCGCGAGAGGATTGTGCAGTCCAATTTTCAAGTAAATCGGACTATTTGTTCAGCAGATACAAAATTGGCATACTTTCCCCCTTTTTCCCCCTTAAAGAAGAATTTTTAAAAAAGTATTTCTTTCCGAATGTTATTTCCGCGGGAGGATCGTACAGTCCAATTTTCAAGTATTTAGGACCATTAGTTCAGCAGATTCAAAATTGCTCTATTTTCCCCTCTTTTTCCCCTTAAGAGAGGAATTTTTAAAAAAGTATTCCTTTCCGAATGTTATTTCCGCGGGAGGATCGTACAGTCCAATTTTCAAGTATCTAGGACCATTACTTTAGCATATACAAAATTGCACTACTTTCCCCCTTTCTCCCCCTTAAAAGCGAAATTTTCAAAAAAGTACTTCTTTTAGAATGTTATTGCCGCGATATGATCCCATATTCCAAATGTCATGTTTCTAAGACCATTAATTTAAAGTTTAGCAAATTGACCTATTTTCCCCCTTTTGGGCCTCCTTAAAACCAAAATTCTCAAAGAAATATATTTTTCAAAAAATAATTTCCGCGAGAGCATCCAGATTCAAAATTTAAAGTTTGTTCAGAAGATACAAAATTGCCCTACTAAACCCCTTCTACCCACCACCCCTACTCTTATAAAAGGATTTTTCAAAATATTACTTTTTACAAAATGTATTTTCCGCGAGAGTAGACCTAAAATTTCAAGTTTTTGGGACCATTCGTTTAGCAGATACGAAATTGCCCTTCTTTCCCCATTTTTGCCCCTTTTAAAACGAATTTTCAAAAATGTACTTCTTTTAGAATGTTATTTTCGGGATAGGATTGTACAGTTCAAATTTTAAGTATCTAGGACCATTAGTTCAGCAGATACAAAATTGCCCTACTTTCCCCCTTTTTCCCCGTAGAAGCATAATTTTTAAAAAAGTTTTTCTTTAACAATGTTATTTCCGCGAGAGGATCGTACAGTTGAAATTTCAAGTATCTAGGACCATGAGTTCAGCAGATTCAAAATTACCCCACGCACCCCCTTTTTCCCAAGGAATTTTTTTCAAAAAGTACTTCCTTTGGAATATTATTTCCGCGAGAGGATTGTACAGTTCAAATTTCAAGTATCTAGGACCATTAGTTCTGCAGATACAAAATTGCCCTACTTTCCCCCTTTTGCCCCGTAGAAGCGGATTTTTTGAAAAGTTCTTCTTAAAGAATGTTATTTTCGCGAAAGGATCGTACAGTTTAAATTTCAAGTATTAAGGACCATTAGTTCAGCAGATTCAAAATTGCCCTGCTTTCCCGATTTCCCCCCAGAATTTTGAAAAAGTACTTCCTTTAGAATGTTATTTCCGCGAGAGGTTCGTTCACTCCAAATTTCAAGTATCTAGGATCATATTTTCAGCAGATACAAAATTGCCCTACCTTCCTCTTTTTCCCCCTTTAAAGCGGAATTTTCAAAAAAGTACTTTTTTTAGAATGTTATTTCCGCGAGAGTATCCTATATTCAAAATTTCAAGATTGTAGGACCATTAGTTCAGAAGATACAAAATGTACCAACTTGCCCTATTTTCCCCCTCCCCCCCACCTTAGAAACGCAATTTTCAAAATATTACTTTTTCCAAAATGTTATTTCCGCGAGAGGGTGCTAGACTTCAAATTTCATGTTTCTGGGACCATTTGTTTAGAATATAAAAAATGTACCAATTTGCCCTATTTTCCCCTTTTTCCCCCCTTGGAGGCGAAATTTTCAAAAAAAAAAAAAATTCCGAAATTTTATTTCCGCGAGAGGATCCTAGAGTTCAAATTTGAAGTTTCTAGGACTATTAGTTCAAAAGATACAAAATCCCCCAAAGGGCCCTATTTTCCCCCTTTTGCCCCGCTTAGAATCGGAATTTCCAAAAATCCCTTCTTAGTGGGTGGTTTTGTCGGGAGCCGAACCTACATTCCAAATTTCAAGTCTCTAGCTTCAGCGGTTTGGGCTGGGCGATGATTATTGCCAATCAGTCAGTCAGTCAGTCAGTCAGTCAGTCAGTCACCACACTCTTTTATATATATAGATACAGACTCGTGAAGTATTTAATATTGGTTATAACATCAAGTTATTTATTTTGCCATTAATTTTATATACATATTAAAGATGTATTTACTTTTATTTTTTATATATAATGAAATAAAACGTTAAGTTCTCTAAACTGGTTTTTTCCCATCTCAAAGAAATTCACCTCACTTTATTCACCACCTGCACATGTTAGGAAGACAATAAAACAGACACACAACGTCCCCTTTTGTCACAACGACAAAAGTGGACAGGCAGTCCGCGGCGATGCACGTGTGCACATGATTCGATCGGTCCAAAGTACCAAACAGATTTTCTCACGTGTGTTGACAGCCGACAAGAAGAAATACCTAAATAGGTCTCTCCTAAAGTGTTTGCCAAAGTTAGGGCGGATTTTACAGTCAGCACTAAGTAGAGACTTACATGCCTATTCCCAGTTATGACTGGTTATGACTAATTTTATTATTTTCAAACTTCATATTCCCTGTGTTTGTTGTAAACACAATCATAAAAAGTCTCAAAATTTAAAATTATTTGTCAATTTTGAGACGATGTGGGTAGCAGGTCTTTATTTTTTTGAAATTTTCAAACAAAATTTGAATTTTTTTATGATTTTTTACAACAACCACATGGAAAAAATTGAGTTATGATTGAGTTATGACTTTTTTTGAGAATAGGCCCCTTAAGCTAAGAAATTACTTAAAAAAAAACTATTTTATAAAATCCACTTAAGAAAAACTTAAGTCGTCTATTACCATGACTTAAGTTTTACTTAAGTAATTTATTTTGATTTGACAATTTAAAAAAAAAAAATACAAAATAAAATTCAGATAATAAAAACAAATAAACATACAAAAAAAAATAAAAAACAAAGAATCACACAATTGCTGTTATTTCCCGTTTAAAACTTCTGCCGCCATCGCCACTCTCAAATTCAAGGTATTTCTATCAAATTGCGTGATATTTCCATCATGTAAATGATATTCCCATCATGTAAATAAATAAAAATTATTAATTATAACGTAAACGTTTCCGCTGTTATTATAGGAATAAGATTGCCGGTTACTTTACCCGGGCAATCTCCGCCACCTTTAAATTTCTAAAATATTCATTTTTCTTTATTTTCGTTTTGATGGAAATATTTAATGAACATACCTTGAGCTTGAGAGTGCCGGAGATTGCCTATTAAACGGGTAACATAATCGGCAATCTTATCCCTACAAGTTTTGGTGGAAATAAAAGAAACCTTTTCACAGAGATGTTCGTTTGTGTCCAAATCCGAAATCAAGCGGGTGAAGATTTTTCCAATAATGACCTTAGCCGTGTTCTTGTTATGGTTTTGACAATACCCACGGCGGAAGATTTTAATGGAAAAGAACTGCATTTGTGGGATTTTTCGTTGTTTAAATTTTTGTTTTGTATATTATTATTTCATTTTTTTGTATTCCTTTTGAATTGTCAAATCAAAAATAATGCTCTGTGTTACCATATTTTTAGCATATTCTCTTTTCAACTTAAGTACAAACTGTAAAATGGAATTTAACTTAAGTAATAAAAAATACTTAAATAGTTCTTAACTAAGACTTTGCTTAAGTAAGAACTTAGTTTGGACTGTAAAATCCGCCCTTAGTGTGTTTAAGTAAACTAAGAAATACATACACCAGTTACTCGCGTGTGTTAACAGTAAAATCTGGAGAAATACCTTAACAGGTCTCTCCTAAAGTGTTTTATCGGAATAGTGTTTTATTTAATTCAGAAATACCTAAGCAGGATTCTAGCGTGTGTTATCAGTAAAATCTGGAGAAATACCTACACAGGTCTCTCCCGAAGTGTTTTATCGGACATTGTGTTTTATTAAATTCAGAAATACCTAAAAAGGTTTCTAGTGTTGGTTAACAGTGAAATTTGGAGAAATACCTAACAAGTTCTCCCCTAAAGTATTTTATCAAAAAAGTGCTTTGTTAATTTCAGAAATACCTAAACAGGTTTCTAGCGTGGGGTAACAGTGAAATCTGGAGAAATGCCAAAACAGGTCCCTGCTAAAGTGTTTTATTAGAAAGGCGCTTTATTAAATTCAGAAATATTTATACAGGATTCTCGCGTGCATTAACTGTTAAATTTTGAGAAAAATCTAAACAGGTCTCTCCTAAAGTATTCTATCCGAAATAGTGTTTTATTAAATTCAGAAATATCCTAACAGGTTTCAAGCATGTGTTAATCGTGGAAACTGGAGAAATACCTACACAGGTTTCTCCTAAAGTGTCTTATAGTACATTCATATAGGTTTTAACGAAAGTACGACCAAAACCTTTTAAATTTCATAGTTCTACTCTTTTATAAAACTGTTATAAAAAAAAAATATTTAAAAGAAAGTGTCAAAAAAAAAAAAAAAAATTAAAACATTTAACCCTTCTGCATCCCTTGTATATGTGCCCTTCCTGTGATCCTTTGGGTCAATATGACCCAACATTAAAATGTAAACAAAATTCCATGTTTTAGTATAATCAAAAATAATGAAAACTAAAATAGATAAGCCCTTCCAAAGCAATTATTAAAAAAAATAAAATAAAAATTTGAAATTCAACCTTTTTTTACTTTAAGCCAACACTTAATGCAATGCATTGTTTTGCTATTAGATAATGGGTTATGAGGAGCAGGAATGAGGGAGTAGTGTTTGTGGACATTTAATTTGAATTTTTTCAAATTATACAAAAAAACTTTTCAAATTTCTAGGAAAAGTCTCGTAATTTTACCATTTTACCAATATTTGACAGTTTTCCTTGTTTTTTAACAAACAAATTTGGATCAAAATTTAAATTTTTTTTTAAATTTTACAATTTTTTTTTGTAATTTCACAAATTTCAAAAAAAAATTTACAAAAAAAAATCTAGTAAAATTTACAAAAAAAATCCTTGTAATTTTAATTGCGCCAAAAAACTGTAAATTTACAAGTTTATTGGTAAAAAGTTGGTAAAATATTGTAAAATTAGCAAAAAATCTATTAAAGTTACGAAATCTCCTTGTAAATTTTATCGTGTCCAAAAATTTGTAAATTTACAATTTTATTGGTGAAAACCTTGTAAAATTACAAAATTATTGGTAAAAAGCTTGTAAAATTACTAGGAATTCTTGTAAAATAGGAGGTAGCTAAAAAAAGTAAACATTTTTTCTTGTAATTTTACAAGGTATTTTTTTTTAAGTGTAGCTGACTGGGTAGACTTCTCCAGGGATTAAATTCCACATAGGGCTAGTTTGACTGATGAGAAACGAATTTTCTCTGTAATTCGTTGTGCAAGACATTGGACAGTAGACAACGAGAGGACGTGATCTGCTGGAAAGGCGCCCATCTCAGCTGAACACTTACCGTGGTTATATCTATATAACAATGACGCGCAACACTCATTCCGACTATGCACCAATGAGTCAATAGAGCTTTATACCCTACTGTCATTGATGAGCTTCAACGCACTCCTTTACACCTGATCAGATAGACCTTGAAGCACCTGCCCAGATTTGCGAGTTGTATTCCATTTTCGGTCGGATATAGGCGGCATAAACAGTGAGATCAGACGGAGTGAAGAAATTCTTGCACCGTTTTAGGAAACCAAGACACTTGAATGCTTCTTTCGACACTTGAAAAACATGTTTGTTCCAACGAACATCACATTGAATTTTCATCAACAGGAATGAATCGGACTCCAGATTATTTCCCAAGTGGTGATTGATCATGCTCATCATGACCTGCGAGAGCGTAAAGAAAATTGCAATTGGGGGTTAGTTTTCTGGGTTTGTTACCTCACCCTTTTTTGGGGTTGGCGGGACCTTTGTGGGTTTCCAAAATCCCACCCTTAGTACGAGAATAATAAAATTTTGAATAATAAAATAATCAACGAGAATAATAAAATTTAGAATGAAAAACTATTCAATGAAAGCGATTTTATTGATTCTTTGACAGACAAAATTATTGATCTATCGTTCTGAATGAAAATAAACCCACCCAATCCTATTATATTCAGAAGAAAAAAAAATGGTAAAGTAGAACTAAACTTGCATTATCGCTTGTTGGGTCATATTGACCCAAAGGATATTAAATGTGTGTAAATCGTGTTTTTAAAAGTGGAGGGGGGAGGAAAAATTTAAATTTTATTATTTTCTTTTAAAACCATAATTTTCGTCCCTGTAATGGATAAATTAAAGTTTCACGTTTATATCTTACTAGCCTGCGCAGAGTATTTCGTTGCCCGTAAATACAGAAGAATTACATAATGATAATAAAAGACCCATTTTTGGAACTTTTCGCTATGTAATCTTTATATATCGTCCATTGGCGTATACAGAGGGGGGGCCCAACAACAACAACAAAAAAATATTTTTTTTATATGTATTGGAAAACACGAATCTCACGAAAAAAACAACAAAATTTTTTTTGTTGTTGTTGTTGGGCCCTGAAAAAACAGTCCTGCATACGCCGTTGATATCGTCACCTGAGAATTGGTTTGCTCCATAGGATAGAGCAAACCAAAAAAAACATTGATTTATTAATTTGAGCAAAAAAAAAAAAAATTGAGTTAACAAAACTTTGAGTCAAAAATTTAATGAAAAAATTTTGTAAAAATATGAACAAATATGTATGAATGAAAAAAAAAAAATTACTGAAAAATTAATTGATAAATAAATTTTAGTACAAAAAAGAATTTAGTTAAAAAAAAAATGAAAAAAAAAAAAATAAATTGAAAACATTTTCATTTGAATTCGTTCCCAGTTTCATTCCATTTTGTTCCCTGTTCTATTCCATTTGGTTCCCTGTTCCATTCAGTTTCGTTCAATGTGGTGTTCATTCCTTTTCGAATAGTATCCGTTAAAGAACAAAAGAGTTTCTAGGGATAAGATCATTAAATTAAAAAGAATCATTTTGCCCCTTATTTTGTTTCATACAATTTAAAAAGTACCCCCTTAACTCCTTAGGAATCAGAATTAAAAAAAAATCTTTTTGGAACGAATTTTTTTCGCTAGACGATCATACATTCCAAATTTCAAGTTTCCAGTACCATTATTTCAAATAATATGAAAAGTACCAAAGTGCTCGTTTTTACTCCCTTAGAATCGAAATTTCGAAAAAAGTACTTTTTACAGAATTATTTTCTGTTGTTGGATCCTACATTCCTAATTTTAAGTTTTTATGACCTTTATTTAAGAAAATATAAACAGTACCAAAAAGTAATTTTTGGG
The DNA here is from genome assembly GCA_963921195.1 of Pegoplata infirma. Lineage (NCBI taxonomy): Eukaryota > Metazoa > Arthropoda > Insecta > Diptera > Anthomyiidae > Pegoplata > Pegoplata infirma. Next base: position 172,392,691 of record OY992536.1, on the reverse strand, counting down.
GGGCCTTTTTCCCGTACATTCCAAATTTCAAGTTAATATGCTCATTATTTAAGAGTATATAATTCCCTTTTTTAATTAATTTCCTTAGGGATCAGAATTTCCAAAAGTTATTCTTTTGGGAATATTTTATTTCGCTAGACAATCTTACATTCCAAATTTCCATTATAATTATTATTTTAGAAAATATAAAAGGTATCATAGAACTCGTTTTTTCCCCTTAGATCGGAATCGGAATTTCCAAATAGTACATTTTTCATAGGTTTTTCTGTTGTTGGATCCTACATTCCTAACTTTAAGTTTTTATGACTTTTATTTAAGCATGGGATGCTACATTCCAAATTTCAAGCTAATAAAACCATTATTTAAGTATATGTGTATTAGGGCGGGTCGATTTTTTTTGTCAAAAATCGTATAGCAAAAACATAATCTACAATAAATTCTAAGAACATTTCCCAAAGAAACCATGTTTCTAAAATCAAACCCTATACCGCGCCTAACGACATGAAGATTTGTCCGTCCGTCCTTTTTTTCATAAGCAAAACATAGAACTTGACTCTTTTTTGGTGTTTGTGTTAATTTTTGGGCTTTGGTGTGCTCTGAGGTATATAGTAAAATTTTATTGGAAACATATTTGTAGAACATTTCATCCCCACCCTGCCCCTCTTTCGGGGTGTTTTTTGCGATTTGTTAGAATAGAGCCAAAAAATACCGTTATGAGAGGGAGTTAGAGGGTTAATATGTTTCACAAAAATATTTGCCATAATATTTTCTACAAAGTTGCTGAACATACCCTACACCTCAGATGTAAAGAAAACATAGTTTTATATACCGATATGCTGCAAGAACATATCCAGCGGTAATGTTTTACTAATTGCCGCTGGATATAATTCGAACAATTTGTGGGATTATGACCGGCAAGTATATTAGACATAATCCCTGAAATGGAGAAATAAATGATTAGATTGATTTGTAATGAAAACGCCACAGACGAAAAATTATAATAAGAAATTTTAACAATAAATCACTGATTTTAGCGTTAATCCATGATAATTTTACTCCATTATTTATTTTATATTGGGTTGCAGTAAACTAACATGTAGCGTGATACTCTGAAAGCAAGTGCAGGGGTTGTAGGTTCGATTCCCTCCAAAGCCTTTGTATGTTAATTACAAAGGGAAGCTGGTTTTTCTTAGTAAATAAAACTATTTCATTGAGGATCATAATATTTCGTAAAAAAACACAGATACTTTTGTGGGATGAAATTGGAGATTTGCTTATCGGAGAGGAAAAAATGTGTGTCCGATAAAAATTTTTGATAACTGAATATTTTTTTTAGTGTCCGACCAAATATTCGGCTTCGGCTTCGACTTCGGCCAAAAAGCACTATTCGGCCACTATTCGGCTTCGGCCACAATTTTGGCGGATAGGCCGAATAGCGAATAATTGTATAATATTTGTGCTCACGTGTTGAAAAACACACTAAACTAACTTTGAATAACAATTGTAAGCCACAAAAACATTTTACTAAGTGTTTTTGCAACTAAAAACATTTTTTTTTTAATATTCGGCTTCGGCTTCGGTTTGGCCGAATAGTGAAAATTTGGCCGAATATTCGGCTTCGGCTTCGGCTTCGGCCAAAAAAGGTATATTCGGTCGGACACTAATTTTTTTTACATCAGTATTTGATTTATTTTGTGTAAATTTTTTTTTTTAATTTTTGTAAAAAAAAAAAAATTTCGAGTGTAAATTTTTTTGTGTGTAATTTTTAGCTGTGTCCGATAAAAATTTTTGATAACTGAATATTTTTTTTACATCAGTATTTGATTTATTTTGTGTAAATTTTTTTTTTTTTATTAATTGTTGTAAAAAAAAAAATTTCGAGTGTAAATTTTTTTGAGTGTAATTTTTATTTTTTTTTTGAGTGTAGTATTTTTTTTTTAGTTTTTTTGAGTGACAAAAACAGTTTCTAAAATATTTTTTTTTTGGCTTGCCATTCCTTTTCAAAGCGGGTTTAGCGTTTTTTTCAACACTGGAGCTCAGGTTAAAACCCATCTGAAATTCCCCATTTTGCTAATAACTTATGAACCACTGGACAGATTTCGCTGAAATTTAGTATTAATCTGACCGGAAGATAACAAATATATACGCCACGCTTCAGCAGCTTACCGTATATATTTTTCATTATTCCGCTAACATTTGAAGGTTGTCGTGTTTCACACAGACAGAAAGACAGACGGACGGACGGATTTTCATGTCGTTAGGCGCGGTATAGGGTTTGATTTTAGACCAATGGTTTCTTTGGAAAAGTTTCTTAGAATTTCTTGTAGATTTTGTTTTTGCTATACGATTTTTCAGTTTTTTTCGATCCATACAAATCGACCCGCCCTAATGTGTATATATAAAAAGTACCAAAAAACCTTTTTTACCCGTTTTACCCCCATAGAATCACTATTTCAAAAAACCCAGCCTTGGTGGATCTATATTCCGGGAGATGCAGCTACATTCCAAATTTCAAATCTCTAGCCTCATTGGTTTATGGAACTATAAAAAGAATCAACATTTCCAAAACCCAAGCCTTAGTGGACCTATTTTCCGGGAGGTGCATCTATATTCCAAATTTCAAGTCTCTAGCTTCAGTGGTTTGTGGAAATATAAAAAGTACCAAAATACCTTTTTTACCCCTATTCCCTAGAATCAACCTTTCCAAAAACTCAGCCTTAAAGGATTTATACTTCGGGAGGCGCACCTCCATTCCAAATTTCAAGTCCCCATTTCGTTCCCTGTTCTATTCCGATTAGTCCCATGTGGCTTTCATTCCGTTCCGAATATGCGCTTACATGCGCTAAAAAACAAAAAATTATTTGCCTTCTTTAGAAATCTTTTTTCGCTAAATGACCCTGCATTCCAAATTTAAAGTTTCCAGGACCATTATTTCAGGAATTATAATAGGCACCAAAATACACTTTTTCACCCCCCTTAGAATCGGAATTTCAAAAAAAGTACTTTTTCAAAATTTTTCCCGTTGTTGGAACCAGTGTTGCCATTTTAGCCATTTTCCGGCCAGATTTAGCTCCTTTTGAACTCGTTTAGCCGGAGAAAAATGCATTTAGCTCTTAGCCGTTTTTTTAGCCGTTTTCGAAATTATTTTAGCAGTTTTTTAGCCATTTTTGAGTTTTTTGATTTAAAAGTAGTTTTTTGTATTTTTTTATACTAAAATAAAGAACTAATTGGTTTTTTGTTAGTGCAGATCTAGCAAAGGCCCCAACTTTATTTAATATCAAGGTTAAATTTAAAAAATGTCTAAAAAAATGTAATTTTCAAAAATTAAAGAATTTCTGGTATTCCCGTCCCGGTTTCAAACACTCCTGTTATAGTGTTATCATCAGCAGGAATTTTAACCGTTTTTTTGTACTTGTTTTTCATATATCTTAATTTTAAATAATCCCAGTCTGGTATCGAACCACGGATATTTTTGTCATATAAATGCCATTAATATTATACTAAATCTTAGACGATCTATCGATGCCCATTTCTCTGTTAAAAATACGCTAACGTTCGAAACTCAACTTAAAGACGGGTTGCTGAATCTTGGCATATATATTTTTTCCATTCTTCTCCTTAGGATTCAGCGAAAACGGTCCCTGGAGTAAAAAGTTTTACCCAGAATTCACGTGTTTCAAAATGCGCTAACTTTCAAAAGAAAGCCAAGAAAAAATGTACGCAGTGTTTTTATCGTTACAAAAAATAAACTAAAAAAAATTTTCGAACTCAAAAAAAAAAAATATTTGCACTCAATAAAAAATTTCAATTTATTTTTTTTAAACAAAAATAACTAAAAAAAATCTTTTACTCAAAAAATTTTTTTCTAGTCTAAATTTTTTATTTTTGTTCTTGCATTAAAAAAATGCAAATCATTGAAAAAGTGTTTTGACCTCTAGTTTTTATCTAGAATAAGTCAAAACCGTACAAAAGATCTCTTTATTTAATTTTATATGTAAAAATTAAACAAAATAAAAATTTACAATAGTTTTTCTTAAAAAAGTAAAATATATATTTTAGCAGTTTTTTAGCCATTTTTTTAGCCGTTTTTTAGCCGTTTTTCCGAATGAATTTAGCCGTTTTTGACTACCAAGTTCTGGCAACACTGGTTGGAACTAACATTTTAAAATTTTTTTGTAGGACCTTAATTTCAAAAAATTTAGAAAGTACAAAAGTAAATTTTTTTACCACTTTTTACCCTTAGGAGTCCGAATTTCCAGAAAGTACTTTTTTGGGGAATGTTTTTCCGTTAGAGTATCCTACATTCCAATTTTCAAATTAATACGATTTTTTTCAGAAAATGTAAAAAGTACCAAAGTGCTCGCTTTTTACCCCACTTAGAATCGGTATTTCGAAAAAGTACTTTTTCATAATTTTTTTCATTGTTGGAAACAACAATGCAAATTTTAGTTTTTTTGTAGGACTTTAATTTTAAAAAATATAAAAAGTACCAAAGTAAAATTTTTTACCCCTTTTTACCCTTAGGAATCCGAATTTCCAGAAAGTACTTTTTTTGGGAATGTTTTTCCGTTAGGGGATCCTACATTCCAATTTTCGAATTAATAGGATTTTTTTTCAGAAAAAATAAAAAGTACAAAAGTACTCGTTTTTTTACCCCCCTTAGAATCGGAATTTCGAAAAAGTACGTTTTCAGAATTTTTTCCGTTGTTGGAACCACCATTGCAAATTTTAATATTTTTGTAGGACCTTAATTTTAAAAAATATAAAAAGTACCAAAGTACAATTTTTTACCCCTTTCTACCCTTAGGAATCCGAATTTCCAGAAAGTACTTTTTTTTTGGGAATGTTTTTCCGTTAGAGGATCCTACATTCCAATTTTCGAATTAATAGGATTTTTTTTCAGAAAAAATAAAAAGTACCAAAGTACTCCTTTTTTACCACCCTTAGAATTGGAATTTCGAAAAAGTACGTTTTCAGAATTTTTTCCGTTGTTGGAACCACCATTGTAAATTTTAATATTTTTGTAGGACCTTAATTTCAAAAAATATAAAAAGTACCACAGTACCATTTTTTACCCCTTTTAACCCTTAGGAATCCGAATTTCCAGAAAGTTCTTTTTTTGGGAATGTTTTTCCGTTAGAGGATCCTAAATTTCAAATTTCAAATTAATTGAATTTTTTTCAGAAAAAATAAAAAGTACCAAAGTACTCGCTTTTTCCCATTTTTCAACCCTTAATTTTTACCCCTTAAAATCAACATTTCCAAAAACCCAGCCTTAGTGGATATGTATTCCAGGAGTTGAAACTACAATCCAAATTTCAAGACAATAGCTTCAGTGGTTTGGGCTGTGGGATGATGCGTGATTAGTATGTCAGTCAGTCATCAGTCATCAGTCAGTCACGCAACTACTTTATATATATAGACTAGCGTGCGCAAGGGATTTCGTTGCCCGTAAATACAGAAAAATTTCATAATGATAATAAATGATCCATTTTTGGAACTTTTCGCTATGTAATCTTCATATATCGTCACCTGAGAATTGGTTTGGTCCATAGGATGGGGTTTTTACCAGCCTATAGAGCTAACCAATTCTAAGGTGACGATATGTCTTAATCCTTTACAAAAACTGTGCTTATGATGATCACAACAATTACAATAAAATACCAAATACATTAGTTGATATAATAAATACAACGTCAACTTTAAGACGGTCTTATGTTATTAAAAAAACATTGATTTATTAATTTGAGAACAAAAAAATTGGGTAAACAAAACTTTTGTAAAAATATGAACAAATATGTATGAATGAAACAAAAAAATTATTGAAAAATTAATTAATAAACAAATTTTAGTACAAAAAAAATTTTAGAAAAAAAAAATTAAAAAAAAAAAATTAAAACATTTTCATTTATTTAAGAAAATATAAAAAGTACCCCTTTAACTCCTTAGGAATCAGAATTAAAAAAAAAATCTTTTGGGAATGCTTTTTTTCGCTAGACGATCCTACATTCCAAATTTCAAGTTTCCAGTACCATTATTTCAGATAATATTAAAAGTACCAAAGTGCTCGTTTTTACTCCCTTAGAATCGAAATTTCGAAAAAGTACTTTTTACAGATTTTTTTTCTGTTGTTGGATCCTACATTCCTAATTTAAGTTTTTATGACATCTAATTAAGAAAATATAAACAGTACCAAAAAGTATTTTTTTGGGGGATTTTTTTTCCGTTAGAGGATGCTACACTAAGAAAATTATGTCATTAACTGTTTGTAGGTTATCTTAAAAAGTAATCAGTAAAGTTATTTTAAAAGAAAAATCACTTTTTTTATAAAGGATTTAATTTTTTTACTATTTCTGTAGTTTAAAAAATATAATTTACTGTCTTAAAAACGAATTTTGTTACATTCTTTTCGGCAGTAAAAAATTTCTTTTATAGTTTTACTGGTTTTCAATACAAAATAAGTGAATATTCAGTAGTTTTTTAATGTTTTGGTTAGTCATTAAATTAACATTTAAAATTGACTGTAATGTGTTTTTATTTTAAATGACAAATCAGTGGAATGGTTTTTAAATAAAATTTCATTTGTTTTAAGTGAATATTCACTGGAATTTACCTACATAATTTTTTGAGTGTACATTCCAAATTTCAAGTTAATAAGCTCATGATTTAAGAATATATAATTCCCTTTTTTAATTAATTTCCTTAGGAATCAGAATTTCCAAAAGTTATTCTTTTTTGAATATTTTGTTTCGCTAGGCAATCTTACACTCCAAATTTTTTATCATAATTATTTCAGAAAATATAAAAGGTACCATATTACTCGTTTTATCCCCTTAGATCGGAATCGGAATTTCTAAAAAGTACATTTTTCATAGTTTTTTTCAGTTGTTGGATCATACATTCCTAATTTTAAGTTTTTATTACTTTTATTTAAGCATGGGATGCTACATTCCAAATTTCAAGGTAATAAAACCATTATTTAAGTATATATATAAAAAGCACCAAAATACCTTTTTTACCCGTTATACCCCTATAGAATCATTATTTCAAAAAACCCAGCCTTAGTGGAAATATATTCCGGGAGATGCAGCTACATTTCAAATTTAAAATCTTTTGCTTCATTGGTTTGTGGAACTATGAAAATAATCAACATTTCCAAAACCCAAGCCTTAGTGGACCTATTTCCGGGAGGTGCATCTATATTCCAAATTTCAATTCTCTAGCTTCAGTGGGTTGTGGAAATATAAAAAGTACCAAAATACCTTTTTTACCCCTATTCCCTAGAATCAACCTTTCCAAAAACTCAGCCTTAAAAGATCTATATTTCGGGAGGCGCACCTCCATTCAAGTCCCCATCTCGTTCCATGTTTTATTCCATTTGATTCCCTGTTCCATTCCGATTAATCCCATGTGGCTTTCATTCCATTCCGAATATGCGCTTACATGCGCTAAAAAACAAAAAAATCTTTGCCTTATTTAGAAATCTTTTTTCGCTAAATGACCCTGCATTCCAAATTTAAAGTTCCCAGGACCATTATTTCAGGAATTATAATAAGTACCAAAATACACTTTTTTACCCCCCCCCCCCCCCCCCCTTAGAATCGGAATTTCGAAAAAGGACTTTTTCAAAATTTTTCCCGTTGTTGGAACTAACATTTTAAAATTTTTTTGTAGGACCTTAATTTCAAAA